>LR999922.1:2471193-3706790 GCA_905220335.1 Noctua pronuba | reverse complement strand
AAAATGAAACACAGTTATACTATAAAAGCACACTGCTCTTACGAACTTATAATATTGGTCTTAAATCTAAAATGTCGATCGTCGTTTACCATAATATACCTACGCGTGATTGTCGCACTCTTGCCTTCGCCGTCGCCGCTGTCTGAAGTAAGTAAGTAAGTAAGTCAGTCTGTCCGTCTGTCTGTCTGTCTGACTGACTGAATGACCCTGAAAAATAAAAGAAAACATTAGAGAACCTAACACTTGTGTAGAACACAAATCTACCTACCTAGGTACCTATTCGATTTCGTTCGCTCGCTCGTGTCGTCTCGCCGTTGCGCGTGCAGCTTGTTTATGTCGTGTTATTATTGTACTTACAGCTATAAAGATACACTGTATTATTATTTTGATCGCATCTCATGAGGTATTCTTATTTTTATGTAGGTGTATGCCATTTATTATTTCGCGTATGTTTACTGGGTCACACGAGCATTACAGGCTGGCTGCCTAGCTAGTGGGCTAGTATAGAACGCTGCTGTGCGTGTGTACCGCGTACGGTACGCGGGCCAGAGCGACGACGCGCTGTTGTCGTTTACGTAGACCTACTACTTTAATACACACTTTCTGATGCGATAATCGCAGTCGTCCTCGCACACACTGTCAACTCCTCGAAGGGCGGTCTCGTCTTTTAATATTAGTATACGATTAATAGGTTGCACGTCCTGGACGGAGTCGTCCGTCCTTAGCGGTTCGGCGCTCGCGGTGTTTTACGACGCTCCACTTTTAGCTCGATAATACCTTCGCGACGCCGTGTGATATCGACGATGTCCTGTCGCCACACAAGCTCGATATCCTCCTTGTTGACGCGTCGGCCTCTATCCCGGCTAACTATCAATTTTATAGAGAAAATAACGTTTTGAACTCGACCCGACCTACGCTTCGTACTCAGTCGTCAAAATAAAACACCGCCACCGTCCGAACGCGCCTCGCACTCCGCCTGCGTTCGCACATCCGCATACTCCACTTCATGAACTACCCGAAACCGCAAACGCCCGTCGCCCTGCGACTCGTTAACTATTCTTTTTGTTTATTTTATTAGATACGTGTTAGTGAAAACTTTCAAGCGTTCATACGAGAAAACGTCGCGCGACATCACGGCGCTCGTTACGGTAAAGTTCCGTCGTACTTAGGCGTACGTATACGAAATTTGTAAATTCTATAAGTGGCGACATCTAAGTCTCTCTCCTCTTATATTTTATTATCATATATTATCGTGTGTACGTACGTGATCAATTCAATAAAAAAAAAATGGCAGACACAGCAGTAGCTACCGAGGCTCCGGCACCCGCTACACCAGCGAAGAAGCAGGCGAGGCAGGCCGGCGGCGCCGGCGCCGCTAAGAAACCGAAGGCGAAGCCGACCCATCCCAAAACATCCGAGATGGTCAACAACGCTATCAAGGAGATGAAGGAGCGCAGCGGATCTTCCCTGCAGGCGATCAAGAAGTACATCGCCGCCCAGTACAAGGTCGACGCTGAGAAACTGGCGCCGTTCATCAGGAAATATCTGAAGAGCGCCGTCGAATCTGGCGCGCTGATCCAGACCAAGGGCAAGGGTGCCTCCGGTTCCTTCAAGCTCGAGTCGAAATCGGCCGCGTCCAAGAAACCCACCACCGCCGCCGCCGGAAAGGCAGCCGGTAAGGCGACCGCCTCTGCGGCCGCTAAGACCAAGAAGGCGACCGTCTCGGCGGCTGGAGCCAAGACCAAGAAGGCAGCAGCCGCCGCCGCGTCCGCCGCTGCAGCTTCGGGTTCACCTTCCAAGGCCAAGTCGTCGGCTGCCGCCGCTAAGGACAAGAAGGCCGCCGCCGCTAAGAAGAAGCCGGCACCCAAGAAGGCCGCCGCCCCCGCCAAGGCGAAGGGCGCCGCCGCTCCTAAAGCTAAGAAGACAGCCAAGCCGCCAACCAAGAAACCTAAAGCGCCTAAACCCAAGAAGGCAGCGGCCACACCCAAGTCTAAACCGGCAGCCAAGAAAGCGTCCGCCGCTAAGAAGTAAGCGGCGGTCGCGTTCGCGTTACACCGGCGACGACGGCGACGACGACGACAGCGGCGCAGTCGGCTGAACACCAGACGACACACATGACTGTGTGTATGTTTGTGTGTGTGTGTAACTATAAGCGTGCGTCGTGCGCCTTGCCTACTGTGCGTGTGCGTGTAATACCTACAGCTGTTTGTACGTGTGTATGCAGTTAAATGTGTATACGCTACGAATGATGCACAGATTATGCACGACGGTAGAGAGGCGCGCGCGTGCTTTTTGCGTTTTCATCAACGTCCAACCGCGCGCACGTAGTACGTACGCGTCCATCGTCCTCGGGAAAAGAGGGGTGCGGAACGCGCTCGACGTGTCTCGAGCTCGTCACCGTCGAAGAAACAACCACGGCGGCACGGCAGGCACCGAGATGCTTAGAGTTGCGTGCATGCGCTCTCAATCGCGGCGCTCTCCGAGCGCACACCAAAAAGCCCTTTTCAGGGCTAACAAAACTATCATGAATATGACCAATATTCATTTCTTTAATACAGAGAGAGTCAAAACGTTTTATAATAACACATAATACCTACTCACTCACTTACTTACATAGAAAATTCACAGAATTCAACCTGCCTACGTAAATAAAATGTTACCTACCTACCTATCTCATACACTATTTATTATAGGCTCTATTCACAGACATTGTTCTTTCTACAGTATACTAGTCACATAATTATCATTGTTAAACACAAAAAGCAATCTATATCTGAAAAAACCACGAAAAAAAAATATCGTCATTTTCTTTCTCTTGTGCAAAGAATACAATGATATTTTGATGTTCTAAATTCGAAAATCGAAACGTCTACCGATATCTCTATCCATCCCGTAACAATTTTGCGCCGGTCGAGAGCTTGCGCGCGCCTGCGCGCTTTGTGAATTTGTTTCGTTAGCTGTGTACCCCTCCCACTGACACGGCCACGCGGCGCGTGTATAAAAAGGCGACGTACCGGCGTTAAGTAGGACATTTACCAAGATTCAGTCGTCGCGCGCACACTCGTACGCGTGTTACGTCTTATTTTTGTGTACTGTGATTTTCTAAACAAACCTATCAACCATGTCGGGTCGCGGTAAAGGTGGCAAGGTCAAGGGAAAGGCAAAGTCCCGTTCCAACCGTGCTGGACTCCAGTTCCCCGTGGGTCGTATCCACAGGCTGCTGCGTAACGGAAACTACGCCGAGCGCGTCGGTGCCGGTGCCCCCGTCTACTTGGCCGCCGTGATGGAGTATCTGGCTGCTGAGGTTCTCGAGTTGGCAGGCAACGCCGCGAGAGACAACAAGAAGACCAGGATCATCCCGCGTCATCTTCAATTGGCCATCCGCAACGACGAGGAGTTGAACAAACTGCTCTCCGGTGTGACGATCGCTCAAGGTGGTGTGCTGCCGAACATCCAGGCGGTGCTCCTGCCCAAGAAGACCGAGAAGAAGGCTTAGACGTCGTCGTGCTTCAGCGACGACATCTGACCGTGGTGCATCGTGCGAGTGTTCCGCACGCGTACTTCGATATGATATTAATTATGTGTATTATGTCGTTTGCGCGATGCTCTCCGCTCGTATGCATTCAAAACAAAAGGCCCTTTTCAGGGCCACAATATTATTCGTCAATTATAAAACAGAAAGACAATTTCTTTATCGGTGTTATCGTCAAACAAAAACGTAAACCTTCCTAATGCTTTATAAGATGCTCAAGTAGTTTCCGTAATGAATGATGCTCACAAGGTACTAGCAACTACAACTACTGATGATTATGTCTAATTTCAATACAGGTTAGGAACCAGAGTACCTACATGTCGAATCGAGAAATTATGATCAATCATCTCACCGGAGCATTAGGTACATACAAAATAATGAATGTGAATGTAAACAGTATGCATGCAAACAAACAGAAAAAGTAAGTAATTAATATTATAAAAGAAAGAAGGATTAAGGTGGTTATTAATTAGTATAAGTTACATTTTGATACCTATTTCTAATATTATTATAGTTAATTTTATCCGTATATTTTTTAACAATATAATTTTTTCACTAAACGACGAGCACAGGCGTCACCCCGCCCCCTTCACCTCCCTCACGGGTATCCCCTCTCCCCGCGCTCTGGCTTAGGAGCGCTGCGATTGGTCCGCCGCTGCGTTGAGTCACTCACCGCTTGCCGCAACTTCGCAACGCGGGGACGCGTATAAATACAACTTGTAGCCGCGCGCTAGCTTTATACTGCGACTGAACTCCGTTTCGGTAGCACGTGTGTACTCTAATATTCCATAATGCCGCCCAAGACAAGTGGTAAAGCCGCCAAGAAGTCTGGCAAAGCCCAGAAGAACATCTCCAAGACCGACAAGAAGAAGAAGAAGCACAAGAGGAAGGAGAGCTACGCTATCTACATCTACAAGGTGTTGAAGCAGGTGCACCCCGACACCGGTATCTCCAGCAAGGCCATGTCCATCATGAACTCGTTCGTTAACGACATCTTCGAGCGTATCGCCGCCGAAGCTTCCCGCCTGGCCCACTACAACAAGAGGTCGACCATCACGTCCAGGGAGGTGCAGACGTCCGTCAGGCTCCTGCTGCCCGGTGAACTCGCCAAGCACGCCGTCAGTGAAGGCACCAAGGCCGTCACCAAATACACCAGCTCCAAGTGAGCGGTCGGTCGGTAGAGCTAGCGAGAGCCGCCGACGCTCCGTCTCGACGCCTCGCCTCGTGTGTGTATACAGTGTTAAACCCAGTGCGCTTGTTCGTGTGTCTTGTTGACTGTGATGCGTGTGTTAATTGTGCTAGTGTCTTCGTAATGTGCATGCATGCGCATACATACACCTACCTACTCGGTACGTGTGTGTGTGTGTCATGTGTGTACGTACGAGACGCGCACGACGCACGCGTCGCGAACAAACCACGACAAACGTCTGGACGCGCACGCACACCGTGGGATGGCAGGAGAAACAACAAAAGGCCCTTTTCAGGGCCACAAATATGTTCATGTGATGTTATCAATTCACATTTCTAAAATTGGGAACTCGTCAAAACGTTACTAACTAACTAACTAACTAACTATCTACCTACCTACCTACCGTTCATGTTGATCAAATAAAATAATAAAAAGTCGCTACCAAACAGCTAGTAAATATGCATGCTTGCTCGAATAGCAAAGAGACGAATCATCTACAAAATAAACACAACACGCACACTAAATTTCTTATGAATAAAAATCAAATGGCAGTTTTGAAATAGAGAGAGAGAAATAGTAAATAAGTCGACAATAATAAGTTAAATGCCTATATTCGTTATTAAAACACGGCGTAGTGGAGCAATTCAATTTGTAGGTAAGCACGTACATACGTATAGGTAGTGACATTTACTTCTTTCTTTCTGTAAATATTGTGCAAACACTATTATGATGGTACCTATTTTTTATTATTATTATTTTTTCATAAGACTGAGACATTAAAAGGAAAAAAAAGAAAAATTTTGCTTAATTCGTGTCGATTTGTTTTAAAAGTTTTGTTAGTACAGTGTACTGTAGAGGGCGCGCGGGTGCGCGCGATCGCCTGCCCGCTACGGTGCCACGGGTATAAATAAGGCCCGATACTGCTCTGACGTTTTTAGAGGATTCGCCAGTGGACCTAGTAACACACTTCACTCCGAGCAGCGCCGTCGAGTGTAGTGTCGTCAAAGGAAAGTTTTTGTGAATTGTGCCTCGACTTGGGGGTACATGAGCAAAACTTTTTCCGCCCGGACCGCCTTCTAACTTTTATCTCTCCCTGTGTTCGCACAAGTGCTTGGCACGGGTGCGAACACAGGGGAGGCCTACGTGCTTCCCGGTGCACCGGCACCGTTGCGGTCGCGGATCCGCTCCCCCCAAGGACGAGAAGTTTCCTGTTTTCTGTGAATAAAGTGAAGTCTGTGTTGTGAATCTTTGTGAATCTTGTGCCGTGAACACGTGTGTGTGAACAATAAGTGTCTAGTGTATCAGGCACTGCAGTGATGCCGAAGCCCGGCGCCCGTGGCTCGCTCGGCCGCGGCGACGCCGGCACCAACGAGCCTCGTCCGGGGTTGGACCGGACGACGTCGATGCCGAATATCGGCGTGGCGACGTCCGGTGCGACGCCGTCTGGACCCACCTCTCCTCGTAGCGAGGAGAAGCAGGCGTCCAGGAAGGCGGGGCAGCACCAGCACCACCCCACAACGAGGAGGGAAGAGGAAGCGGGACGGAGCAGGGCGGCGGCTGCGCTCGGCGCGTCGACGACATCGGCGCCTGCGCGCGTTGCGCCGGTGCCTCCGCCGAGCCGACCGCAGGCCGTAGCCGTGCGACCGTCCGCCTTCCGCCCGGTGCCGATCCAGGCCCCGGGACCCGCAGCTGCGCACCCGACGCGCGCGTCCAGCGCGCGCGCCGCTGCACCCACTGCGCGCGTGACGGTGCGTGATCCCGCGCCACCGGCGCGTGCACCCGCACCCCAGCCGCGCACCCCCGCGGCTATCTTCCGCGCCCAGGCGCCGCCACCACCAGCGACACCTGCGCGCTCCGCACAACCTGCAGCGCGCCCTACCGCCGCTTCGCGTCCCGCCGCGTCGAACGCGCCCATCCGGGCTGCGTCCGCGGCGGTCGCCACCAGTGGCGCAGCCTCAATTTCGCGCACCGCCACTGCCGGCCCTCGGCACAGCCTGCTGTCCGGACCGGCGTTGCCGGTGCCGGGTGCCCGCTTGGCGCCCTCGGCACCCCAGGCGCCTGACTCGCCGGCGCCCCCCCGCGCCTCGGCCTACGATTCGCCGGCAGGACTGTCGGCATGCTCGTCGCGAGCCGGCTCGAGCATGTCGATGGTGTCTGCGAGCTCGGCCGACTCTGGGCCGAGTACGCAGTGGAGGCGCACCCCACCTGCATCACCGACGCCGTCGCAGGGACCCGACTACGGGCCCAGGGACCCAAGGCCTCAGCGACGGCGCCGAAGCACCGAGTCGGAGGAGGAGGAGGCGAAGCGCTACTGCCTCGACCCGCCGCGACCGCAGCGCGAACACGCGCCACCGCGGGGTCGGGGGCAGGGCGCGACCAACTCGCCCACCTTTGCCGAGGCGGCCCGGCGTACGCCGCCCGCATCGCCGTCACCGACGCAAGGCGGCCACCAGGAGGCGCAAGGGGTGAGTGTTAGTGCCTACACTGCCCTTACAGCTCCACCGGCGGCCCCAGGGGACGTAGAAGGAGAGGCCACCAGCCAGCCTAAGCCGAAGCCGCAGAAGCGGCCTAGGTATCCTCCGCTGGTGGTGGAGAAGCTGCCAGGATGGGCCGCTCACTTCAGGGCCATCAGGGACAAGCTGGGCCACCCCCCCAACGCTCGCCCATACGGCGCTGGGGTTCGCTTCTCGCCCGAAAGCGAGGAGGAATATAGGGTGGTCCAGCGCTACCTGACCGGCCTGGAGAAGGAGTCCGGCATCTCATGGTTCGCCTACTCGCTGCCAGCGGAGCGCAGCTTGAAGGTGGCCATCACAGGGCTGCCGGTCGACACCCCGGCCGAAGAAATAGAGGAGGAGCTCCGGGCGTTGGGGCACGAGCCGGAGTACGTGCGCCATATCAAGGCGCGCCAGGGACGACCCGGCTGCGTGTTCCACGCTGTCCTCAAGAGGACACCGGAGGCCAGGTCGATATTCGATACCACCGTGTTCATGTGCATGCGTGGTGTCAAAATCGAAGCTTGGCGGGGCAAAAGAGGGCCCGCCCAGTGCCACCGGTGCCAAAAATTCCGGCACTCATCGCACCACTGCCACCGGCCGCTCGCCTGCGTTCGCTGTGGCGAAGGGCACGCTGCGCGTGATTGCCCCCGCCCGCGTGAAGAGCCGGCGACGTGCGCCAACTGCGGGGGTGACCACCCCGCCAACAACGTGCGCTGCCCCGCCTTCCAGGCGGAATCGCGGCGCAGGCGAGCGGGCACAGTCGCCGCCACGACCGCCTCGCGCCGACCGGCAACGGTCACCGAGAGGCCGGCAGAAGTGGCCTCTACCGAGGTCCAAGGCGCGTCGCTTATGGCGGCGGCCAACGGGCCCACTAACAGGGGAGAAGCCCCCTCCTCCTCCAAGCGGCGGAGGAATAGAAAAAAGAAGCGCGGGGGCAAAGGCAAGAAGCCCACGCCCCCCACCGCGCCCGTGGAAGGCACCCACAGGGTCGACCTTACCTCGACCCAGGCGCAGGCTGTGCCTCCTCAGGGAGGTAACAGAGTACCTCCCCCTCCTAAGGAGGAGAAGACGGGTGGGAAACCCAGGCCGGCGGCCAGCGCCGGCATAGCGCGGCCTTCGGCCACACAAGGCCCACCCAAAGGCCCATCAAGCGCCGGCCCAATTACCGGCGCTGAACAAGAAAAGAAAAAAGAATTCACAGCCTGCGCGATCCAGTTGCTGATGGACCTGATAAAGGCCATCAGCCAAGGACAGGACGCGGAGCTTGTCATCCTTGACGGCCTGGCCTCGCTCCTCAAATTATACCATGGCTAGGCCGTTAAGGGTGATCCATTGGAACGCCCGCGGCCTTCGAGGTAAGGTCGCCCCCCTCCGCCGCCTCCTGTACGAGCAGGACATCGACGTGGCGCTAATAAGCGAGACGCACCTGGGACAGGAGGACAAGCTCAGAGTCTCAGGTTACCTCGCTTATAGGAAGGATGAAAGGTCGGCTACCAACACCCCCTACCGTGGTCTGGCGGTACTGGTGAGGCGTAGAGTCGTCCATCAAGCGCTCCCCGTGTCGTCACCTGGCTCGTTCTACGCGCTGGGTGTGCAGCTGCACGTTGCCGGCGAGGATCTCGCCATTTACGCCTGCTACAAGGCGCCCTCGGCCAAACTGGACCCATCGGAGCTGAGGGCCCTTCTCGAGGCCAGCGGCGGCGCGACGATCCTCGCTGGTGACTTAAATTGTAAGCACCCAGCGTGGAACTCGGCCGTGACCAACACGGCGGGCAGACGACTCTATGCGGACGCGGAAGCCTTCGGCTACACGGTGTCCGGCCCAGAGACGCCCACCCACTACCCGGACGCCTACATCTACATGCCGGACGTGCTGGACATCGTGGCCTACCGAGGGCTACATTGCCAGATCACCCAGCAGGTGTTAGACGACGAGATGCAGTCAGACCATCATCCTGTACTCGTCGTCCTGTCAGGTATGCCGACCCGACAGATGCCCGCAGCGCCACGTCGACAAACTGATTGGGAAATTTTCCAGGGAAAGATTGAGGCCACCACACCGACTCGGCCCGTGATTACCTCCGCAGACGTGAACCAGACAGCGGACGACGTCACTGCTTGTATCAAGAGCGCCTTGGAAGCGGCGACTACGGTAGAGCCGCAGAGGAGAGTGCTTCAGCCGCCTCTGCCGGCCTACCTACAGAAGATGATCGCCGACAAGAGGCGCCTTCGCAAGCAGTGGCAGCAACTGAGGTGTCCGTCCCTGAAACGGAAGCTCAACCGTCTTGCGGAGAAGATTAAGGCCGAGTTGAGGAGCAGGGAAGCCGAGAGCTGGGAGGACCGCATCCAGGAGGCGGCAGGCAGCTGGCCATCCGCCCACCGGCTTTGCCGCCAACTGACGAACACCCCAGCCCCGGTGCGCCCACTGCTGGACAGCGGCGGGGCGCTCAAATACATGGCAGAGGACCGCGCGGAGGTCTTCGCCGAGCACCTGGAGCGTCAGTTCCGACCGAACCCGACCAGCGACGCCGAACATGTCGCAACAGTCGAGAAACACCTTGGGGACTACTTCGCCACGCCGATAGCTCCCGAGGAAGACGCCATATTTTTCTCGCCTGGGGCAGTTAGACGCGCCATCCTGAGGACGAAGCCCAGGAAGGCCCCCGGTGCGGACGGTATCACCAACACAGTGCTGCGCCACCTGCCGTACCGAATGGTCGCGGCGCTGGCGCGCCTGTTCACGGCGATACTGCGCACCGGGACGTTCCCTACCTCGTGGAAGGAAGGGCGCGTCATTATGCTGCCTAAGGCGGGGAAAAATATCCTGAAGCCGGAGAGCTATCGGCCTATCACGCTGCTAGCTACAATCTCCAAGGTGTTCGAACAACTCCTGTTGCGACATCTCCAGCCCCACATCGCTCCACGACCTGAGCAGTTTGGGTTCAGGTCGGAACACAGCACGACGCTTCAGCTGTCGAGGGTACTGCACCACCTGACGCAAGCGTTAAACAAGAAGGAGTATTCGGTTGCAGTACTCCTCGACATGGAGAAGGCCTTCGACCGCGTGTGGCACGACGGCCTAATTTACAAGCTGGCCACCTCGGACGCGCCTCGCCGCGTCGTTAAAGTGGTCCAATCTTTCCTTGAAGGTAGGGTTTTCCGTGTGGTGGTCGAGGGAGCGCTCTCCAGCGCCCGCCCGGTGCTGGCCGGCGTGCCGCAGGGCAGCTGCGTTTCGCCGGCGTGTTACTCACGTTACACCGACGACATCCCCACGACGCCAGAGGCGATGCTCGCGCTGTATGCCGACGACGCCGCGTACATCACCACCTCGCTCAACGGGACGGGAACAATCTGCGGTGGCGTGATCGCCGAGGCATTTCACGCACCTGGCTGGTGCGAAACAGTTGTTCTGGCTGTGCCCATAGAGCTGGCAGCCATGGCATTGCCCAAGCACTTTCATCTTGTGGGGCTTCTCAATTTGTATGCCCGACAGGGAGCATACCGTTTTGATGCGGTAGATGGGGTGGTGACTACCCTCAACGGGGTCACAAATGACGAGTACCATGTCGTACTCGTCACCGCCACGGGCTTTGTGAAGCCGGTGAACGGCTGAGACGGGGACTCCTTGGGAGGTGAGATCCTCCAGGATGTCGGAGCAAGGGATTTCCTTGGGGATTCGCCTAATCACCACGCGGGTGGGCTTCTCCTCCGGAAGAGTGTAGGTGTGGAAGGCAACTTGCCTTGCACGTAGATTACGGACTAAGTCCCTGTAGTCCGAGGACGTAGGGACTGTGACTTTAATGCCCTGGAGGGTGGCTCGGGCACTTGTATAGTTGATCTTGTTGATCAGACACATCTTGGACACATCGGTCCACTTTGCCTTGTCCTGTATGTATACAGGAGGCGGGGGAACTCGCTTCTTTTGGGAAGCGGGAGGAGCGGGGGCGGCGATAGCCATAGGGCTGGCGGGACGGCTGGCGGGGGCCGCGGCCGGGGCCGTCGAAGCGACAGGCGAGTTGGGACGCGGAGACTCTGGGCGGGGCGACGCGGTACAGGGGGGGGGCGGAGTAGCGCGGGTCGCGACGGGTTTCTTTGCCTTATTGGCCTTGGCATTTCTGCCCTTCTTCCTCTTCCCTTTACCAACAAGTTGGTAATCCTCCGATTCAGAGGAAGAATCGGAGGCAGAGGAGGCGGCCTCGGAGGCCACAGGGGACGGGTCGGCGATGTCCATGGAGGCCGGAGCCTCCTGGGACAGGGGGATTGTCTGAGAGGGTGAACTCTCGTTTGACTCACTAGGAGAAGTGAGATTAGGCTTACGCCTGAAATGTTCTAGGTCCGCGGAGTATTTCTCCAGAATGTGCGGATGGGTATCATTTAGTATCTTCTTAAGGAAGTCTACCAGAAATGCTGAAGGATCAGCCATAATAGGAGTGCAAGCCATGGTTGCAGAGAAAAGGGGGGTAAAGTGGGGGAACTAACACCTAACCCTAGTCCCGAGGCGACACGTAAAACGTGAGCACCCCGGGCGGACAATACCCTTAAAACTATCCCACCCGTGTGACTTTCGTAGTGTTGCACTGACGAGAAGAAAGGCACAAACAAACTCGTCAGCTACACAATTGTCCTGTCCGGCCAGAAGGGCCAATACGGCCTGAAGGGCCTGAAAAACCTAACTCCCCGGGGGGGTAAGCCCGGGGATGAGTACCCTCCCTGTCGGGTGTCACAGGGAGGTGCGTACCTAAGGTGAGCCCTAAGCTAGTCCACCGGGTGTCTTATATTTATACCCGACGCGCAGCTCAGCGGGCGGTGGGGCGGGGGGGGGGGGCGGCTCGATGCTCGTCGTTGGTTGGTTCTACGTTGTTTCGTCGCGCGCATTCGAATAACATTACATTTTAGCATTAACCAAAATTGCATTTTATTTTTAATATTAGGTACCGTAATTTAAATAATAATAATAATTATGTAGGACGACGATATGCACCTAAAGACATGATAGCTATATGGTTGTAAATACTTAATCAATTATTATTATGTAGTAGGTAACAAACAGAGTATTCCTGCAAGTTAACTTAATTACCTATGTCAAAAGAATTATCTGACTGTCTCTGTTAGTTATTTAAGTCGTCATTTAGGTAGGTACTTATTAGTACTTAAGGGTCTATATTGGAATCGTGTTGTGTGTGAGTTCTGTTAGTTAGTTAGTTAGGTAGGTAGGTAGGTAGGTAGGTAGGTAGGTAGGTAACGGTTACGTTTTTGTGACTTCTGATATAAAGAAACATTTAATAATCTGATACATATGTGGCCCTGAAAAGGGCCTTTTGTGTGAACGCACAGCCACAAACTGCACACAGTCAACGTCGAGGACGTTGTGTGTGTATTGTGACGTATGCTGATGCAGCAGCAGTTTAAGCGCGTTCGCCTCTGATCCTGCGCGCCAACTGGATGTCCTTGGGCATGATGGTGACGCGCTTAGCGTGAATCGCGCACAAGTTGGTGTCTTCGAAGAGACCGACGAGGTAAGCTTCGCTAGCCTCCTGCAGAGCCATGACAGCGGAGCTCTGGAAACGGAGATCGGTCTTGAAGTCCTGTGCGATCTCACGTACGAGACGCTGGAACGGGAGCTTGCGGATCAGCAGCTCGGTACTCTTCTGGTAGCGACGAATCTCACGGAGGGCCACAGTGCCGGGCCTGTAGCGATGGGGTTTCTTAACGCCACCGGTGGCCGGTGCGCTCTTGCGGGCAGCCTTGGTGGCGAGCTGCTTCCTCGGAGCCTTACCACCGGTGGATTTACGAGCGGTCTGCTTGGTACGTGCCATTGTAAACTACACGGAACGGGAGAAAATAACAGAAAAACGAACGAATTTACGCAACGCACGCGCGGACCTACACACTTCGAACGTACGAGAGTGAATAAAAACGTCAGAGCAGTATCGGGCCTTATTTATACCCGTGGCACCGTAGCGGGCAGGCGATCGCGCGCACCCGCGCGCCCTCTACAGTACACTGTACTAACAAAACTTTTAAAACAAATCGACACGAATTAAGCAAAATTTTTCTTTTTTTTCCTTTTAATGTCTCAGTCTTATGAAAAAATAATAATAATAAAAAATAGGTACCATCATAATAGTGTTTGCACAATATTTACAGAAAGAAAGAAGTAAATGTCACTACCTATACGTATGTACGTGCTTACCTACAAATTGAATTGCTCCACTACGCCGTGTTTTAATAACGAATATAGGCATTTAACTTATTATTGTCGACTTATTTACTATTTCTCTCTCTCTATTTCAAAACTGCCATTTGATTTTTATTCATAAGAAATTTAGTGTGCGTGTTGTGTTTATTTTGTAGATGATTCGTCTCTTTGCTATTCGAGCAAGCATGCATATTTACTAGCTGTTTGGTAGCGACTTTTTATTATTTTATTTGATCAACATGAACGGTAGGTAGGTAGGTAGATAGTTAGTTAGTTAGTTAGTTAGTAACGTTTTGACGAGTTCCCAATTTTAGAAATGTGAATTGATAACATCACATGAACATATTTGTGGCCCTGAAAAGGGCCTTTTGTTGTTTCTCCTGCCATCCCACGGTGTGCGTGCGCGTCCAGACGTTTGTCGTGGTTTGTTCGCGACGCGTGCGTCGTGCGCGTCTCGTACGTACACACATGACACACACACACACGTACCGAGTAGGTAGGTGTATGTATGCGCATGCATGCACATTACGAAGACACTAGCACAATTAACACACGCATCACAGTCAACAAGACACACGAACAAGCGCACTGGGTTTAACACTGTATACACACACGAGGCGAGGCGTCGAGACGGAGCGTCGGCGGCTCTCGCTAGCTCTACCGACCGACCGCTCACTTGGAGCTGGTGTATTTGGTGACGGCCTTGGTGCCTTCACTGACGGCGTGCTTGGCGAGTTCACCGGGCAGCAGGAGCCTGACGGACGTCTGCACCTCCCTGGACGTGATGGTCGACCTCTTGTTGTAGTGGGCCAGGCGGGAAGCTTCGGCGGCGATACGCTCGAAGATGTCGTTAACGAACGAGTTCATGATGGACATGGCCTTGCTGGAGATACCGGTGTCGGGGTGCACCTGCTTCAACACCTTGTAGATGTAGATAGCGTAGCTCTCCTTCCTCTTGTGCTTCTTCTTCTTCTTGTCGGTCTTGGAGATGTTCTTCTGGGCTTTGCCAGACTTCTTGGCGGCTTTACCACTTGTCTTGGGCGGCATTATGGAATATTAGAGTACACACGTGCTACCGAAACGGAGTTCAGTCGCAGTATAAAGCTAGCGCGCGGCTACAAGTTGTATTTATACGCGTCCCCGCGTTGCGAAGTTGCGGCAAGCGGTGAGTGACTCAACGCAGCGGCGGACCAATCGCAGCGCTCCTAAGCCAGAGCGCGGGGAGAGGGGATACCCGTGAGGGAGGTGAAGGGGGCGGGGTGACGCCTGTGCTCGTCGTTTAGTGAAAAAATTATATTGTTAAAAAATATACGGATAAAATTAACTATAATAATATTAGAAATAGGTATCAAAATGTAACTTATACTAATTAATAACCACCTTAATCCTTCTTTCTTTTATAATATTAATTACTTACTTTTTCTGTTTGTTTGCATGCATACTGTTTACATTCACATTCATTATTTTGTATGTACCTAATGCTCCGGTGAGATGATTGATCATAATTTCTCGATTCGACATGTAGGTACTCTGGTTCCTAACCTGTATTGAAATTAGACATAATCATCAGTAGTTGTAGTTGCTAGTACCTTGTGAGCATCATTCATTACGGAAACTACTTGAGCATCTTATAAAGCATTAGGAAGGTTTACGTTTTTGTTTGACGATAACACCGATAAAGAAATTGTCTTTCTGTTTTATAATTGACGAATAATATTGTGGCCCTGAAAAGGGCCTTTTGTTTTGAATGCATACGAGCGGAGAGCATCGCGCAAACGACATAATACACATAATTAATATCATATCGAAGTACGCGTGCGGAACACTCGCACGATGCACCACGGTCAGATGTCGTCGCTGAAGCACGACGACGTCTAAGCCTTCTTCTCGGTCTTCTTGGGCAGGAGCACCGCCTGGATGTTCGGCAGCACACCACCTTGAGCGATCGTCACACCGGAGAGCAGTTTGTTCAACTCCTCGTCGTTGCGGATGGCCAATTGAAGATGACGCGGGATGATCCTGGTCTTCTTGTTGTCTCTCGCGGCGTTGCCTGCCAACTCGAGAACCTCAGCAGCCAGATACTCCATCACGGCGGCCAAGTAGACGGGGGCACCGGCACCGACGCGCTCGGCGTAGTTTCCGTTACGCAGCAGCCTGTGGATACGACCCACGGGGAACTGGAGTCCAGCACGGTTGGAACGGGACTTTGCCTTTCCCTTGACCTTGCCACCTTTACCGCGACCCGACATGGTTGATAGGTTTGTTTAGAAAATCACAGTACACAAAAATAAGACGTAACACGCGTACGAGTGTGCGCGCGACGACTGAATCTTGGTAAATGTCCTACTTAACGCCGGTACGTCGCCTTTTTATACACGCGCCGCGTGGCCGTGTCAGTGGGAGGGGTACACAGCTAACGAAACAAATTCACAAAGCGCGCAGGCGCGCGCAAGCTCTCGACCGGCGCAAAATTGTTACGGGATGGATAGAGATATCGGTAGACGTTTCGATTTTCGAATTTAGAACATCAAAATATCATTGTATTCTTTGCACAAGAGAAAGAAAATGACGATATTTTTTTTTCGTGGTTTTTTCAGATATAGATTGCTTTTTGTGTTTAACAATGATAATTATGTGACTAGTATACTGTAGAAAGAACAATGTCTGTGAATAGAGCCTATAATAAATAGTGTATGAGATAGGTAGGTAGGTAACATTTTATTTACGTAGGCAGGTTGAATTCTGTGAATTTTCTATGTAAGTAAGTGAGTGAGTAGGTATTATGTGTTATTATAAAACGTTTTGACTCTCTCTGTATTAAAGAAATGAATATTGGTCATATTCATGATAGTTTTGTTAGCCCTGAAAAGGGCTTTTTGGTGTGCGCTCGGAGAGCGCCGCGATTGAGAGCGCATGCACGCAACTCTAAGCATCTCGGTGCCTGCCGTGCCGCCGTGGTTGTTTCTTCGACGGTGACGAGCTCGAGACACGTCGAGCGCGTTCCGCACCCCTCTTTTCCCGAGGACGATGGACGCGTACGTACTACGTGCGCGCGGTTGGACGTTGATGAAAACGCAAAAAGCACGCGCGCGCCTCTCTACCGTCGTGCATAATCTGTGCATCATTCGTAGCGTATACACATTTAACTGCATACACACGTACAAACAGCTGTAGGTATTACACGCACACGCACAGTAGGCAAGGCGCACGACGCACGCTTATAGTTACACACACACACAAACATACACACAGTCATGTGTGTCGTCTGGTGTTCAGCCGACTGCGCCGCTGTCGTCGTCGTCGCCGTCGTCGCCGGTGTAACGCGAACGCGACCGCCGCTTACTTCTTAGCGGCGGACGCTTTCTTGGCTGCCGGTTTAGACTTGGGTGTGGCCGCTGCCTTCTTGGGTTTAGGCGCTTTAGGTTTCTTGGTTGGCGGCTTGGCTGTCTTCTTAGCTTTAGGAGCGGCGGCGCCCTTCGCCTTGGCGGGGGCGGCGGCCTTCTTGGGTGCCGGCTTCTTCTTAGCGGCGGCGGCCTTCTTGTCCTTAGCGGCGGCAGCCGACGACTTGGCCTTGGAAGGTGAACCCGAAGCTGCAGCGGCGGACGCGGCGGCGGCTGCTGCCTTCTTGGTCTTGGCTCCAGCCGCCGAGACGGTCGCCTTCTTGGTCTTAGCGGCCGCAGAGGCGGTCGCCTTACCGGCTGCCTTTCCGGCGGCGGCGGTGGTGGGTTTCTTGGACGCGGCCGATTTCGACTCGAGCTTGAAGGAACCGGAGGCACCCTTGCCCTTGGTCTGGATCAGCGCGCCAGATTCGACGGCGCTCTTCAGATATTTCCTGATGAACGGCGCCAGTTTCTCAGCGTCGACCTTGTACTGGGCGGCGATGTACTTCTTGATCGCCTGCAGGGAAGATCCGCTGCGCTCCTTCATCTCCTTGATAGCGTTGTTGACCATCTCGGATGTTTTGGGATGGGTCGGCTTCGCCTTCGGTTTCTTAGCGGCGCCGGCGCCGCCGGCCTGCCTCGCCTGCTTCTTCGCTGGTGTAGCGGGTGCCGGAGCCTCGGTAGCTACTGCTGTGTCTGCCATTTTTTTTTTATTGAATTGATCACGTACGTACACACGATAATATATGATAATAAAATATAAGAGGAGAGAGACTTAGATGTCGCCACTTATAGAATTTACAAATTTCGTATACGTACGCCTAAGTACGACGGAACTTTACCGTAACGAGCGCCGTGATGTCGCGCGACGTTTTCTCGTATGAACGCTTGAAAGTTTTCACTAACACGTATCTAATAAAATAAACAAAAAGAATAGTTAACGAGTCGCAGGGCGACGGGCGTTTGCGGTTTCGGGTAGTTCATGAAGTGGAGTATGCGGATGTGCGAACGCAGGCGGAGTGCGAGGCGCGTTCGGACGGTGGCGGTGTTTTATTTTGACGACTGAGTACGAAGCGTAGGTCGGGTCGAGTTCAAAACGTTATTTTCTCTATAAAATTGATAGTTAGCCGGGATAGAGGCCGACGCGTCAACAAGGAGGATATCGAGCTTGTGTGGCGACAGGACATCGTCGATATCACACGGCGTCGCGAAGGTATTATCGAGCTAAAAGTGGAGCGTCGTAAAACACCGCGAGCGCCGAACCGCTAAGGACGGACGACTCCGTCCAGGACGTGCAACCTATTAATCGTATACTAATATTAAAAGACGAGACCGCCCTTCGAGGAGTTGACAGTGTGTGCGAGGACGACTGCGATTATCGCATCAGAAAGTGTGTATTAAAGTAGTAGGTCTACGTAAACGACAACAGCGCGTCGTCGCTCTGGCCCGCGTACCGTACGCGGTACACACGCACAGCAGCGTTCTATACTAGCCCACTAGCTAGGCAGCCAGCCTGTAATGCTCGTGTGACCCAGTAAACATACGCGAAATAATAAATGGCATACACCTACATAAAAATAAGAATACCTCATGAGATGCGATCAAAATAATAATACAGTGTATCTTTATAGCTGTAAGTACAATAATAACACGACATAAACAAGCTGCACGCGCAACGGCGAGACGACACGAGCGAGCGAACGAAATCGAATAGGTACCTAGGTAGGTAGATTTGTGTTCTACACAAGTGTTAGGTTCTCTAATGTTTTCTTTTATTTTTCAGGGTCATTCAGTCAGTCAGACAGACAGACAGACGGACAGACTGACTTACTTACTTACTTACTTCAGACAGCGGCGACGGCGAAGGCAAGAGTGCGACAATCACGCGTAGGTATATTATGGTAAACGACGATCGACATTTTAGATTTAAGACCAATATTATAAGTTCGTAAGAGCAGTGTGCTTTTATAGTATAACTGTGTTTCATTTTATCTAGTATAAAATCTCCAAAACTTAAGTAGGTTTTCTGTATGTTATAGGTAGGTAGGTAGCGAGCTATCAGTAAGTAGGTTTAAGTAGTGAGCGAGATATAGGTACGTTTTTTGACAACTCCGATAAAGAAACATTTTAATTGTATCGAATCATATGCGGCCCTGAAAAGGGCCTTTTTTGATGTGCGCATCTACACACGCATGGTGGAACGGTATGATTTTGTTCGTTCACAACGAACGAACGCAACACACACACGTCCGCACACACACAGTATGTAGAGCTGCTGGTTGCACTGCACAGGCGACACGTATACGTTTAACCGCCGAAACCGTACAGGGTGCGACCCTGGCGCTTCAGAGCGTAGACGACGTCCATGGCGGTGACGGTCTTCCTCTTGGCGTGCTCGGTGTAAGTGACGGCGTCACGGATGACGTTCTCTAGGAACACTTTAAGCACACCGCGAGTCTCTTCGTAGATCAGACCGGAGATACGTTTCACGCCGCCTCTGCGAGCCAGACGACGGATGGCGGGCTTCGTGATACCCTGGATGTTATCACGAAGTACCTTCCTGTGACGCTTGGCTCCTCCTTTTCCCAGACCCTTTCCTCCCTTACCGCGACCGGTCATCTTCTCAGCAGTGGGGTTTCAAAATAACACAATTTCTACACGGGTGTGTGCGCGCACGAAGAACGCGAACGACTGGCCTTTTTTTCCGCCTTTTTTTATTTTTTTTTATTGAATGGGCATCTCGCAGTTCAGCCTGAGGAGGCTGGCTTCTGCTTAACCGGTATAATCCCTGTGGATGCCTCTAAGTTAAAGGCCTCCAGCCAGGGGCTTAAAATAATATACTACAAACTAAGCGACCACACGCTAAGGGCACCCCCTGTGGGGTACGAGCCTCGGCTTAGGGCGTCGCTGGGGAGGGCAGCAAGGGGACAGGCTGGATAGAATTTAGGGGCTGATTTGTAGCTAACGGCTCAGCATCGCGGGCTGGCTCGAGCAAGGGTCGGGGGGGGGCAATTGATCGGGGACGTCGCGGCGGACCTCGGCGGCGAGGTCGGAACGTCTGCGGTCTGTATATGTATCTACGACGTAGTGTACTGGTTTCCCTACTGCTTTCCTGGAGGATGGTGGTAGGGTCATCGGGGGTGACTAGAGTGTGCCTGGGACGGCGAATCCTACTGATACGCGATGGGTCGTATCGGGCGGCCGATGCGATCAGGGGGTTTTTATGCTTGACAGCGGAGTCGAAGAAACGCTTAGACAGCCGTTTCATAAACTGTTGAATAGTAGGCAATCTGAGGTCGACATGGAGACTCTCATTGCGGACATAAGGGGGGGCTCCGGTGATCTTACGGAGATACCGGTTCTGCAAGGTCTGCATCCTATGAATGTGACGGGGGTGGGCATGTGCGAATACGGCACAAGCGTACGTCATGATTGGACGGATCACTGCGGTGTAAAGACGCAACTTGCACTTGAGTGACAATTTGCTCTTTGCCGTGATGAGGTAGTGGAGTCGACTCATGGCAAAAGCAGCTCGGTCGCGAGCTGCTTTGATGTGGGCCGAGAAGGAGAGGGAGCTGTCGAGTATGACTCCAAGGTACTTGGCTTGCTTACCCCAAGGGATAGGCTTGCCGAACATAGTGATCGGGCGAGGGGGAGGTCGGTTTAACCGTGCCTTGTGATAGAGTACCGCCTGACTCTTATCGGGGTTAACCTCGATTCTCCACTTACGGAACCAGGCACCTAGGACGTTGGCTGATTTCTGTAAATTACTGGCGATGGCATCTTGGCCTTGCCCTGTGTAATATACTGCCGTGTCGTCGGCGAAAAGAGCTAGATGAGCCCTTCTGGTCTTAGGGATGTCGCTGGTGAACAGCGTGAATATGAGAGGGGACACTACGGAGCCCTGAGGGACTCCTGCTCGAATAGGGTGGGGGGCGGATAGCGCGTTCCCTACGCGATAGCGGAAGGTACGATTCGCAAGAAAGTCTCGCAAGATGAGCACGAGACGGTCTGGCACTCTCATTTGGTAAAGCTTATAAATTAAGCCGTTGTGCCAGACTTTGTCGAACGCCTTCGCTATATCGAAATATAACACGCCCGTCATCGCTCCGCGCTGGAAACCGGCGCTCACGTGTTCGACGATGCGGTGTGTTTGTTGGACGCACGAGTGTTCGGTTCTAAATCCGAATTGCTCGTTTGGAATGAGACTCTTTGCCTCGGCGTAGTCTTTGAGACGCTTATAAATAAGCCTCTCGTAGATTTTGCCGAGAGCGCTGAGGAGACTGATCGGCCGGTAGCTCGACGGCTCGGCTTTAGGTTTACCCGGTTTGGGAATACCTATGACGGTGGCCTCTTTCCATTGACGAGGGAAGATATTATTGCTCAGGGCGCCATTGAAGATGGCCGCCAATAAGACTATGAGCTGCGCGGGGAGAGCTTTGAACACCTTATTGGTGAAGCCGTCGGCGCCGGGGGCTTTCCGAGGCTGAAGCCTATCTATGACATCCTTCACTTCGTCGGGTGTTATCGAAGGAATAGGATAGTCAGGGTCTTCCACGGGGGGGAGGGCGGCTCTACGTTCGACTTCTGCGTCCACCTCATCGAGATGTCGCTTGTCTACTGGTTGAGAGCTGGCGGTGCACTGAGATTCTAAACTGTCGGCCAGGCATTCTGCCTTCTCGAAGTCGTCAAAAGCGACGCTATTATCGGGACGTTTGAGGGGAGGCATCGCTGCCACCTCGGAGGCGCGCATCTTACGTTGCAGCTGCCAGAAAGCTAAGTGGGTGGGCTCGAGTTCGCTTAGTTCTTTTTCCCATTGATTTGAACGATGCTCACTAGTGCGTTTCTTTACAGCACGCTGTAATCTACGCATGTGGGCTTTGTTCATATCACAGGGAAAGCGACTGTAGGCACGTATGGCCGCGTTCTTCTCCGTTATCAGATCACGTATGTCAGCGGGTAGTTTCCAGCGACGATCGCTCATCTCTGGTACTTCCCGTGAGCAATCCTTCAGTACGGATTGCACGTGCTCTGTGAACGTGTCGATTGCGGCCGTGGTGTCCGCGACTGAGATAATGTGGTCAGGAATACCGTCCGTGAGAGGTGACATGTCGGATTTCAGCTTATCGCCTACTTTCTTCCAGTCGGTTATCACGATGGTGGGCGGGGGGCGGCTGGGATCAGAGAGACCCGAGCGCGGGATGAGGTGCATGAACACTGGACGGTGATCGGAGTTAAGCTCATGTAACGTCTCAATCAGATACAACCGGAGGTTGATGTTCTTGAGTAGCGCTATATCGAGCACGTCAGAACGAGAGGTGACGGTAGAGGGGTAATGAGTGTGCTCCATAGGAGCGATAGGGTCAAAGTTAAGGGATGCGCCTAGGTCGAATAAGACTCGCCCTCTCGGGTTTGTCGTTATACTGTTCCAGGCGGGGTGTTTGGCGTTGAAGTCACCCGCTATAATAACGGAGTCACTCAAGCCGAAGAGAGCAGTGAGATCTGCGACAAGGAGGGAATGATCTTCCCCTGAACTACTGGGGGGCATGTAGGCAGAGATGATATGGACCGGTTGGTGACCGGTCATGCCTAGCCGACAGATTGAAACCTCGAGTAGCGATACTAATGGGGGGGGATCAATCGGGATGCAGTGCAGTTCCTTACGGTAGTAAATAAGGGTACCGCCCTTGTGACAGCGCGTCCGGTCGTTGCGAACTATACGGAAGTTGGCAATTTTAGGGTCGCGGTTATAAGGTTTGAGGAAGGTCTCTTGAACGAGAAAGACATCTAATGAGTGATCACGGAGGAAGGCAGCGATCTCATCTTTCTGCCCTCTAATGCCGTCGGCATTAAAAAAGCCTAACTTTAGGGAACGGGGTTGGGTACACGTCGTTGGATTCCTAATATCCATTATTTGGGGGTATTTTCAGCGTTTAGAGCGTAGATGGCTGCTCTGATTTGGGGATAACGTTCGTAAGCCGCCTGGATTTTAAGAATATCTGCGCCAGCAGACCTGAGTTCAGCCGCCAAGCGGTCTGCCTCAGGGGAGCAGAATATAGCGAACCTGGCAATGGTCGCGAAGGAGCTTTCGGCTGAATCCGGTTGGACAACCTCGGGGGCGGGCTGCCTGTGACTAGGCGCCGCCGGTGGTGAGGCTAGGGGAGCGGCCACGGGAGTGGGCGCTGGGCAAGGGATGGGGGCATCCATTAGCCCGGGCATCGGGGGTGAAGTGGGTTGGGAGAGCGCTGGAAAAGCGCGCTGGTGATTCAGCGCGTTCCAGGGAGAAGTCCTTTGAGGGCCAAGACGCTCGGGTAACTCGGCGGACAAGGGAAAGACGGAGGGGCACTCCCTCTGCTGGCGGGCGTTGGAGCGCTTCGCCAGCTTGGAGGTAATTTGCTTTGGGGCTTTGGGACAGCCCCTGTAGTTGGCCGGGTGGCCCTTCTGGCCGCACAGCACACAGCTGGGCGGCTCAGTGCAGAGAGTCCTGTCCTTAGGACGGGAGCAATCTGCGGTGGCGTGATCGCCGAGACATTTCACGCACCTGGCTGGTGCATAGCAATTGTTTTGGCTGTGCCCATAGAGCTGGCAGCCATGACATTGCCCAAGAACTTTCATCTTGTGGGGCTTTTCGATCTGTATGCCCGACAGGGAGCATACAGTCTTAATGCGGTAGATGGGGTGGTGACGACCCTCGACGGGGTCACAAATGACGAGTACCATGTCGTACTCGTCACCGCCACGGGCTTTGTGAAGCCGGTGAACGGCTGAAACGGGGATTCCTTGGGAGGTGAGATCCTCCAGGATGTCGGAGCAAGGGATTTCCTTGGGGATTCGCCTAATCACCACGCGGGTGGGCTTCTCCTCCGGCAGGGTGTAGGTGTGGAAGGCAACTTGCCTTGCACGTAGACTACGGACTAAGTCCCTGTAGTCCGAGGACGTAGGGACTGTGACTTTAATGCCCTGGAGGGTGGCTCGGGCACTTGTATAGTTGATCTTGTTGATCAAACACATCTTGGACACATCGGTCCACTTTGCCTTGTCCTGTATGTATACAGGAGGCGGGGGAACTCGCTTCTTTTGAGAGGCGGGAGGAGCGGGGGCGGCGATAGCCATAGGGCTCGCGGGACGGCTGGTGGGGGCCGCGGTCGGGGCTGTCGAAGCGACAGGCGAGTCGGGACACGGAGACGCGGGGCGGGGCGACGCGGTACGGGGGGAGGGCGGGGGCGGGGTAGCGCGGGCCGCGACGGGTTTTTTCGCTTTATTTGATTTGGCGCTCTTACCCTTCTTCCTCTTACCTTTACCAACAAGTTGGTATTCATCCGATTCAGAGGAAGAATCGGAGGTAGAGGGGGCCTCAGAGGCCACAGGGGACGGGTCGGCGATGTCCATGGAGACCGAAGCCTCCTGGGACAGGGGGATTACAGGAGAGGGCGGGCGCGGACTCTCCTCATCAGACACGCTAGGATTGTCACGCTTGAAATGCTCCAAATCCTCGGAGTATCTCTCCAGGATATAGGGATGGGAGTCATTGAGCAACTTTTTAAGGAGCTCCACCAAAAAGTTTGGTGGCTCTTTTTTTGGTGGCTCGGCCATGATGGGGATGCAGGCTTAAAACTGCATGGAAAGGGAGGGCAAAGAGGGGGGACTAAAACCTAACCCAAGTCCCGAGGCGACACGTAACACGTGAGCACCCCGGGAGGACAATACCCTTAAAACTAACCCACCCGTGTGACTTTCGTAGTGCTACACTGACGAGAAGAAAGGCACAAACAAACTCGTCAGCTACACAATTGTCCTGTCCGGCCAGAGGGGCCACTACTGATAGCCTAGTACCTAACAAACCTAACTCCCCGGGTGGATAGGCCCGGGGATGAGTAGCCTCCCTGAAGGGTGTGTGTGACAGGGAGGTGTGTACCTAATGGTGAGCCCTAAGCTTGTAAACCTGCCGCCAGTCTTATTGTGCGACAGGGCCCTATGCCCCAGGGGGCCTCTAGTGCGTAGGGGTAGACACACCCAACCGACACTAGGTGAATGCTGTTGAGCAGAGACTAGGTTTGACTAGGAGATCCCCCAAGGCCAAGCTCCTAGCTCCCGACTCCAATGGAATGCCTCGCCCTGAAGGGGTTTGGCGGGTAGGATTGGGGCACCACCCTCTTGGCTTCGTTGGCACCGTGAGGTTTCCACCAAGAACCACGAAACTGTGGCTTTTCCCTGAAGGGGCAACGAACGTTTTGACCTTGATCGACAAGGGAATGAACAAAAGTTGTCTTGACAAAGACACCAGTTGTTCGGGTCGTAGTCTGGGACTACGGATGACGTCACGCAGTGGCGCGACGAATCGATGACAGCAGGGGCGAGCGGGAGTGTGCGGGCAGGAGAGCGGCACGTCCGTACGCGGCAGCGGTCAGGCGGCGAGTCATGTGATTTTTTTCCGCCACCGGGTGTCTTATATTTATACCCGACGCGCAGCTCAGCGGGCGGTGGGGCGGGGGGGGGGGGCGGCTCGATGCTCGTCGTTGGTTGGTTCTACGTTGTTTCGTCGCGCGCATTCGAATAACATTACATTTTAGCATTAACCAAAATTGCATTTTATTTTTAATATTAGGTACCGTAATTTAAATAATAATAATAATTATGTAGGACGACGATATGCACCTAAAGACATGATAGCTATATGGTTGTAAATACTTAATCAATTATTATTATGTAGTAGGTAACAAACAGAGTATTCCTGCAAGTTAACTTAATTACCTATGTCAAAAGAATTATCTGACTGTCTCTGTTAGTTATTTAAGTCGTCATTTAGGTAGGTACTTATTAGTACTTAAGGGTCTATATTGGAATCGTGTTGTGTGTGAGTTCTGTTAGTTAGTTAGTTAGGTAGGTAGGTAGGTAGGTAGGTAGGTAGGTAGGTAACGGTTACGTTTTTGTGACTTCTGATATAAAGAAACATTTAATAATCTGATACATATGTGGCCCTGAAAAGGGCCTTTTGTGTGAACGCACAGCCACAAACTGCACACAGTCAACGTCGAGGACGTTGTGTGTGTATTGTGACGTATGCTGATGCAGCAGCAGTTTAAGCGCGTTCGCCTCTGATCCTGCGCGCCAACTGGATGTCCTTGGGCATGATGGTGACGCGCTTAGCGTGAATCGCGCACAAGTTGGTGTCTTCGAAGAGACCGACGAGGTAAGCTTCGCTAGCCTCCTGCAGAGCCATGACAGCGGAGCTCTGGAAACGGAGATCGGTCTTGAAGTCCTGTGCGATCTCACGTACGAGACGCTGGAACGGGAGCTTGCGGATCAGCAGCTCGGTACTCTTCTGGTAGCGACGAATCTCACGGAGGGCCACAGTGCCGGGCCTGTAGCGATGGGGTTTCTTAACGCCACCGGTGGCCGGTGCGCTCTTGCGGGCAGCCTTGGTGGCGAGCTGCTTCCTCGGAGCCTTACCACCGGTGGATTTACGAGCGGTCTGCTTGGTACGTGCCATTGTAAACTACACGGAACGGGAGAAAATAACAGAAAAACGAACGAATTTACGCAACGCACGCGCGGACCTACACACTTCGAACGTACGAGAGTGAATAAAAACGTCAGTGTGAATATTTTGCGCTGCGCCCCCGCTAGGGGGCGCGGCAGGCGGTCACGGGGCTTTGCCCCCTGGCCGCGGAGGCCATACCTTGGCCCGTAAATACGGGCCCGTCATTAAGTGGCCATATAGGCCGGGCCTAGTGGCGCGCGAATAGCAACGCGCGCCTATGTGTGTGATTGCAGTGAATTTTTCGGTAGGCGCATCGACAGCGCTGTTGTTTCAGCGCTGCTTTCTTCACGACACCTCGGCGGTCTGTCACCGCCAGGTGAGACCCCCAGTTACCCAGGGGAGGCCCGGCGGGTGACGACCAGCGACAGAGGTGCCGACTCCGACGCACCTACGAAGGATGTATGGCTCCCGCCCGTCCCGCTTCCAGAGCTAGCCGGTCGCGGTCCGGGCTAAGGAACCGTTATGAGTGTGTGGGCGGTATTGTATTGTGTAACACCGCCCAGTGTTAGCGTGAGTCGCGAGCCCGCGCCGCGCCTCCACGCGTGTGTATACATGTATGTAGAGAGATGCATGTGTGGTTTTAGCTGCACAGCATGCCTATATTAACTTAGAACACGCTGTGCAGCAGGGATGCGAGTAGATTGTGGAGTCGTCTTGTGCAGGTAAGCTGCGTGTAGCCTGGTACAGCTTACCCGGGAGTCAAGTCCGGTGGAGAGGGGTCAACGTCCGCTACCAGGTCGCGGGGGAGGGGGCGCCTCGCGTCAGGGGGGCGCGCGTGCCAGGGCGCAATGTGCTTGACGTGCGGCCAGGCAGATGCGTCGGCGCGCGCGAACATGCCCGTCGCAAGGCGCCGGATGAAGGCGTCCAGGCTCTCGATCCCGAGGTCCCGATGGATGACGTCATTCCTCACGTAGCGAGGGGCGTCGACGATGGTCCGCAACGCAAAGTTCTGCTGCGTGCGGAGAAGCTGCTTGTGTCCCTCGCACGCGAGGACGTACCATGCGGGGGCGGCGTACGTCAGAATCGAGCGTATATAAGTTTTATACACGCCCAACTTGACGCGCGCCGGCAGTCGGGACGAGAGCACTGGCTTGAGCTGGTTGCGGGCAACCTTAACTCTAGCCGCGACCTGGCGGACATGTTGACCCATGGTGAGCCGACGGTCGATGGTGACACCCAGGTATTTCACCCGGGGCGACCACTCGACGTCGGCGCCTTGTAGAGTCAGGCGTGGTGGGAGGGGCGCTGACCCGGTGATCATCGCCTGCGTCTTACCCACGTTAACCGACAGCCGCCACTTGGACAGCCAGTCTGGCAGCAGATCAAGCGCGCGCTGCATTTTGACCGCCGCGTACTTTGCGTTGAGCGAGGTGGTGATGTACGCGGCGTCGTCGGCATACAGCGCGAGCATCGCCTCTGGCGTCGTGGGGATGTCGTCGGTGTAACGTGAGTAACACGCCGGCGAAACGCAGCTGCCCTGCGGCACGCCGGCCAGCACCGGGCGGGCGCTGGAGAGCGCTCCCTCGACCACCACACGGAAAACCCTACCTTCAAGGAAAGATTGGACCACTTTAACGACGCGGCGAGGCGCGTCCGAGGTGGCCAGCTTGTAAATTAGGCCGTCGTGCCACACGCGGTCGAAGGCCTTCTCCATGTCGAGGAGTACTGCAACCGAATACTCCTTCTTGTTTAACGCTTGCGTCAGGTGGTGCAGTACCCTCGACAGCTGAAGCGTCGTGCTGTGTTCCGACCTGAACCCAAACTGCTCAGGCCGTGGAGCGATGTGGGGCTGGAGATGTCGCAACAGGAGTTGTTCGAACACCTTGGAGATTGTAGCTAGCAGCGTGATAGGCCGATAGCTCTCCGGCTTCAGGATATTTTTCCCCGCCTTAGGCAGCATAATGACGCGCCCTTCCTTCCACGAGGTAGGGAACGTCCCGGTGCGCAGTATCGCCGTGAACAGGCGCGCCAGCGCCGCGACCATTCGGTACGGCAGGTGGCGCAGCACTGTGTTGGTGATACCGTCCGCACCGGGGGCCTTCCTGGGCTTCGCCCTCAGGATGGCGCGTCTGACTGCCCCAGGCGAGAAAAATATGGCGTCTTCCTCGGGAGCTATCGGCGTGGCGAAGTAGTCCCCAAGGTGTTTCTCGACTGTTGCGACATGTTCGGCGTCGCTGGTCGGGTTCGGTCGGAACTGACGCTCCAGGTGCTCGGCGAAGACCTCCGCGCGGTCCTCTGCCATGTATTTGAGCGCCCCGCCGCTGTCCAGCAGTGGGCGCACCGGGGCTGGGGTGTTCGTCAGTTGGCGGCAAAGCCGGTGGGCGGATGGCCAGCTGCCTGCCGCCTCCTGGATGCGGTCCTCCCAGCTCTCGGCTTCCCTGCTCCTCAACTCGGCCTTAATCTTCTCCGCAAGACGGTTGAGCTTCCGTTTCAGGGACGGACACCTCAGTTGCTGCCACTGCTTGCGAAGGCGCCTCTTGTCGGCGATCATCTTCTGTAGGTAGGCCGGCAGAGGCGGCTGAAGCACTCTCCTCTGCGGCTCTACCGTAGTCGCCGCTTCCAAGGCGCTCTTGATACAAGCAGTGACGTCGTCCGCTGTCTGGTTCACGTCTGCGGAGGTAATCACGGGCCGAGTCGGTGTGGTGGCCTCAATCTTTCCCTGGAAAATTTCCCAATCGGTTAGTCGACGTGGCGCTGCGGGCATCTGTCGGGTCGGCATACCTGACAGGACGACGAGTACAGGATGATGGTCTGACTGCATCTCGTCGTCTAACACCTGCTGGGTGATCTGGCAATGTAGCCCTCGGTAGGCCACGATGTCCAGCACGTCCGGCATGTAGATATAGGCGTCCGGGTAGTGGGTGGGCGTCTCTGGGCCGGACACCGTGTAGCCGAAGGCTTCCGCGTCCGCATAGAGTCGTCTGCCCGCCGTGTTGGTCACGGCCGAGTTCCACGCTGGGTGCTTACAATTTAAGTCACCAGCGAGGATCGTCGCGCCGCCGCTGGCCTCGAGAAGGGCCCTCAGCTCCGATGGGTCCAGTTTGGCCGAGGGCGCCTTGTAGCAGGCGTAAATGGCGAGATCCTCGCCGGCAACGTGCAGCTGCACACCCAGCGCGTAGAACGAGCCAGGTGACGACACGGGGAGCGCTTGATGGACGACTCTACGCCTCACCAGTACCGCCAGACCACGGTAGGGGGTGTTGGTAGCCGACCTTTCATCCTTCCTATAAGCGAGGTAACCTGAGACTCTGAGCTTGTCCTCCTGTCCCAGGTGCGTCTCGCTTATTAGCGCCACGTCGATGTCCTGCTCGTACAGGAGGCGGCGGAGGGGGGCGACCTTACCTCGAAGGCCGCGGGCGTTCCAATGGATCACCCTTAACGGCCTAGCCATGGTATAATTTGAGGAGCGAGGCCAGGCCGTCAAGGATGACAAGCTCCGCGTCCTGTCCTTGGCTGATGGCCTTTATCAGGTCCATCAGCAACTGGATCGCGCAGGCTGTGAATTCTTTCTTCTTTTCTTTGTCGGCGCCGGTAATTGGGCCGGCGCTTGATGGGCCTTTGGGTGGGCCTTGTGTGGCCGAAGGCCGCGCTATGCCGGCGCTGGCCGCCGGCCTGGGCTTCCCACCCGTCTTCTCCTCCTTAGGAGGGGGAGGTACTCTGTTACCTCCCTGAGGAGGCACAGCCTGCGCCTGGGTCGAGGTAAGGTCGACCCTGTGGGTGCCTTCCACGGGCGCGGTTGGGGGCGTGGGCTTCTTGCCTTTGCCCCCGCGCTTCTTTTTTCTATTCCTCCGCCGCTTGGAGGAGGAGGGGGCTTCTCCCCTGTTAGTGGGCCCGTTGGCCGCCGCCATAAGCGACGCGCCTTGGACCTCGGTAGAGGCCACTTCTGCCGTCCTCTCGGTGACCGTTGCCGGTCGGCGCGAGGCGGTCGTGGCGGCGACTGTGCCCGCTCGCCTGCGCCGCGATTCCGCCTGGAAGGCGGGGCAGCGCACGTTGTTGGCGGGGTGGTCACCCCCGCAGTTGGCGCACGTCGCCGGCTCTTCACGCGGGCGGGGGCAATCACGAGCAGCGTGCCCTTCGCCACAGCGGACGCAGGCGAGCGGCCGGTGGCAGTGGTGCGACGAGTGCCTGAATTTCTGGCACCGGTGGCACTGGGCGGGCCCTCTTTTGCCCCGCCAGGCTTCAATCTTGACCCCACGCATGCACATGAACACGGTGGTATCGAATATCGACCTGGCCTCCGGTGTCCTCTTGAGGACAGCGTGGAACACGCAGCCGGGTCGTCCCTGGCGCGCCTTGATATGGCGCACGTACTCCGGCTCGTGCCCCAACGCCCGGAGCTCCTCCTCTATTTCTTCGGCCGGGGTGTCGACCGGCAGCCCTGTGATGGCCACCTTCAAGCTGCGCTCCGCTGGCAGCGAGTAGGCGAACCATGAGATGCCGGACTCCTTCTCCAGGCCGGTCAGGTAGCGCTGGACCACCCTATATTCCTCCTCGCTTTCGGGCGAGAAGCGAACCCCAGCGCCGTATGGGCGAGCGTTGGGGGGGTGGCCCAGCTTGTCCCTGATGGCCCTGAAGTGAGCGGCCCATCCTGGCAGCTTCTCCACCACCAGCGGAGGATACCTAGGCCGCTTCTGCGGCTTCGGCTTAGGCTGGCTGGTGGCCTCTCCTTCTACATCCCCTGGGGCCGCCGGTGGAGCTGTAAGGGCAGTGTAGGCACTAACACTCACCCCTTGCGCCTCCTGGTGGCCGCCTTGCGTCGGTGACGGCGATGCGGGCGGCGTACGCCGGGCCGCCTCGGCGAAGGTGGGCGAGTTGGTCGCGCCCTGCCCCCGACCCCGCGGTGGCGCGTGTTCGCGCTGCGGTCGCGGCGGGTCGAGGCAGTAGCGCTTCGCCTCCTCCTCCTCCGACTCGGTGCTTCGCCGCCGTCGCTGAGGCCTTGGGTCCCTGGGCCCGTAGTCGGGTCCCTGCGACGGCGTCGGTGATGCAGGTGGGGTGCGCCTCCACTGCGTGCCCGGCCCAGAGTCGGCCGAGCTCGCAGACACCATCGACATGCTCGAGCCGGCTCGCGACGAGCATGCCGACAGTCCTGCCGGCGAATCGTAGGCCGAGGCGCGGGGGGGCGCCGGCGAGTCAGGCGCCTGGGGTGCCGAGGGCGCCAAGCGGGCACCCGGCACCGGCAACGCCGGTCCGGACAGCAGGCTGTGCCGAGGGCCGGCAGTGGCGGTGCGCGAAGTTGTGGCTGCGCCACTGGTGGCGGCCGCCGCGGACGCAGCCCGGGTGGGCGCGTTCGACGCGGCGGGACGCGAAGCGGCGGTAGGGCGCGCTGCCGGTTGTGCGGAGCGCGCAGGTGTCGCTGGTGGTGGCGGCGCCTGGGCGCGGAAGATAGCCGCGGGGGTGCGCGGCTGGGGTGCGGGTGCACGCGCCGGTGGCGCGGGATCACGCACCGTCACGCGCGCAGTGGGTGCAGCGGCGCGCGCGCTGGACGCGCGCGTCGGGTGCGCAGCTGCGGGTCCCGGGGCCTGGATCGGCACCGGGCGGAAGACGGACGGTCGCACGGCTACGGCCTGCGGTCGGCTCGGCGGAGGCACCGGCGCAACGCGCGCAGGCGCCGATGACGTCGACGCGCCGAGCGCAGCCGCCGCCCTGCTCCGTCCCGCTTCCTCGTCCCTCCTCGTTGTGGGGTGGTGCTGGTGCTGCCCCGCCTTCCTGGACGCCTGCTTCTCCTCGCTACGAGGAGAGGTGGGTCCAGACGGCGTCGCACCGGACGTCGCCACGCCGATATTCGGCATCGACGTCGTCCGGTCCAACCCCGGACGAGGCTCGTTGGCGCCGGCGTCGCCGCGGCCGAGCGAGCCACGGGCGCCGGGCTTCGGCATCACTGCAGTGTTTAACACTTACGGTTTTTTGTTCGAACACGTGTGTTCACGACACAAAGTTCACAACACAGACTTCACTTTTCACAAACACAGAGAACAGGAACTTCTCGTCCTTGGGGGGAGTGGATCCGCGACCGCGACGGTGCTGGAGCACCGGGAAGCACGTAGGCCTCCCCTGTGTTCGCACCCGTGCCAAGCACTTGTGCGAACACAGGGAGAGATAAAAGTTAAAAGGCGGTCCGGGCGGAAAAAGTTTTACACGAGTACCCCCAAGTCGAGGCACAATTGTAAAACTTTCCGTTGGCGACACTATACTCGACGGCGCTGCTCGGAGTGAGGTGTTGCTAGGTCCACTGGCGAATCCAAAAACGTCAGAGCAGTATCGGGCCTTATTTATACCCGTGGCACCGTAGCGGGCAGGCGATCGCGCGCACCCGCGCGCCCTCTACAGTACACTGTACTAACAAAACTTTTAAAACAAATCGACACGAATTAAGCAAAATTTTTCTTTTTTTTCCTTTTAATGTCTCAGTCTTATGAAAAAATAATAATAATAAAAAATAGGTACCATCATAATAGTGTTTGCACAATATTTACAGAAAGAAAGAAGTAAATGTCACTACCTATACGTATGTACGTGCTTACCTACAAATTGAATTGCTCCACTACGCCGTGTTTTAATAACGAATATAGGCATTTAACTTATTATTGTCGACTTATTTACTATTTCTCTCTCTCTATTTCAAAACTGCCATTTGATTTTTATTCATAAGAAATTTAGTGTGCGTGTTGTGTTTATTTTGTAGATGATTCGTCTCTTTGCTATTCGAGCAAGCATGCATATTTACTAGCTGTTTGGTAGCGACTTTTTATTATTTTATTTGATCAACATGAACGGTAGGTAGGTAGGTAGATAGTTAGTTAGTTAGTTAGTTAGTAACGTTTTGACGAGTTCCCAATTTTAGAAATGTGAATTGATAACATCACATGAACATATTTGTGGCCCTGAAAAGGGCCTTTTGTTGTTTCTCCTGCCATCCCACGGTGTGCGTGCGCGTCCAGACGTTTGTCGTGGTTTGTTCGCGACGCGTGCGTCGTGCGCGTCTCGTACGTACACACATGACACACACACACACGTACCGAGTAGGTAGGTGTATGTATGCGCATGCATGCACATTACGAAGACACTAGCACAATTAACACACGCATCACAGTCAACAAGACACACGAACAAGCGCACTGGGTTTAACACTGTATACACACACGAGGCGAGGCGTCGAGACGGAGCGTCGGCGGCTCTCGCTAGCTCTACCGACCGACCGCTCACTTGGAGCTGGTGTATTTGGTGACGGCCTTGGTGCCTTCACTGACGGCGTGCTTGGCGAGTTCACCGGGCAGCAGGAGCCTGACGGACGTCTGCACCTCCCTGGACGTGATGGTCGACCTCTTGTTGTAGTGGGCCAGGCGGGAAGCTTCGGCGGCGATACGCTCGAAGATGTCGTTAACGAACGAGTTCATGATGGACATGGCCTTGCTGGAGATACCGGTGTCGGGGTGCACCTGCTTCAACACCTTGTAGATGTAGATAGCGTAGCTCTCCTTCCTCTTGTGCTTCTTCTTCTTCTTGTCGGTCTTGGAGATGTTCTTCTGGGCTTTGCCAGACTTCTTGGCGGCTTTACCACTTGTCTTGGGCGGCATTATGGAATATTAGAGTACACACGTGCTACCGAAACGGAGTTCAGTCGCAGTATAAAGCTAGCGCGCGGCTACAAGTTGTATTTATACGCGTCCCCGCGTTGCGAAGTTGCGGCAAGCGGTGAGTGACTCAACGCAGCGGCGGACCAATCGCAGCGCTCCTAAGCCAGAGCGCGGGGAGAGGGGATACCCGTGAGGGAGGTGAAGGGGGCGGGGTGACGCCTGTGCTCGTCGTTTAGTGAAAAAATTATATTGTTAAAAAATATACGGATAAAATTAACTATAATAATATTAGAAATAGGTATCAAAATGTAACTTATACTAATTAATAACCACCTTAATCCTTCTTTCTTTTATAATATTAATTACTTACTTTTTCTGTTTGTTTGCATGCATACTGTTTACATTCACATTCATTATTTTGTATGTACCTAATGCTCCGGTGAGATGATTGATCATAATTTCTCGATTCGACATGTAGGTACTCTGGTTCCTAACCTGTATTGAAATTAGACATAATCATCAGTAGTTGTAGTTGCTAGTACCTTGTGAGCATCATTCATTACGGAAACTACTTGAGCATCTTATAAAGCATTAGGAAGGTTTACGTTTTTGTTTGACGATAACACCGATAAAGAAATTGTCTTTCTGTTTTATAATTGACGAATAATATTGTGGCCCTGAAAAGGGCCTTTTGTTTTGAATGCATACGAGCGGAGAGCATCGCGCAAACGACATAATACACATAATTAATATCATATCGAAGTACGCGTGCGGAACACTCGCACGATGCACCACGGTCAGATGTCGTCGCTGAAGCACGACGACGTCTAAGCCTTCTTCTCGGTCTTCTTGGGCAGGAGCACCGCCTGGATGTTCGGCAGCACACCACCTTGAGCGATCGTCACACCGGAGAGCAGTTTGTTCAACTCCTCGTCGTTGCGGATGGCCAATTGAAGATGACGCGGGATGATCCTGGTCTTCTTGTTGTCTCTCGCGGCGTTGCCTGCCAACTCGAGAACCTCAGCAGCCAGATACTCCATCACGGCGGCCAAGTAGACGGGGGCACCGGCACCGACGCGCTCGGCGTAGTTTCCGTTACGCAGCAGCCTGTGGATACGACCCACGGGGAACTGGAGTCCAGCACGGTTGGAACGGGACTTTGCCTTTCCCTTGACCTTGCCACCTTTACCGCGACCCGACATGGTTGATAGGTTTGTTTAGAAAATCACAGTACACAAAAATAAGACGTAACACGCGTACGAGTGTGCGCGCGACGACTGAATCTTGGTAAATGTCCTACTTAACGCCGGTACGTCGCCTTTTTATACACGCGCCGCGTGGCCGTGTCAGTGGGAGGGGTACACAGCTAACGAAACAAATTCACAAAGCGCGCAGGCGCGCGCAAGCTCTCGACCGGCGCAAAATTGTTACGGGATGGATAGAGATATCGGTAGACGTTTCGATTTTCGAATTTAGAACATCAAAATATCATTGTATTCTTTGCACAAGAGAAAGAAAATGACGATATTTTTTTTTTTTTTCGTGGTTTTTTCAGATATAGATTGCTTTTTGTGTTTAACAATGATAATTATGTGACTAGTATACTGTAGAAAGAACAATGTCTGTGAATAGAGCCTATAATAAATAGTGTATGAGATAGGTAGGTAGGTAACATTTTATTTACGTAGGCAGGTTGAATTCTGTGAATTTTCTATGTAAGTAAGTGAGTGAGTAGGTATTATGTGTTATTATAAAACGTTTTGACTCTCTCTGTATTAAAGAAATGAATATTGGTCATATTCATGATAGTTTTGTTAGCCCTGAAAAGGGCTTTTTGGTGTGCGCTCGGAGAGCGCCGCGATTGAGAGCGCATGCACGCAACTCTAAGCATCTCGGTGCCTGCCGTGCCGCCGTGGTTGTTTCTTCGACGGTGACGAGCTCGAGACACGTCGAGCGCGTTCCGCACCCCTCTTTTCCCGAGGACGATGGACGCGTACGTACTACGTGCGCGCGGTTGGACGTTGATGAAAACGCAAAAAGCACGCGCGCGCCTCTCTACCGTCGTGCATAATCTGTGCATCATTCGTAGCGTATACACATTTAACTGCATACACACGTACAAACAGCTGTAGGTATTACACGCACACGCACAGTAGGCAAGGCGCACGACGCACGCTTATAGTTACACACACACACAAACATACACACAGTCATGTGTGTCGTCTGGTGTTCAGCCGACTGCGCCGCTGTCGTCGTCGTCGCCGTCGTCGCCGGTGTAACGCGAACGCGACCGCCGCTTACTTCTTAGCGGCGGACGCTTTCTTGGCTGCCGGTTTAGACTTGGGTGTGGCCGCTGCCTTCTTGGGTTTAGGCGCTTTAGGTTTCTTGGTTGGCGGCTTGGCTGTCTTCTTAGCTTTAGGAGCGGCGGCGCCCTTCGCCTTGGCGGGGGCGGCGGCCTTCTTGGGTGCCGGCTTCTTCTTAGCGGCGGCGGCCTTCTTGTCCTTAGCGGCGGCAGCCGACGACTTGGCCTTGGAAGGTGAACCCGAAGCTGCAGCGGCGGACGCGGCGGCGGCTGCTGCCTTCTTGGTCTTGGCTCCAGCCGCCGAGACGGTCGCCTTCTTGGTCTTAGCGGCCGCAGAGGCGGTCGCCTTACCGGCTGCCTTTCCGGCGGCGGCGGTGGTGGGTTTCTTGGACGCGGCCGATTTCGACTCGAGCTTGAAGGAACCGGAGGCACCCTTGCCCTTGGTCTGGATCAGCGCGCCAGATTCGACGGCGCTCTTCAGATATTTCCTGATGAACGGCGCCAGTTTCTCAGCGTCGACCTTGTACTGGGCGGCGATGTACTTCTTGATCGCCTGCAGGGAAGATCCGCTGCGCTCCTTCATCTCCTTGATAGCGTTGTTGACCATCTCGGATGTTTTGGGATGGGTCGGCTTCGCCTTCGGTTTCTTAGCGGCGCCGGCGCCGCCGGCCTGCCTCGCCTGCTTCTTCGCTGGTGTAGCGGGTGCCGGAGCCTCGGTAGCTACTGCTGTGTCTGCCATTTTTTTTTTATTGAATTGATCACGTACGTACACACGATAATATATGATAATAAAATATAAGAGGAGAGAGACTTAGATGTCGCCACTTATAGAATTTACAAATTTCGTATACGTACGCCTAAGTACGACGGAACTTTACCGTAACGAGCGCCGTGATGTCGCGCGACGTTTTCTCGTATGAACGCTTGAAAGTTTTCACTAACACGTATCTAATAAAATAAACAAAAAGAATAGTTAACGAGTCGCAGGGCGACGGGCGTTTGCGGTTTCGGGTAGTTCATGAAGTGGAGTATGCGGATGTGCGAACGCAGGCGGAGTGCGAGGCGCGTTCGGACGGTGGCGGTGTTTTATTTTGACGACTGAGTACGAAGCGTAGGTCGGGTCGAGTTCAAAACGTTATTTTCTCTATAAAATTGATAGTTAGCCGGGATAGAGGCCGACGCGTCAACAAGGAGGATATCGAGCTTGTGTGGCGACAGGACATCGTCGATATCACACGGCGTCGCGAAGGTATTATCGAGCTAAAAGTGGAGCGTCGTAAAACACCGCGAGCGCCGAACCGCTAAGGACGGACGACTCCGTCCAGGACGTGCAACCTATTAATCGTATACTAATATTAAAAGACGAGACCGCCCTTCGAGGAGTTGACAGTGTGTGCGAGGACGACTGCGATTATCGCATCAGAAAGTGTGTATTAAAGTAGTAGGTCTACGTAAACGACAACAGCGCGTCGTCGCTCTGGCCCGCGTACCGTACGCGGTACACACGCACAGCAGCGTTCTATACTAGCCCACTAGCTAGGCAGCCAGCCTGTAATGCTCGTGTGACCCAGTAAACATACGCGAAATAATAAATGGCATACACCTACATAAAAATAAGAATACCTCATGAGATGCGATCAAAATAATAATACAGTGTATCTTTATAGCTGTAAGTACAATAATAACACGACATAAACAAGCTGCACGCGCAACGGCGAGACGACACGAGCGAGCGAACGAAATCGAATAGGTACCTAGGTAGGTAGATTTGTGTTCTACACAAGTGTTAGGTTCTCTAATGTTTTCTTTTATTTTTCAGGGTCATTCAGTCAGTCAGACAGACAGACAGACGGACAGACTGACTTACTTACTTACTTACTTCAGACAGCGGCGACGGCGAAGGCAAGAGTGCGACAATCACGCGTAGGTATATTATGGTAAACGACGATCGACATTTTAGATTTAAGACCAATATTATAAGTTCGTAAGAGCAGTGTGCTTTTATAGTATAACTGTGTTTCATTTTATCTAGTATAAAATCTCCAAAACTTAAGTAGGTTTTCTGTATGTTATAGGTAGGTAGGTAGCGAGCTATCAGTAAGTAGGTTTAAGTAGTGAGCGAGATATAGGTACGTTTTTTGACAACTCCGATAGAGAAACATTTTAATTGTATCGAATCATATGCGGCCCTGAAAAGGGCCTTTTTTGATGTGCGCATCTACACACGCATGGTGGAACGGTATGATTTTGTTCGTTCACAACGAACGAACGCAACACACACACGTCCGCACACACACAGTATGTAGAGCTGCTGGTTGCACTGCACAGGCGACACGTATACGTTTAACCGCCGAAACCGTACAGGGTGCGACCCTGGCGCTTCAGAGCGTAGACGACGTCCATGGCGGTGACGGTCTTCCTCTTGGCGTGCTCGGTGTAAGTGACGGCGTCACGGATGACGTTCTCTAGGAACACTTTAAGCACACCGCGAGTCTCTTCGTAGATCAGACCGGAGATACGTTTCACGCCGCCTCTGCGAGCCAGACGACGGATGGCGGGCTTCGTGATACCCTGGATGTTATCACGAAGTACCTTCCTGTGACGCTTGGCTCCTCCTTTTCCCAGACCCTTTCCTCCCTTACCGCGACCGGTCATCTTCTCAGCAGTGGGGTTTCAAAATAACACAATTTCTACACGGGTGTGTGCGCGCACGAAGAACGCGAACGACTGGCCTTTTTTTCCGCCACCGGGTGTCTTATATTTATACCCGACGCGCAGCTCAGCGGGCGGTGGGGGGGGGGGGGGGGGCGGCTCGATGCTCGTCGTTGGTTGGTTCTACGTTGTTTCGTCGCGCGCATTCGAATAACATTACATTTTAGCATTAACCAAAATTGCATTTTATTTTTAATATTAGGTACCGTAATTTAAATAATAATAATAATTATGTAGGACGACGATATGCACCTAAAGACATGATAGCTATATGGTTGTAAATACTTAATCAATTATTATTATGTAGTAGGTAACAAACAGAGTATTCCTGCAAGTTAACTTAATTACCTATGTCAAAAGAATTATCTGACTGTCTCTGTTAGTTATTTAAGTCGTCATTTAGGTAGGTACTTATTAGTACTTAAGGGTCTATATTGGAATCGTGTTGTGTGTGAGTTCTGTTAGTTAGTTAGTTAGGTAGGTAGGTAGGTAGGTAGGTAGGTAGGTAGGTAACGGTTACGTTTTTGTGACTTCTGATATAAAGAAACATTTAATAATCTGATACATATGTGGCCCTGAAAAGGGCCTTTTGTGTGAACGCACAGCCACAAACTGCACACAGTCAACGTCGAGGACGTTGTGTGTGTATTGTGACGTATGCTGATGCAGCAGCAGTTTAAGCGCGTTCGCCTCTGATCCTGCGCGCCAACTGGATGTCCTTGGGCATGATGGTGACGCGCTTAGCGTGAATCGCGCACAAGTTGGTGTCTTCGAAGAGACCGACGAGGTAAGCTTCGCTAGCCTCCTGCAGAGCCATGACAGCGGAGCTCTGGAAACGGAGATCGGTCTTGAAGTCCTGTGCGATCTCACGTACGAGACGCTGGAACGGGAGCTTGCGGATCAGCAGCTCGGTACTCTTCTGGTAGCGACGAATCTCACGGAGGGCCACAGTGCCGGGCCTGTAGCGATGGGGTTTCTTAACGCCACCGGTGGCCGGTGCGCTCTTGCGGGCAGCCTTGGTGGCGAGCTGCTTCCTCGGAGCCTTACCACCGGTGGATTTACGAGCGGTCTGCTTGGTACGTGCCATTGTAAACTACACGGAACGGGAGAAAATAACAGAAAAACGAACGAATTTACGCAACGCACGCGCGGACCTACACACTTCGAACGTACGAGAGTGAATAAAAACGTCAGAAGAAGAATGTTTGCGCTGCGCCCCCGCTAGGGGGCGCGGCAGGCGGTCACGGGGCTTTGCCCCCTGGCCGCGGAGGCCATACCTTGGCCCGTGAATACGGGCCCGTCGTTGTGTGGCCGTATAGGCCGGGCCTAGTGGCGCGCGAATAGCAACGCGCGCCTATGTGTGTGATTGCAGTGAATTTTTAGGTAGGCGCATCGACAGCGCTGTTGTTTCAGCGCTGCTTTCTTCACGACACCTCGGCGGTCTGTCACCGCCAGGTGAGACCCCCAGTTACCCAGGGGAGGCCCGGCGGGTGACGACCAGCGACAGAGGTGCCGACTCCGACGCACCTACGAAGGATGTATGGCTCCCGCCCGTCCCGCTTCCAGAGCTAGCCGGTCGCGGTCCGGGCTAAGGAACCGTTATGAGTGTGTGGGCGGTATTGTATTGTGTAACACCGCCCAGTGTTAGCGTGAGTCGCGAGCCCGCGCCGCGGCTCCACGCGTGTGTATACATGTATGTAGAGAGATGCATGTGTGGTTTTAGCTGCACAGCATGCCTATATTAACTTAGAACACGCTGTGCAGCAGGGATGCGAGTAGATTGTGGAGTCGTCTTGTGCAGGTAAGCTGCGTGTAGCCTGGTACAGCTTACCCGGGAGTCAAGTCCGGTGGAGAGGGGTCAACGTCCGCTACCAGGTCGCGGGGGAGGGGGCGCCTCGCGTCAGGGGGGCGCGCGTGCCAGGGCGCAATGTGCTTGACTAAAAACGTCAGAGCAGTATCGGGCCTTATTTATACCCGTGGCACCGTAGCGGGCAGGCGATCGCGCGCACCCGCGCGCCCTCTACAGTACACTGTACTAACAAAACTTTTAAAACAAATCGACACGAATTAAGCAAAATTTTTCTTTTTTTTCCTTTTAATGTCTCAGTCTTATGAAAAAATAATAATAATAAAAAATAGGTACCATCATAATAGTGTTTGCACAATATTTACAGAAAGAAAGAAGTAAATGTCACTACCTATACGTATGTACGTGCTTACCTACAAATTGAATTGCTCCACTACGCCGTGTTTTAATAACGAATATAGGCATTTAACTTATTATTGTCGACTTATTTACTATTTCTCTCTCTCTATTTCAAAACTGCCATTTGATTTTTATTCATAAGAAATTTAGTGTGCGTGTTGTGTTTATTTTGTAGATGATTCGTCTCTTTGCTATTCGAGCAAGCATGCATATTTACTAGCTGTTTGGTAGCGACTTTTTATTATTTTATTTGATCAACATGAACGGTAGGTAGGTAGGTAGATAGTTAGTTAGTTAGTTAGTTAGTAACGTTTTGACGAGTTCCCAATTTTAGAAATGTGAATTGATAACATCACATGAACATATTTGTGGCCCTGAAAAGGGCCTTTTGTTGTTTCTCCTGCCATCCCACGGTGTGCGTGCGCGTCCAGACGTTTGTCGTGGTTTGTTCGCGACGCGTGCGTCGTGCGCGTCTCGTACGTACACACATGACACACACACACACGTACCGAGTAGGTAGGTGTATGTATGCGCATGCATGCACATTACGAAGACACTAGCACAATTAACACACGCATCACAGTCAACAAGACACACGAACAAGCGCACTGGGTTTAACACTGTATACACACACGAGGCGAGGCGTCGAGACGGAGCGTCGGCGGCTCTCGCTAGCTCTACCGACCGACCGCTCACTTGGAGCTGGTGTATTTGGTGACGGCCTTGGTGCCTTCACTGACGGCGTGCTTGGCGAGTTCACCGGGCAGCAGGAGCCTGACGGACGTCTGCACCTCCCTGGACGTGATGGTCGACCTCTTGTTGTAGTGGGCCAGGCGGGAAGCTTCGGCGGCGATACGCTCGAAGATGTCGTTAACGAACGAGTTCATGATGGACATGGCCTTGCTGGAGATACCGGTGTCGGGGTGCACCTGCTTCAACACCTTGTAGATGTAGATAGCGTAGCTCTCCTTCCTCTTGTGCTTCTTCTTCTTCTTGTCGGTCTTGGAGATGTTCTTCTGGGCTTTGCCAGACTTCTTGGCGGCTTTACCACTTGTCTTGGGCGGCATTATGGAATATTAGAGTACACACGTGCTACCGAAACGGAGTTCAGTCGCAGTATAAAGCTAGCGCGTTTTTTTTTTTTTTTTTTTTTTTTTTTTTTTTTTTTTTTTTTTTTTTTTTTTTTGAATGGGCATCTCGCAGTTCAGCCTGAGGAGGCTGGCTTCTGCTTAACCGGTATAATCCCTGTGGATGCCTCTAAGTTAAAGGCCTCCAGCCAGGGGCTTAAAATAAAACTACAAGCTAAGCGACCACACGCTAAGGGCACCCCCTATGGGGTACGAGCCTCGGCTTAGGGCGTCGCTGGGGAGGGCAGCAAGGGGACAGGCTGGATAATATTTAGGGGCTGATTTGTAGCTAACGGCTCAGCATCGCGGGCTGGCTCGAGCAAGGGTCGGGGGGGGGCAATTGATCGGGGACGTCGCGGCGGACCTCGGCGGCGAGGTCGGAACGTCTGCGGTCTGTATATGTATCTACGACGTAGTGTACTGGTTTCCCTACTGCTTTCCTGGAGGATGGTGGTAGGGTCATCGGGGGTGACTAGAGTGTGCCTGGGACGGCGAATCCTACTGATACGCGATGGGTCGTATCGGGCGGCCGATGCGATCAGGGGGTTTTTATGCTTGACAGCGGAGTCGAAGAAACGCTTAGACAGCCGTTTCATAAACTGTTGAATAGTAGGCAATCTGAGGTCGACATGGAGACTCTCATTGCGGACATAAGGGGGGGCTCCGGTGATCTTACGGAGATACCGGTTCTGCAAGGTCTGCATCCTATGAATGTGACGGGGGTGGGCATGTGCGAATACGGCACAAGCGTACGTCATGATTGGACGAATCACTGCGGTGTAAAGACGCAACTTGCACTTGAGTGACAATTTGCTCTTTGCCGTGATGAGGTAGTGGAGTCGACTCATGGCAAAAGCAGCTCGGTCGCGAGCTGCTTTGATGTGGGCCGAGAAGGAGAGGGAGCTGTCGAGTATGACTCCAAGGTACTTGGCTTGCTTACCCCAAGGGATAGGCTTGCCGAACATAGTGATCGGGCGAGGGGGAGGTCGGTTTAACCGTGCCTTGTGATAGAGTACCGCCTGACTCTTATCGGGGTTAACCTCGATTCTCCACTTACGGAACCAGGCACCTAGGACGTTGGCTGATTTCTGTAAATTACTGGCGATGGCATCTTGGCCTTGCCCTGTGTAATATACTGCCGTGTCGTCGGCGAAAAGAGCTAGATGAGCCCTTCTGGTCTTAGGGATGTCGCTGGTGAACAGCGTGAATATGAGAGGGGACACTACGGAGCCCTGAGGGACTCCTGCTCGAATAGGGTGGGGGGCGGATAGCGCGTTCCCTACGCGATAGCGGAAGGTACGATTCGCAAGAAAGTCTCGCAAGATGAGCACGAGACGGTCTGGCACTCTCATTTGGTAAAGCTTATAAATTAAGCCGTTGTGCCAAACTTTGTCGAACGCCTTCGCTATATCGAAATATAACACGCCCGTCATCGCTCCGCGCTGGAAACCGGCGCTCACGTGTTCGACGATGCGGTGTGTTTGTTGGACGCACGAGTGTTCGGTTCTAAATCCGAATTGCTCGTTTGGAATGAGACTCTTTGCCTCGGCGTAGTCTTTGAGACGCTTATAAATAAGCCTCTCGTAGATTTTGCCGAGAGCGCTGAGGAGACTGATCGGCCGGTAGCTCGACGGCTCGGCTTTAGGTTTACCCGGTTTGGGAATACCTATGACGGTGGCCTCTTTCCATTGACGAGGGAAGATATTATTGCTCAGGGCGCCATTGAAGATGGCCGCCAATAAGACTATGAGCTGCGCGGGGAGAGCTTTGAACACCTTATTGGTGAAGCCGTCGGCGCCGGGGGCTTTCCGAGGCTGAAGCCTATCTATGACATCCTTCACTTCGTCGGGTGTTATCGAAGGAATAGGATAGTCAGGGTCTTCCACGGGGGGGAGGGCGGCTCTACGTTCGACTTCTGCGTCCACCTCATCGAGATGTCGCTTGTCTACTGGTTGAGAGCTGGCGGTGCACTGAGATTCTAAACTGTCGGCCAGGCATTCTGCCTTCTCGAAGTCGTCAAAAGCGACGCTATTATCGGGACGTTTGAGGGGAGGCATCGCTGCCACCTCGGAGGCGCGCATCTTACGTTGCAGCTGCCAGAAAGCTAAGTGGGTGGGCTCGAGTTCGCTTAGTTCTTTTTCCCATTGATTTGAACGATGCTCACTAGTGCGTTTCTTTACAGCACGCTGTAATCTACGCATGTGGGCCTTGTTCATATCACAGGGAAAGCGACTGTAGGCACGTATGGCCGCGTTCTTCTCCGTTATCAGATCACGTATGTCAGCGGGTAGTTTCCAGCGACGATCGCTCATCTCTGGTACTTCCCGTGAGCAATCCTTCAGTACGGATTGCACGTGCTCTGTGAACGTGTCGATTGCGGCCGTGGTGTCCGCGACTGAGATAATGTGGTCAGGAATACCGTCCGTGAGAGGTGACATGTCGGATTTCAGCTTATCGCCTACTTTCTTCCAGTCGGTTATCACGATGGTGGGCGGGGGGCGGCTGGGATCAGAGAGACCCGAGCGCGGGATGAGGTGCATGAACACTGGACGGTGATCGGAGTTAAGCTCATGTAACGTCTCAATCAGATACAACCGGAGGTTGATGTTCTTGAGTAGCGCTATATCGAGCACGTCAGAACGAGAGGTGACGGTAGAGGGGTAATGAGTGTGCTCCATAGGAGCGATAGGGTCAAAGTTAAGGGATGCGCCTAGGTCGAATAAGACTCGCCCTCTCGGGTTTGTCGTTATACTGTTCCAGGCGGGGTGTTTGGCGTTGAAGTCACCCGCTATAATAACGGAGTCACTCAAGCCGAAGAGAGCAGTGAGATCTGCGACAAGGAGGGAATGATCTTCCCCTGAACTACTGGGGGGCATGTAGGCAGAGATGATATGGACCGGTTGGTGACCGGTCATGCCTAGCCGACAGATTGAAACCTCGAGTAGCGATACTAATGGGGGGGGATCAATCGGGATGCAGTGCAGTTCCTTACGGTAGTAAATAAGGGTACCGCCCTTGTGACAGCGCGTCCGGTCGTTGCGAACTATACGGAAGTTGGCAATTTTAGGGTCGCGGTTATAAGGTTTGAGGAAGGTCTCTTGAACGAGAAAGACATCTAATGAGTGATCACGGAGGAAGGCAGCGATCTCATCTTTCTGCCCTCTAATGCCGTCGGCATTAAAAAAGCCTAACTTTAGGGAACGGGGTTGGGTACACGTCGTTGGATTCCTAATATCCATTATTTGGGGGTATTTTCAGCGTTTAGAGCGTAGATGGCTGCTCTGATTTGGGGATAACGTTCGTAAGCCGCCTGGATTTTAAGAATATCTGCGCCAGCAGACCTGAGTTCGGCCGCCAAGCGGTCTGCCTCAGGGGAGCAGAATATAGCGAACCTGGCAATGGTCGCGAAGGAGCTTTCGGCTGAATCCGGTTGGACAACCTCGGGGGCGGGCTGCCTATGACTAGGCGCCGCCGGTGGTGAGGCTAGGGGAGCGGCCACGGGAGTGGGCGCTGGGCAAGGGATGGGGGCATCCATTAGCCCGGGCATCGGGGGTGAAGTGGGTTGGGAGAGCGCTGGAAAAGCGCGCTGGTGATTCAGCGCGTTCCAGGGAGAAGTCCTTTGAGGGCCAAGACGCTCGGGTAACTCGGCGGACAAGGGGAAGACGGAGGGGCACTCCCTCTGCTGGCGGGCGTTGGAGCGCTTCGCCAGCTTGGAGGTAATTTGCTTTGGGGCTTTGGGACAGCCCCTGTAGTTGGCCGGGTGGCCCTTCTGGCCGCACAGCACACAGCTGGGCGGCTCAGTGCAGAGAGTCCTGTCCTTAGGACGGGAGCAATCTGCGGTGGCGTGATCGCCGAGACATTTCACGCACCTGGCTGGTGCATAGCAATTGTTTTGGCTGTGCCCATAGAGCTGGCAGCCATGACATTGCCCAAGAACTTTCATCTTGTGGGGCTTTTCGATCTGTATGCCCGACAGGGAGCATACAGTCTTAATGCGGTAGATGGGGTGGTGACGACCCTCGACGGGGTCACAAATGACGAGTACCATGTCGTACTCGTCACCGCCACGGGCTTTGTGAAGCCGGTGAACGGCTGAAACGGGGATTCCTTGGGAGGTGAGATCCTCCAGGATGTCGGAGCAAGGGATTTCCTTGGGGATTCGCCTAATCACCACGCGGGTGGGCTTCTCCTCCGGCAGGGTGTAGGTGTGGAAGGCAACTTGCCTTGCACGTAGACTACGGACTAAGTCCCTGTAGTCCGAGGACGTAGGGACTGTGACTTTAATGCCCTGGAGGGTGGCTCGGGCACTTGTATAGTTGATCTTGTTGATCAAACACATCTTGGACACATCGGTCCACTTTGCCTTGTCCTGTATGTATACAGGAGGCGGGGGAACTCGCTTCTTTTGAGAGGCGGGAGGAGCGGGGGCGGCGATAGCCATAGGGCTCGCGGGACGGCTGGTGGGGGCCGCGGTCGGGGCTGTCGAAGCGACAGGCGAGTCGGGACACGGAGACGCGGGGCGGGGCGACGCGGTACGGGGGGAGGGCGGGGGCGGGGTAGCGCGGGCCGCGACGGGTTTTTTCGCTTTATTTGATTTGGCGCTCTTACCCTTCTTCCTCTTACCTTTACCAACAAGTTGGTATTCATCCGATTCAGAGGAAGAATCGGAGGTAGAGGGGGCCTCAGAGGCCACAGGGGACGGGTCGGCGATGTCCATGGAGACCGAAGCCTCCTGGGACAGGGGGATTACAGGAGAGGGCGGGCGCGGACTCTCCACATCAGACTCGCTAGGATTGTCCCGCTTGAAATGTTCTAAATCCTCGGAGTATCTCTCCAGGATATAGGGATGGGAGTCATTGAGCAACTTTTTAAGGAGCTCCACCAAAAAGTTTGGTGGCTCTTTTTTTGGTGGCTCGGCCATGATGGGGATGCAGGCTTAAAACTGCATGGAAAGGGAGGGCAAAGAGGGGGGACTAAAACCTAACCCAAGTCCCGAGGCGACACGTAACACGTGAGCACCCCGGGAGGACAATACCCTTAAAACTAACCCACCCGTGTGACTTTCGTAGTGCTACACTGACGAGAAGAAAGGCACAAACAAACTCGTCAGCTACACAATTGTCCTGTCCGGCCAGAGGGGCCACTACTGATAGCCTAGTACCTAACAAACCTAACTCCCCGGGTGGATAGGCCCGGGGATGAGTAGCCTCCCTGAAGGGTGTGTGTGACAGGGAGGTGTGTACCTAATGGTGAGCCCTAAGCTTGTAAACCTGCCGCCAGTCTTATTGTGCGACAGGGCCCTATGCCCCAGGGGGCCTCTAGTGCGTAGGGGTAGACACACCCAACCGACACTAGGTGAATGCTGTTGAGCAGAGACTAGGTTTGACTAGGAGATCCCCCAAGGCCAAGCTCCTAGCTCCCGACTCCAATGGAATGCCTCGCCCTGAAGGGGTTTGGCGGGTAGGATTGGGGCACCACCCTCTTGGCTTCGTTGGCACCGTGAGGTTTCCACCAAGAACCACGAAACTGTGGCTTTTCCCTGAAGGGGCAACGAACGTTTTGACCTTGATCGACAAGGGAATGAACAAAAGTTGTCTTGACAAAGACACCAGTTGTTCGGGACGTAGTCTGGGACTACGGATGACGTCACGCAGTGGCGCGACGAATCGATGACAGCAGGGGCGAGCGGGAGTGTGCGGGCAGGAGAGCGGCACGTCCGTACGCGGCAGCGGTCAGGCGGCGAGTGTGAAAGCTAGCGCGCGGCTACAAGTTGTATTTATACGCGTCCCCGCGTTGCGAAGTTGCGGCAAGCGGTGAGTGACTCAACGCAGCGGCGGACCAATCGCAGCGCTCCTAAGCCAGAGCGCGGGGAGAGGGGATACCCGTGAGGGAGGTGAAGGGGGCGGGGTGACGCCTGTGCTCGTCGTTTAGTGAAAAAATTATATTGTTAAAAAATATACGGATAAAATTAACTATAATAATATTAGAAATAGGTATCAAAATGTAACTTATACTAATTAATAACCACCTTAATCCTTCTTTCTTTTATAATATTAATTACTTACTTTTTCTGTTTGTTTGCATGCATACTGTTTACATTCACATTCATTATTTTGTATGTACCTAATGCTCCGGTGAGATGATTGATCATAATTTCTCGATTCGACATGTAGGTACTCTGGTTCCTAACCTGTATTGAAATTAGACATAATCATCAGTAGTTGTAGTTGCTAGTACCTTGTGAGCATCATTCATTACGGAAACTACTTGAGCATCTTATAAAGCATTAGGAAGGTTTACGTTTTTGTTTGACGATAACACCGATAAAGAAATTGTCTTTCTGTTTTATAATTGACGAATAATATTGTGGCCCTGAAAAGGGCCTTTTGTTTTGAATGCATACGAGCGGAGAGCATCGCGCAAACGACATAATACACATAATTAATATCATATCGAAGTACGCGTGCGGAACACTCGCACGATGCACCACGGTCAGATGTCGTCGCTGAAGCACGACGACGTCTAAGCCTTCTTCTCGGTCTTCTTGGGCAGGAGCACCGCCTGGATGTTCGGCAGCACACCACCTTGAGCGATCGTCACACCGGAGAGCAGTTTGTTCAACTCCTCGTCGTTGCGGATGGCCAATTGAAGATGACGCGGGATGATCCTGGTCTTCTTGTTGTCTCTCGCGGCGTTGCCTGCCAACTCGAGAACCTCAGCAGCCAGATACTCCATCACGGCGGCCAAGTAGACGGGGGCACCGGCACCGACGCGCTCGGCGTAGTTTCCGTTACGCAGCAGCCTGTGGATACGACCCACGGGGAACTGGAGTCCAGCACGGTTGGAACGGGACTTTGCCTTTCCCTTGACCTTGCCACCTTTACCGCGACCCGACATGGTTGATAGGTTTGTTTAGAAAATCACAGTACACAAAAATAAGACGTAACACGCGTACGAGTGTGCGCGCGACGACTGAATCTTGGTAAATGTCCTACTTAACGCCGGTACGTCGCCTTTTTATACACGCGCCGCGTGGCCGTGTCAGTGGGAGGGGTACACAGCTAACGAAACAAATTCACAAAGCGCGCAGGCGCGCGCAAGCTCTCGACCGGCGCAAAATTGTTACGGGATGGATAGAGATATCGGTAGACGTTTCGATTTTCGAATTTAGAACATCAAAATATCATTGTATTCTTTGCACAAGAGAAAGAAAATGACGATATTTTTTTTTCGTGGTTTTTTCAGATATAGATTGCTTTTTGTGTTTAACAATGATAATTATGTGACTAGTATACTGTAGAAAGAACAATGTCTGTGAATAGAGCCTATAATAAATAGTGTATGAGATAGGTAGGTAGGTAACATTTTATTTACGTAGGCAGGTTGAATTCTGTGAATTTTCTATGTAAGTAAGTGAGTGAGTAGGTATTATGTGTTATTATAAAACGTTTTGACTCTCTCTGTATTAAAGAAATGAATATTGGTCATATTCATGATAGTTTTGTTAGCCCTGAAAAGGGCTTTTTGGTGTGCGCTCGGAGAGCGCCGCGATTGAGAGCGCATGCACGCAACTCTAAGCATCTCGGTGCCTGCCGTGCCGCCGTGGTTGTTTCTTCGACGGTGACGAGCTCGAGACACGTCGAGCGCGTTCCGCACCCCTCTTTTCCCGAGGACGATGGACGCGTACGTACTACGTGCGCGCGGTTGGACGTTGATGAAAACGCAAAAAGCACGCGCGCGCCTCTCTACCGTCGTGCATAATCTGTGCATCATTCGTAGCGTATACACATTTAACTGCATACACACGTACAAACAGCTGTAGGTATTACACGCACACGCACAGTAGGCAAGGCGCACGACGCACGCTTATAGTTACACACACACACAAACATACACACAGTCATGTGTGTCGTCTGGTGTTCAGCCGACTGCGCCGCTGTCGTCGTCGTCGCCGTCGTCGCCGGTGTAACGCGAACGCGACCGCCGCTTACTTCTTAGCGGCGGACGCTTTCTTGGCTGCCGGTTTAGACTTGGGTGTGGCCGCTGCCTTCTTGGGTTTAGGCGCTTTAGGTTTCTTGGTTGGCGGCTTGGCTGTCTTCTTAGCTTTAGGAGCGGCGGCGCCCTTCGCCTTGGCGGGGGCGGCGGCCTTCTTGGGTGCCGGCTTCTTCTTAGCGGCGGCGGCCTTCTTGTCCTTAGCGGCGGCAGCCGACGACTTGGCCTTGGAAGGTGAACCCGAAGCTGCAGCGGCGGACGCGGCGGCGGCTGCTGCCTTCTTGGTCTTGGCTCCAGCCGCCGAGACGGTCGCCTTCTTGGTCTTAGCGGCCGCAGAGGCGGTCGCCTTACCGGCTGCCTTTCCGGCGGCGGCGGTGGTGGGTTTCTTGGACGCGGCCGATTTCGACTCGAGCTTGAAGGAACCGGAGGCACCCTTGCCCTTGGTCTGGATCAGCGCGCCAGATTCGACGGCGCTCTTCAGATATTTCCTGATGAACGGCGCCAGTTTCTCAGCGTCGACCTTGTACTGGGCGGCGATGTACTTCTTGATCGCCTGCAGGGAAGATCCGCTGCGCTCCTTCATCTCCTTGATAGCGTTGTTGACCATCTCGGATGTTTTGGGATGGGTCGGCTTCGCCTTCGGTTTCTTAGCGGCGCCGGCGCCGCCGGCCTGCCTCGCCTGCTTCTTCGCTGGTGTAGCGGGTGCCGGAGCCTCGGTAGCTACTGCTGTGTCTGCCATTTTTTTTTTATTGAATTGATCACGTACGTACACACGATAATATATGATAATAAAATATAAGAGGAGAGAGACTTAGATGTCGCCACTTATAGAATTTACAAATTTCGTATACGTACGCCTAAGTACGACGGAACTTTACCGTAACGAGCGCCGTGATGTCGCGCGACGTTTTCTCGTATGAACGCTTGAAAGTTTTCACTAACACGTATCTAATAAAATAAACAAAAAGAATAGTTAACGAGTCGCAGGGCGACGGGCGTTTGCGGTTTCGGGTAGTTCATGAAGTGGAGTATGCGGATGTGCGAACGCAGGCGGAGTGCGAGGCGCGTTCGGACGGTGGCGGTGTTTTATTTTGACGACTGAGTACGAAGCGTAGGTCGGGTCGAGTTCAAAACGTTATTTTCTCTATAAAATTGATAGTTAGCCGGGATAGAGGCCGACGCGTCAACAAGGAGGATATCGAGCTTGTGTGGCGACAGGACATCGTCGATATCACACGGCGTCGCGAAGGTATTATCGAGCTAAAAGTGGAGCGTCGTAAAACACCGCGAGCGCCGAACCGCTAAGGACGGACGACTCCGTCCAGGACGTGCAACCTATTAATCGTATACTAATATTAAAAGACGAGACCGCCCTTCGAGGAGTTGACAGTGTGTGCGAGGACGACTGCGATTATCGCATCAGAAAGTGTGTATTAAAGTAGTAGGTCTACGTAAACGACAACAGCGCGTCGTCGCTCTGGCCCGCGTACCGTACGCGGTACACACGCACAGCAGCGTTCTATACTAGCCCACTAGCTAGGCAGCCAGCCTGTAATGCTCGTGTGACCCAGTAAACATACGCGAAATAATAAATGGCATACACCTACATAAAAATAAGAATACCTCATGAGATGCGATCAAAATAATAATACAGTGTATCTTTATAGCTGTAAGTACAATAATAACACGACATAAACAAGCTGCACGCGCAACGGCGAGACGACACGAGCGAGCGAACGAAATCGAATAGGTACCTAGGTAGGTAGATTTGTGTTCTACACAAGTGTTAGGTTCTCTAATGTTTTCTTTTATTTTTCAGGGTCATTCAGTCAGTCAGACAGACAGACAGACGGACAGACTGACTTACTTACTTACTTACTTCAGACAGCGGCGACGGCGAAGGCAAGAGTGCGACAATCACGCGTAGGTATATTATGGTAAACGACGATCGACATTTTAGATTTAAGACCAATATTATAAGTTCGTAAGAGCAGTGTGCTTTTATAGTATAACTGTGTTTCATTTTATCTAGTATAAAATCTCCAAAACTTAAGTAGGTTTTCTGTATGTTATAGGTAGGTAGGTAGCGAGCTATCAGTAAGTAGGTTTAAGTAGTGAGCGAGATATAGGTACGTTTTTTGACAACTCCGATAGAGAAACATTTTAATTGTATCGAATCATATGCGGCCCTGAAAAGGGCCTTTTTTGATGTGCGCATCTACACACGCATGGTGGAACGGTATGATTTTGTTCGTTCACAACGAACGAACGCAACACACACACGTCCGCACACACACAGTATGTAGAGCTGCTGGTTGCACTGCACAGGCGACACGTATACGTTTAACCGCCGAAACCGTACAGGGTGCGACCCTGGCGCTTCAGAGCGTAGACGACGTCCATGGCGGTGACGGTCTTCCTCTTGGCGTGCTCGGTGTAAGTGACGGCGTCACGGATGACGTTCTCTAGGAACACTTTAAGCACACCGCGAGTCTCTTCGTAGATCAGACCGGAGATACGTTTCACGCCGCCTCTGCGAGCCAGACGACGGATGGCGGGCTTCGTGATACCCTGGATGTTATCACGAAGTACCTTCCTGTGACGCTTGGCTCCTCCTTTTCCCAGACCCTTTCCTCCCTTACCGCGACCGGTCATCTTCTCAGCAGTGGGGTTTCAAAATAACACAATTTCTACACGGGTGTGTGCGCGCACGAAGAACGCGAACGACTGGCCTTTTTTTCCGCCACCGGGTGTCTTATATTTATACCCGACGCGCAGCTCAGCGGGCGGTGGGGCGGGGGGGGGGGGGCGGCTCGCTGCTCGTCGTTGGTTGGTTCTACGTTGTTTCGTCGCGCGCATTCGAATAACATTACATTTTAGCATTAACCAAAATTGCATTTTATTTTTAATATTAGGTACCGTAATTTAAATAATAATAATAATTATGTAGGACGACGATATGCACCTAAAGACATGATAGCTATATGGTTGTAAATACTTAATCAATTATTATTATGTAGTAGGTAACAAACAGAGTATTCCTGCAAGTTAACTTAATTACCTATGTCAAAAGAATTATCTGACTGTCTCTGTTAGTTATTTAAGTCGTCATTTAGGTAGGTACTTATTAGTACTTAAGGGTCTATATTGGAATCGTGTTGTGTGTGAGTTCTGTTAGTTAGTTAGTTAGTTAGGTAGGTAGGTAGGTAGGTAGGTAGGTAGGTAACGGTTACGTTTTTGTGACTTCTGATATAAAGAAACATTTAATAATCTGATACATATGTGGCCCTGAAAAGGGCCTTTTGTGTGAACGCACAGCCACAAACTGCACACAGTCAACGTCGAGGACGTTGTGTGTGTATTGTGACGTATGCTGATGCAGCAGCAGTTTAAGCGCGTTCGCCTCTGATCCTGCGCGCCAACTGGATGTCCTTGGGCATGATGGTGACGCGCTTAGCGTGAATCGCGCACAAGTTGGTGTCTTCGAAGAGACCGACGAGGTAAGCTTCGCTAGCCTCCTGCAGAGCCATGACAGCGGAGCTCTGGAAACGGAGATCGGTCTTGAAGTCCTGTGCGATCTCACGTACGAGACGCTGGAACGGGAGCTTGCGGATCAGCAGCTCGGTACTCTTCTGGTAGCGACGAATCTCACGGAGGGCCACAGTGCCGGGCCTGTAGCGATGGGGTTTCTTAACGCCACCGGTGGCCGGTGCGCTCTTGCGGGCAGCCTTGGTGGCGAGCTGCTTCCTCGGAGCCTTACCACCGGTGGATTTACGAGCGGTCTGCTTGGTACGTGCCATTGTAAACTACACGGAACGGGAGAAAATAACAGAAAAACGAACGAATTTACGCAACGCACGCGCGGACCTACACACTTCGAACGTACGAGAGTGAATAAAAACGTCAGTGTGAGAATATTTTGCGCTGCGCCCCCGCTAGGGGGCGCGGCAGGCGGTCACGGGGCTTTGCCCCCTGGCCGCGGAGGCCATACCTTGGCCCGTAAATACGGGCCCGTCATTAAGTGGCCATATAGGCCGGGCCTAGTGGCGCGCGAATAGCAACGCGCGCCTATGTGTGTGATTGCAGTGAATTTTTCGGTAGGCGCATCGACAGCGCTGTTGTTTCAGCGCTGCTTTCTTCACGACACCTCGGCGGTCTGTCACCGCCAGGTGAGACCCCCAGTTACCCAGGGGAGGCCCGGCGGGTGACGACCAGCGACAGAGGTGCCGACTCCGACGCACCTACGAAGGATGTATGGCTCCCGCCCGTCCCGCTTCCAGAGCTAGCCGGTCGCGGTCCGGGCTAAGGAACCGTTATGAGTGTGTGGGCGGTATTGTATTGTGTAACACCGCCCAGTGTTAGCGTGAGTCGCGAGCCCGCGCCGCGCCTCCACGCGTGTGTATACATGTATGTAGAGAGATGCATGTGTGGTTTTAGCTGCACAGCATGCCTATATTAACTTAGAACACGCTGTGCAGCAGGGATGCGAGTAGATTGTGGAGTCGTCTTGTGCAGGTAAGCTGCGTGTAGCCTGGTACAGCTTACCCGGGAGTCAAGTCCGGTGGAGAGGGGTCAACGTCCGCTACCAGGTCGCGGGGGAGGGGGCGCCTCGCGTCAGGGGGGCGCGCGTGCCAGGGCGCAATGTGCTTGACGTGCGGCCAGGCAGATGCGTCGGCACGCGCGAACATGCCCGTCGCAAGGCGCCGGATGAAGGCGTCCAGGCTCTCGATCCCGAGGTCCCGATGGATGACGTCATTCCTCACGTAGCGAGGGGCGTCGACGATGGTCCGCAACGCAAAGTTCTGCTGCGTGCGGAGAAGCTGCTTGTGTCCCTCGCACGCGAGGACGTACCATGCGGGGGCGGCGTACGTCAGAATCGAGCGTATATAAGTTTTATACACGCCCAACTTGACGCGCGCCGGCAGTCGGGACGAGAGCACTGGCTTGAGCTGGTTGCGGGCAACCTTAACTCTAGCCGCGACCTGGCGGACATGTTGACCCATGGTGAGCCGACGGTCGATGGTGACACCCAGGTATTTCACCCGGGGCGACCACTCGACGTCGGCGCCTTGTAGAGTCAGGCGTGGTGGGAGGGGCGCTGACCCGGTGATCATCGCCTGCGTCTTACCCACGTTAACCGACAGCCGCCACTTGGACAGCCAGTCTGGCAGCAGATCAAGCGCGCGCTGCATTTTGACCGCCGCGTACTTTGCGTTGAGCGAGGTGGTGATGTACGCGGCGTCGTCGGCATACAGCGCGAGCATCGCCTCTGGCGTCGTGGGGATGTCGTCGGTGTAACGTGAGTAACACGCCGGCGAAACGCAGCTGCCCTGCGGCACGCCGGCCAGCACCGGGCGGGCGCTGGAGAGCGCTCCCTCGACCACCACACGGAAAACCCTACCTTCAAGGAAAGATTGGACCACTTTAACGACGCGGCGAGGCGCGTCCGAGGTGGTCAGCTTGTAAATTAGGCCGTCGTGCCACACGCGGTCGAAGGCCTTCTCCATGTCGAGGAGTACTGCAACCGAGTACTCCTTCTTGTTCAACGCTTGCGTCAGGTGGTGCAGTACCCTCGACAGCTGAAGCGTCGTGCTGTGTTCCGACCTGAACCCAAACTGCTCAGGCCGTGGAGCGATGTGGGGCTGGAGATGTCGCAACAGGAGTTGTTCGAACACCTTGGAGATTGTAGCCAGCAGCGTGATAGGCCGATAGCTCTCCGGCTTCAGAATATTTTTCCCCGCCTTAGGCAGCATAATGACGCGCCCTTCCTTCCACGAGGTAGGGAACGTCCCGGTGCGCAGTATCGCCGTGAACAGGCGCGCCAGCGCCGCGACCATTCGGTACGGCAGGTGGCGCAGCACTGTGTTGGTGATACCGTCCGCACCGGGGGCCTTCCTGGGCTTCGTCCTCAGGATGGCGCGTCTAACTGCCCCAGGCGAGAAAAATATGGCGTCTTCCTCGGGAGCTATCGGCGTGGCGAAGTAGTCCCCAAGGTGTTTCTCGACTGTTGCGACATGTTCGGCGTCGCTGGTCGGGTTCGGTCGGAACTGACGCTCCAGGTGCTCGGCGAAGACCTCCGCGCGGTCCTCTGCCATGTATTTGAGCGCCCCGCCGCTGTCCAGCAGTGGGCGCACCGGGGCTGGGGTGTTCGTCAGTTGGCGGCAAAGCCGGTGGGCGGATGGCCAGCTGCCTGCCGCCTCCTGGATGCGGTCCTCCCAGCTCTCGGCTTCCCTGCTCCTCAACTCGGCCTTAATCTTCTCCGCAAGACGGTTGAGCTTCCGTTTCAGGGACGGACACCTCAGTTGCTGCCACTGCTTGCGAAGGCGCCTCTTGTCGGCGATCATCTTCTGTAGGTAGGCCGGCAGAGGCGGCTGAAGCACTCTCCTCTGCGGCTCTACCGTAGTCGCCGCTTCCAAGGCGCTCTTGATACAAGCAGTGACGTCGTCCGCTGTCTGGTTCACGTCTGCGGAGGTAATCACGGGCCGAGTCGGTGTGGTGGCCTCAATCTTTCCCTGGAAAATTTCCCAATCGGTTAGTCGACGTGGCGCTGCGGGCATCTGTCGGGTCGGCATACCTGACAGGACGACGAGTACAGGATGATGGTCTGACTGCATCTCGTCGTCTAACACCTGCTGGGTGATCTGGCAATGTAGCCCTCGGTAGGCCACGATGTCCAGCACGTCCGGCATGTAGATATAGGCGTCCGGGTAGTGGGTGGGCGTCTCTGGGCCGGACACCGTGTAGCCGAAGGCTTCCGCGTCCGCATAGAGTCGTCTGCCCGCCGTGTTGGTCACGGCCGAGTTCCACGCTGGGTGCTTACAATTTAAGTCACCAGCGAGGATCGTCGCGCCGCCGCTGGCCTCGAGAAGGGCCCTCAGCTCCGATGGGTCCAGTTTGGCCGAGGGCGCCTTGTAGCAGGCGTAAATGGCGAGATCCTCGCCGGCAACGTGCAGCTGCACACCCAGCGCGTAGAACGAGCCGGGTGACGACACGGGGAGCGCTTGATGGACGACTCTACGCCTCACCAGTACCGCCAGACCACGGTAGGGGGTGTTGGTAGCCGACCTTTCATCCTTCCTATAAGCGAGGTAACCTGAGACTCTGAGCTTGTCCTCCTGTCCCAGGTGCGTCTCGCTTATTAGCGCCACGTCGATGTCCTGCTCGTACAGGAGGCGGCGGAGGGGGGCGACCTTACCTCGAAGGCCGCGGGCGTTCCAATGAATCACCCTTAACGGCCTAGCCATGGTATAATTTGAGGAGCGAGGCCAGGCCGTCAAGGATGACAAGCTCCGCGTCCTGTCCTTGGCTGATGGCCTTTATCAGGTCCATCAGCAACTGGATCGCGCAGGCTGTGAATTCTTTTTTCTTTTCTTGTTCAGCGCCGGTAATTGGGCCGGCGCTTGATGGGCCTTTGGGTGGGCCTTGTGTGGCCGAAGGCCGCGCTATGCCGGCGCTGGCCGCCGGCCTGGGTTTCCCACCCGTCTTCTCCTCCTTAGGAGGGGGAGGTACTCTGTTACCTCCCTGAGGAGGCACAGCCTGCGCCTGGGTCGAGGTGAGGTCGACCCTGTGGGTGCCTTCCACGGGCGCGGTGGGGGGCGTGGGCTTCTTGCCTTTGCCCCCGCGCTTCTTTTTTCTATTCCTCCGCCGCTTGGAGGAGGAGGGGGCTTCTCCCCTGTTAGTGGGCCCGTTGGCCGCCGCCATAAGCGACGCGCCTTGGACCTCGGTAGAGGCCACTTCTGCCGGCCTCTCGGTGACCGTTGCCGGTCGGCGCGAGGCGGTCGTGGCGGCGACTGTGCCCGCTCGCCTGCGCCGCGATTCCGCCTGGAAGGCGGGGCAGCGCACGTTGTTGGCGGGGTGGTCACCCCCGCAGTTGGCGCACGTCGCCGGCTCTTCACGCGGGCGGGGGCAATCACGCGCAGCGTGCCCTTCGCCACAGCGAACGCAGGCGAGCGGCCGGTGGCAGTGGTGCGATGAGTGCCGGAATTTCTGGCACCGGTGGCACTGGGCGGGCCCTCTTTTGCCCCGCCAAGCTTCGATCTTGACACCACGCATGCACATGAACACGGTGGTATCGAATATCGACCTGGCCTCCGGTGTCCTTTTGAGGACAGCGTGGAACACGCAGCCGGGTCGTCCCTGGCGCGCCTTGATATGGCGCACGTACTCCGGCTCGTGCCCCAACGCCCGGAGCTCCTCCTCTATTTCTTCGGCCGGGGTGTCGACCGGCAGCCCTGTGATGGCCACCTTCAAGCTGCGCTCCGCTGGCAGCGAGTAGGCGAACCATGAGATGCCGGACTCCTTCTCCAGGCCGGTCAGGTAGCGCTGGACCACCCTGTATTCTTCCTCGCTTTCGGGCGAGAAACGAACCCCAGCGCCGTATGGGCGAGCGTTGGGAGGGTGGCCCAGCTTGTCCCTGATGGCCCTGAAATGAGCGGCCCATCCTGGCAGCTTCTCCACCACCAGCGGAGGATACCTAGGCCGCTTCTGCGGCTTCGGCTTAGGCTGGCTGGTGGCCTCTCCTTCTACGTCCCCTGGGGCCGCCGGTGGAGCTGTAAGGGCAGTGTAGGCACTAACACTCACCCCTTGCGCCTCCTGGTGGCCGCCTTGCGTCGGTGACGGCGATGCGGGCGGCGTACGCCGGGCCGCCTCGGCGAAGGTGGGCGAGTTGGTCGCGCCCTGCCCCCGACCCCGCGGTGGCGCGTGTTCGCGCTGCGGTCGCGGCGGGTCGAGGCAGTAGCGCTTCGCCTCCTCCTCCTCCGACTCGGTGCTTCGGCGCCGTCGCTGAGGCCTTGGGTCCCTGGGCCCGTAGTCGGGTCCCTGCGACGGCGTCGGTGATGCAGGTGGGGTGCGCCTCCACTGCGTACTCGGCCCAGAGTCGGCCGAGCTCGCAGACACCATCGACATGCTCGAGCCGGCTCGCGACGAGCATGCCGACAGTCCTGCCGGCGAATCGTAGGCCGAGGCGCGGGGGGGCGCCGGCGAGTCAGGCGCCTGGGGTGCCGAGGGCGCCAAGCGGGCACCCGGCACCGGCAACGCCGGTCCGGACAGCAGGCTGTGCCGAGGGCCGGCAGTGGCGGTGCGCGAAATTGAGGCTGCGCCACTGGTGGCGACCGCCGCGGACGCAGCCCGGATGGGCGCGTTCGACGCGGCGGGACGCGAAGCGGCGGTAGGACGCGCTGCAGGTTGTGCGGAGCGCGCAGGTGTCGCTGGTGGTGGCGGCGCCTGGGTGCGGAAGATAGCCGCGGGGGTGCGCGGCTGGGGTGCGGGTGCACGCGCCGGTGGCGCGGGATCACGCACCGTCACGCGCGCAGTGGGTGCAGCGGCGCGCGCGCTGGACGCGCGCGTCGGGTGCGCAGCTGCGGGTCCCGGGGCCTGGATCGGCACCGGGCGGAAGGCGGACGGTCGCACGGCTACGGCCTGCGGTCGGCTCGGCGGAGGCACCGGCGCAACGCGCGCAGGCGCCGATGTCGTCGACGCGCCGAGCGCAGCCGCCGCCCTGCTCCGTCCCGCTTCCTCTTCCCTCCTCGTTGTGGGGTGGTGCTGGTGCTGCCCCGCCTTCCTGGACGCCTGCTTCTCCTCGCTACGAGGAGAGGTGGGTCCAGACGGCGTCGCACCGGACGTCGCCACGCCGATATTCGGCATCGACGTCGTCCGGTCCAACCCCGGACGAGGCTCGTTGGTGCCGGCGTCGCCGCGGCCGAGCGAGCCACGGGCGCCGGGCTTCGGCATCACTGCAGTGCCTGATACACTAGACACTTATTGTTCACACACACGTGTTCACGGCACAAGATTCACAAAGATTCACAACACAGACTTCACTTTATTCACAGAAAACAGGAAACTTCTCGTCCTTGGGGGGAGCGGATCCGCGACCGCAACGGTGCCGGTGCACCGGGAAGCACGTAGGCCTCCCCTGTGTTCGCACCCGTGCCAAGCACTTGTGCGAACACAGGGAGAGATAAAAGTTAGAAGGCGGTCCGGGCGGAAAAAGTTTTGCTCATGTACCCCCAAGTCGAGGCACAATTCACAAAAACTTTCCTTTGACGACACTACACTCGACGGCGCTGCTCGGAGTGAAGTGTGTTACTAGGTCCACTGGCGAATCCTGTAAAAACGTCAGAGCAGTATCGGGCCTTATTTATACCCGTGGCACCGTAGCGGGCAGGCGATCGCGCGCACCCGCGCGCCCTCTACAGTACACTGTACTAACAAAACTTTTAAAACAAATCGACACGAATTAAGCAAAATTTTTCTTTTTTTTTCTTTTAATGTCTCAGTCTTATGAAAAAATAATAATAATAAAAAATAGGTACCATCATAATAGTGTTTGCACAATATTTACAGAAAGAAAGAAGTAAATGTCACTACCTATACGTATGTACGTGCTTACCTACAAATTGAATTGCTCCACTACGCCGTGTTTTAATAACGAATATAGGCATTTAACTTATTATTGTCGACTTATTTACTATTTCTCTCTCTCTATTTCAAAACTGCCATTTGATTTTTATTCATAAGAAATTTAGTGTGCGTGTTGTGTTTATTTTGTAGATGATTCGTCTCTTTGCTATTCGAGCAAGCATGCATATTTACTAGCTGTTTGGTAGCGACTTTTTATTATTTTATTTGATCAACATGAACGGTAGGTAGGTAGGTAGATAGTTAGTTAGTTAGTTAGTAACGTTTTGACGAGTTCCCAATTTTAGAAATGTGAATTGATAACATCACATGAACATATTTGTGGCCCTGAAAAGGGCCTTTTGTTGTTTCTCCTGCCATCCCACGGTGTGCGTGCGCGTCCAGACGTTTGTCGTGGTTTGTTCGCGACGCGTGCGTCGTGCGCGTCTCGTACGTACACACATGACACACACACACACGTACCGAGTAGGTAGGTGTATGTATGCGCATGCATGCACATTACGAAGACACTAGCACAATTAACACACGCATCACAGTCAACAAGACACACGAACAAGCGCACTGGGTTTAACACTGTATACACACACGAGGCGAGGCGTCGAGACGGAGCGTCGGCGGCTCTCGCTAGCTCTACCGACCGACCGCTCACTTGGAGCTGGTGTATTTGGTGACGGCCTTGGTGCCTTCACTGACGGCGTGCTTGGCGAGTTCACCGGGCAGCAGGAGCCTGACGGACGTCTGCACCTCCCTGGACGTGATGGTCGACCTCTTGTTGTAGTGGGCCAGGCGGGAAGCTTCGGCGGCGATACGCTCGAAGATGTCGTTAACGAACGAGTTCATGATGGACATGGCCTTGCTGGAGATACCGGTGTCGGGGTGCACCTGCTTCAACACCTTGTAGATGTAGATAGCGTAGCTCTCCTTCCTCTTGTGCTTCTTCTTCTTCTTGTCGGTCTTGGAGATGTTCTTCTGGGCTTTGCCAGACTTCTTGGCGGCTTTACCACTTGTCTTGGGCGGCATTATGGAATATTAGAGTACACACGTGCTACCGAAACGGAGTTCAGTCGCAGTATAAAGCTAGCGTCAGAAGAATGTTTGCGCTGCGCCCCCGCTAGGGGGCGCGGCAGGCGGTCACGGGGCTTTGCCCCCTGGCCGCGGAGGCCATACCTTGGCCCGTGAATACGGGCCCGTCGTTGTGTGGCCGTATAGGCCGGGCCTAGTGGCGCGCGAATAGCAACGCGCGCCTATGTGTGTGATTGCAGTGAATTTTTAGGTAGGCGCATCGACAGCGCTGTTGTTTCAGCGCTGCTTTCTTCACGACACCTCGGCGGTCTGTCACCGCCAGGTGAGACCCCCAGTTACCCAGGGGAGGCCCGGCGGGTGACGACCAGCGACAGAGGTGCCGACTCCGACGCACCTACGAAGGATGTATGGCTCCCGCCCGTCCCGCTTCCAGAGCTAGCCGGTCGCGGTCCGGGCTAAGGAACCGTTATGAGTGTGTGGGCGGTATTGTATTGTGTAACACCGCCCAGTGTTAGCGTGAGTCGCGAGCCCGCGCCGCGGCTCCACGCGTGTGTATACATGTATGTAGAGAGATGCATGTGTGGTTTTAGCTGCACAGCATGCCTATATTAACTTAGAACACGCTGTGCAGCAGGGATGCGAGTAGATTGTGGAGTCGTCTTGTGCAGGTAAGCTGCGTGTAGCCTGGTACAGCTTACCCGGGAGTCAAGTCCGGTGGAGAGGGGTCAACGTCCGCTACCAGGTCGCGGGGGAGGGGGCGCCTCGCGTCAGGGGGGCGCGCGTGCCAGGGCGCAATGTGCTTGACGTGCGGCCAGGCAGATGCGTCGGCACGCGCGAACATGCCCGTCGCAAGGCGCCGGATGAAGGCGTCCAGGCTCTCGATCCCGAGGTCCCGATGGATGACGTCATTCCTCACGTAGCGAGGGGCGTCGACGATGGTCCGCAACGCAAAGTTCTGCTGCGTGCGGAGAAGCTGCTTGTGTCCCTCGCACGCGAGGACGTACCATGCGGGGGCGGCGTACGTCAGAATCGAGCGTATATAAGTTTTATACACGCCCAACTTGACGCGCGCCGGCAGTCGGGACGAGAGCACTGGCTTGAGCTGGTTGCGGGCAACCTTAACTCTAGCCGCGACCTGGCGGACATGTTGACCCATGGTGAGCCGACGGTCGATGGTGACACCCAGGTATTTCACCCGGGGCGACCACTCGACGTCGGCGCCTTGTAGAGTCAGGCGTGGTGGGAGGGGCGCTGACCCGGTGATCATCGCCTGCGTCTTACCCACGTTAACCGACAGCCGCCACTTGGACAGCCAGTCTGGCAGCAGATCAAGCGCGCGCTGCATTTTGACCGCCGCGTACTTTGCGTTGAGCGAGGTGGTGATGTACGCGGCGTCGTCGGCATACAGCGCGAGCATCGCCTCTGGCGTCGTGGGGATGTCGTCGGTGTAACGTGAGTAACACGCCGGCGAAACGCAGCTGCCCTGCGGCACGCCGGCCAGCACCGGGCGGGCGCTGGAGAGCGCTCCCTCGACCACCACACGGAAAACCCTACCTTCAAGGAAAGATTGGACCACTTTAACGACGCGGCGAGGCGCGTCCGAGGTGGCCAGCTTGTAAATTAGGCCGTCGTGCCACACGCGGTCGAAGGCCTTCTCCATGTCGAGGAGTACTGCAACCGAATACTCCTTCTTGTTTAACGCTTGCGTCAGGTGGTGCAGTACCCTCGACAGCTGAAGCGTCGTGCTGTGTTCCGACCTGAACCCAAACTGCTCAGGTCGTGGAGCGATGTGGGGCTGGAGATGTCGCAACAGGAGTTGTTCGAACACCTTGGAGATTGTAGCTAGCAGCGTGATAGGCCGATAGCTCTCCGGCTTCAGGATATTTTTCCCCGCCTTAGGCAGCATAATGACGCGCCCTTCCTTCCACGAGGTAGGGAACGTCCCGGTGCGCAGTATCGCCGTGAACAGGCGCGCCAGCGCCGCGACCATTCGGTACGGCAGGTGGCGCAGCACTGTGTTGGTGATACCGTCCGCACCGGGGGCCTTCCTGGGCTTCGTCCTCAGGATGGCGCGTCTAACTGCCCCAGGCGAGAAAAATATGGCGTCTTCCTCGGGAGCTATCGGCGTGGCGAAGTAGTCCCCAAGGTGTTTCTCGACTGTTGCGACATGTTCGGCGTCGCTGGTCGGGTTCGGTCGGAACTGACGCTCCAGGTGCTCGGCGAAGACCTCCGCGCGGTCCTCTGCCATGTATTTGAGCGCCCCGCCGCTGTCCAGCAGTGGGCGCACCGGGGCTGGGGTGTTCGTCAGTTGGCGGCAAAGCCGGTGGGCGGATGGCCAGCTGCCTGCCGCCTCCTGGATGCGGTCCTCCCAGCTCTCGGCTTCCCTGCTCCTCAACTCGGCCTTAATCTTCTCCGCAAGACGGTTGAGCTTCCGTTTCAGGGACGGACACCTCAGTTGCTGCCACTGCTTGCGAAGGCGCCTCTTGTCGGCGATCATCTTCTGTAGGTAGGCCGGCAGAGGCGGCTGAAGCACTCTCCTCTGCGGCTCTACCGTAGTCGCCGCTTCCAAGGCGCTCTTGATACAAGCAGTGACGTCGTCCGCTGTCTGGTTCACGTCTGCGGAGGTAATCACGGGCCGAGTCGGTGTGGTGGCCTCAATCTTTCCCTGGAAAATTTCCCAATCAGTTTGTCGACGTGGCGCTGCGGGCATCTGTCGGGTCGGCATACCTGACAGGACGACGAGTACAGGATGATGGTCTGACTGCATCTCGTCGTCTAACACCTGCTGGGTGATCTGGCAATGTAGCCCTCGGTAGGCCACGATGTCCAGCACGTCCGGCATGTAGATGTAGGCGTCCGGGTAGTGGGTGGGCGTCTCTGGGCCGGACACCGTGTAGCCGAAGGCTTCCGCGTCCGCATAGAGTCGTCTGCCCGCCGTGTTGGTCACGGCCGAGTTCCACGCTGGGTGCTTACAATTTAAGTCACCAGCGAGGATCGTCGCGCCGCCGCTGGCCTCGAGAAGGGCCCTCAGCTCCGATGGGTCCAGTTTGGCCGAGGGCGCCTTGTAGCAGGCGTAAATGGCGAGATCCTCGCCGGCAACGTGCAGCTGCACACCCAGCGCGTAGAACGAGCCAGGTGACGACACGGGGAGCGCTTGATGGACGACTCTACGCCTCACCAGTACCGCCAGACCACGGTAGGGGGTGTTGGTAGCCGACCTTTCATCCTTCCTATAAGCGAGGTAACCTGAGACTCTGAGCTTGTCCTCCTGTCCCAGGTGCGTCTCGCTTATTAGCGCCACGTCGATGTCCTGCTCGTACAGGAGGCGGCGGAGGGGGGCGACCTTACCTCGAAGGCCGCGGGCGTTCCAATGGATCACCCTTAACGGCCTAGCCATGGTATAATTTGAGGAGCGAGGCCAGGCCGTCAAGGATGACAAGCTCCGCGTCCTGTCCTTGGCTGATGGCCTTTATCAGGTCCATCAGCAACTGGATCGCGCAGGCTGTGAATTCTTTTTTCTTTTCTTGTTCAGCGCCGGTAATTGGGCCGGCGCTTGATGGGCCTTTGGGTGGGCCTTGTGTGGCCGAAGGCCGCGCTATGCCGGCGCTGGCCGCCGGCCTGGGTTTCCCACCCGTCTTCTCCTCCTTAGGAGGGGGAGGTACTCTGTTACCTCCCTGAGGAGGCACAGCCTGCGCCTGGGTCGAGGTAAGGTCGACCCTGTGGGTGCCTTCCACGGGCGCGGTGGGGGGCGTGGGCTTCTTGCCTTTGCCCCCGCGCTTCTTTTTTCTATTCCTCCGCCGCTTGGAGGAGGAGGGGGCTTCTCCCCTGTTAGTGGGCCCGTTGGCCGCCGCCATAAGCGACGCGCCTTGGACCTCGGTAGAGGCCACTTCTGCCGGCCTCTCGGTGACCGTTGCCGGTCGGCGCGAGGCGGTCGTGGCGGCGACTGTGCCCGCTCGCCTGCGCCGCGATTCCGCCTGGAAGGCGGGGCAGCGCACGTTGTTGGCGGGGTGGTCACCCCCGCAGTTGGCGCACGTCGCCGGCTCTTCACGCGGGCGGGGGCAATCACGCGCAGCGTGCCCTTCGCCACAGCGAACGCAGGCGAGCGGCCGGTGGCAGTGGTGCGATGAGTGCCGGAATTTTTGGCACCGGTGGCACTGGGCGGGCCCTCTTTTGCCCCGCCAAGCTTCGATTTTGACACCACGCATGCACATGAACACGGTGGTATCGAATATCGACCTGGCCTCCGGTGTCCTCTTGAGGACAGCGTGGAACACGCAGCCGGGTCGTCCCTGGCGCGCCTTGATATGGCGCACGTACTCCGGCTCGTGCCCCAACGCCCGGAGCTCCTCCTCTATTTCTTCGGCCGGGGTGTCGACCGGCAGCCCTGTGATGGCCACCTTCAAGCTGCGCTCCGCTGGCAGCGAGTAGGCGAACCATGAGATGCCGGACTCCTTCTCCAGGCCGGTCAGGTAGCGCTGGACCACCCTATATTCCTCCTCGCTTTCGGGCGAGAAGCGAACCCCAGCGCCGTATGGGCGAGCGTTGGGGGGGTGGCCCAGCTTGTCCCTGATGGCCCTGAAGTGAGCGGCCCATCCTGGCAGCTTCTCCACCACCAGCGGAGGATACCTAGGCCGCTTCTGCGGCTTCGGCTTAGGCTGGCTGGTGGCCTCTCCTTCTACGTCCCCTGGGGCCGCCGGTGGAGCTGTAAGGGCAGTGTAGGCACTAACACTCACCCCTTGCGCCTCCTGGTGGCCGCCTTGCGTCGGTGACGGCGATGCGGGCGGCGTACGCCGGGCCGCCTCGGCAAAGGTGGGCGAGTTGGTCGCGCCCTGCCCCCGACCCCGCGGTGGCGCGTGTTCGCGCTGCGGTCGCGGCGGGTCGAGGCAGTAGCGCTTCGCCTCCTCCTCCTCCGACTCGGTGCTTCGGCGCCGTCGCTGAGGCCTTGGGTCCCTGGGCCCGTAGTCGGGTCCCTGCGACGGCGTCGGTGATGCAGGTGGGGTGCGCCTCCACTGCGTACTCGGCCCAGAGTCGGCCGAGCTCGCAGACACCATCGACATGCTCGAGCCGGCTCGCGACGAGCATGCCGACAGTCCTGCCGGCGAATCGTAGGCCGAGGCGCGGGGGGGCGCCGGCGAGTCAGGCGCCTGGGGTGCCGAGGGCGCCAAGCGGGCACCCGGCACCGGCAACGCCGGTCCGGACAGCAGGCTGTGCCGAGGGCCGGCAGTGGCGGTGCGCGAAATTGAGGCTGCGCCACTGGTGGCGACCGCCGCGGACGCAGCCCGGATGGGCGCGTTCGACGCGGCGGGACGCGAAGCGGCGGTAGGGCGCGCTGCAGGTTGTGCGGAGCGCGCAGGTGTCGCTGGTGGTGGCGGCGCCTGGGCGCGGAAGATAGCCGCGGGGGTGCGCGGCTGGGGTGCGGGTGCACGCGCCGGTGGCGCGGGATCACGCACCGTCACGCGCGCAGTGGGTGCAGCGGCGCGCGCGCTGGACGCGCGCGTCGGGTGCGCAGCTGCGGGTCCCGGGGCCTGGATCGGCACCGGGCGGAAGGCGGACGGTCGCACGGCTACGGCCTGCGGTCGGCTCGGCGGAGGCACCGGCGCAACGCGCGCAGGCGCCGATGTCGTCGACGCGCCGAGCGCAGCCGCCGCCCTGCTCCGTCCCGCTTCCTCTTCCCTCCTCGTTGTGGGGTGGTGCTGGTGCTGCCCCGCCTTCCTGGACGCCTGCTTCTCCTCGCTACGAGGAGAGGTGGGTCCAGACGGCGTCGCACCGGACGTCGCCACGCCGATATTCGGCATCGACGTCGTCCGGTCCAACCCCGGACGAGGCTCGTTGGTGCCGGCGTCGCCGCGGCCGAGCGAGCCACGGGCGCCGGGCTTCGGCATCACTGCAGTGCCTGATACACTAGACACTTATTGTTCACACACACGTGTTCACGGCACAAGATTCACAAAGATTCACAACACAGACTTCACTTTATTCACAGAAAACAGGAAACTTCTCGTCCTTGGGGGGAGCGGATCCGCGACCGCAACGGTGCCGGTGCACCGGGAAGCACGTAGGCGTAGGCCTCCCCTGTGTTCGCACCCGTGCCAAGCACTTGTGCGAACACAGGGAGAGATAAAAGTTAGAAGGCGGTCCGGGCGGAAAAAGTTTTGCTCATGTACCCCCAAGTCGAGGCACAATTCACAAAAACTTTCCTTTGACGACACTACACTCGACGGCGCTGCTCGGAGTGAAGTGTGTTACTAGGTCCACTGGCGAATCCTAAAGCTAGCGCGCGGCTACAAGTTGTATTTATACGCGTCCCCGCGTTGCGAAGTTGCGGCAAGCGGTGAGTGACTCAACGCAGCGGCGGACCAATCGCAGCGCTCCTAAGCCAGAGCGCGGGGAGAGGGGATACCCGTGAGGGAGGTGAAGGGGGCGGGGTGACGCCTGTGCTCGTCGTTTAGTGAAAAAATTATATTGTTAAAAAATATACGGATAAAATTAACTATAATAATATTAGAAATAGGTATCAAAATGTAACTTATACTAATTAATAACCACCTTAATCCTTCTTTCTTTTATAATATTAATTACTTACTTTTTCTGTTTGTTTGCATGCATACTGTTTACATTCACATTCATTATTTTGTATGTACCTAATGCTCCGGTGAGATGATTGATCATAATTTCTCGATTCGACATGTAGGTACTCTGGTTCCTAACCTGTATTGAAATTAGACATAATCATCAGTAGTTGTAGTTGCTAGTACCTTGTGAGCATCATTCATTACGGAAACTACTTGAGCATCTTATAAAGCATTAGGAAGGTTTACGTTTTTGTTTGACGATAACACCGATAAAGAAATTGTCTTTCTGTTTTATAATTGACGAATAATATTGTGGCCCTGAAAAGGGCCTTTTGTTTTGAATGCATACGAGCGGAGAGCATCGCGCAAACGACATAATACACATAATTAATATCATATCGAAGTACGCGTGCGGAACACTCGCACGATGCACCACGGTCAGATGTCGTCGCTGAAGCACGACGACGTCTAAGCCTTCTTCTCGGTCTTCTTGGGCAGGAGCACCGCCTGGATGTTCGGCAGCACACCACCTTGAGCGATCGTCACACCGGAGAGCAGTTTGTTCAACTCCTCGTCGTTGCGGATGGCCAATTGAAGATGACGCGGGATGATCCTGGTCTTCTTGTTGTCTCTCGCGGCGTTGCCTGCCAACTCGAGAACCTCAGCAGCCAGATACTCCATCACGGCGGCCAAGTAGACGGGGGCACCGGCACCGACGCGCTCGGCGTAGTTTCCGTTACGCAGCAGCCTGTGGATACGACCCACGGGGAACTGGAGTCCAGCACGGTTGGAACGGGACTTTGCCTTTCCCTTGACCTTGCCACCTTTACCGCGACCCGACATGGTTGATAGGTTTGTTTAGAAAATCACAGTACACAAAAATAAGACGTAACACGCGTACGAGTGTGCGCGCGACGACTGAATCTTGGTAAATGTCCTACTTAACGCCGGTACGTCGCCTTTTTATACACGCGCCGCGTGGCCGTGTCAGTGGGAGGGGTACACAGCTAACGAAACAAATTCACAAAGCGCGCAGGCGCGCGCAAGCTCTCGACCGGCGCAAAATTGTTACGGGATGGATAGAGATATCGGTAGACGTTTCGATTTTCGAATTTAGAACATCAAAATATCATTGTATTCTTTGCACAAGAGAAAGAAAATGACGATATTTTTTTTTCGTGGTTTTTTCAGATATAGATTGCTTTTTGTGTTTAACAATGATAATTATGTGACTAGTATACTGTAGAAAGAACAATGTCTGTGAATAGAGCCTATAATAAATAGTGTATGAGATAGGTAGGTAGGTAACATTTTATTTACGTAGGCAGGTTGAATTCTGTGAATTTTCTATGTAAGTAAGTGAGTGAGTAGGTATTATGTGTTATTATAAAACGTTTTGACTCTCTCTGTATTAAAGAAATGAATATTGGTCATATTCATGATAGTTTTGTTAGCCCTGAAAAGGGCTTTTTGGTGTGCGCTCGGAGAGCGCCGCGATTGAGAGCGCATGCACGCAACTCTAAGCATCTCGGTGCCTGCCGTGCCGCCGTGGTTGTTTCTTCGACGGTGACGAGCTCGAGACACGTCGAGCGCGTTCCGCACCCCTCTTTTCCCGAGGACGATGGACGCGTACGTACTACGTGCGCGCGGTTGGACGTTGATGAAAACGCAAAAAGCACGCGCGCGCCTCTCTACCGTCGTGCATAATCTGTGCATCATTCGTAGCGTATACACATTTAACTGCATACACACGTACAAACAGCTGTAGGTATTACACGCACACGCACAGTAGGCAAGGCGCACGACGCACGCTTATAGTTACACACACACACAAACATACACACAGTCATGTGTGTCGTCTGGTGTTCAGCCGACTGCGCCGCTGTCGTCGTCGTCGCCGTCGTCGCCGGTGTAACGCGAACGCGACCGCCGCTTACTTCTTAGCGGCGGACGCTTTCTTGGCTGCCGGTTTAGACTTGGGTGTGGCCGCTGCCTTCTTGGGTTTAGGCGCTTTAGGTTTCTTGGTTGGCGGCTTGGCTGTCTTCTTAGCTTTAGGAGCGGCGGCGCCCTTCGCCTTGGCGGGGGCGGCGGCCTTCTTGGGTGCCGGCTTCTTCTTAGCGGCGGCGGCCTTCTTGTCCTTAGCGGCGGCAGCCGACGACTTGGCCTTGGAAGGTGAACCCGAAGCTGCAGCGGCGGACGCGGCGGCGGCTGCTGCCTTCTTGGTCTTGGCTCCAGCCGCCGAGACGGTCGCCTTCTTGGTCTTAGCGGCCGCAGAGGCGGTCGCCTTACCGGCTGCCTTTCCGGCGGCGGCGGTGGTGGGTTTCTTGGACGCGGCCGATTTCGACTCGAGCTTGAAGGAACCGGAGGCACCCTTGCCCTTGGTCTGGATCAGCGCGCCAGATTCGACGGCGCTCTTCAGATATTTCCTGATGAACGGCGCCAGTTTCTCAGCGTCGACCTTGTACTGGGCGGCGATGTACTTCTTGATCGCCTGCAGGGAAGATCCGCTGCGCTCCTTCATCTCCTTGATAGCGTTGTTGACCATCTCGGATGTTTTGGGATGGGTCGGCTTCGCCTTCGGTTTCTTAGCGGCGCCGGCGCCGCCGGCCTGCCTCGCCTGCTTCTTCGCTGGTGTAGCGGGTGCCGGAGCCTCGGTAGCTACTGCTGTGTCTGCCATTTTTTTTTTATTGAATTGATCACGTACGTACACACGATAATATATGATAATAAAATATAAGAGGAGAGAGACTTAGATGTCGCCACTTATAGAATTTACAAATTTCGTATACGTACGCCTAAGTACGACGGAACTTTACCGTAACGAGCGCCGTGATGTCGCGCGACGTTTTCTCGTATGAACGCTTGAAAGTTTTCACTAACACGTATCTAATAAAATAAACAAAAAGAATAGTTAACGAGTCGCAGGGCGACGGGCGTTTGCGGTTTCGGGTAGTTCATGAAGTGGAGTATGCGGATGTGCGAACGCAGGCGGAGTGCGAGGCGCGTTCGGACGGTGGCGGTGTTTTATTTTGACGACTGAGTACGAAGCGTAGGTCGGGTCGAGTTCAAAACGTTATTTTCTCTATAAAATTGATAGTTAGCCGGGATAGAGGCCGACGCGTCAACAAGGAGGATATCGAGCTTGTGTGGCGACAGGACATCGTCGATATCACACGGCGTCGCGAAGGTATTATCGAGCTAAAAGTGGAGCGTCGTAAAACACCGCGAGCGCCGAACCGCTAAGGACGGACGACTCCGTCCAGGACGTGCAACCTATTAATCGTATACTAATATTAAAAGACGAGACCGCCCTTCGAGGAGTTGACAGTGTGTGCGAGGACGACTGCGATTATCGCATCAGAAAGTGTGTATTAAAGTAGTAGGTCTACGTAAACGACAACAGCGCGTCGTCGCTCTGGCCCGCGTACCGTACGCGGTACACACGCACAGCAGCGTTCTATACTAGCCCACTAGCTAGGCAGCCAGCCTGTAATGCTCGTGTGACCCAGTAAACATACGCGAAATAATAAATGGCATACACCTACATAAAAATAAGAATACCTCATGAGATGCGATCAAAATAATAATACAGTGTATCTTTATAGCTGTAAGTACAATAATAACACGACATAAACAAGCTGCACGCGCAACGGCGAGACGACACGAGCGAGCGAACGAAATCGAATAGGTACCTAGGTAGGTAGATTTGTGTTCTACACAAGTGTTAGGTTCTCTAATGTTTTCTTTTATTTTTCAGGGTCATTCAGTCAGTCAGACAGACAGACAGACGGACAGACTGACTTACTTACTTACTTACTTCAGACAGCGGCGACGGCGAAGGCAAGAGTGCGACAATCACGCGTAGGTATATTATGGTAAACGACGATCGACATTTTAGATTTAAGACCAATATTATAAGTTCGTAAGAGCAGTGTGCTTTTATAGTATAACTGTGTTTCATTTTATCTAGTATAAAATCTCCAAAACTTAAGTAGGTTTTCTGTATGTTATAGGTAGGTAGGTAGCGAGCTATCAGTAAGTAGGTTTAAGTAGTGAGCGAGATATAGGTACGTTTTTTGACAACTCCGATAGAGAAACATTTTAATTGTATCGAATCATATGCGGCCCTGAAAAGGGCCTTTTTTGATGTGCGCATCTACACACGCATGGTGGAACGGTATGATTTTGTTCGTTCACAACGAACGAACGCAACACACACACGTCCGCACACACACAGTATGTAGAGCTGCTGGTTGCACTGCACAGGCGACACGTATACGTTTAACCGCCGAAACCGTACAGGGTGCGACCCTGGCGCTTCAGAGCGTAGACGACGTCCATGGCGGTGACGGTCTTCCTCTTGGCGTGCTCGGTGTAAGTGACGGCGTCACGGATGACGTTCTCTAGGAACACTTTAAGCACACCGCGAGTCTCTTCGTAGATCAGACCGGAGATACGTTTCACGCCGCCTCTGCGAGCCAGACGACGGATGGCGGGCTTCGTGATACCCTGGATGTTATCACGAAGTACCTTCCTGTGACGCTTGGCTCCTCCTTTTCCCAGACCCTTTCCTCCCTTACCGCGACCGGTCATCTTCTCAGCAGTGGGGTTTCAAAATAACACAATTTCTACACGGGTGTGTGCGCGCACGAAGAACGCGAACGACTGGCCTTTTTTTCCGCCTTTTTTTTTTTTTTTTTTTTTTTTTTTTTTTTTTTTTTAGAAAGGGCATCTCGCAGTTCAGCCTAGAGAGGCTGGCTTCTGCTTAACCGGAAAAATCCCTGTGGATGCCTCTAAGTTAAAGGCCTCCAGCCAGGGGCTTAAAATATTACTATAAACTAAGCGACCACACGCTAAGGGCACCCCCTGCGGGGTACGAGCCTCGGCTTAGGGCGTCGCTGGGGAGGGCAGCAAGGGGACAGGCTGGATCATATTTAGGGGCTGATTTATAGCTAACGGCTCAGCTTCGCGGGCTGGCTCGAGCAAGGGTCGGGGGGGGGTCATTGAACGGGGACGTCGCGGCGGACCTCGACGGCGAGGTCGGAACGTTTGCGGTCTGTATCTGTATTTACGACGAAGTGTACTGGTTTCCCTAGTGCTTTCCTGGAGGATGGTGGTAGGGTCATCGGGGGAAGCTAGAGTATGCCTGGGACGGCGAATCCTACTGATACGCGATGGGTCGTATCGGGCGGCCGATGCGATCAGGGGGTTTTTATGTTTGACAGCGGTGTCGAAGAAACGCTTTGACAGACGTTTCATAAACTGTGCGATAGTAGGCAATTTGAGGTCGACATGGAGACTCTCATTGCGGACATAGGGGGGGGCTCCGGTGATCTTACGGAGATACCGGTTCTGCAAGGTCTGCATCCTATGAATGTGACGGGGGTGGGCATGTGCAAATACGGCACACGCGTAGGTCATGCCACCGGGTGTCTTATATTTATACCCGACGCGCAGCTCAGCGGGCGGTGGGGGGGGGGGGGGGGGCGGCTCGATGCTCGTCGTTGGTTGGTTCTACGTTGTTTCGTCGCGCGCATTCGAATAACATTACATTTTAGCATTAACCAAAATTGCATTTTATTTTTAATATTAGGTACCGTAATTTAAATAATAATAATAATTATGTAGGACGACGATATGCACCTAAAGACATGATAGCTATATGGTTGTAAATACTTAATCAATTATTATTATGTAGTAGGTAACAAACAGAGTATTCCTGCAAGTTAACTTAATTACCTATGTCAAAAGAATTATCTGACTGTCTCTGTTAGTTATTTAAGTCGTCATTTAGGTAGGTACTTATTAGTACTTAAGGGTCTATATTGGAATCGTGTTGTGTGTGAGTTCTGTTAGTTAGTTAGTTAGGTAGGTAGGTAGGTAGGTAGGTAGGTAGGTAGGTAACGGTTACGTTTTTGTGACTTCTGATATAAAGAAACATTTAATAATCTGATACATATGTGGCCCTGAAAAGGGCCTTTTGTGTGAACGCACAGCCACAAACTGGGCGGCGGCGGTGGTGGGTTTCTTGGACGCGGCCGATTTCGACTCGAGCTTGAAGGAACCGGAGGCACCCTTGCCCTTGGTCTGGATCAGCGCGCCAGATTCGACGGCGCTCTTCAGATATTTCCTGATGAACGGCGCCAGTTTCTCAGCGTCGACCTTGTACTGGGCGGCGATGTACTTCTTGATCGCCTGCAGGGAAGATCCGCTGCGCTCCTTCATCTCCTTGATAGCGTTGTTGACCATCTCGGATGTTTTGGGATGGGTCGGCTTCGCCTTCGGTTTCTTAGCGGCGCCGGCGCCGCCGGCCTGCCTCGCCTGCTTCTTCGCTGGTGTAGCGGGTGCCGGAGCCTCGGTAGCTACTGCTGTGTCTGCCATTTTTTTTTTATTGAATTGATCACGTACGTACACACGATAATATATGATAATAAAATATAAGAGGAGAGAGACTTAGATGTCGCCACTTATAGAATTTACAAATTTCGTATACGTACGCCTAAGTACGACGGAACTTTACCGTAACGAGCGCCGTGATGTCGCGCGACGTTTTCTCGTATGAACGCTTGAAAGTTTTCACTAACACGTATCTAATAAAATAAACAAAAAGAATAGTTAACGAGTCGCAGGGCGACGGGCGTTTGCGGTTTCGGGTAGTTCATGAAGTGGAGTATGCGGATGTGCGAACGCAGGCGGAGTGCGAGGCGCGTTCGGACGGTGGCGGTGTTTTATTTTGACGACTGAGTACGAAGCGTAGGTCGGGTCGAGTTCAAAACGTTATTTTCTCTATAAAATTGATAGTTAGCCGGGATAGAGGCCGACGCGTCAACAAGGAGGATATCGAGCTTGTGTGGCGACAGGACATCGTCGATATCACACGGCGTCGCGAAGGTATTATCGAGCTAAAAGTGGAGCGTCGTAAAACACCGCGAGCGCCGAACCGCTAAGGACGGACGACTCCGTCCAGGACGTGCAACCTATTAATCGTATACTAATATTAAAAGACGAGACCGCCCTTCGAGGAGTTGACAGTGTGTGCGAGGACGACTGCGATTATCGCATCAGAAAGTGTGTATTAAAGTAGTAGGTCTACGTAAACGACAACAGCGCGTCGTCGCTCTGGCCCGCGTACCGTACGCGGTACACACGCACAGCAGCGTTCTATACTAGCCCACTAGCTAGGCAGCCAGCCTGTAATGCTCGTGTGACCCAGTAAACATACGCGAAATAATAAATGGCATACACCTACATAAAAATAAGAATACCTCATGAGATGCGATCAAAATAATAATACAGTGTATCTTTATAGCTGTAAGTACAATAATAACACGACATAAACAAGCTGCACGCGCAACGGCGAGACGACACGAGCGAGCGAACGAAATCGAATAGGTACCTAGGTAGGTAGATTTGTGTTCTACACAAGTGTTAGGTTCTCTAATGTTTTCTTTTATTTTTCAGGGTCATTCAGTCAGTCAGACAGACAGACAGACGGACAGACTGACTTACTTACTTACTTACTTCAGACAGCGGCGACGGCGAAGGCAAGAGTGCGACAATCACGCGTAGGTATATTATGGTAAACGACGATCGACATTTTAGATTTAAGACCAATATTATAAGTTCGTAAGAGCAGTGTGCTTTTATAGTATAACTGTGTTTCATTTTATCTAGTATAAAATCTCCAAAACTTAAGTAGGTTTTCTGTATGTTATAGGTAGGTAGGTAGCGAGCTATCAGTAAGTAGGTTTAAGTAGTGAGCGAGATATAGGTACGTTTTTTGACAACTCCGATAGAGAAACATTTTAATTGTATCGAATCATATGCGGCCCTGAAAAGGGCCTTTTTTGATGTGCGCATCTACACACGCATGGTGGAACGGTATGATTTTGTTCGTTCACAACGAACGAACGCAACACACACACGTCCGCACACACACAGTATGTAGAGCTGCTGGTTGCACTGCACAGGCGACACGTATACGTTTAACCGCCGAAACCGTACAGGGTGCGACCCTGGCGCTTCAGAGCGTAGACGACGTCCATGGCGGTGACGGTCTTCCTCTTGGCGTGCTCGGTGTAAGTGACGGCGTCACGGATGACGTTCTCTAGGAACACTTTAAGCACACCGCGAGTCTCTTCGTAGATCAGACCGGAGATACGTTTCACGCCGCCTCTGCGAGCCAGACGACGGATGGCGGGCTTCGTGATACCCTGGATGTTATCACGAAGTACCTTCCTGTGACGCTTGGCTCCTCCTTTTCCCAGACCCTTTCCTCCCTTACCGCGACCGGTCATCTTCTCAGCAGTGGGGTTTCAAAATAACACAATTTCTACACGGGTGTGTGCGCGCACGAAGAACGCGAACGACTGGCCTTTTTTTCCGCCACCGGGTGTCTTATATTTATACCCGACGCGCAGCTCAGCGGGCGGTGGGGGGGGGGGGGGGGGCGGCTCGATGCTCGTCGTTGGTTGGTTCTACGTTGTTTCGTCGCGCGCATTCGAATAACATTACATTTTAGCATTAACCAAAATTGCATTTTATTTTTAATATTAGGTACCGTAATTTAAATAATAATAATAATTATGTAGGACGACGATATGCACCTAAAGACATGATAGCTATATGGTTGTAAATACTTAATCAATTATTATTATGTAGTAGGTAACAAACAGAGTATTCCTGCAAGTTAACTTAATTACCTATGTCAAAAGAATTATCTGACTGTCTCTGTTAGTTATTTAAGTCGTCATTTAGGTAGGTACTTATTAGTACTTAAGGGTCTATATTGGAATCGTGTTGTGTGTGAGTTCTGTTAGTTAGTTAGTTAGGTAGGTAGGTAGGTAGGTAGGTAGGTAGGTAGGTAACGGTTACGTTTTTGTGACTTCTGATATAAAGAAACATTTAATAATCTGATACATATGTGGCCCTGAAAAGGGCCTTTTGTGTGAACGCACAGCCACAAACTGCACACAGTCAACGTCGTGGACGTTGTGTGTGTATTGTGACGTATGCTGATGCAGCAGCAGTTTAAGCGCGTTCGCCTCTGATCCTGCGCGCCAACTGGATGTCCTTGGGCATGATGGTGACGCGCTTAGCGTGAATCGCGCACAAGTTGGTGTCTTCGAAGAGACCGACGAGGTAAGCTTCGCTAGCCTCCTGCAGAGCCATGACAGCGGAGCTCTGGAAACGGAGATCGGTCTTGAAGTCCTGTGCGATCTCACGTACGAGACGCTGGAACGGGAGCTTGCGGATCAGCAGCTCGGTACTCTTCTGGTAGCGACGAATCTCACGGAGGGCCACAGTGCCGGGCCTGTAGCGATGGGGTTTCTTAACGCCACCGGTGGCCGGTGCGCTCTTGCGGGCAGCCTTGGTGGCGAGCTGCTTCCTCGGAGCCTTACCACCGGTGGATTTACGAGCGGTCTGCTTGGTACGTGCCATTGTAAACTACACGGAACGGGAGAAAATAACAGAAAAACGAACGAATTTACGCAACGCACGCGCGGACCTACACACTTCGAACGTACGAGAGTGAATAAAAACGTCAGGTGTGAATATTTTTGCGCTGCGCCCCCGCTAGGGGGCGCGGCAGGCGGTCACGGGGCTTTGCCCCCTGGCCGCGGAGGCCATACCTTGGCCCGTAAATACGGGCCCGTCATTAAGTGGCCATATAGGCCGGGCCTGGTGGCGCGCGAATAGCAACGCGCGCCTATGTGTGTGATTGCAGTGATTTTTTCGGTAGGCGCATCGACAGCGCTGTTGTTTCAGCGCTGCTTTCTTCACGACACCTCGGCGGTCTGTCACCGCCAGGTGAGACCCCCAGTTACCCAGGGGAGGCCCGGCGGGTGACGACCAGCGACAGAGGTGCCGACTCCGACGCACCTACGAAGGATGTATGGCTCCCGCCCGTCCCGCTTCCAGAGCTAGCCGGTCGCGGTCCGGGCTAAGGAACCGTTATGAGTGTGTGGGCGGTATTGTATTGTGTAACACCGCCCAGTGTTAGCGTGAGTCGCGAGCCCGCGCCGCGCCTCCACGCGTGTGTATACATGTATGTAGAGAGATGCATGTGTGGTTTTTGCTGCACAGCATGCCTATATTAACTTAGAACACGCTGTGCAGCAGGGATGCGAGTAGATTGTGGAGTCGTCTTGTGCAGGTAAGCTGCGTGTAGCCTGGTACAGCTTACCCGGGAGTCAAGTCCGGTGGAGAGGGGTCAACGTCCGCTACCAGGTCGCGGGGGAGGGGGCGCCTCGCGTCAGGGGGGCGCGCGTGCCAGGGCGCAATGTGCTTGACGTGCGGCCAGGCAGATGCGTCGGCGCGCGCGAACATGCCCGTCGCAAGGCGCCGGATGAAGGCGTCCAGGCTCTCGATCCCGAGGTCCCGATGGATGACGTCATTCCTCACGTAGCGAGGGGCGTCGACGATGGTCCGCAACGCAAAGTTCTGCTGCGTGCGGAGAAGCTGCTTGTGTCCCTCGCACGCGAGGACGTACCATGCGGGGGCGGCGTACGTCAGAATCGAGCGTATATAAGTTTTATACACGCCCAACTTGACGCGCGCCGGCAGTCGGGACGAGAGCACTGGCTTGAGCTGGTTGCGGGCAACCTTAACTCTAGCCGCGACCTGGCGGACATGTTGACCCATGGTGAGCCGACGGTCGATGGTGACACCCAGGTATTTCACCCGGGGCGACCACTCGACGTCGGCGCCTTGTAGAGTCAGGCGTGGTGGGAGGGGCGCTGACCCGGTGATCATCGCCTGCGTCTTACCCACGTTAACCGACAGCCGCCACTTGGACAGCCAGTCTGGCAGCAGATCAAGCGCGCGCTGCATTTTGACCGCCGCGTACTTTGCGTTGAGCGAGGTGGTGATGTACGCGGCGTCGTCGGCATACAGCGCGAGCATCGCCTCTGGCGTCGTGGGGATGTCGTCGGTGTAACGTGAGTAACACGCCGGCGAAACGCAGCTGCCCTGCGGCACGCCGGCCAGCACCGGGCGGGCGCTGGAGAGCGCTCCCTCGACCACCACACGGAAAACCCTACCTTCAAGGAAAGATTGGACCACTTTAACGACGCGGCGAGGCGCGTCCGAGGTGGCCAGCTTGTAAATTAGGCCGTCGTGCCACACGCGGTCGAAGGCCTTCTCCATGTCGAGGAGTACTGCAACCGAATACTCCTTCTTGTTTAACGCTTGCGTCAGGTGGTGCAGTACCCTCGACAGCTGAAGCGTCGTGCTGTGTTCCGACCTGAACCCAAACTGCTCAGGCCGTGGAGCGATGTGGGGCTGGAGATGTCGCAACAGGAGTTGTTCGAACACCTTGGAGATTGTAGCTAGCAGCGTGATAGGCCGATAGCTCTCCGGCTTCAGGATATTTTTCCCCGCCTTAGGCAGCATAATGACGCGCCCTTCCTTCCACGAGGTAGGGAACGTCCCGGTGCGCAGTATCGCCGTAAACAGGCGCGCCAGCGCCGCGACCATTCGGTACGGCAGGTGGCGCAGCACTGTGTTGGTGATACCGTCCGCACCGGGGGCCTTCCTGGGCTTCGCCCTCAGGATGGCGCGTCTGACTGCCCCAGGCGAGAAAAATATGGCGTCTTCCTCGGGAGCTATCGGCGTGGCGAAGTAGTCCCCAAGGTGTTTCTCGACTGTTGCGACATGTTCGGCGTCGCTGGTCGGGTTCGGTCGGAACTGACGCTCCAGGTGCTCAGCGAAGACCTCCGCGCGGTCCTCTGCCATGTATTTGAGCGCCCCGCCGCTGTCCAGCAGTGGGCGCACCGGGGCTGGGGTGTTCGTCAGTTGGCGGCAAAGCCGGTGGGCGGATGGCCAGCTGCCTGCCGCCTCCTGGATGCGGTCCTCCCAGCTCTCGGCTTCCCTGCTCCTCAACTCGGCCTTAATCTTCTCCGCAAGACGGTTGAGTTTCCGTTTCAGGGACGGACACCTCAGTTGCTGCCACTGCTTGCGAAGGCGCCTCTTGTCGGCGATCATCTTCTGTAGGTAGGCCGGCAGAGGCGGCTGAAGCACTCTCCTCTGCGGCTCTACCGTAGTCGCCGCTTCCAAGGCGCTCTTGATACAAGCAGTGACGTCGTCCGCTGTCTGGTTGACGTCTGCGGAGGTAATCACGGGCCGAGTCGGTGTGGTGGCCTCAATCTTTCCCTGGAAAATTTCCCAATCAGTTAATCGACGTGGCGCTGCGGGCATCTGTCGGGTCGGCATACCTGACAGGACGACGAGTACAGGATGATGGTCTGACTGCATCTCGTCGTCTAACACCTGTTGGGTGATCTGGCAATGTAGCCCTCGGTAGGCCACGATGTCCAGCACGTCCGGCATGTAGATATAGGCGTCCGGGTAGTGGGTGGGCGTCTCTGGGCCGGACACCGTGTAGCCGAAGGCTTCCGCGTCCGCATAGAGTCGTCCCTGGCGCGCCTTGATATGGCGCACGTACTCCGGCTCGTGCCCCAACGCCCGGAGCTCCTCCTCTATTTCTTCGGCCGGGGTGTCGACCGGCAGCCCTGTGATGGCCACCTTCAAGCTGCGCTCCGCTGGCAGCGAGTAGGCGAACCATGAGATGCCGGACTCCTTCTCCAGGCCGGTCAGGTAGCGCTGGACCACCCTATATTCCTCCTCGCTTTCTGGCGAGAAGCGAACCCCAGCGCCGTATGGGCGAGCGTTGGGGGGGTGGCCCAGCTTGTCCCTGATGGCCCTGAAGTGAGCGGCCCATCCTGGCAGCTTCTCCACCACCAGCGGAGGATACCTAGGCCGCTTCTGCGGCTTCGGCTTAGGCTGGCTGGTGGCCTCTCCTTCTACGTCCCCTGGGGCCGCCGGTGGAGCTGTAAGGGCAGTGTAGGCACTAACACTCACCCCTTGCGCCTCCTGGTGGCCGCCTTGCGTCGGTGACGGCGATGCGGGCGGCGTACGCCGGGCCGCCTCGGCGAAGGTGGGCGAGTTGGTCGCGCCCTGCCCCCGACCCCGCGGTGGCGCGTGTTCGCGCTGCGGTCGCGGCGGGTCGAGGCAGTAGCGCTTCGCCTCCTCCTCCTCCGACTCGGTGCTTCGGCGCCGTCGCTGAGGCCTTGGGTCCCTGGGCCCGTAGTCGGGTCCCTGCGACGGCGTCGGTGATGCAGGTGGGGTGCGCCTCCACTGCGTACTCGGCCCAGAGTCGGCCGAGCTCGCAGACACCATCGACATGCTCGAGCCGGCTCGCGACGAGCATGCCGACAGTCCTGCCGGCGAATCGTAGGCCGAGGCGCGGGGGGGCGCCGGCGAGTCAGGCGCCTGGGGTGCCGAGGGCGCCAAGCGGGCACCCGGCACCGGCAACGCCGGTCCGGACAGCAGGCTGTGCCGAGGGCCGGCAGTGGCGGTGCGCGAAATTGAGGCTGCGCCACTGGTGGCGACCGCCGCGGACGCAGCCCGGATGGGCGCGTTCGACGCGGCGGGACGCGAAGCGGCGGTAGGGCGCGCTGCCGGTTGTGCGGAGCGCGCAGGTGTCGCTGGTGGTGGCGGCGCCTGGGCGCGGAAGATAGCCGCGGGGGTGCGCGGCTGGGGTGCAGGTGCACGCGCCGGTGGCGCGGGATCACGCACCGTCACGCGCGCAGTGGGTGCAGCGGCGCGCGCGCTGGACGCGCGCGTCGGGTGCGCAGCTGCGGGTCCCGGGGCCTGGATCGGCACCGGGCGGAAGGCGGACGGTCGCACGGCTACGGCCTGCGGTCGGCTCGGCGGAGGCACCGGCGCAACGCGCGCAGGCGCCGATGACGTCGACGCGCCGAGCGCAGCCGCCGCCCTGCTCCGTCCCGCTTCCTCGTCCCTCCTCGTTGTGGGGTGGTGCTGGTGCTGCCCCGCCTTCCTGGACGCCTGCTTCTCCTCGCTACGAGGAGAGGTGGGTCCAGACGGCGTCGCACCGGACGTCGCCACGCCGATATTCGGCATCGACGTCGTCCGGTCCAACCCCGGACGAGGCTCGTTGGCGCCGGCGTCGCCGCGGCCGAGCGAGCCACGGGCGCCGGGCTTCGGCATCACTGCAGTGTTTAACACTTACGGTTTTTAAAAACGTCAGAGCAGTATCGGGCCTTATTTATACCCGTGGCACCGTAGCGGGCAGGCGATCGCGCGCACCCGCGCGCCCTCTACAGTACACTGTACTAACAAAACTTTTAAAACAAATCGACACGAATTAAGCAAAATTTTTCTTTTTTTTCCTTTTAATGTCTCAGTCTTATGAAAAAATAATAATAATAAAAAATAGGTACCATCATAATAGTGTTTGCACAATATTTACAGAAAGAAAGAAGTAAATGTCACTACCTATACGTATGTACGTGCTTACCTACAAATTGAATTGCTCCACTACGCCGTGTTTTAATAACGAATATAGGCATTTAACTTATTATTGTCGACTTATTTACTATTTCTCTCTCTCTATTTCAAAACTGCCATTTGATTTTTATTCATAAGAAATTTAGTGTGCGTGTTGTGTTTATTTTGTAGATGATTCGTCTCTTTGCTATTCGAGCAAGCATGCATATTTACTAGCTGTTTGGTAGCGACTTTTTATTATTTTATTTGATCAACATGAACGGTAGGTAGGTAGGTAGATAGTTAGTTAGTTAGTTAGTTAGTAACGTTTTGACGAGTTCCCAATTTTAGAAATGTGAATTGATAACATCACATGAACATATTTGTGGCCCTGAAAAGGGCCTTTTGTTGTTTCTCCTGCCATCCCACGGTGTGCGTGCGCGTCCAGACGTTTGTCGTGGTTTGTTCGCGACGCGTGCGTCGTGCGCGTCTCGTACGTACACACATGACACACACACACACGTACCGAGTAGGTAGGTGTATGTATGCGCATGCATGCACATTACGAAGACACTAGCACAATTAACACACGCATCACAGTCAACAAGACACACGAACAAGCGCACTGGGTTTAACACTGTATACACACACGAGGCGAGGCGTCGAGACGGAGCGTCGGCGGCTCTCGCTAGCTCTACCGACCGACCGCTCACTTGGAGCTGGTGTATTTGGTGACGGCCTTGGTGCCTTCACTGACGGCGTGCTTGGCGAGTTCACCGGGCAGCAGGAGCCTGACGGACGTCTGCACCTCCCTGGACGTGATGGTCGACCTCTTGTTGTAGTGGGCCAGGCGGGAAGCTTCGGCGGCGATACGCTCGAAGATGTCGTTAACGAACGAGTTCATGATGGACATGGCCTTGCTGGAGATACCGGTGTCGGGGTGCACCTGCTTCAACACCTTGTAGATGTAGATAGCGTAGCTCTCCTTCCTCTTGTGCTTCTTCTTCTTCTTGTCGGTCTTGGAGATGTTCTTCTGGGCTTTGCCAGACTTCTTGGCGGCTTTACCACTTGTCTTGGGCGGCATTATGGAATATTAGAGTACACACGTGCTACCGAAACGGAGTTCAGTCGCAGTATAAAGCTAGCGCGCGGCTACAAGTTGTATTTATACGCGTCCCCGCGTTGCGAAGTTGCGGCAAGCGGTGAGTGACTCAACGCAGCGGCGGACCAATCGCAGCGCTCCTAAGCCAGAGCGCGGGGAGAGGGGATACCCGTGAGGGAGGTGAAGGGGGCGGGGTGACGCCTGTGCTCGTCGTTTAGTGAAAAAATTATATTGTTAAAAAATATACGGATAAAATTAACTATAATAATATTAGAAATAGGTATCAAAATGTAACTTATACTAATTAATAACCACCTTAATCCTTCTTTCTTTTATAATATTAATTACTTACTTTTTCTGTTTGTTTGCATGCATACTGTTTACATTCACATTCATTATTTTGTATGTACCTAATGCTCCGGTGAGATGATTGATCATAATTTCTCGATTCGACATGTAGGTACTCTGGTTCCTAACCTGTATTGAAATTAGACATAATCATCAGTAGTTGTAGTTGCTAGTACCTTGTGAGCATCATTCATTACGGAAACTACTTGAGCATCTTATAAAGCATTAGGAAGGTTTACGTTTTTGTTTGACGATAACACCGATAAAGAAATTGTCTTTCTGTTTTATAATTGACGAATAATATTGTGGCCCTGAAAAGGGCCTTTTGTTTTGAATGCATACGAGCGGAGAGCATCGCGCAAACGACATAATACACATAATTAATATCATATCGAAGTACGCGTGCGGAACACTCGCACGATGCACCACGGTCAGATGTCGTCGCTGAAGCACGACGACGTCTAAGCCTTCTTCTCGGTCTTCTTGGGCAGGAGCACCGCCTGGATGTTCGGCAGCACACCACCTTGAGCGATCGTCACACCGGAGAGCAGTTTGTTCAACTCCTCGTCGTTGCGGATGGCCAATTGAAGATGACGCGGGATGATCCTGGTCTTCTTGTTGTCTCTCGCGGCGTTGCCTGCCAACTCGAGAACCTCAGCAGCCAGATACTCCATCACGGCGGCCAAGTAGACGGGGGCACCGGCACCGACGCGCTCGGCGTAGTTTCCGTTACGCAGCAGCCTGTGGATACGACCCACGGGGAACTGGAGTCCAGCACGGTTGGAACGGGACTTTGCCTTTCCCTTGACCTTGCCACCTTTACCGCGACCCGACATGGTTGATAGGTTTGTTTAGAAAATCACAGTACACAAAAATAAGACGTAACACGCGTACGAGTGTGCGCGCGACGACTGAATCTTGGTAAATGTCCTACTTAACGCCGGTACGTCGCCTTTTTATACACGCGCCGCGTGGCCGTGTCAGTGGGAGGGGTACACAGCTAACGAAACAAATTCACAAAGCGCGCAGGCGCGCGCAAGCTCTCGACCGGCGCAAAATTGTTACGGGATGGATAGAGATATCGGTAGACGTTTCGATTTTCGAATTTAGAACATCAAAATATCATTGTATTCTTTGCACAAGAGAAAGAAAATGACGATATTTTTTTTTCGTGGTTTTTTCAGATATAGATTGCTTTTTGTGTTTAACAATGATAATTATGTGACTAGTATACTGTAGAAAGAACAATGTCTGTGAATAGAGCCTATAATAAATAGTGTATGAGATAGGTAGGTAGGTAACATTTTATTTACGTAGGCAGGTTGAATTCTGTGAATTTTCTATGTAAGTAAGTGAGTGAGTAGGTATTATGTGTTATTATAAAACGTTTTGACTCTCTCTGTATTAAAGAAATGAATATTGGTCATATTCATGATAGTTTTGTTAGCCCTGAAAAGGGCTTTTTGGTGTGCGCTCGGAGAGCGCCGCGATTGAGAGCGCATGCACGCAACTCTAAGCATCTCGGTGCCTGCCGTGCCGCCGTGGTTGTTTCTTCGACGGTGACGAGCTCGAGACACGTCGAGCGCGTTCCGCACCCCTCTTTTCCCGAGGACGATGGACGCGTACGTACTACGTGCGCGCGGTTGGACGTTGATGAAAACGCAAAAAGCACGCGCGCGCCTCTCTACCGTCGTGCATAATCTGTGCATCATTCGTAGCGTATACACATTTAACTGCATACACACGTACAAACAGCTGTAGGTATTACACGCACACGCACAGTAGGCAAGGCGCACGACGCACGCTTATAGTTACACACACACACAAACATACACACAGTCATGTGTGTCGTCTGGTGTTCAGCCGACTGCGCCGCTGTCGTCGTCGTCGCCGTCGTCGCCGGTGTAACGCGAACGCGACCGCCGCTTACTTCTTAGCGGCGGACGCTTTCTTGGCTGCCGGTTTAGACTTGGGTGTGGCCGCTGCCTTCTTGGGTTTAGGCGCTTTAGGTTTCTTGGTTGGCGGCTTGGCTGTCTTCTTAGCTTTAGGAGCGGCGGCGCCCTTCGCCTTGGCGGGGGCGGCGGCCTTCTTGGGTGCCGGCTTCTTCTTAGCGGCGGCGGCCTTCTTGTCCTTAGCGGCGGCAGCCGACGACTTGGCCTTGGAAGGTGAACCCGAAGCTGCAGCGGCGGACGCGGCGGCGGCTGCTGCCTTCTTGGTCTTGGCTCCAGCCGCCGAGACGGTCGCCTTCTTGGTCTTAGCGGCCGCAGAGGCGGTCGCCTTACCGGCTGCCTTTCCGGCGGCGGCGGTGGTGGGTTTCTTGGACGCGGCCGATTTCGACTCGAGCTTGAAGGAACCGGAGGCACCCTTGCCCTTGGTCTGGATCAGCGCGCCAGATTCGACGGCGCTCTTCAGATATTTCCTGATGAACGGCGCCAGTTTCTCAGCGTCGACCTTGTACTGGGCGGCGATGTACTTCTTGATCGCCTGCAGGGAAGATCCGCTGCGCTCCTTCATCTCCTTGATAGCGTTGTTGACCATCTCGGATGTTTTGGGATGGGTCGGCTTCGCCTTCGGTTTCTTAGCGGCGCCGGCGCCGCCGGCCTGCCTCGCCTGCTTCTTCGCTGGTGTAGCGGGTGCCGGAGCCTCGGTAGCTACTGCTGTGTCTGCCATTTTTTTTTTATTGAATTGATCACGTACGTACACACGATAATATATGATAATAAAATATAAGAGGAGAGAGACTTAGATGTCGCCACTTATAGAATTTACAAATTTCGTATACGTACGCCTAAGTACGACGGAACTTTACCGTAACGAGCGCCGTGATGTCGCGCGACGTTTTCTCGTATGAACGCTTGAAAGTTTTCACTAACACGTATCTAATAAAATAAACAAAAAGAATAGTTAACGAGTCGCAGGGCGACGGGCGTTTGCGGTTTCGGGTAGTTCATGAAGTGGAGTATGCGGATGTGCGAACGCAGGCGGAGTGCGAGGCGCGTTCGGACGGTGGCGGTGTTTTATTTTGACGACTGAGTACGAAGCGTAGGTCGGGTCGAGTTCAAAACGTTATTTTCTCTATAAAATTGATAGTTAGCCGGGATAGAGGCCGACGCGTCAACAAGGAGGATATCGAGCTTGTGTGGCGACAGGACATCGTCGATATCACACGGCGTCGCGAAGGTATTATCGAGCTAAAAGTGGAGCGTCGTAAAACACCGCGAGCGCCGAACCGCTAAGGACGGACGACTCCGTCCAGGACGTGCAACCTATTAATCGTATACTAATATTAAAAGACGAGACCGCCCTTCGAGGAGTTGACAGTGTGTGCGAGGACGACTGCGATTATCGCATCAGAAAGTGTGTATTAAAGTAGTAGGTCTACGTAAACGACAACAGCGCGTCGTCGCTCTGGCCCGCGTACCGTACGCGGTACACACGCACAGCAGCGTTCTATACTAGCCCACTAGCTAGGCAGCCAGCCTGTAATGCTCGTGTGACCCAGTAAACATACGCGAAATAATAAATGGCATACACCTACATAAAAATAAGAATACCTCATGAGATGCGATCAAAATAATAATACAGTGTATCTTTATAGCTGTAAGTACAATAATAACACGACATAAACAAGCTGCACGCGCAACGGCGAGACGACACGAGCGAGCGAACGAAATCGAATAGGTACCTAGGTAGGTAGATTTGTGTTCTACACAAGTGTTAGGTTCTCTAATGTTTTCTTTTATTTTTCAGGGTCATTCAGTCAGTCAGACAGACAGACAGACGGACAGACTGACTTACTTACTTACTTACTTCAGACAGCGGCGACGGCGAAGGCAAGAGTGCGACAATCACGCGTAGGTATATTATGGTAAACGACGATCGACATTTTAGATTTAAGACCAATATTATAAGTTCGTAAGAGCAGTGTGCTTTTATAGTATAACTGTGTTTCATTTTATCTAGTATAAAATCTCCAAAACTTAAGTAGGTTTTCTGTATGTTATAGGTAGGTAGGTAGCGAGCTATCAGTAAGTAGGTTTAAGTAGTGAGCGAGATATAGGTACGTTTTTTGACAACTCCGATAGAGAAACATTTTAATTGTATCGAATCATATGCGGCCCTGAAAAGGGCCTTTTTTGATGTGCGCATCTACACACGCATGGTGGAACGGTATGATTTTGTTCGTTCACAACGAACGAACGCAACACACACACGTCCGCACACACACAGTATGTAGAGCTGCTGGTTGCACTGCACAGGCGACACGTATACGTTTAACCGCCGAAACCGTACAGGGTGCGACCCTGGCGCTTCAGAGCGTAGACGACGTCCATGGCGGTGACGGTCTTCCTCTTGGCGTGCTCGGTGTAAGTGACGGCGTCACGGATGACGTTCTCTAGGAACACTTTAAGCACACCGCGAGTCTCTTCGTAGATCAGACCGGAGATACGTTTCACGCCGCCTCTGCGAGCCAGACGACGGATGGCGGGCTTCGTGATACCCTGGATGTTATCACGAAGTACCTTCCTGTGACGCTTGGCTCCTCCTTTTCCCAGACCCTTTCCTCCCTTACCGCGACCGGTCATCTTCTCAGCAGTGGGGTTTCAAAATAACACAATTTCTACACGGGTGTGTGCGCGCACGAAGAACGCGAACGACTGGCCTTTTTTTCCGCCTTTTTTTTTTTTTTTTTTTTTTTTTTTTTTTTTTTTTTTTAGAAAGGGCATCTCGCAGTTCAGCCTAGAGAGGCTGGCTTCTGCTTAACCGGAAAAAATCCCTGTGGATGCCTCTAAGTTAAAGGCCTCCAGCCAGGGGCTTAAAATATTACTATAAACTAAGCGACCACACGCTAAGGGCACCCCCTGCGGGGTACGAGCCTCGGCTTAGGGCGTCGCTGGGGAGGGCAGCAAGGGGACAGGCTGGATCATATTTAGGGGCTGATTTATAGCTAACGGCTCAGCTTCGCGGGCTGGCTCGAGCAAGGGTCGGGGGGGGGTCATTGAACGGGGACGTCGCGGCGGACCTCGACGGCGAGGTCGGAACGTTTGCGGTCTGTATCTGTATTTACGACGGAGTGTACTGGTTTCCCTAGTGCTTTCCTGGAGGATGGTGGTAGGGTCATCGGGGGAAGCTAGAGTATGCCTGGGACGGCGAATCCTACTGATACGCGATGGGTCGTATCGGGCGGCCGATGCGATCAGGGGGTTTTTATGTTTGACAGCGGTGTCGAAGAAACGCTTGGACAGACGTTTCATAAACTGTGCGATAGTAGGCAATTTGAGGTCGACATGGAGACTCTCATTGCGGACATAGGGGGGGGCTCCGGTGATCTTACGGAGATACCGGTTCTGCAAGGTCTGCATCCTATGAATGTGACGGGGGTGGGCATGTGCAAATACGGCACACGCGTAGGTCATGATAGGACGGATCACTGCGGTATAAAGACGCAACTTGCACTTGAGTGACAATTTGCTCTTAGCCGTGATGAGACAGTGGAGTCGACTCATGGCAAAAGCGGCTCGACTACGAGCTGCTCTGATGTGGGCCGCGAAGGAGAGGGTGCTGTCGAGTATGACTCCAAGGTATTTGGCTTGCTTACCCCAAGGGATAGGCTTACCGAACATAGTGATCGGGCGAGGGTTTTTTTTCCGCCACCGGGTGTCTTATATTTATACCCGACGCGCAGCTCAGCGGGCGGTGGGGCGGGGGGGGGGGGGCGGCTCGATGCTCGTCGTTGGTTGGTTCTACGTTGTTTCGTCGCGCGCATTCGAATAACATTACATTTTAGCATTAACCAAAATTGCATTTTATTTTTAATATTAGGTACCGTAATTTAAATAATAATAATAATTATGTAGGACGACGATATGCACCTAAAGACATGATAGCTATATGGTTGTAAATACTTAATCAATTATTATTATGTAGTAGGTAACAAACAGAGTATTCCTGCAAGTTAACTTAATTACCTATGTCAAAAGAATTATCTGACTGTCTCTGTTAGTTATTTAAGTCGTCATTTAGGTAGGTACTTATTAGTACTTAAGGGTCTATATTGGAATCGTGTTGTGTGTGAGTTCTGTTAGTTAGTTAGTTAGGTAGGTAGGTAGGTAGGTAGGTAGGTAGGTAGGTAACGGTTACGTTTTTGTGACTTCTGATATAAAGAAACATTTAATAATCTGATACATATGTGGCCCTGAAAAGGGCCTTTTGTGTGAACGCACAGCCACAAACTGCACACAGTCAACGTCGAGGACGTTGTGTGTGTATTGTGACGTATGCTGATGCAGCAGCAGTTTAAGCGCGTTCGCCTCTGATCCTGCGCGCCAACTGGATGTCCTTGGGCATGATGGTGACGCGCTTAGCGTGAATCGCGCACAAGTTGGTGTCTTCGAAGAGACCGACGAGGTAAGCTTCGCTAGCCTCCTGCAGAGCCATGACAGCGGAGCTCTGGAAACGGAGATCGGTCTTGAAGTCCTGTGCGATCTCACGTACGAGACGCTGGAACGGGAGCTTGCGGATCAGCAGCTCGGTACTCTTCTGGTAGCGACGAATCTCACGGAGGGCCACAGTGCCGGGCCTGTAGCGATGGGGTTTCTTAACGCCACCGGTGGCCGGTGCGCTCTTGCGGGCAGCCTTGGTGGCGAGCTGCTTCCTCGGAGCCTTACCACCGGTGGATTTACGAGCGGTCTGCTTGGTACGTGCCATTGTAAACTACACGGAACGGGAGAAAATAACAGAAAAACGAACGAATTTACGCAACGCACGCGCGGACCTACACACTTCGAACGTACGAGAGTGAATAAAAACGTCAGAAGAATGTTTGCGCTGCGCCCCCGCTAGGGGGCGCGGCAGGCGGTCACGGGGCTTTGCCCCCTGGCCGCGGAGGCCATACCTTGGCCCGTGAATACGGGCCCGTCGTTGTGTGGCCGTATAGGCCGGGCCTAGTGGCGCGCGAATAGCAACGCGCGCCTATGTGTGTGATTGCAGTGAATTTTTAGGTAGGCGCATCGACAGCGCTGTTGTTTCAGCGCTGCTTTCTTCACGACACCTCGGCGGTCTGTCACCGCCAGGTGAGACCCCCAGTTACCCAGGGGAGGCCCGGCGGGTGACGACCAGCGACAGAGGTGCCGACTCCGACGCACCTACGAAGGATGTATGGCTCCCGCCCGTCCCGCTTCCAGAGCTAGCCGGTCGCGGTCCGGGCTAAGGAACCGTTATGAGTGTGTGGGCGGTATTGTATTGTGTAACACCGCCCAGTGTTAGCGTGAGTCGCGAGCCCGCGCCGCGGCTCCACGCGTGTGTATACATGTATGTAGAGAGATGCATGTGTGGTTTTAGCTGCACAGCATGCCTATATTAACTTAGAACACGCTGTGCAGCAGGGATGCGAGTAGATTGTGGAGTCGTCTTGTGCAGGTAAGCTGCGTGTAGCCTGGTACAGCTTACCCGGGAGTCAAGTCCGGTGGAGAGGGGTCAACGTCCGCTACCAGGTCGCGGGGGAGGGGGCGCCTCGCGTCAGGGGGGCGCGCGTGCCAGGGCGCAATGTGCTTGACGTGCGGCCAGGCAGATGCGTCGGCACGCGCGAACATGCCCGTCGCAAGGCGCCGGATGAAGGCGTCCAGGCTCTCGATCCCGAGGTCCCGATGGATGACGTCATTCCTCACGTAGCGAGGGGCGTCGACGATGGTCCGCAACGCAAAGTTCTGCTGCGTGCGGAGAAGCTGCTTGTGTCCCTCGCACGCGAGGACGTACCATGCGGGGGCGGCGTACGTCAGAATCGAGCGTATATAAGTTTTATACACGCCCAACTTGACGCGCGCCGGCAGTCGGGACGAGAGCACTGGCTTGAGCTGGTTGCGGGCAACCTTAACTCTAGCCGCGACCTGGCGGACATGTTGACCCATGGTGAGCCGACGGTCGATGGTGACACCCAGGTATTTCACCCGGGGCGACCACTCGACGTCGGCGCCTTGTAGAGTCAGGCGTGGTGGGAGGGGCGCTGACCCGGTGATCATCGCCTGCGTCTTACCCACGTTAACCGACAGCCGCCACTTGGACAGCCAGTCTGGCAGCAGATCAAGCGCGCGCTGCATTTTGACCGCCGCGTACTTTGCGTTGAGCGAGGTGGTGATGTACGCGGCGTCGTCGGCATACAGCGCGAGCATCGCCTCTGGCGTCGTGGGGATGTCGTCGGTGTAACGTGAGTAACACGCCGGCGAAACGCAGCTGCCCTGCGGCACGCCGGCCAGCACCGGGCGGGCGCTGGAGAGCGCTCCCTCGACCACCACACGGAAAACCCTACCTTCAAGGAAAGATTGGACCACTTTAACGACGCGGCGAGGCGCGTCCGAGGTGGCCAGCTTGTAAATTAGGCCGTCGTGCCACACGCGGTCGAAGGCCTTCTCCATGTCGAGGAGTACTGCAACCGAATACTCCTTCTTGTTTAACGCTTGCGTCAGGTGGTGCAGTACCCTCGACAGCTGAAGCGTCGTGCTGTGTTCCGACCTGAACCCAAACTGCTCAGGTCGTGGAGCGATGTGGGGCTGGAGATGTCGCAACAGGAGTTGTTCGAACACCTTGGAGATTGTAGCTAGCAGCGTGATAGGCCGATAGCTCTCCGGCTTCAGGATATTTTTCCCCGCCTTAGGCAGCATAATGACGCGCCCTTCCTTCCACGAGGTAGGGAACGTCCCGGTGCGCAGTATCGCCGTGAACAGGCGCGCCAGCGCCGCGACCATTCGGTACGGCAGGTGGCGCAGCACTGTGTTGGTGATACCGTCCGCACCGGGGGCCTTCCTGGGCTTCGTCCTCAGGATTAAAAACGTCAGAGCAGTATCGGGCCTTATTTATACCCGTGGCACCGTAGCGGGCAGGCGATCGCGCGCACCCGCGCGCCCTCTACAGTACACTGTACTAACAAAACTTTTAAAACAAATCGACACGAATTAAGCAAAATTTTTCTTTTTTTTCCTTTTAATGTCTCAGTCTTATGAAAAAATAATAATAATAAAAAATAGGTACCATCATAATAGTGTTTGCACAATATTTACAGAAAGAAAGAAGTAAATGTCACTACCTATACGTATGTACGTGCTTACCTACAAATTGAATTGCTCCACTACGCCGTGTTTTAATAACGAATATAGGCATTTAACTTATTATTGTCGACTTATTTACTATTTCTCTCTCTCTATTTCAAAACTGCCATTTGATTTTTATTCATAAGAAATTTAGTGTGCGTGTTGTGTTTATTTTGTAGATGATTCGTCTCTTTGCTATTCGAGCAAGCATGCATATTTACTAGCTGTTTGGTAGCGACTTTTTATTATTTTATTTGATCAACATGAACGGTAGGTAGGTAGGTAGATAGTTAGTTAGTTAGTTAGTTAGTAACGTTTTGACGAGTTCCCAATTTTAGAAATGTGAATTGATAACATCACATGAACATATTTGTGGCCCTGAAAAGGGCCTTTTGTTGTTTCTCCTGCCATCCCACGGTGTGCGTGCGCGTCCAGACGTTTGTCGTGGTTTGTTCGCGACGCGTGCGTCGTGCGCGTCTCGTACGTACACACATGACACACACACACACGTACCGAGTAGGTAGGTGTATGTATGCGCATGCATGCACATTACGAAGACACTAGCACAATTAACACACGCATCACAGTCAACAAGACACACGAACAAGCGCACTGGGTTTAACACTGTATACACACACGAGGCGAGGCGTCGAGACGGAGCGTCGGCGGCTCTCGCTAGCTCTACCGACCGACCGCTCACTTGGAGCTGGTGTATTTGGTGACGGCCTTGGTGCCTTCACTGACGGCGTGCTTGGCGAGTTCACCGGGCAGCAGGAGCCTGACGGACGTCTGCACCTCCCTGGACGTGATGGTCGACCTCTTGTTGTAGTGGGCCAGGCGGGAAGCTTCGGCGGCGATACGCTCGAAGATGTCGTTAACGAACGAGTTCATGATGGACATGGCCTTGCTGGAGATACCGGTGTCGGGGTGCACCTGCTTCAACACCTTGTAGATGTAGATAGCGTAGCTCTCCTTCCTCTTGTGCTTCTTCTTCTTCTTGTCGGTCTTGGAGATGTTCTTCTGGGCTTTGCCAGACTTCTTGGCGGCTTTACCACTTGTCTTGGGCGGCATTATGGAATATTAGAGTACACACGTGCTACCGAAACGGAGTTCAGTCGCAGTATAAAGCTAGCGCGTTTTTTTTTTTTTTTTTTTTTTTTTTGAATGGGCATCTCGCAGTTCAGCCTGAGGAGGCTGGCTTCTGCTTAACCGGTATAATCCCTGTGGATGCCTCTAAGTTAAAGGCCTCCAGCCAGGGGCTTAAAATAATATACTACAAACTAAGCGACCACACGCTAAGGGCACCCCCTGTGGGGTACGAGCCTCGGCTTAGGGCGTCGCTGGGGAGGGCAGCAAGGGGACAGGCTGGATAGAATTTGGGGGCTGATTTGTAGCTAACGGCTCAGCATCGCGGGCTGGCTCGAGCAAGGGTCGGGGGGGGGCAATTGATCGGGGACGTCGCGGCGGACCTCGGCGGCGAGGTCGGAACGTCTGCGGTCTGTATATGTATCTACGACGTAGTGTACTGGTTTCCCTACTGCTTTCCTGGAGGATGGTGGTAGGGTCATCGGGGGTGACTAGAGTGTGCCTGGGACGGCGAATCCTACTGATACGCGATGGGTCGTATCGGGCGGCCGATGCGATCAGGGGGTTTTTATGCTTGACAGCGGAGTCGAAGAAACGCTTAGACAGCCGTTTCATAAACTGTTGAATAGTAGGCAATCTGAGGTCGACATGGAGACTCTCATTGCGGACATAAGGGGGGGCTCCGGTGATCTTACGGAGATACCGGTTCTGCAAGGTCTGCATCCTATGAATGTGACGGGGGTGGGCATGTGCGAATACGGCACAAGCGTACGTCATGATTGGACGAATCACTGCGGTGTAAAGACGCAACTTGCACTTGAGTGACAATTTGCTCTTTGCCGTGATGAGGTAGTGGAGTCGACTCATGGCAAAAGCAGCTCGGTCGCGAGCAGCTTTGATGTGGGCCGAGAAGGAGAGGGAGCTGTCGAGTATGACTCCAAGGTACTTGGCTTGCTTACCCCAAGGGATAGGCTTGCCGAACATAGTGATCGGGCGAGGGGGAGGTCGGTTTAACCGTGCCTTGTGATAGAGTACCGCCTGACTCTTATCGGGGTTAACCTCGATTCTCCACTTACGGAACCAGGCACCTAGGACGTTGGCTGATTTCTGTAAATTACTGGCGATGGCATCTTGGCCTTGCCCTGTGTAATATACTGCCGTGTCGTCGGCGAAAAGAGCTAGATGAGCCCTTCTGGTCTTAGGGATGTCGCTGGTGAACAGCGTGAATATGAGAGGGGACACTACGGAGCCCTGAGGGACTCCTGCTCGAATAGGGTGGGGGGCGGATAGCGCGTTCCCTACGCGATAGCGGAAGGTACGATTCGCAAGAAAGTCTCGCAAGATGAGCACGAGACGGTCTGGCACTCTCATTTGGTAAAGCTTATAAATTAAGCCGTTGTGCCAGACTTTGTCGAACGCCTTCGCTATATCGAAATATAACACGCCCGTCATCGCTCCGCGCTGGAAACCGGCGCTCACGTGTTCGACGATGCGGTGTGTTTGTTGGACGCACGAGTGTTCGGTTCTAAATCCGAATTGCTCGTTTGGAATGAGACTCTTTGCCTCGGCGTAGTCTTTGAGACGCTTATAAATAAGCCTCTCGTAGATTTTGCCGAGAGCGCTGAGGAGACTGATCGGCCGGTAGCTCGACGGCTCGGCTTTAGGTTTACCCGGTTTGGGAATACCTATGACGGTGGCCTCTTTCCATTGACGAGGGAAGATATTATTGCTCAGGGCGCCATTGAAGATGGCCGCCAATAAGACTATGAGCTGCGCGGGGAGAGCTTTGAACACCTTATTGGTGAAGCCGTCGGCGCCGGGGGCTTTCCGAGGCTGAAGCCTATCTATGACATCCTTCACTTCGTCGGGTGTTATCGAAGGAATAGGATAGTCAGGGTCTTCCACGGGGGGGAGGGCGGCTCTACGTTCGACTTCTGCGTCCACCTCATCGAGATGTCGCTTGTCTACTGGTTGAGAGCTGGCGGTGCACTGAGATTCTAAACTGTCGGCCAGGCATTCTGCCTTCTCGAAGTCGTCAAAAGCGACGCTATTATCGGGACGTTTGAGGGGAGGCATCGCTGCCACCTCGGAGGCGCGCATCTTACGTTGCAGCTGCCAGAAAGCTAAGTGGGTGGGCTCGAGTTCGCTTAGTTCTTTTTCCCATTGATTTGAACGATGCTCACTAGTGCGTTTCTTTACAGCACGCTGTAATCTACGCATGTGGGCCTTGTTCATATCACAGGGAAAGCGACTGTAGGCACGTATGGCCGCGTTCTTCTCCGTTATCAGATCACGTATGTCAGCGGGTAGTTTCCAGCGACGATCGCTCATCTCTGGTACTTCCCGTGAGCAATCCTTCAGTACGGATTGCACGTGCTCTGTGAACGTGTCGATTGCGGCCGTGGTGTCCGCGACTGAGATAATGTGGTCAGGAATACCGTCCGTGAGAGGTGACATGTCGGATTTCAGCTTATCGCCTACTTTCTTCCAGTCGGTTATCACGATGGTGGGCGGGGGGCGGCTGGGATCAGAGAGACCCGAGCGCGGGATGAGGTGCATGAACACTGGACGGTGATCGGAGTTAAGCTCATGTAACGTCTCAATCAGATACAACCGGAGGTTGATGTTCTTGAGTAGCGCTATATCGAGCACGTCAGAACGAGAGGTGACGGTAGAGGGGTAATGAGTGTGCTCCATAGGAGCGATAGGGTCAAAGTTAAGGGATGCGCCTAGGTCGAATAAGACTCGCCCTCTCGGGTTTGTCGTTATACTGTTCCAGGCGGGGTGTTTGGCGTTGAAGTCACCCGCTATAATAACGGAGTCACTCAAGCCGAAGAGAGCAGTGAGATCTGCGACAAGGAGGGAATGATCTTCCCCTGAACTACTGGGGGGCATGTAGGCAGAGATGATATGGACCGGTTGGTGACCGGTCATGCCTAGCCGACAGATTGAAACCTCGAGTAGCGATACTAATGGGGGGGGATCAATCGGGATGCAGTGCAGTTCCTTACGGTAGTAAATAAGGGTACCGCCCTTGTGACAGCGCGTCCGGTCGTTGCGAACTATACGGAAGTTGGCAATTTTAGGGTCGCGGTTATAAGGTTTGAGGAAGGTCTCTTGAACGAGAAAGACATCTAATGAGTGATCACGGAGGAAGGCAGCGATCTCATCTTTCTGCCCTCTAATGCCGTCGGCATTAAAAAAGCCTAACTTTAGGGAACGGGGTTGGGTACACGTCGTTGGATTCGTAATATCCATTATTTGGGGGTATTTTCAGCGTTTAGAGCGTAGATGGCTGCTCTGATTTGGGGATAACGTTCGTAAGCCGCCTGGATTTTAAGAATATCTGCGCCAGCAGACCTGAGTTCAGCCGCCAAGCGGTCTGCCTCAGGGGAGCAGAATATAGCGAACCTGGCAATGGTCGCGAAGGAGCTTTCGGCTGAATCCGGTTGGACAACCTCGGGGGCGGGCTGCCTATGACTAGGCGCCGCCGGTGGTGAGGCTAGGGGGGCGGCCACGGGAGTGGGCGCTGGGCAAGGGATGGGGGCATCCATTAGCCCGGGCATCGGGGGTGAAGTGGGTTGGGAGAGCGCTGGAAAAGCGCGCTGGTGATTCAGCGCGTTCCAGGGAGAAGTCCTTTGAGGGCCAAGACGCTCGGGTAACTCGGCGGACAAGGGAAAGACGGAGGGGCACTCCCTCTGCTGGCGGGCGTTGGAGCGCTTCGCCAGCTTGGAGGTAATTTGCTTTGGGGCTTTGGGACAGCCCCTGTAGTTGGCCGGGTGGCCCTTCTGGCCGCACAGCACACAGCTGGGCGGCTCAGTGCAGAGAGTCCTGTCCTTAGGACGGGAGCAATCTGCGGTGGCGTGATCGCCGAGACATTTCACGCACCTGGCTGGTGCATAGCAATTGTTTTGGCTGTGCCCATAGAGCTGGCAGCCATGACATTGCCCAAGAACTTTCATCTTGTGGGGCTTTTCGATCTGTATGCCCGACAGGGAGCATACAGTCTTAATGCGGTAGATGGGGTGGTGACGACCCTCGACGGGGTCACAAATGACGAGTACCATGTCGTACTCGTCACCGCCACGGGCTTTGTGAAGCCGGTGAACGGCTGAAACGGGGATTCCTTGGGAGGTGAGATCCTCCAGGATGTCGGAGCAAGGGATTTCCTTGGGGATTCGCCTAATCACCACGCGGGTGGGCTTCTCCTCCGGCAGGGTGTAGGTGTGGAAGGCAACTTGCCTTGCACGTAGACTACGGACTAAGTCCCTGTAGTCCGAGGACGTAGGGACTGTGACTTTAATGCCCTGGAGGGTGGCTCGGGCACTTGTATAGTTGATCTTGTTGATCAAACACATCTTGGACACATCGGTCCACTTTGCCTTGTCCTGTATGTATACAGGAGGCGGGGGAACTCGCTTCTTTTGAGAGGCGGGAGGAGCGGGGGCGGCGATAGCCATAGGGCTCGCGGGACGGCTGGTGGGGGCCGCGGTCGGGGCTGTCGAAGCGACAGGCGAGTCGGGACACGGAGACGCGGGGCGGGGCGACGCGGTACGGGGGGAGGGCGGGGGCGGGGTAGCGCGGGCTGCGACGGGTTTTTTCGCTTTATTTGATTTGGCGCTCTTACCCTTCTTCCTCTTACCTTTACCAACAAGTTGGTATTCATCCGATTCAGAGGAAGAATCGGAGGTAGAGGGGGCCTCAGAGGCCACAGGGGACGGGTCGGCGATGTCCATGGAGACCGAAGCCTCCTGGGACAGGGGGATTACAGGAGAGGGCGGGCGCGGACTCTCCTCATCAGACACGCTAGGATTGTCACGCTTGAAATGCTCCAAATCCTCGGAGTATCTCTCCAGGATATAGGGATGGGAGTCATTGAGCAACTTTTTAAGGAGCTCCACCAAAAAGTTTGGTGGCTCTTTTTTTGGTGGCTCGGCCATGATGGGGATGCAGGCTTAAAACTGCATGGAAAGGGAGGGCAAAGAGGGGGGACTAAAACCTAACCCAAGTCCCGAGGCGACACGTAACACGTGAGCACCCCGGGAGGACAATACCCTTAAAACTAACCCACCCGTGTGACTTTCGTAGTGCTACACTGACGAGAAGAAAGGCACAAACAAACTCGTCAGCTACACAATTGTCCTGTCCGGCCAGAGGGGCCACTACTGATAGCCTAGTACCTAACAAACCTAACTCCCCGGGTGGATAGGCCCGGGGATGAGTAGCCTCCCTGAAGGGTGTGTGTGACAGGGAGGTGTGTACCTAATGGTGAGCCCTAAGCTTGTAAACCTGCCGCCAGTCTTATTGTGCGACAGGGCCCTATGCCCCAGGGGGCCTCTAGTGCGTAGGGGTAGACACACCCAACCGACACTAGGTGAATGCTGTTGAGCAGAGACTAGGTTTGACTAGGAGATCCCCCAAGGCCAAGCTCCTAGCTCCCGACTCCAATGGAATGCCTCGCCCTGAAGGGGTTTGGCGGGTAGGATTGGGGCACCACCCTCTTGGCTTCGTTGGCACCGTGAGGTTTCCACCAAGAACCACGAAACTGTGGCTTTTCCCTGAAGGGGCAACGAACGTTTTGACCTTGATCGACAAGGGAATGAACAAAAGTTGTCTTGACAAAGACACCAGTTGTTCGGGACGTAGTCTGGGACTACGGATGACGTCACGCAGTGGCGCGACGAATCGATGACAGCAGGGGCGAGCGGGAGTGTGCGGGCAGGAGAGCGGCACGTCCGTACGCGGCAGCGGTCAGGCGGCGAGTGTGAAAGCTAGCGCGCGGCTACAAGTTGTATTTATACGCGTCCCCGCGTTGCGAAGTTGCGGCAAGCGGTGAGTGACTCAACGCAGCGGCGGACCAATCGCAGCGCTCCTAAGCCAGAGCGCGGGGAGAGGGGATACCCGTGAGGGAGGTGAAGGGGGCGGGGTGACGCCTGTGCTCGTCGTTTAGTGAAAAAATTATATTGTTAAAAAATATACGGATAAAATTAACTATAATAATATTAGAAATAGGTATCAAAATGTAACTTATACTAATTAATAACCACCTTAATCCTTCTTTCTTTTATAATATTAATTACTTACTTTTTCTGTTTGTTTGCATGCATACTGTTTACATTCACATTCATTATTTTGTATGTACCTAATGCTCCGGTGAGATGATTGATCATAATTTCTCGATTCGACATGTAGGTACTCTGGTTCCTAACCTGTATTGAAATTAGACATAATCATCAGTAGTTGTAGTTGCTAGTACCTTGTGAGCATCATTCATTACGGAAACTACTTGAGCATCTTATAAAGCATTAGGAAGGTTTACGTTTTTGTTTGACGATAACACCGATAAAGAAATTGTCTTTCTGTTTTATAATTGACGAATAATATTGTGGCCCTGAAAAGGGCCTTTTGTTTTGAATGCATACGAGCGGAGAGCATCGCGCAAACGACATAATACACATAATTAATATCATATCGAAGTACGCGTGCGGAACACTCGCACGATGCACCACGGTCAGATGTCGTCGCTGAAGCACGACGACGTCTAAGCCTTCTTCTCGGTCTTCTTGGGCAGGAGCACCGCCTGGATGTTCGGCAGCACACCACCTTGAGCGATCGTCACACCGGAGAGCAGTTTGTTCAACTCCTCGTCGTTGCGGATGGCCAATTGAAGATGACGCGGGATGATCCTGGTCTTCTTGTTGTCTCTCGCGGCGTTGCCTGCCAACTCGAGAACCTCAGCAGCCAGATACTCCATCACGGCGGCCAAGTAGACGGGGGCACCGGCACCGACGCGCTCGGCGTAGTTTCCGTTACGCAGCAGCCTGTGGATACGACCCACGGGGAACTGGAGTCCAGCACGGTTGGAACGGGACTTTGCCTTTCCCTTGACCTTGCCACCTTTACCGCGACCCGACATGGTTGATAGGTTTGTTTAGAAAATCACAGTACACAAAAATAAGACGTAACACGCGTACGAGTGTGCGCGCGACGACTGAATCTTGGTAAATGTCCTACTTAACGCCGGTACGTCGCCTTTTTATACACGCGCCGCGTGGCCGTGTCAGTGGGAGGGGTACACAGCTAACGAAACAAATTCACAAAGCGCGCAGGCGCGCGCAAGCTCTCGACCGGCGCAAAATTGTTACGGGATGGATAGAGATATCGGTAGACGTTTCGATTTTCGAATTTAGAACATCAAAATATCATTGTATTCTTTGCACAAGAGAAAGAAAATGACGATATTTTTTTTTCGTGGTTTTTTCAGATATAGATTGCTTTTTGTGTTTAACAATGATAATTATGTGACTAGTATACTGTAGAAAGAACAATGTCTGTGAATAGAGCCTATAATAAATAGTGTATGAGATAGGTAGGTAGGTAACATTTTATTTACGTAGGCAGGTTGAATTCTGTGAATTTTCTATGTAAGTAAGTGAGTGAGTAGGTATTATGTGTTATTATAAAACGTTTTGACTCTCTCTGTATTAAAGAAATGAATATTGGTCATATTCATGATAGTTTTGTTAGCCCTGAAAAGGGCTTTTTGGTGTGCGCTCGGAGAGCGCCGCGATTGAGAGCGCATGCACGCAACTCTAAGCATCTCGGTGCCTGCCGTGCCGCCGTGGTTGTTTCTTCGACGGTGACGAGCTCGAGACACGTCGAGCGCGTTCCGCACCCCTCTTTTCCCGAGGACGATGGACGCGTACGTACTACGTGCGCGCGGTTGGACGTTGATGAAAACGCAAAAAGCACGCGCGCGCCTCTCTACCGTCGTGCATAATCTGTGCATCATTCGTAGCGTATACACATTTAACTGCATACACACGTACAAACAGCTGTAGGTATTACACGCACACGCACAGTAGGCAAGGCGCACGACGCACGCTTATAGTTACACACACACACAAACATACACACAGTCATGTGTGTCGTCTGGTGTTCAGCCGACTGCGCCGCTGTCGTCGTCGTCGCCGTCGTCGCCGGTGTAACGCGAACGCGACCGCCGCTTACTTCTTAGCGGCGGACGCTTTCTTGGCTGCCGGTTTAGACTTGGGTGTGGCCGCTGCCTTCTTGGGTTTAGGCGCTTTAGGTTTCTTGGTTGGCGGCTTGGCTGTCTTCTTAGCTTTAGGAGCGGCGGCGCCCTTCGCCTTGGCGGGGGCGGCGGCCTTCTTGGGTGCCGGCTTCTTCTTAGCGGCGGCGGCCTTCTTGTCCTTAGCGGCGGCAGCCGACGACTTGGCCTTGGAAGGTGAACCCGAAGCTGCAGCGGCGGACGCGGCGGCGGCTGCTGCCTTCTTGGTCTTGGCTCCAGCCGCCGAGACGGTCGCCTTCTTGGTCTTAGCGGCCGCAGAGGCGGTCGCCTTACCGGCTGCCTTTCCGGCGGCGGCGGTGGTGGGTTTCTTGGACGCGGCCGATTTCGACTCGAGCTTGAAGGAACCGGAGGCACCCTTGCCCTTGGTCTGGATCAGCGCGCCAGATTCGACGGCGCTCTTCAGATATTTCCTGATGAACGGCGCCAGTTTCTCAGCGTCGACCTTGTACTGGGCGGCGATGTACTTCTTGATCGCCTGCAGGGAAGATCCGCTGCGCTCCTTCATCTCCTTGATAGCGTTGTTGACCATCTCGGATGTTTTGGGATGGGTCGGCTTCGCCTTCGGTTTCTTAGCGGCGCCGGCGCCGCCGGCCTGCCTCGCCTGCTTCTTCGCTGGTGTAGCGGGTGCCGGAGCCTCGGTAGCTACTGCTGTGTCTGCCATTTTTTTTTTATTGAATTGATCACGTACGTACACACGATAATATATGATAATAAAATATAAGAGGAGAGAGACTTAGATGTCGCCACTTATAGAATTTACAAATTTCGTATACGTACGCCTAAGTACGACGGAACTTTACCGTAACGAGCGCCGTGATGTCGCGCGACGTTTTCTCGTATGAACGCTTGAAAGTTTTCACTAACACGTATCTAATAAAATAAACAAAAAGAATAGTTAACGAGTCGCAGGGCGACGGGCGTTTGCGGTTTCGGGTAGTTCATGAAGTGGAGTATGCGGATGTGCGAACGCAGGCGGAGTGCGAGGCGCGTTCGGACGGTGGCGGTGTTTTATTTTGACGACTGAGTACGAAGCGTAGGTCGGGTCGAGTTCAAAACGTTATTTTCTCTATAAAATTGATAGTTAGCCGGGATAGAGGCCGACGCGTCAACAAGGAGGATATCGAGCTTGTGTGGCGACAGGACATCGTCGATATCACACGGCGTCGCGAAGGTATTATCGAGCTAAAAGTGGAGCGTCGTAAAACACCGCGAGCGCCGAACCGCTAAGGACGGACGACTCCGTCCAGGACGTGCAACCTATTAATCGTATACTAATATTAAAAGACGAGACCGCCCTTCGAGGAGTTGACAGTGTGTGCGAGGACGACTGCGATTATCGCATCAGAAAGTGTGTATTAAAGTAGTAGGTCTACGTAAACGACAACAGCGCGTCGTCGCTCTGGCCCGCGTACCGTACGCGGTACACACGCACAGCAGCGTTCTATACTAGCCCACTAGCTAGGCAGCCAGCCTGTAATGCTCGTGTGACCCAGTAAACATACGCGAAATAATAAATGGCATACACCTACATAAAAATAAGAATACCTCATGAGATGCGATCAAAATAATAATACAGTGTATCTTTATAGCTGTAAGTACAATAATAACACGACATAAACAAGCTGCACGCGCAACGGCGAGACGACACGAGCGAGCGAACGAAATCGAATAGGTACCTAGGTAGGTAGATTTGTGTTCTACACAAGTGTTAGGTTCTCTAATGTTTTCTTTTATTTTTCAGGGTCATTCAGTCAGTCAGACAGACAGACAGACGGACAGACTGACTTACTTACTTACTTACTTCAGACAGCGGCGACGGCGAAGGCAAGAGTGCGACAATCACGCGTAGGTATATTATGGTAAACGACGATCGACATTTTAGATTTAAGACCAATATTATAAGTTCGTAAGAGCAGTGTGCTTTTATAGTATAACTGTGTTTCATTTTATCTAGTATAAAATCTCCAAAACTTAAGTAGGTTTTCTGTATGTTATAGGTAGGTAGGTAGCGAGCTATCAGTAAGTAGGTTTAAGTAGTGAGCGAGATATAGGTACGTTTTTTGACAACTCCGATAGAGAAACATTTTAATTGTATCGAATCATATGCGGCCCTGAAAAGGGCCTTTTTTGATGTGCGCATCTACACACGCATGGTGGAACGGTATGATTTTGTTCGTTCACAACGAACGAACGCAACACACACACGTCCGCACACACACAGTATGTAGAGCTGCTGGTTGCACTGCACAGGCGACACGTATACGTTTAACCGCCGAAACCGTACAGGGTGCGACCCTGGCGCTTCAGAGCGTAGACGACGTCCATGGCGGTGACGGTCTTCCTCTTGGCGTGCTCGGTGTAAGTGACGGCGTCACGGATGACGTTCTCTAGGAACACTTTAAGCACACCGCGAGTCTCTTCGTAGATCAGACCGGAGATACGTTTCACGCCGCCTCTGCGAGCCAGACGACGGATGGCGGGCTTCGTGATACCCTGGATGTTATCACGAAGTACCTTCCTGTGACGCTTGGCTCCTCCTTTTCCCAGACCCTTTCCTCCCTTACCGCGACCGGTCATCTTCTCAGCAGTGGGGTTTCAAAATAACACAATTTCTACACGGGTGTGTGCGCGCACGAAGAACGCGAACGACTGGCCTTTTTTTCCGTATTTTTTTTTTTTTTTTTTTTTTTTTTTTTTTTTTTTTTTTTTTTTTTTTTTTAGAAAGGGCATCTCGCAGTTCAGCCTAGAGAGGCTGGCTTCTGCTTAACCGGAAAAAATCCCTGTGGATGCCTCTAAGTTAAAGGCCTCCAGCCAGGGGCTTAAAATATTACTATAAACTAAGCGACCACACGCTAAGGGCACCCCCTGCGGGGTACGAGCCTCGGCTTAGGGCGTCGCTGGGGAGGGCAGCAAGGGGACAGGCTGGATCATATTTAGGGGCTGATTTATAGCTAACGGCTCAGCTTCGCGGGCTGGCTCGAGCAAGGGTCGGGGGGGGGTCATTGAACGGGGACGTCGCGGCGGACCTCGACGGCGAGGTCGGAACGTTTGCGGTCTGTATCTGTATTTACGACGAAGTGTACTGGTTTCCCTAGTGCTTTCCTGGAGGATGGTGGTAGGGTCATCGGGGGAAGCTAGAGTATGCCTGGGACGGCGAATCCTACTGATACGCGATGGGTCGTATCGGGCGGCCGATGCGATCAGGGGGTTTTTATGTTTGACAGCGGTGTCGAAGAAACGCTTTGACAGACGTTTCATAAACTGTGCGATAGTAGGCAATTTGAGGTCGACATGGAGACTCTCATTGCGGACATAGGGGGGGGCTCCGGTGATCTTACGGAGATACCGGTTCTGCAAGGTCTGCATCCTATGAATGTGACGGGGGTGGGCATGTGCAAATACGGCACACGCGTAGGTCATGATAGGACGGATCACTGCGGTATAAAGACGCAACTTGCACTTGAGTGACAATTTGCTCTTAGCCGTGATGAGACAGTGGAGTCGACTCATGGCAAAAGCGGCTCGACTACGAGCTGCTCTGATGTGGGCCGCGAAGGAGAGGGTGCTGTCGAGTATGACTCCAAGGTATTTGGCTTGCTTACCCCAAGGGATAGGCTTACCGAACATAGTGATCGGGCGAGGGGGAGGTCGATTTAATCGTAACTTGTGGTAGAGTACCGCCTGACTCTTATCGGGGTTAACCTCGATTCTCCACTTACGGAACCAGGCACCTAGGAGGTTGGCGGATTTCTGTAAATTACTGGCGATGGCATCTTGGCCTTGCCCTGTGTAATATACTGCCGTGTCGTCGGCGAAAAGAGCTAGATGAGCCTTCCTGGTCTTAGGGATGTCGCTGGTGAACAGCGTGAAAATGAGAGGGGACACTACGGAGCCCTGAGGGACTCCTGCTCGAATGGGGTGAGGGGCGGATAGCGCCTTCCCTACGCGATAGCGGAAGGTACGATTCGCAAGAAAGTCTCGCAAGATGAGCACGAGACGGTCTGGCACTCTCATTTGGTAAAGCTTATAAATTAAGCCGTTGTGCCAGACTTTGTCGAACGCCTTCGCTATATCGAAATATAACACGCCCGTCATCGCTCCGCGCTGGAAACCGGCGCTCACGTGTTCGACGATGCGGTGTGTTTGTTGGACGCACGAGTGTTCGGTTCTAAATCCGAATTGCTCGTTTGGAATGAGACTCTTTGCCTCGGCGTAGTCTTTGAGACGCTTATAAATAAGCCTCTCGTAGATTTTGCCGAGTGCGCTGAGGAGACTGATCGGCCGGTAGCTCGACGGCTCGGCTTTGCCGGGTGTCTTATATTTATACCCGACGCGCAGCTCAGCGGGCGGTGGGGCGGGGGGGGGGGGGGGGCCCGGTGCTCGTCGTTGGTTGGTTCTACGTTGTTTCGTCGCGCGCATTCGAATAACATTACATTTTAGCATTAACCAAAATTGCATTTTATTTTTAATATTAGGTACCGTACTTTAAATAATAACAATTATGTAGGAGGTCGATAATGCACTTAAGGACGTGACAGCTATATGGTTGTTAATACTTAACCAATTATTATTATTATGTAGTAGGTAACAACTGAATATTCCTGCAGGTTAACTTAATCATGTTGAAAATTATCTGACTGTCTCTGTTATTAATTCATTTATTTATGTAAGTAAGTAAGTAGGTAGGTAGGTAAGTAGGTAGGTAGGTAGGTAGGTAGGTACTTAAGGGTGTATAATCTGAATCGTGTTGTGTGCGAGTTCTGTTAGGTAGGTAGGTAATGGTTACGTTTTTGTGACTTCTGATATAAAGAAACATTTAATAATCTGATACATATGTGGCCCTGAAAAGGGCCTTTTGTGTGAACGCACAGCCACAAACTGCACACAGTCAACGTCGTGGACGTTGTGTGTGTATTGTGACGTATGCTGATGCAGCAGCAGTTTAAGCGCACTACACGGAACGGGAGAAAATAACAGAAAAACGAACGAATTTACGCAACGCACGCGCGGACCTACACACTTCGAACGTACGAGAGTGAATAAAAACGTCAGTTTTTTTTTTTTTTTTTTTTTTAGAAAGGGCATCTCGCAGTTCAGCCTAGAGAGGCTGGCTTCTGCTTAACCGGAAAAAATTCCTGTGGATGCCTCTAAGTTAAAGGCCTCCAGCCAGGGGCTTAAAATATTACTATAAACTAAGCGACCACACGCTAAGGGCACCCCCTGCGGGGTACGAGCCTCGGCTTAGGGCGTCGCTGGGGAGGGCAGCAAGGGGACAGGCTGGATCATATTTAGGGGCTGATTTATAGCTAACGGCTCAGCTTCGCGGGCTGGCTCGAGCAAGGGTCGGGGGGGGGTCATTGAACGGGGACGTCGCGGCGGACCTCGACGGCGAGGTCGGAACGTTTGCGGTCTGTATCTGTATTTACGACGAAGAGTACTGGTTTCCCTAGTGCTTTCCTGGAGGATGGTGGTAGGGTCATCGGGGGTAGCTAGAGTATGCCTGGGACGGCGAATCCTACTGATACGCGATGGGTCGTATCGGGCGGCCGATGCGATCAGGGGGTTTTTATGTTTGACAGCGGTGTCGAAGAAACGCTTTGACAGACGTTTCATAAACTGTACGATAGTAGGCAATTTGAGGTCGACATGGAGACTCTCATTGCGGACATAGGGGGGGGCTCCGGTGATCTTACGGAGATACCGGTTCTGCAAGGTCTGCATCCTATGAATGTGACGGGGGTGGGCATGTGCAAATACGGCACACGCGTAGGTCATGATTGGACGGATCACTGCGGTATAAAGACGCAACTTGCACTTGAGTGACAATTTGCTCTTTGCCGTGATGAGACAGTGGAGTCGACTCATGGCAAAAGCGGCTCGACTACGAGCTGCTCTGATGTGGGCCGCGAAGGAGAGGGTGCTGTCGAGTATGACTCCAAGGTATTTGGCTTGCCGCCTGACTCTTATCGGGGTTAACCTCGATTCTCCACTTACGGAACCAGGCACCTAGGAGGTTGGCGGATTTCTGTAAATTACTGGCGATGGCATCTTGGCCTTGCCCTGTGTAATATACTGCCGTGTCGTCGGCGAAAAGAGCTAGATGAGCCTTCCTGGTCTTGGGGATGTCGCTGGTGAACAGCGTGAAAATGAGAGGGGACACTACGGAGCCCTGAGGGACTCCTGCTCGAATGGGGTGGGGGGCGGATAGCGCCTTCCCTACGCGATAGCGGAAGGTACGATTCGCAAGAAAGTCTCGCAAGATGAGCACGAGACGGTCTGGCACTCTCATTTGGTAAAGCTTATAAATTAAGCCGTTGTGCCAGACTTTGTCGAACGCCTTCGCTATATCGAAATATAACACGCCCGTCATCGCTCCGCGCTGGAAACCGGCGCTCACATGTTCGACGATGCGGTGTGTTTGTTGGACGCACGAGTGTTCGGTTCTAAATCCGAATTGCTCGTTTGGAATGAGACTCTTTGCCTCGGCGTAGTCTTTGAGACGCTTATAAATAAGCCTCTCGTAGATTTTGCCGAGTGCGCTGAGGAGACTGATCGGCCGGTAGCTCGACGGCTCGGCTTTAGGTTTACCCGGTTTGGGAATACCTATGACGGTGGCCTCTTTCCATTGGCGAGGGAAGATATTATTGCTCAGGGCGCCATTGAAGATGGCCGCCAATAAGACTATGAGCTGCGCGGGGAGGGCTTTAAACACCTTATTGGTGAAGCCGTCGGCGCCGGGGGCTTTCCGAGGCTGAAGCCTATCTATGACATCCTTCACTTCGTCGGGTGTTATCGAAGGAATAGGATAGTCGGGGTCTTCTACGGGGGGAAGGGCGGCTCTACGTTCGACTTCTGCGTCCACCTCATCGAGATGTCGCTTGTCTACTGGTTGAGAGCTGGTGGTGCACTGTGATTCCAGGCTGTCGGCCAGGCATTCTGCCTTCTCAGAGTCGTCAAAAGCGACGCTCTTATCTGGACGTTTGAGGGGGGGCATTGCTGCCTTCTCGGAGGCGCGCAACTTACGTTGCAGCTGCCAGAAAGCTAAGTGGGTGGGCTCGAGTTCGCCTAGTTCTTTTTCCCATTAATTTGAACGATGCTCACTAGTGCGTTTCTTTACAGCACGCTGTAATCCACGCATGTGAGCCTTGTTCATATCACAGGGAAAGCGACTGTAGGCACGTATGGCCGCATTCTTCTCCGTTATCAGATCACGTATGTCAGCGGGTAGTTTCCAGCGACGATCGCTCATCTCTGGTACTTCCCGTGAGCAATCCTTCAGTACGGATTGCACGTGCGTGGTGTCCGCGACTGAGATTATGTGGTCAGGAATACCGTCCGTGAGGGGTGACATGTCGGATTTCAGCTTATCGCCTACTTTCTTCCAGTCGGTTATCACGATGGTGGGCGGGGGGCGGCTGGGATCAGAGAGACCCGTGCGCGGAATGAGGTGCATGAACACTGGACGGTGATCGGAGTTAAGCTCATGTAACGTCTCAATCAGATGCAACCGGAGGTTGATGTTCTTGAGTAGCGCTATATCGAGCACGTCAGAACTAGAGGTGACGGTAGGGGGGTAATGAGTGTGCTCCATAGGAGCGATAGGGTCGAAGTTGAGAGATGCGCCTAGGTCGAATAAGACTCGCCCTCTCGGGTTTGTCGTTATGCTGTTCCAGGCGGGGTGTTTGGCGTTGAAGTCACCCGCTATAATAACGGAGCCACTCAAGCCGAAGAGAGCAGTGAGATCTGCGACAAGGAGGGAATGATCTTCCCCTGAACTACTGGGGGGCATGTAGGCAGAGATGATATGAACCGGTTGGTGGCCGGTCATGCCTAGCCGACAGACCGAAACCTCGAGTAGCGATACTAACGGGGGGGGATCAATCGGGATGCAGTGCAGTTCCTTACGGTAGTAAATAAGGGTACCGCCCTTGTGACAACGCGTCCGGTCGTTGCGAACTATATGAAAGTTGGCAATTTTAGGGTCGCGGTTATGCGGTTTGAGGAAGGTCTCTTGAACGAGAAAGACATCTAATGAGTGATCACGGAGGAAGGCAGCGATCTCATCTTTCTGCCCTCTAATGCCGTCGGCATTAAAAAAGCCTAACTTAAGGGAACGGGGTTGGGTACTCGACGTTGGATTCGTAATATCCATTATTTACCGGTATTTTTAGAGTTTAGAGCGTAGAGGGCTGCTCCGATATTGGGGTAACGGGAGAATGACTCCTGAATTTTATAAATGTCTGCGCCAGCGGACCTGAGTTCCGCCGCCAAAAGGTCGGCCTCAGGAGAGCAGAACACTGCGAACCTGGCAATGGTCGCGAAGGAGCTTTCAGTTGCTACTTCGACAACCTCGGGGGCGGCCCGCCCAGGATTAGGCATCGCCGGTGGTGAAGCTAGGGGAGCGGCCACGGGAGTGGGCGCTGGGCAAGGGATGGGGACATCCATTAGCCCGGGCATCGGGGGTGAAGTGGGTTGAGAGAGTGCTGGAAAAGCGCGCTGGTGATTCAGCGCGTTCCAGGGAGAAGTCCTTTGAGGGCCCAGAAACTCGGGCAACTCAGCGGACAAGGGGAAGACGGAGGGGCATTCCCTCTGCTGGCGGGCGTTGGCACGCTTCGCCAGCTTGGTGGTGATCTGTTTAGGGGCTTTGGGACAGCCCCTGTAGTTGGCCGGGTGGCCTGACTGGCCGCACAGCACACAGCTGGGCGGCTCCGTACAGAGAGTCCTGTCCTTAGGACGGGAACAATCTGCGGTGGCGTGATCGCCGAGGCATTTCACGCACCTGGCTGGTGCGAAACAGTTGTTCTGGCTGTGCCCATAGAGCTGGCAGCCATGGCATTGCCCAAGCACTTTCATCTTGTGGGGCTTCTCAATCTGTATGCCCGACAGGGAGCATACCGTCTTGATGCGGTAGATGGGGTGGTGACTACCCTCAACGGGGTCACAAATGACGAGCACCATGTCGTACTCGTCACCGCCACGGGCTTTGTGAAGCCGGTGAACGGCTGAGACGGGGACTCCTTGGGAGGTGAGATCCTCCAGGATGTCGGAGCAAGGGATTTCCTTGGGGATTCGCCTAATCACAACGCGGGTGGGCTTCTCCTCCGGCAGAGTGTAGGTGTGGAAGGCAACTTGCCTTGCACGTAGATTACGGACTAAGTCCCTGTAGTCCGAGGACGTAGGGACTGTGACTTTAATGCCCTGGAGGGTGGCTCGGGCACTTGTATAGTTGATCTTGTTGATCAAACACATCTTGGACACATCGGTCCACTTTGCCTTGTCCTGTATGTATACAGGAGGCGGGGGAACTCGCTTCTTTTGAGAAGCGGGAGGAGCGGGGGCGGCGATAGCCATAGGGCTAGCGGGACGGCTGGCGGGGGCCGCGGCCGGGGCCGTCGAAGCGACAGGCGAGTTGGGACGCGGAGACTCTGGGCGGGGCGACGCGGTACAGGGGGGGGGCGGAGTAGCGCGGGTCGCGACGGGTTTCTTTGCCTTATTGGCCTTGGCATTTCTGCCCTTCTTTCTCTTCCCTTTACCAACAAGTTGGTAATCCTCCGATTCAGAGGAAGAATCGGAGGCAGAGGAGGCGGCCTCGGAGGCCACAGGGGACGGGTCGGCGATGTCCATGGAGACCGAAGCCTCCTGGGACAGGGGGATTGTCTGAGAGGGTGAACTCTCGTTTGACTCGCTAGGAGTAGTGAGATTAGGCTTACGCCTGAAAGGTTCAAGGTCCGCGGAGTATTTCTCCAGAATGTGCGGATGGGTATCATTTAGTAGCTTCTTTAGGAAGTCTACCAGAAATGCTGGAGGTTCAGCCATACTAGGTGTGCAAGCCATGGTTGCAGAGAAAAGGGGGGTAAAGTGGGGGGACTAACACCTAACCCTAGTCCCGAGGCGACACGTAAAACGTGAGCACCCCGGGCGGACAATACCCTTAAAACTATCCCACCCGTGTGACTTTCGTAGTGTTGCACTGACGAGAAGAAAGGCACAAACAAACTCGTCAGCTACACAATTGTCCTGTCCGGCCAGAAGGGCCAATACGGCCTGAAGGGCCTGAAAAACCTAACTCCCCGGGGGGGTAAGCCCGGGGATGAGTACCCTCCCTGCAGCGTCGGCACGCGCGAACATGGTGGACGCAAGGCGGCGGGTGAAGTCCTCCAGGCTCTCGATACCGAGGTCCCGCTGGATGGTGGCATTCCTCACGTAGCGGGGGGCAGCAACTATTTGGCGCAGCGAGATGTTCTGCTGCGCGTCGAGGGTCTTCCTTGTGGTGGCGCTCGTGAGGGCGTACCAGGCCGGGGCGGCGTACGTGAGCAGCGGGCGAATGTACGTTTTGTACACGCCCAGCTTGGCACGTAGCGGGAGGCGACTCTTGAGCACTGGGTGCAGCAGGAAGCGGGCGCTCCTGCACTTGGCGACGATCGTGCGGACGTGTGGTGCCATGGTGAGTCGAGCGTCGATGGTGACCCCTAGGTATTTAGCCTGGAGCGACCATGCGACGTCGACGTCCTGTAATTTCAAGGGTGGTGGCTGTTTGTAGCCTCCCACGGTGATGGCCTGCGTCTTACCTACGTTCACCGACAACCTCCATTTCGACAGCCAGTCAGGCAGCAGGTCGAGCACGCGCTGCATTTTGACGGCCGCGTGATGCACGTTGAGCGAGGTGGAGATGTACGCGGCGTCGTCGGCGTACAGCGCGAGCGTGGTGTCGGCGGTAGTGGGGATGTCGTCGGTGTAGCAGGAGTAGCAGGCTGGTGAGAGGCAGCTGCCCTGCGGCACTCCGGCGGCGACGGGTCGAGCGCTGGATAGCGCACCGTCAACCACCACCCTGAAAGTCCTGTTAGAGAGGAAGGAGGAGACCACCTGGACAAGGCGGCGGGGCGCCTCTGTCGTTGACAGTTTGTACAGCAGGCCGGCGTGCCATACCCTGTCGAACGCCTTTTCCATGTCGAGGAATACTGCAACTGCTCGCTCCTTCTTGTTCAGCGCCGCTGTGAGCAGGTGCAGCACCCTCGACAACTGAAGGGTCGTGGAGTGTTCCGACCGAAACCCGAACTGTTCCGGTCGTGGGGTGAAGTGCTGGTTCAGGTGTCGCAGCAGGAGCTGTTCAAACACCTTGGAGATGGCAGAGAGGAGGGTGATGGGCCGATAGCTCTCCGGCTTCAGGACGTCTTTGTGTGGCTTGGGCAGCATTATGACGCGCCCTTCCTTCCACGATGCGGGGAAAACCCCAGTGCGCAGGATCCCCGTGAATAGGCGCGCTAGCGCCGCTACCGATCGGAATGGCAGGTGGCGCAGCGCCATGTTGGTGACCCCGTCCGCTCCTGGGGCTTTTCTCGGCTTCGTCCTTAGGATGGCGCGTCTAACTGCGCAAGGCGAGAAGTGAATGGGGGCTTCATCGGAGGCTATCGGCGTAGCGAAGTACTCTCCAAGGTGCCTCTCGACTGCTGCGATGTGCTCGAGGTTATCAGTTGGGTTCGGTCGGAACTGGCGTTCCAGGTGTTCGGCGAAGATCTCCGACCGGTCTGCTGCTACATATCTGGGCGTCCCGTCGCTGTGGCGAAGTGGACGCACCGGGGCTGGGGTGCTTGAGAGGGCTCTACATAGTTTATGCAGCGACGGCCAGTCCCCCTCGGCGGCGTCGATGCGTTCCTCCCAGCCCGCGGTGTTGAACTCCTGTAACTTGGCCCTGACCCTCTCCGCTAGACGGTTCAGCTCTCTCTTTGTTGTGGGGCATCCCGTTGACTGCCACCGCTTGCGAAGGCGCCTCCTCTGGGCGATCATCTGCTTGAGGTGGGCAGGGAGGGGCCTGTACACAGACCCCCCCGGCGGCGTCGGCATGGTGGTAGTCGCCTCTGCGAGGGCGCGTTGGATGCAAGCGGTGACCTCTCCCGCTAGTTCGTCCACGTCTGCGGCGGTCACGACGGGCCAAGAAGGAGTGGTGGTCTCCATCGCTTCCTTGAATATGGTCCAGTCCGTTGATCGACGTGGCGCTGGAGGCGAGAGTCTGGTCGGCATCTCTGATAGGACGACGAGTACAGGATGGTGGTCCGACTGTAGCTCGTCGTCGATCACTTGCTGGGTGAGTTGGCAGTTTAGGCCCCTGTGGACTACGATGTCCAGCACGTCCGGTGCGTGCGCCTGGTAGTCTGGGTAGTGGGTCGGTGTGTCTGGGCCGGACACCGTATACCCGAGGGCCTCCGCGTCCGCGAAGAGCCGTCTACCCCAGGTATTCATGCTGTTGCTGTTCCAGGCGGGATGCTTTAGGTTCATGTCGCCGGCAAGGAGAGTCGGCTGCGGCGACAGAAGGATGGTGCGCAGCTCCGCTAGGTTGAGCGCGGAATTAGGCGGGTGGTAGGCTGCGTAGATGTTGATGTCCTCACCGGCGACATGCAGCTGGATGCCCAGCGCCTGGAAGCTCGAGGTTTGGGCCTCTGGGAGTGGTTGATGGACGACTCTTCGGTTCACCAACACTGCCAGTCCGCGGTAGGAGATGCCGAGCGGGGACTTCTCATCCCTCCTGTAGACGATGTAACCTGGGAACCTGGTTTGGTCCGCAGGTCCCAGGAGTGTCTCCGAGATGAGCGCCACGTCGACTCGTTGTTCCTTTAGGAGGAGGCGGAGTGGGGCGACCTTTGTCCTAAGGCCGCGGGCGTTCCAGTGTAGAATCCTCAACGAACTAGCCATGATAGAGGGCGAGGAGTTCAGCCAGTCCGTCGAGGATAACTAAGCCCGCGTCTTGTCCCTGTCTTATGGCCCTGATGAGGTCCATAAGTAGTTTTATGGCGCAGGCCGTAAAATCCTTTTGCTGGCGCTCGTTCTGAGGAGCGCCAGAGGTTGGAGTGCGGCGTCGCTGCTGTTCGCGGGCGCCGGCTGTGGCGATATACGCCGGTGGTTGCGGTCCAGTCGTCGCGGTTAGTGCGGCGGCTGGGGCCGCGTCTGTGGGTGGGGGGGGTTTACCCGCCCTCTTCCCCTTCCTTAGGGTAGTGGCGCCAGCAGCGGCGTCGGTCGGTTTGGCGTCCGAGGTGGTGGTGGTGGTGGTGGCAAGGGCCTGCGCCACGGCAGGGACAAGGCCCCGTTCTGTGTGGTTGGCGGGTGGCTGGGGTTTCTTCCCCCTTCTCCTTCCCCCGCGTCCCTTTTTTCTCCGCCCCGAGGCAGCGTCTCTGGGTGTGGGCCCGTTCGCTGCCGCCATCAGTGTAGCGCTGGGGGCCTCGTGGTCGTTGGCGGCGGTGTCAGCGGGGGTTGTGGTAGGCCCCTCTTTGGATCGGCGCTGGCGGGATGTGATGGCGACAGTACCCGCTCGCCTGTTGCTGGCCTCCTTCCTCTTGATGGGGCACTCGTTGCTGCACGCCGGGTGATCGCCCGCGCAGTTGGCGCATGTGGCCGGCTCAGTTCTTGGGCGCGGGCAGTCGCGGGCGGCGTGCTCCTCTCCGCATCTCACGCAGGCGAGCGGGCGGTGGCATTGGTGCGAGCTGTGCCGAAACTTCTGGCACCGGTGGCACTGGGCGGGCCCACGCTTGCTCCGCCAAGCCACCTTTAGGCTACGCTCCGCCGGTAGTGAGTAGGAGAACCAACTTAGGCCCTCCGATCTCTCCAGGTCGGTGAGGTACCGCTGGACCACCCGATACTCTACCTCACTCTCAGGGACGAAACGGATTCCGCCCTGGTAAGGTCGAGCATTGGGTGGGTGGCCCAGCTTGTCCCTCACGGCCCTAAAATGGAAGGCCCAGTTGGGAAGCCTTTCCACCACCAGCGGAGGGTAGCGTGGCCTCTTCTCTTTTGCCTTTGCGGCAGTTGCGGCCGCGTCTTGGCTCGCGCCTTGTGCGGGGGCTGCCGGTGGGGGCGTCTTTGTAGAAGGTAGAGAAGCATCGTGTTGTGAAGGACGGCGGGTAGCTTCGGCAAACGTCGGCGAGCCGGCTCCGGCGCGGCCGCGCGCGTCGCGCTGCGGTGGCGGGGAGTCGGTGCAGACCCGCTTTGCCTCTTCAGCGGCCTCGCCGTCCGAGCTTCTTGGACGTCGCTGGGCCCTGGCCCCGAGCTGGAACTCGAAGCCAAAGGCCAGCGAGCCCTCGGTGCGCGTATCACTGTCACTTTTGTTTTCCAAAGGGTGAGGGTAGTTACTAACCTCCGGATCCTCGAAGTGTTGATGGGCAGGCGTGTCGACGGACGTCGTCGACAGGTCGCTCCCCTCCCTCGACGAGCACGTCGACATAGCAGCCGGAGAGTCCTGTGTCGCGCACGCAGTCGGGCGGATTGGCACCGCTGGCTGGCTCCTGGGTGGAGATGGTGATGGTGACGCCGGCGAGTCGGCCGGGGTCCCGGCTCTCGACGGCGTCGGCGACGGTCCGAATGTTGCCATCGGCGGGAGCCTCTTCTGGCTGGGGTTGTGCTGCGGCCTTGCAGCACCATCAGCGTCGGCGGTGTCCGGCGGAGCGCCGGGCGGCGAGTCCCCGATGATCGGGAGCGACGCCGTCCGGCCCCCCATCGACCGGGCCGCGGGTGGAGTCTTCTTCATGGCCTGCTCTTCTTCTGGGAGTGAACCTCCGCAACCGCTACGGTGCTCAGCACCGGGCGGCACAAGGGGACTCAGCTGTGAACGCACAGGTGCCAGGCACCCATACGGTCACAGCGAGCTCCCTTTGTTCGCTGAGAAAAATAACGGTCGAAATCGACCGTTATTTTCTGTGACAAATTTATTAACGGTTCGGGCGGTATTCGAACAAAATTGCGCCAAGGGAGGCGCAGCGGCGCCACTGCCGGTCAGTGGAGGCCTAACAAAACTTGTGACGGTGGCGACGTGTGTACTTCGCGGTTCACTGGCTAATCCTAATCCTTTTTTTCCGTCGTAGACTTCGCTGCATCCCCGCAAGGGGGTGCGGCGGGCGGGTTTTGGGCATCGCCCTTGGTCCCGCGGGGTCACTTTGTGCCTGCTAAGATGCAGGCACCTTCGCTCGGTGGCCGATGTAGGCCTGGCAGCTGGTAAGCGCGCGCACGCGACTTACCTGGGTGTAGTTGCTTATTTGTGTCGGTAGGGGCGCCACGGCGCTGTACAGCAGCGCCGTTTCTTCACGCCACCTCGGCGGTCCGTCACCGCCAGGTGAGACCTCCGGTTACCCGGAGGAGGCCCGGCGGGTGACAACCAGCGACAGAGGTGGCTTAGGCGCTCTCTACCGAGGGTGTAGACCTCAGTCTGGAGGCGATTTCAGATCTAGCCGAGCACGCTCCAGACTAGAGGCCGTCGGTGTGTGTGAGAGCGGTAGTGTGTCTGTGTGACACCGCTCTTGTCTGCGAAAGAATTGCGTGCCCGCGCCGCACATTCATCGCGTGAGTATACTCGCTTGTAGAGTCGTGTGTGGGTGGAGCGACGCGCGTCGTGCCTATATTAACTTAGAACACGACGCTTGTCGAGTGAATGTCGTGAGTGTAGAGTATCAGTGTTTGAGTAAGTCGCGTGTTGGGACAGGGGAGCGACTTACCCGGATGCGTCAGTCCGGTGGGGTGGCGTCGCACACGTCCGCCACGAGGTCGCGTGGTAGGCGCCTTGCGTCAGGAGGCCGCGCGTGCCATGGCGCCAGGTGCATGACGTGGGGCCAGGCAGAAGCGTCGGCACGCGCGAACATGGTGGACGCAAGGCGGCGGATGAAGTCCTCCAGGCTCTCGATACCGAGGTCCCGCTGGATGGTGGCATTCCTCACGTAGCGGGGGGCAGCGACTATTTGGCGCAGCGAGATGTTCTGCTGCGCGTCGAGGGTCTTCCTTGTGGTGGCGCTCGTGAGGGCGTACCAGGCCGGGGCGGCGTACGTGAGCAGCGGGCGAATGTACGTTTTGTACACGCCCAGCTTGGCACGCAGCGGGAGGCGACTCTTGAGCACTGGGTGCAGCAGGAAGCGGGCGCTCCTGCACTTGGCGACGATCGTGCGGACGTGTGGTGCCATGGTGAGTCGAGCGTCGATGGTGACCCCTAGGTATTTAGCCTGGAGCGACCATGCGACGTCGACGTCCTGCAATTTCAAAGGTGGTGGCTGTTTGTAGCCTCCCACGGTGATGGCCTGCGTCTTACCTACGTTCACCGACAACCTCCATTTCGACAGCCAGTCAGGCAGCAGGTCGAGCACGCGCTGCATTTTGACGGCCGCGTGATGCACGTTGAGCGAGGTGGAGATGTACGCGGCGTCGTCGGCGTACAGCGCGAGCGTGGTGTCGGCGGTAGTGGGGATGTCGTCGGTGTAGCAGGAGTAGCAGGCTGGTGAGAGGCAGCTGCCTTGCGGCACTCCGGCGGCGACGGGTCGAGCGCTGGATAGCGCACCGTCAACCACCACCCTGAAAGTCCTGTTTGAGAGGAAGGATGAGACCACCTGGACAAGGCGGCGGGGCGCCTCTGTCGTTGACAGTTTGTACAGCAGGCCGGCGTGCCATACCCTGTCGAACGCCTTTTCCATGTCGAGGAATACTGCAACCGCTCGCTCCTTCTTGTTCAGCGCCGCTGTGAGCAGGTGCAGCACCCTCGACAACTGAAGGGTCGTGGAGTGTTCCGACCGAAACCCGAACTGTTCCGGTCGTGGGGTGAAGTGCTGGTTCAGGTGTCGCAGCAGGAGCTGTTCAAACACCTTGGAGATGGCAGAGAGAAGGGTGATGGGCCGATAGCTCTCCGGCTTCAGGACGTCCTTGTGTGGCTTGGGCAGCATTATGACGCGCCCTTCCTTCCACGATGCGGGGAAAACCCCAGTGCGCAGGATCCCCGTGAATAGGCGCGCTAGCGCCGCTACCGATCGGAATGGCAGGTGGCGCAGCGCCATGTTGGTGACCCCGTCCGCTCCTGGGGCTTTTCTCGGCTTCGTCTTTAGGATGGCGCGTCTAACTGCGCAAGGCGAGAAGTGGATGGGGGCTTCATCGGAGGCTATCGGCGTAGCGAAGTACTCTCCAAGGTGCCTCTCGACTGCTGCGATGTGCTCGAGGTTATCAGTTGGGTTCGGTCGGAACTGGCGTTCCAGGTGTTCGGCGAAGATCTCCGACCGGTCTGCTGCTACATATCTGGGCGTCCCGTCGCTGTGGCGAAGTGGACGCACCGGGGCTGGGGTGTTTGAGAGGGCTCTACATAGTTTGTGCAGCGACGGCCAGTCCCCCTCGGCGGCGTCGATGCGTTCCTCCCAGCCCGCGGTGTTGAACTCCTGTAACTTGGCCCTGACCCTCTCCGCTAGACGGTTCAGCTCTCTCTTAGTTGTGGGGCATCCCGTTGACTGCCACCGCTTGCGAAGGCGCCTCCTCTGGGCGATCATCTGCTTGAGGTGGGCGGGGAGGGGCCTGTACACAGACCCCCCCGGCGGCGTCGGCATGGTGGTAGTCGCCTCTGCGAGGGCGCGTTGGATGCAAGCGGTGACCTCTCCCGCTAGTTCGTCCACGTCTGCGGCGGTCACGACGGGCCAAGAAGGAGTGGTGGTCTCCATCGCTTCCTTGAATATTGTCCAGTCCGTTGATCGACGTGGCGCTGGAGGCGAGAGTCTGGTCGGCATCTCTGATAGGACGACGAGTACAGGATGGTGGTCCGACTGTAGCTCGTCGTCGATCACTTGCTGGGTGAGTTGGCAGTTTAGGCCCCTGTGGACTACGATGTCCAGCACGTCCGGTGCGTGCGCCTGGTAGTCTGGGTAGTGGGTCGGTGTGTCTGGGCCGGACACCGTATACCCGAGGGCCTCCGCGTCCGCGAAGAGCCGTCTACCCCAGGTATTCATACTGTTGCTGTTCCAGGCGGGATGCTTTAGGTTCATGTCGCCGGCAAGGAGAGTCGGCTGCGACGACAGAAGGATGGTGTGCAGCTCCGCTAGGTTGAGCGCGGAATTAGGCGGGTGGTATGCTGCGTAGATGTTGACGTCCTCACCGGCGACATGCAGCTGGATGCCCAGCGCCTGGAAGCTCGAGGTTTGGGCCTCTGGGAGTGGTTGATGGACGACTCTTCGGTTCACCAACACTGCCAGTCCGCGGTAGGAGATGCCGAGCGGGGACTTCTCATCCCTCCTGTAGACGATGTAGCCTGGGAACCTGGTTTGGTCCGCAGGTCCCAGGAGTGTCTCCGAGATGAGCGCCACGTCGACTCGTTGTTCCTTTAGGAGGAGGCGGAGTGGGGCGACCTTTGTCCTAAGGCCGCGGGCGTTCCAGTGTAGAATCCTCAACGAACTAGCCATGATAGAGGGCGAGGAGTTCAGCCAGTCCGTCGAGGATAACTAAGCCCGCGTCTTGTCCCTGTCTTATGGCCCTGATGAGGTCCATAAGTAGTTTTATGGCGCAGGCCGTAAAATGCTTTTGCTGGCGCTCGTTCTGAGGGGCGCCAGAGGTTGTGGTGCGGCGTCGCTGCTGTTCGTGGGCGCCGGCTGTGGCGATATACGCCGGTGGTTGCGGGCCAGTCGTCGCGGTTAGTGCGGCGGCTGGGGCCGCGTCTGTGGGTGGGGGGGGTTTACCCGCCCTCTTCCCCTTCCTTAGAGTAGCGGCGCCAGCAGCGGCGTCGGTCGGTTTGGCGTCCGAGGTGGTGGTGGTGGTGGTGGCAAGGGCCTGCGCCACGGCAGGGACAAGGCCCCGTTCTGTGTGGTTGGCGGGTGGCTGGGGTTTCTTCCCCCTTCTCCTTCCCCCGCGTCCCTTTTTTCTCCGCCCCGAGGCAGCGTCTCTGGGTGTGGGCCCGTTCGCTGCCGCCATCAGTGTAGCGCTGGGGGCCTCGTGGTCGTTGGCGGCGGTGTCAGCGGGGGTTGTGGTAGGCCCCTCTTTGGATCGGCGCTGGCGGGATGAGATGGCGACAGTACCCGCTCGCCTGTTGCTGGCCTCCTTCCTCTTAATGGGGCACTCGTTGCTGCACGCCGGGTGATCGCCCGCGCAGTTGGCGCATGTGGCCGGCTCAGTTCTTGGGCGCGGGCAGTCGCGGGCGGCGTGCTCCTCTCCGCATCTCACGCAGGCGAGCGGGCGGTGGCATTGGTGCGAGCTGTGCCGGAACTTCTGGCACCGGTGGCACTGGGCGGGCCCACGCTTGCTCCGCCAAGCTTCTACGCGGACACCACGCATGCACAACAGCACGGTGGTGTCGTAGATACGGCGGATGTCGGGCTGCCTCCTCAGCACTGCATGGAATATGCAGCCGGGTCGTCCTCCCCGTGCGTTGATATTACGCACGTACTCCGGCTGGTATCCCAGCAGCGTGAGCTCCTCCTCGATCTCAGCAGGATCGGTGTCCGCCGGCAGCCCACGGATAGCCACCTTTAGGCTACGCTCCGCCGGTAGTGAGTAGGAGAACCAACTTAGGCCCTCCGATCTCTCCAGGTCGGTGAGGTACCGCTGGACCACCCGATACTCTACCTCACTCTCAGGGACGAAACGGATTCCGCCCTGGTAAGGTCGAGCATTGGGTGGGTGGCCCAGCTTGTCCCTCACGGCCCTAAAATGGAAGGCCCAGTTGGGAAGCCTTTCCACCACTAGCGGAGGGTAGCGTGGCCTCTTCTCTGTTGCCTTTGCGGCAGTTGCGGCCGTGTCTTGGCTCGCTCCTTGTGCGGGGGCTGCCGGTGGGGGCGTCTTTGTAGAGGGTATAGAAACATCATGTTGTGAAGGACGGCGGGTAGCTTCGGCGAACGTCGGCGAACCGGCTCCGGCGCGGCCGCGCGCGTCGCGCTGCGGTGGCGGGGAGTCGGTGCAGACCCGCTTGGCCTCTTCAGCGGCCTCGCCGTCCGAGCTTCTTGGACGTCGCTGGGCCCTGGCCCCGAGCTGGAACTCGAAGCCAAAGGCCAGCGAGCCCTCGGTGCGCGTTTCACTGTCACTTTTATTTTCCACAGGGTGAGGGTAGTTACTAACCTCCGGATCCTCGAAGTGTTGATGGGCAGGCGTGTCGACGGACGTCGTCGACAGGTCGCTCCCCTCCCTCGACGAGCACGTCGACATAGCAGCCGGGGAGTCCTGTGCCGAGGATCTCGGAGGCGGTGGCGACATAACTGCGTCCTGGTAGGCTGCGGCGGCTGAGCCTGCCAGCAAGCGGTGAGGAGCGGGCGACGCCGTGCGCGCTGGGCGGGTCACCGTGGCGGCGGAGCGAGAGTGCGCGGGCTGGCGCGCGGCGGAGCGCGCAGGTGGCGGCGCGGAGTGAGCGGGCGCAGGCGAGGGGCGCGCGGCCGCGGGGTGCGCGGTGGGCGCGCGGGGCGCGGGCGGCGCAGTCGCTCGCATCGCCTGCGTCGCAGGGCGCGGGTGAGGCGCAGTAGCGCGCAGAGCGGGTGCGCGGTTGCAGGTACCGGCGGGCCCCGGTGCCTGAGTCGGCACGGGTCGGAACGCAGTCGGGCGGATTGGCACCGCTGGCTGGCTCCTGGGTGGAGATGGTGATGGTGACGCCGGCGAGTCGGCCGGGGTCCCGGCTCTCGACGGCGTCGGCGACGGTCCGGATGTTGTCCTCGGCGGGAGCCTCCTCTGGCTGGGGTTGTGCTGCGGCCTTGCAGCACCATCAGCGTCGGCGGTGGCCGGCGGAGCGCCGGGCGGCGAGTCCCCGATGATCGGGAGCGACGCCGTCCGGCCCCCCATCGACCGGGCCGCGGGTGGAGTCTTCTTCATGGCCTGTTCTTCTTCTGGAGTGAACCTCCGCAACCGCTACGGTGCTCAGCACCGGGCGGCACAAGGGGACTCAGCTGTGAACGCACAGGTGCCAGGCACCCATACGGTCACAGCGAGCTCCCTTTGTTCTCTGAGAAAAATAACGGTCGAAATCGACCGTTATTTTCTCCAACAAATTTATCAACGATTCGGGCGGTACTCGAACAAAATTGCGCCAAGGGAGGCGCAGCGGCGCCACTGCCGGTCAGTGGAGGCCTAACAAAACTTGCGACGGTGGCGACGTGTGTACTTCGCGGTTCACTGGCTAATCCCCTTTTTTTCCGCCACCGGGTGTCTTATATTTATACCCGACGCGCAGCTCAGCGGGCGGTGGGGCGGGGGGGGGGGGGGGGGCTCGATGCTCGTCGTTGGTTGGTTCTGCGTTGTTTCGTCGCGCGCATTCGAATAACATTACATTTTAGCATTAACCAAAATTGCATTTTATTTTTAATATTAGGTACCGTAATTTAAATAATAATAATAATTATGTAGGACGACGATATGCACCTAAAGACATGATAGCTATATGGTTGTAAATACTTAATCAATTATTATTATGTAGTAGGTAACAAACAGAGTATTCCTGCAAGTTAACTTAATTACCTATGTCAAAAGAATTATCTGACTGTCTCTGTTAGTTATTTAAGTCGTCATTTAGGTAGGTACTTATTAGTACTTAAGGGTCTATATTGGAATCGTGTTGTGTGTGAGTTCTGTTAGTTAGTTAGTTAGTTAGGTAGGTAGGTAGGTAGGTAGGTAGGTAACGGTTACGTTTTTGTGACTTCTGATATAAAGAAACATTTAATAATCTGATACATATGTGGCCCTGAAAAGGGCCTTTTGTGTGAACGCACAGCCACAAACTGCACACAGTCAACGTCGAGGACGTTGTGTGTGTATTGTGACGTATGCTGATGCAGCAGCAGTTTAAGCGTGTTCGCCTCTGATCCTGCGCGCCAACTGGATGTCCTTGGGCATGATGGTGACGCGCTTAGCGTGAATCGCGCACAAGTTGGTGTCTTCGAAGAGACCGACGAGGTAAGCTTCGCTAGCCTTCTGCAGAGCCATGACAGCGGAGCTCTGGAAACGGAGATCGGTCTTGAAGTCCTGTGCGATCTCACGTACGAGACGCTGGAACGGGAGCTTGCGGATCAGCAGCTCGGTACTCTTCTGGTAGCGACGAATCTCACGGAGGGCCACAGTGCCGGGCCTGTAGCGATGGGGTTTCTTAACGCCACCGGTGGCCGGTGCGCTCTTGCGGGCAGCCTTGGTGGCGAGCTGCTTCCTCGGAGCCTTACCACCGGTGGATTTACGAGCGGTCTGCTTGGTACGTGCCATTGTAAACTACACGGAACGGGAGAAAATAACAGAAAAACGAACGAATTTACGCAACGCACGCGCGGACCTACACACTTCGAACGTACGAGAGTGAATAAAAACGTCAGCTTGTGAATATTTTGCGCTGCGCCCCCGCTAGGGGGCGCGGCAGGCGGTCACGGGGCTTTGCCCCCTGGCCGCGGAGGCCATACCTTGGCCCGTAAATACGGGCCCGTCATTGAGTGGCCATATAGGCCGGGCCTAGTGGCGCGCGAGTATCAACGCGCGCCTATGTGTGTGATTGCAGTGATTTTTTCGGTAGGCGCATCGACAGCGCTGTCGATCCAGCGCTGCTTTCTTCACGACACCTCGGCGGTCTGTCACCGCCAGGTGAGACCCCCAGTTACCCAGGGGAGGCCCGGCGGGTGACGACCAGCGACAGAGGTGCCGACTCCGACGCACCTACGAAGGATGTATGGCTCCCGCCCGTCCCGCTTCCAGAGCTAGCCGGTCGCGGTCCGGGCTAAGGAACCGTTATGTGTGTGTGGACGGTATTGTATTGTGTAACACCGCCCAGTGTTAGCGTGAGTCGCGAGCCCGCGCCGCGCCTCTACGCGTGGGTTTACATGTGTGTAGAGTGGTGCTTGTGTGGTTTTAGCTGCACAGCATGTCTATATTAACTTAGAACACGCTGTGCAGCCGGGATGCGAGTGGGTTGTAGAGTCATCTTGTGCAGGTAAGCTGCGTGTAGCCTGGTACAGCTTACCCGGAAGTCAAGTCCGGTGGAGAGGGGTCAACGTCCGCTACCAGGTCGCGGGGGAGGGGGCGCCTCGCGTCAGGGGGGCGCGCGTGCCAGGGCGCAATGTGCTTGACGTGCGGCCAGGCAGATGCGTCGGCACGCGCGAACATGCCCGTCGCAAGGCGCCGGATGAAGGCGTCCAGGCTCTCGATCCCGAGGTCCCGATGGATGACGTCATTCCTCACGTAGCGAGGGGCGTCGACGATGGTCCGCAACGCAAAGTTCTGCTGCGTGCGGAGAAGCTGCTTGTGTCCCTCGCACGCGAGGACGTACCATGCGGGGGCGGCGTACGTCAGAATCGAGCGTATATAAGTTTTATACACGCCCAACTTGACGCGCGCCGGCAGTCGGGACGAGAGCACTGGCTTGAGCTGGTTGCGGGCAACCTTAACTCTAGCCGCGACCTGGCGGACATGTTGACCCATGGTGAGCCGACGGTCGATGGTGACACCCAGGTATTTCACCCGGGGCGACCACTCGACGTCGGCGCCTTGTAGAGTCAGGCGTGGTGGGAGGGGCGCTGACCCGGTGATCATCGCCTGCGTCTTACCCACGTTAACCGACAGCCGCCACTTGGACAGCCAGTCTGGCAGCAGATCAAGCGCGCGCTGCATTTTGACCGCCGCGTACTTTGCGTTGAGCGAGGTGGTGATGTACGCGGCGTCGTCGGCATACAGCGCGAGCATCGCCTCTGGCGTCGTGGGGATGTCGTCGGTGTAACGTGAGTAACACGCCGGCGAAACGCAGCTGCCCTGCGGCACGCCGGCCAGCACCGGGCTGGCGCTGGAGAGCGCTTCCTCGACCACCACACGGAAAACCCTACCTACAAGGAAAGATTGGACCACTTTAACGACGCGGCGGGGCGCGTCCGACGTGGCCAGCTTGTACACCAGGCCGTCGTGCCACACGCGGTCGAAGGCCTTCTCCATGTCGAGGAGTACTGCAACCGAATACTCCTTCTTGTTCAGTGCTTGCGTCAGGTGGTGCAGTACCCTCGACAGCTGAAGCGTCGTGCTGTGTTCCGACCTGAACCCAAACTGCTCAGGCCGTGGAGCGATGTGAGGCTGGAGATGTCGCAACAGGAGTTGTTCGAACACCTTGGAGATTGTAGCCAGCAGCGTGATAGGCCGATAGCTCTCCGGCTTCAGGATATTTTTCCCCGCCTTAGGCAGCATAATGACGCGCCCTTCCTTCCACGAGGTAGGGAACGTCCCGGTGCGCAGTATCGCCGTGAACAGGCGCGCCAGCGCCGCGACCATTCGGTACGGCAGGTGGCGCAGCACTGTGTTGGTGATACCGTCCGCACCGGGGGCCTTCCTGGGCTTCGTCCTCAGGATGGCGCGTCTAACTGCCCCAGGCGAGAAAAATATGGCGTCTTCCTCGGGAGCTATCGGCGTGGCGAAGTAGTCCCCAAGGTGTTTCTCGACTGTTGCGACATGTTCGGCGTCGCTGGTCGGGTTCGGTCGGAACTGACGCTCCAGGTGCTCGGCGAAGACCTCCGCGCGGTCCTCTGCCACGTATTTGAGCGCCCCGCCGCTGTCCAGCAGTGGGCGCACCGGGGCTGGGGTGTTCGTCAGTTGGCGGCAAAGCCGGTGGGCGGATGGCCAGCTGCCTGCCGCCTCCTGGATGCGGTCCTCCCAGCTCTCGGCTTCCCTGCTCCTCAACTCGGCCTTAATCTTCTCCGCAAGACGGTTGAGTTTCCGTTTCAGGGACGGACACCTCAGTTGCTGCCACTGCTTGCGAAGGCGCCTCTTGTCGGCGATCATCTTCTGTAGGTAGGCCGGCAGAGGCGGCTGAAGCACTCTCCTCTGCGGCTCTACCGTAGTCGCCGCTTCCAAGGCGCTCTTGATACAAGCAGTGACGTCGTCCGCTGTCTGGTTGACGTCTGCGGAGGTAATCACGGGCCGAGTCGGTGTGGTGGCCTCAATCTTTCCCTGGAAAATTTCCCAATCAGTTAGTCGACGTGGCGCTGCGGGCGTCTGTCGGGTCGGCATACCTGACAGGACGACGAGAACAGGATGATGGTCTGACTGCATCTCGTCGTCTAACACCTGCTGGGTGATCTGGCAATGTAGCCCTCGGTAGGCCACGATGTCCAGCACGTCCGGCATGTAAATATAGGCGTCCGGGTAGTGGGTGGGCGTCTCTGGGCCGGACACCGTGTAGCCGAAGGCTTCCGCGTCCGCATAGAGTCGTCTGCCCGCCGTGTTGGTCACGGCCGAGTTCCACGCTGGGTGCTTACAATTTAAGTCACCAGCGAGGATCGTCGCGCCGCCGCTGGCCTCGAGAAGGGCCCTCAGCTCCGATGGGTCCAGTTTGGCCGAGGGCGCCTTGTAGCAGGCGTAAATGGCGAGATCCTCGCCGGCAACGTGCAGCTGCACACCCAGCGCGTAGAACGAGCCAGGTGACGACACGGGGAGCGCTTGATGGACGACTCTACGCCTCACCAGTACCGCCAGACCACGGTAGGGGGTGTTGGTAGCCGACCTTTCATCCTTCCTATAAGCGAGGTAACCTGATACTCTGAGCTTGTCCTCCTGTCCCAGGTGCGTCTCGCTTATTAGCGCCACGTCGATGTCCTGCTCGTACAGGAGGCGGCGGAGGGGGGCGACCTTACCTCGAAGGCCGCGGGCGTTCCAATGGATCACCCTTAACGGCCTAGCCATGGTATAATTTGAGGAGCGAGGCCAGGCCGTCAAGGATGACAAGCTCCGCGTCCTGTCCTTGCTTGATGGCCTTTATCAGGTCCATCAGCAACTGGATCGCGCAGGCTGTGAATTCTTTCTTCTTTTCATTTTCAGCGCCGGTAATTGGGCCGGCGCTTGATGGGCCTTTGGGTGGGCCTTGTGTGGCCGAAGGCCGCGCTATGCCGGCGCTGGCCGCCGGCCTGGGTTTCCCACCCATCTTCTCCTCCTTAGGATGGGGAGGTACTCTATTACCTCCCTGAGGAGGCACAGCCTGCGCCTGGGTCGAGGTGAGGTCGACCCTGTGGGTGCCTTCCACGGGCGCGGTTGGGGGCGTGGGCTTCTTGCCTTTGCCCCCGCGCTTCTTTTTCCTGTTCCTCCGCCGCTTGGAGGAGGAGGGGGCTTCTCCCCTGTTAGTGGGCCCGTTGGCCGCCGCCATCAGCGACGCGCCTTGGACCTCGGTAGAGGCCACTTCTGCCGGCCTCTCGGTGACCGTTGCCGGTCGGTGCGAGGCGGTCGTGGCGGCGACTGTGCCCGCTCGCCTGCGCCGCGATTCCGCCTGGAAGGCGGGGCAACGCACGTTGTTGGCGGGGTGGTCACCCCCGCAGTTGGCGCACGTCGCCGGCTCTTCACGCGGGCGGGGGCAATCACGAGCAGCGTGCCCTTCGCCACAGCGGACGCAGGCGAGCGGCCGGTGGCAGTGGTGCGACGAGTGCCTGAATTTCTGGCACCGGTGGCACTGGGCGGGCCCTCTTTTGCCCCGCCAGGCTTCAATCTTGACACCACGCATGCACATGAACACGGTGGTATCGAATATCGACCTGGCCTCCGGTGTCCTCTTGAGGACAGCGTGGAACACGCAGCCGGGTCGTCCCTGGCGCGCCTTGATGTGGCGCACGTACTCCGGCTCGTGCCCCAACGCCCGGAGCTCCTCCTCTATTTCCTCGGCCGGGGTGTCGACCGGCAGCCCTGTGATGGCCACCTTCAAGCTGCGCTCCGCTGGCAGCGAGTAGGCGAACCATGAGATGCCGGACTTCTTCTCCAGGCCGGTCAGGTAGCGCTGGACCACCCTATATTCCTCCTCGCTTTCGGGCGAGAAGCGAACCCCAGCGCCGTATGGGCGAGCGTTGGGGGGGTGGCCCAGCTTGTCCCTGATGGCCCTGAAGTGAGCGGCCCATCCTGGCAGCTTCTCCACCACCAGCGGAGGATACCTAGGCCGCTTCTGCGGCTTCGGCTTAGGCTGGCTGGTGGCCTCTCCTTCTACGTCCCCTGGGGCCGCCGGTGGAGCTGTAAGGGCAGTGTAGGCACTAACACTCACCCCTTGCGCCTCCTGGTGGCCGCCTTGCGTCGGTGACGGCGATGCGGGCGGCGTACGCCGGGCCGCCTCGGCGAAGGTGGGCGAGTTGGTCGCGCCCTGCCCCCGACCCCGCGATGGCGCGTGTTCGCGCTGCGGTCGCGGCGGGTCGAGGCAGTAGCGCTTCGCCTCCTCCTCCTCCGACTCGGTGCTTCGCCGCCGTCGCTGAGGCCTTGGGTCCTTGGGCCCGTAGTCGGGTCCCTGCGACGGCGTCGGTGATGCAGGTGGGGTGCGCCTCCACTGCGCACTCGGCCCAGAGTCGGCCGAGCTCGCAGACACCATCGACATGCTCGAGCCGGCTCGCGACGAGCATGCCGACAGTCCTGCCGGCGAATCGTAGGCCGAGGCGCGGGGGGGCGCCGGCGAGTCAGGCGCCTGGGGTGCCGAGGGCGCCAAGCGGGCACCCGGCACCGGCAACGCCGGTCCGGACAGCAGGCTGTGCCGAGGGCCGGCAGTGGCGGTGCGCGAAATTGAGGCTGCGCCACTGGTGGCGACCGCCGCGGACGCAGCCCGGATGGGCGCGTTCGACGCGGCGTGGCGCGAAGCGGCGGTAGGGCGCGCTGCCGGTTGTGCGGAGCGCGCAGGTGTCGCTGGTGGTGGTGGCGCCTGGGCGCGGAAGATAGCCGCGGGGGTGCGCGGCTGGGGTGCGGGTGCACGCGCCGGTGGCGCGGGATCACACACCGTCACGCGCGCAGTGGGTGCAGCGGCGCGCGCGCTGGACGCGCGCGTCGGGTGCGCAGCTGCGGGTCCCGGGGCCTGGATCGGCACCGGGCGGAAGGCGGACGGTCGCACGGCTACGGCCTGCGGTCGGCTCGGCGGAGGCACCGGCGCAACGCGCGCAGGCGCCGATGTCGTCGACGCGCCGAGCGCAGCTGCCGCCCTGCTCCGTCCCGCTTCCTCGTCCCTCCTCGTTGTGGGGTGGTGCTGGTGCTGCCCCGCCTTCCTGGACGCCTGCTTCTCCTCGCTACGAGGAGAGGTGGGTCCAGACGGCGTCGCACCGGACGTCGCCACGCCGATATTCGGCATCGACGTCGTCCGGTCCAACCCCGGACGAGGCTCGTTGGTGCCGGCGTCGCCGCGGCCGAGCGAGCCACGGGCGCCGGGCTTCGGCATCTCTGCGGTGCCTGACAAGACACTCACTGTTCACGCACGTGTCACGGTACAAAGTTCACAAGCACAGACTTTACACAGACTTCACTTAAGTACACAGAAAAACAGAAAACTACTCTTCTTGGGGGGAGCGGATCCGCGACCGCAACGGTGCTGGTGCACCGGGGAGCACGTAGGCCTCCCCTGTGTTCGCACCCGTGCCAAGCACTTGTGCGAACACAGGGAGAGATAAAAGTTAGAAGGCGGTCCGGGCGGAAAAAGTTTTGCTCATGTACCCCCAAGTCGAGGCACAATTCACAAAAACTTTCCTTTGACGACACTACACTCGACGGCGCTGCTCGGAGTGAGGTGTTGCTAGGTCCACTGGCGAATCCTAAAAACGTCAGAGCAGTATCGGGCCTTATTTATACCCGTGGCACCGTAGCGGACAGGCGATCGCGCGCACCCGCGCGCCCTCTACAGTACATTGTACTAACAAAACTTGTAAAACAAATCGACACGAATTAAGCAAAATTTTTCTTTTTTTTCTTTTCTTTTAAAGTCTCAGTCTTATGAAAAAATAATAATAATAAAAAAAAAAAAAAAAAAAAAAATAGGTACCATCATAATAGTGTTTGCACAATATTTACAGAAAGAAAGAAGTAAATGTCACTACCTATACGTATGTACGTGCTTACCTACAAATTGAATTGCTCCACTACGCCGTGTTTTAATAACGAATATAGGCATTTAACTTATTATTGTCGACTTATTTACTATTTCTCTCTCTCTATTTCAAAACTGCCATTTGATTTTTATTCATAAGAAATTTAGTGTGCGTGTTGTGTTTATTTTGTAGATGATTCGTCTCTTTGCTATTCGAGCAAGCATGCATATATTTACTAGCTGTTTGGTAGCGACTTTTTATTATTTTATTTGATCAACATGAACGGTAGGTAGGTAGGTAGGTAGGTAGGTAGGTAGATAGTTAGTTAGTTAGTTAGTTAGTAACGTTTTGACGAGTTCCCAATTTTAGAAATGTGAATTGATAACATCACATGAACATATTTGTGGCCCTGAAAAGGGCCTTTTGTTGTTTCTCCTGCCATCCCACGGTGTGCGTGCGCGTCCAGACGTTTGTCGTGGTTTGTTCGCGACGCGTGCGTCGTGCGCGTCTCGTACGTACACACATGACACACACACACACGTACCGAGTAGGTAGGTGTATGTATGCGCATGCATGCACATTACGAAGACACTAGCACAATTAACACACGCATCACAGTCAACAAGACACACGAACAAGCGCACTGGGTTTAACACTGTATACACACACGAGGCGAGGCGTCGAGACGGAGCGTCGGCGGCTCTCGCTAGCTCTACCGACCGACCGCTCACTTGGAGCTGGTGTATTTGGTGACGGCCTTGGTGCCTTCACTGACGGCGTGCTTGGCGAGTTCACCGGGCAGCAGGAGCCTGACGGACGTCTGCACCTCCCTGGACGTGATGGTCGACCTCTTGTTGTAGTGGGCGAGGCGGGAAGCTTCGGCGGCGATACGCTCGAAGATGTCGTTAACGAACGAGTTCATGATGGACATGGCCTTGCTGGAGATACCGGTGTCGGGGTGCACCTGCTTCAACACCTTGTAGATGTAGATAGCGTAGCTCTCCTTCCTCTTGTGCTTCTTCTTCTTCTTGTCGGTCTTGGAGATGTTCTTCTGGGCTTTGCCAGACTTCTTGGCGGCTTTACCACTTGTCTTGGGCGGCATTATGGAATATTAGAGTACACACGTGCTACCGAAACGGAGTTCAGTCGCAGTATAAAGCTAGCGCGTTTTTTTTTTTTTTTTTTTGAATGGGCATCTCGCAGTTCAGCCTGAGGAGGCTGGCTTCTGCTTAACCGGTAAAATCCCTGTGGATGCCTCTAAGTTAAAGGCCTCCAGCTTAAAATAAAACTACAAACTAAGCGACCACACGCTAAGGGCACCCCCTATGGGGTACGAGCCTCGGCTTAGGGCGTCGCTGGGGAGGGCAGCAAGGGGACAGGCTGGATAATATTTAGGGGCTGATTTATAGCTAACGGCTCAGCATCGCGGGCTGGCTCGAGCAAGGGTCGGGGGGGGGCAGTAGAACGGGGACGTCGCGGCGGACCTCGGCGACGAGGTCGGAACGTCTGCGGTCTGTATATGTATTTACGACGTAGTGTACTGGTTTCCCTACTGCTTTCCTGGAGGATGGTGGTAGGGTCATCGGGGGTGACTAGAGTGTGCCTGGGACGGCGAATCCTACTGATACGCGATGGGTCGTATCGGGCGGCCGATGCGATCAGGGGGTTTTTATGCTTGACAGCGGAGTCGAAGAAACGCTTAGACAGCCGTTTCATAAACTGTTGAATAGTAGGCAATCTGAGGTCGACATGGAGACTCTCATTGCGGGTAACAATAGTTTGCGTCGGCCCGTCTTTTATACTCGCGCACGTAAGCGCTCGGCGCGGCGGCACACAATATTTTCCCGCCCTTTCGACAAACGCTGTGCGCGATCCGACGGAGCGGCGCCCGGCAGGTTCAAACTAGGGCGTGCAAACCCGGCCTTCCGGTTTTACTGAAAACCGGAAACCGGACAAAATTTACCGAGTTTTGAAAACCGGAGTTGAGAGACAAAACCGGAGCTAACTCCGGTTTTGTCTGTTACATACTTATACTGCAGTAGTCTGTTACATATTTATATTTTGGTTTAAGCAACTTTTTTCGAACACGCTCAAGAAAAATCTTGAGCTCTTTAATTAATAACTACTAACAAGTTGTTAGTAGTTATTAATTAAAGAGCTCAAGATTAAAGAAATTGAGACGTATAGTAATTGTGGTTGTGTTTAGTGTCTTAAGATGATGAATGTGTTTTGTATGTTTAAAAAATATTATTTTATACTTAACAGAATTGTTAGGTACCTACTAAAGGTACCACAAACTTACTTGTTGTTGATTTGATCTCAGTCAGTTAATCTTTATATTATTTTAAGTTCCTGTTATCCAAACTATTAATGTGATCTACTTGGTATTGGTTGGCATAAATGGTTGATTAAAAAGAGGTATATCATACAATTTGTTTTATTGTGGGTGTACATTGGTACACCTCTGCCTAACCCTTCGGGGAATACAGGCGTGATGGTATATTATATTATTTTTTATTTTTGTTTTATTTGTAGAGTTTGTGGGTATCTAAGAATATTGTTTTCTTGTTTTCTATTCTACTATAAAAACAATATAAAATTGTTGCCGAAACCGGGGCTAACACCGGTTTCCGGTTTTGGGACCTCAAAACCGGAATTCAAAACCGGTTTTGTAGACCTTCCGGTTTTGCATCAAACCTGTCGCGACCTGCTTAAAACGTGAATGTGGCTCCGTCGGTCGACCAATCACAGCGTTTGTTTACATTGCGTATTTGGGACTTTGTCATAATAAGTTTCTTTATTCGCCTATTTACATTGTGATTCTTGTTATCTATACTAAATCAACTTTATTGCTATTTACAAGTTTCTGACGCTTCGATCGGCGTCCGTTACACCTACTGATACGCACTGGTGGGGATAGTTGGATTTTTTTTCCATTAATCGCTACCAGTAGGGATAACTTTTCAAGGGTTTCTATAAAGGGTGTAAAAAGACCCTTAACAAAAACGAAAACCACATATTCTGCCCATCATTGGGATCATTTTTTTCTTCTAGACAATACCTGGGAAACCACAGGTTCTGGAGATATTGAAGGTCAAAGTTCCAATTTTTTCATAAGTTTTTTTTTTTAAACCACTTTTTAAGATTTTAACTTTACTTTAATTAACTCCATGACCCATTAACTATTCAAAGCAACCATCAGCACTAAGTTTTGAGTGCGTAACATTGAGTTTTACCGTGAAACGTGATTTTTCACACCAAAAAAAAAAGTCGTTTCCCAGCAATAATTTTTGCGTAGAGTTACTTAATTTGATGTACAGAATGCATAGTTGACGGCTTCGTGAAGGGTCTGTTTACACCCCGTATATGATTAATTAGGGGTTCCTGAAATACTTGTGATAGTGATCTTTTTATAAATGTGAAGTATTTTTGATGTTTTATTGACGCTGAAAAAATAGATTGTCTTGTTAAGTTTATTGTTCTTTAAGTTTCCGGAAACAGTAGTATGTTTCTGGGCGTAAACACAGGGCAAATAATTTTGCTGAATCATGGCATTTCAAAATTAATGAAAAAAGTAATAGAAAATTGAGTTTATACGGATTACTAATAATACTACAAACCGCTTTAAAGCTATTATACACGATTTTAAAGCTCCGACACCCCGAGACCAGGCATATGTGCTACGTGATATTGTTATCCAAAATGCACAACTACAACTTGTTACGGCAGAAATTACAGTAGGTGCTTTCTTAGATATGGTTAGGTAATCCGGTCTAGTGCCGGTGTCGCTGCAGCAGCGATTTTAGCGGGTATTTTTAAATTATATTAATAAATCCGGCACTAAACGGGATACATTGTACTGTACAATGTAGGTATGGGAGTATAATTTTATATTTTAAGTTGACTCAAATGAAGTTATGTTTTTAACAGTAGGTAATTTTAGTATGGATTTGTTTGTATTAAAATCGTTTTTGAGATTTTCTTTTGTTTTTTTTCAATACTTTTTATCACAAGTAATTCGGGAACCCCTAATAAATCATATAATTTTGTTTTTCCATTAATCCCTACTGGTAGCGATAAATGGAAAAACAAAATCTAACTATCCCCACCAGTGCGGATCAGTAGGGATATATGGAGTAGAAAGTTCCATATATCCCAACCGGTAGCGATAATTGGAAAAAATGTCCAAGTATCCCTACCAGTGGGGATAAGTCAGTAGGGATATATGGAACGGGGGAAAAAATGTAGGGCGAGGTCTGTTCTTTTGTTTGATTTAAGTATGTGTATTTGTGGAAATAAAACAATAACTTTTTGAAGTAATGGTTTATTTTTTTAATTATATAATTACCTATTACCTTTTTATTATTATAATGACCTTCACACAAGAAACTAGGAAAAAAATCCTCACACTGCACACAAAGTACAATTGCTGATACATTACAAGGCATAACTATACTAATCCATACATAATCTGTTAGCTAATTTAATAACGATTCTGCCAATGATGTAACTTGTAGAGATCTACCTATCGTAATTTTAGAGATATCGTCGTTTTAATCAGACGCGGCGAAATCTGTAAAATACCATATTTCAGGCAAATCAATGAATCTGAATCTGAATGAAAGCGTAACTCATAAATATGTAATTTCCTATACACGGTAGAAGGGACATCGGCGCACAAACAGTTACTACGTACTCAGTACATCGTTCCGAACCCAATAACATAGAAATCGTTTAAAGATATTTTTTTTTAATGTATGGAACAGCTGCTTTGTTTAATAAACGCTGAAAATGGGTCTTGGTCAAAATGGGTAAGTCTAACAGAATTGAAATACCTCAAATCATAGCTCACAATAAGTTCTCCAATCCATACTAAGGCGACAAGTACCAAGGTCGCCTGAGACCAGAAAATTCACAGCAACTACAGACGGTCAACTAGTGGTCATTTACGGAGACGCGGCGCGTCGGGCAGCGCGTTGTGCAGCGCGACCCGCTTTCAATTCAAACATATGGTGATGTATGAGAGCGTTTACGGAGAAGCATTTTTACGCGCGTTTGCTTGAAATGCAGCTTTGCCCGCAGATGACACCGCCGCGGTGAACGCGGCGGTGCACACGCGCAAACGCGCAAATAGGAACATATGGCAGATGACACCGCCGCGTCGCCCGCGGCGTTCGCCGCGGCGGTGCACGCTCCGCGTCTCCGTAAACAACATCGTACATTGTCATATGTTTGTGTTTGGGCGTGTGATAACGCGGGCCGCTGCACGCGCCGCTGCACGCGCCGCCTATCCGTAAACGGAAAAAACGCGCAACGCGCCGCGCGACGCCCCGCGCAACGCGCCGCCCGACGTGCGGCTTCTCCGTAAATGGGCACTTAGGCTCCGGCCTAAATAGGCCACCCAATGAAGCACCAGCGTGTCTTCACAGCTCTTGGGCAATCCAAGACCACTCCAATCCCTGGGCTAATGAATGATCCCATTCCCTGCCTCACGCCCCCTAAGGCGCGAATTGCACAGAAACGGCGTAAGGTGTAGGTGCGGCGCAGGCATGATGCCGCTTCAAAGCGTTTTCATACAAAATGTACGTAAGCGACGCGCGACGTGTCTTCAATCACACTCGGTGCAGGCACGCCGTTCCTACGTTTCCTTATAAATTCCACGCCTGCGCTACGTCTGCGCTGCACCGTCACCTTATGCCATTTCAGTGTAATTCGCGCCTAGGGCCGCTCCCGCTACGGGACTGTTCGAAAGAGATACCGTGGCCTTGGAACACAAAGGGCAAAGAAGGAACATGGATGGGTTTTAGTCAGTAAAAGTCTGACACTCCCTCCCTCTCCACCCAGAGCGGGAGGAGTTATTTGATGATTTCCAATCCGTAAAAAAAAAAAAAGGCCGCACCCGCTCGCCCCGCGCCCGCTCGCTCGCGCCTTCCGGCCCCGTGGTCGCGGCCGGAGAGAAATCTTAGAATAAATGTCAACCTATAGAAGCGTAAAGAAGCATCCATCAGAAACAAAACCGCGTGTGTTTATTATGTGTTGTTACTACTTTACTAGGTATTATTAATATAACTGTATACAATTATATGACGTCTTATGACGTAGTTTCCATTCCGGTGAGTAATAGTCTTGATATAGTCATTATTGCAAACAGGTCAGACGAGGCGGGTGGACGCACAGAGGTCGCCAATACTTCTTTGTTGTTAGTGATATGAGTGCCAAATAGTGAGATTAGTGTGTGTTCAAAATGTTGGTGTTTAATATAGTTGTAATTAGTTTTGGTAAGTATTTCTTTATTACGAAATCAAACTCAAAGCATTTATTTGAAATAGAGTGGCAATTTTGAATTATAAATATTTATTTGAATTATAAATCAGTCCAGTCACAACGCATAATAATTTTGTAATGTACAGTAGTTGCTCATTCCAATGCGTAGATCTCTTTGGAGAAGAATGGATGAGAAACTCCACGGACATTATTTATTACAATCTGTGTGCCCGAGAGGTTTCCCCATGCGCCAAAATGGCGGAATTTTATCCTTAACTCTTCATTCAATCTAATTGGGGGTCGAATTTTCTAAAAATCTTTCATTTTCGTAAAGGATTTCTTGTACAAAACGTGATGGTCTAAGACCCAATGGATGCGCTGTATCTGGCTCCGAATTTAAGAAAACAAAAACAAATAGGTACTTTTAATGTAGGTAACAAATCTCTGTACATGTAAAAATCACAATAAAATCCATAAGCACTAATAATAGGTCTTTAACTATGAAATTACCGTTTTTTTCTCCCATTTTATTCTATTTGTAACTTTGACGTAAGTATAGTTATATTTTTTTCCTAATTCCATGTTATTGGATTAATTGTTAAATGACGTACCTTTTAGAGTTTAAAAACTCTACTAGTAGTTGCATATTACCTCATAGGGTAGTGTGTCAAAACACCTGTTTCAATGTGCCGTCGGTTTCACTACTTCAAGTAGATATATTTTTGTCATAGACTGTGTTTTGAGAATTTAAGATACGCAGTGCAGCGCATCTTTTTTCACTCTATTTATTGCAAAATTGCATCATACAGAGTCGCGTCAGACGTTTCCAAGAAAGAAAAAAAAATAGGTATGTAAATATCACTTTTCACGAAATCGTCCATACAAATCGTAATATTATAAATGCGAAAGTAACTCTGTTTGTTACCTTTTCACGACTGAACGGCTAATCGGATCGTAGTGAAATTTGGCAAGGAGATGAATTATATGCTGGAGAAGGACATAGACTATCTTATTTTTTTTTCTCACACATACTCATCAAAATTTCCACGCGAACGTAATCGCGGGCAACTGCTAGCAGAAGATAATTAAATGAAACTTTGATGTTATTATACATTTTGATCAGAAAAAATATGCTTTTTCAACAGTAAAGAACATACTTAATATTACTTTATACGCCTGTTTAGTAATAGTACAGTCGCCTGCGCATCAAGTTACCACAATCTGTCAAATTTTCTCATTCGATTTTGAACTTTACCATCAACATTTTATGGTTAAGTTCAAAATCGACGACTGAACTGATAACGGTTACCACGTATTCAGTACATTCTGAGCCTCCCTACATAGAAATTTTTCATCGGTTATTAAAAAAAATCTGCTGTTCCATACATTTTGACCGTGTAGGTATCGCAATAATTTTTTTTGGGAAAACCCATTGAAAAGTAAATGATGTACTGAATACGTGGTAACCGTTTTCGCGTAGGTGTCCCTACCACCCCATAATATACTCAAGACACCAGTGGCGAAGGTTCCATACAACTCGATTCCTACCGGCTTCACTTTGAAAAATGGCACAGTCAGTATTCTATAGACAAATAATAAAGGGTGTAAAAAGACACTTAACGAAGCCGAAAGGCACCTATTCTCCCCGTCAATGCGATCATTTTTTGTTTTAGACCCTACCTAGGAACATCCTAGTTACGGAAATATTGGGGATCAAAGAATTTTTCACTTTTTTTTTTTAAATACATGTGTTTTAAGTAAGATTTTTACTTTAAACACCTCCACGACCCCCGTACCATTCAATCCATCCATCAGCACATTGTTCTGAGGGCGTTACATTGAGTCCTACCGTAAAACGTGATTTTTCACCCAAAAAAAAAGGCGTTTCCCAGCAAAAATATTTGCGTAAAGTTACCTAGTTTGATGTACAGAATGCTTGATTGACGGCTTCGTGAAGGGTCCGTTTACACCCTGTATAATCACATTAAAGATATGTACTCCGGCTTACCTCTAAAATAAATTGACCCTTTGCTACTGCAAAACACTCACACGTTAGCACGGTTTAGCACCCGACAAAAAAAAACAAAAAAAGTATCGGTGTTGCATCTCAGAGTGGTCAAACAGGACACACTGACCTCATCTTATATGTAAAACACGTTATGATCGCGTTTGGCTAACTACAAACAGAAATAAATATCGATAAATGTTCATTCGGAATTCCTCGCGATGTTTTCCTTATTATGTTTCAGACATGACTTAAAATAATAACACATTGATAACTTAAAGATTAACTAAAACATAAATATGACGTTATTATAACTAATCTTACTAATCTACACTAATATTATAAAGAGGAAAGATTTGTATTTCTGTGTGTGTATGTTTAAAATGAATAAACTCAAAAATTACTGTGCCGATTTCAAAAATTTTTTCACCATTAGAAAGCTACACTATCCCTGAGTAACATAGGCTATATTTTATCCCAAAATGTAAAAAAAAATGTCCACCCGTGCAAAGCCGGGACGGGCCGCTAGTATTATTATAAATGCGAAAGTTTGTAAGGATGGATTGGATGTTTGTTACTCTTTCACGCAAAAACTACTGACCGGATTTGGATGAAATTTGGCACAAAGATAGTTTATAACCCCCCCCCCCCCCCCGGCTTCGCACGGGTGCAATGTAGATACACATATCAGTGGCGAAGGTTACATGCAACTCGATTCCTACCGGCTTCTCTTTGAAAAATGGCACAGTCAGTATTCTAAGGACAAATAAAATAATCACATTAAAGACTTGTACTCCGGCTTATGCCTTACAAGATTGACCCTTCGCTACTGACACATATACATAAAGGGTGTAAAAAGACCCTTAACGAAGCCAAAAGGTACTTGTTCTCCCCGGCATTGCGAACATTTTTTTGTTCTAGACCATACCTGGGAACCTTCTAGTTACGGTGATATTGGGGGTCAAAGTTCCAACTTTTTTACAAGTTTTTTTTTAAATACCTACATGTTTATAATGTAAGATTTTTACTTTAAACACTTCCACGATCCCCGTACTATTCAATCCATCCATCAGCACAATGTTCTGGGTGCGTTACATTGAGTCCTACCGTAAAACGTGATTTTTCACTCCAAAAAAAAATTTCGATTCCCAGCAAAAATTTTTGCGTAACGTTACTTAGTTTGATGTACAGAATGCATGGTTGACGGTTTCGTGAAGGGTCCGTTTACACCCTGTATACATATAAACCTTCCTTCAAGAGGAAGGTTTATATCTCTCTATCTATTGCTCAAAACTGCATTAAAATCCGATGCGTAGTTTAAAATCTATACATATAATAAAACAGTAAAAAAACTGTGTCTGTACATTGAAGATATTAAAAAAAAAAAAAATTGGGTGTGGTTTAGAAACAGTAATAGAGCACGAATCCAAAAAAAAAATTCTGTCTGTTTGTCTGTTTGTCTGTTTGTCTGTTTGTCTGTTTGTTTGTACACGCTAATCTTCGGAACTACTGGACGGATTTGAAAGATCTTTTTTTTGTTGTATAGGTATTGAGTCTGGGCAACATATAGGCTATAATTTATCTTGGAAACTTGAACACCTGATGCAGAACCGCAATAGACCAGCTAAACTATAAGAGATACAAAAATAGTACCATAGCAAAAATTGTTCCACGTGAAGAGCATTTTCTGTTGAGAGAATAAATTTGAAGATCTGGAACACCTGATGTGGAACTCCAAGAGCCCAGCTACACGATAACATATATAGGAATGACGTCTTAGCAAAAATTTTTCAATCTGATGAGCACTCTCTGTTGATTTATAAAAATCGAAGATCTGGAACACCTGTTGTGGAACTCCAAGAGCCCAGCTACACCATAACACATATAGGAATAACATCTTAGCAAGAATTTTTCAATCTGATGAGCACTCTCTCTTGATTTATAAAAATCGAAGATCTGGAACACCTGTTGTGGAACTCCAAGAGCCCAGCTACACCATAACACATATAGGAATGACGTCTTAGCAAAAATTGTTCAATCTGATGAGCACTCTCTGTTGATTTATAAAAATCGAAGATCTGGAACACCTGTTGTGGAACTCCAAGAGCCCAGCTACACCATAACACATATAGGAATGACGTCTTAGCAAAAATTGTTCAATCTGATGAGCACTCTCTGTTGATTTATAAAAATCAAAGATCTGGAACACCAGTTGTGGAACTCCAAGAGCCCAGCTACACCATAACACATATAGGAATGACGTCTTAGCAAAAGTTGTTCGGTCTGCTGGGCATTTCCTGTTGACTTATAAAAATCGAAGATCAGAAACATCTGATGTTTAAATCAAAGCTAACACTAATTTAACTGTATAATTATAAAATAACATAAGCTGGGAGTACCTCCATGCGGTGAAGGCGGTCATTGAAAATTTGACTCTACTGGACAAAACTCCCATTTATTTTTTTATTTTATCGAATAAATATGCCTTCGGGCTTATGTTATTTGAGTGTTTAATTTCCTTTTCCACTTTTCTTCGTGACACGGTAGCCTACCCGGTGACGCAGGGGAACAGTCACTTAGATTTTAATTGATCAGGTATCTTCACAATAAAACTATAACCATGCCTAGAAAGAGGTCAAATCTTTCCCAATGTTTAAAGGAGCTAAAAGATTGAGGATCATAAGATCCCAAGAATCTACCGAAGAACGTCAGGAGAGACTTGATGCTGTTCGGAACATCAGGCTGCAACTCGCTCCGTGGAAACCTCTTCGGATCGCGAAGCACGCCTGAGTTCTCAGGGTATTTACGCATCTACTGTGAAGAATATGATACACGACTGACCGCTGATCGTGAACGTCATGCATTGTCTCGCGAGTCGGAGACGTTCACGGAAAGAAAATTACGCTTGAGTTCTCAGCGTGTATATGTTACGGGCAACGTGATTAACTGGGCATTATTAATAAGGACCGGCCATTATTAATAATGCCCAAGAACGGCGGGCAAAGTGATTAATTTATCACATAGACCGGCCATTATTAATAATACCCGACGGCCAGTGGTCCATGTAATAAGTCAGTGTTTGAGATAGCTTGAATTTATCACTTGGACCGGGCAGTATGAATAATTCCCTGGTGATCAGTCAGTTCACCAAACATTAATTCAATTTTTTTTTACTTACAAGCAACGATTGGCAAAAACATTATTTGTCATTTCATCATTCTACAACAACAAGTTTACCAAATATTTCACTTAGAAAAATAATTATCCGATAAACTTTTATTTAATAACGTATTATTTGACAAACAATTCATAATTTTTAGCATAATTGCTAAAAAAAGAGAAAATAAATGAATTTTGTTGTCTATAAGCATAAACCCCCCAAACAAACACAGATGCTGACAGAAACCCTAACCCTAGACGGTCGACGTCAGGGGCGCCCCGAGGTTCGGTTAGTTAGGTTCCTTTAAACCCTGCAGACAGAAATAGGAGCCCCGCGCAGCGGGGCTTCGTCGACTGTATCGTAAATAAATGATATTTAGTAGAAACGTGGTTTATCCTAATAGTTCACCTATTTTATTACTTTGTCCAAGATAGGGTGGGCATTATTCATAATGGCCGGGAAAAGTGATTAATCATGCTGTTTTAATCACATGGCCCAATTGAGTCGGGCATTATGAATACAGACCGGTCATTATGAATAGTGCCCGGACTTATCAAATTGCCCGTAACATATACACATCGACTTCGAGGTATCTAGAGACGAGTGCGGAACGTGATGCACGACTGACCGCTGATCGTGCAAGTCCATGCATTGTCTCGCGAATCGGAGACGTTCAAGGATAAAAAATTACGCTTGAGTTCCAAGCGTATCTACGCGTCGACTTCTAGGTTTCTAGAGACAAGTGGGGAACGTGATGCGCGACTGACCGCTGATCGTGAGCGTCACGCATTGTCTCGCGAGTCGGAGACGTTCACGGATAGAGAATTGCTCTTGAGTTCCAAGCGTATCTACGCATCGACTTCTGACTTACAAAAATGAAAGATATGGAACGTCTCGAATCGTCTTGCGCATCCCGTTGTTTTCCCGTCCCCGGGCTCTTAGAATTCGACATCAGACGTTTCAGATCTTCGATTTTGACGACCCCGTTATCGCTGGCATAAGCAACAGGATCCGCGTACGAAGTCGCGGGCAGAAGCTAGTATAGAATATATCTATATACATATAATAAGACAGTAAAAAAACTGTGTCTGTACATTGAATATATTTAAAAAAAAAAAAATGAGGGGGGTTTAGAAACAGTAATACAGCACGAATCCAAAAAAAAAATTCTGTCTGTTTGTCTTTTTGTCTGTTTATCTGTTTGTCTGTTTGTCTGTTTGTCTGTTTGTTTGTACACGCTAATCTTCGGAACTACTGGACGGATTTGAAAGATTTTTTTTTTGTTGTATAGGTATTAAGTCTGGGCAACATATAGGCTATAATTTATCTTGGAAACTTGAACACCTGATGCAGAACCGCAATAGAATAGCTAAACTATAAGAGATAAAAAAATGGTACCATAGCAAAAATTGTTCCACGTGATGATCATTTTCTGCTGAGAGAATAAATTTGAAGATCTGGAACACCTGATGTGGAACTCCAAGAGTCCAGCTACACTATAACATATGTATATAGAAATGACGTCTTAGCAAAAATTGTTCAATCTCATGACCACTCTCTGTTGATTTATAAAAATCGAAGATCTGGAACACCTGTTGTGGAACTCCAAGAGCCCAGCTACACCATAACACATATAGGAATGACGTCTTAGCAAACATTGTTCAATCTGATGAGCACTCTCTGTTGACTTATAAAATCGAAGATCTGGAACACCTGTTGTGGAACTCCAAGAGCCCAGCTACATCATAACACATATAGGAATGACGTCTTAGCAAACATTGTTCAATCTGATGAGCACTCTCTGTTGATTCATAAAAATTGAAGTTCTAGAACACCTACTGTGGAACTCCAAGAGCCCAGCTACACCATAACACATATAGGAATGAAGTCTTAGCAAAAATTGTTCAATCTGATGAGCACTCTCTGTTGACTTATAAAAATTGAAGATCTGGAACACCTGTTGTGGAACTCCAAGAGCCCAGCTACACCATAACACATATAGGAATGACGTCTTAGCAAAAGTTGTTCGGTCTGATGGACATTTCCTGTTGACTTATAAAAATCGAAGATCAGAAACATCTGATGTGGAAATCAAAGCTATCACTAATTTCACTGTATAATTATAAAATAACATAAGCTGGGAGTACCTCCACGCGGTGAAGGCGGTAACAGTTTAGGACTGATATTCGATGACGACGTTCGATCATTGAAAATTTGACTCTACTGGACAAAACTCCTATTTATTTTTTTATTTTATCGAATAAATGTGCCTTCGGGCTTATGTTATTTGAGTGTTTTATACTTTTTCCACTTATCTTCATGATGTGGTAGCCTACCCGGTAACGCAGGGGAACAGTCACTCAGATTTTAATTGATCAGGTATCTTCACAATAAAACTATAACCATGCCTAGAAAGAGGTCAAGTCTTTCCCAATGTTCCAAAGGAGCTAAAAGATTGAGGATCATAAGATCCCAAGAATCTACCGAAGAACGTCAGGAGAGACTTGATGCTGTTCGAGCACATCAGGCTGCAACTCGCTCCGTGGAAACCTCTTCCTCTCTTCTCTTCTCTTCCTCTTGGATAACGAAGTACGCCTGCGTTCTCAGCGTATTTACGCATCTACATCCAGGTCTCTAGAGAACTGTGAAGAATATGATGCGCGACTGACCGCTGATCGTGAACGTCATGCATTGTCTCGCGAATCGGAGACGTTCACAGATAGAGAATTACGCTTGAGATCCAAGCGTATCTACGCATCGACTTCTGACTTACAAAAATGAAAAATATGGAACGTCTCGAATCGTATCGCGCATCCCGTTGTTTTCCCGTCCCCCTCTTAGGATTCGACATCAGACGTTTCAGATCTTCGATGTTGACGACCCCGTTGTCGCTGGCATAAGCAACAGGATCCGCGTACGAAGTCGCGGGCAGAAGCTAGTAGATAATAAAATGTAGATCTAAGCGTACAGACAACGGAAGCGACTTTGTTTTATACTATGTAAAGATAGGCAACCATTAAAGTATGTAATTATTGAACAGCCTCTTTGGTCTCGTGGTCACAAGCGCGGCTGCTGAGCATGAGGTCCTGGGTTAGATTCGCGGGTCGGGCAAAGTGTACACACGGAACTTCTCAGTATACACTAATACATGTGACTTAAACATAACTGGCGAAATATGGGTGTACTTGTTACGTACACCTCTGCTTTAACCTTTGGGGATTACAAAGCGTGATGTTATATTATTAACTTTACAGACAAAAAACAAAAATGGCAATTTTGTTTTGTTATGATCTCGAAAACGGCTCAACCGGTTATGATGACACAGCTTTGGAGCAGGTTCTCAGCTGTCGTTGCTGATGGTTTTAGTTATGAATTTTCCTTGTATTTTACACTAATAACAACACATTTTAGTTATCTTGAATTAATTGAGTAGCAGGTAAACATCTTACTCTGTGCTATTCAAAGGAAAAACGGGCCCAGGTTGGCCGCTGTAGAAATAATCTGGCGAAATGGGGTATCATCGACCCGTCCCAAACACAATGTCAGTGTGGAGCCCCTCTGCAGGAAATGCCCCACTTACTTTCTTGCCCATCCTGCACAACCACCTGCATCTTACAGGATTTAAACGAAGCAAACGACAAAGCTGTGCAGGTGGCAATACACTGGTCGGGTATTATTTGAGTCTATCGACACGCAAAGAAGAAGAAGAAGAAAGGAAAAACCCATATTTCGTGAGTTCTTGGGATTTATTCACGGACAAAGCGCTACTGAGTTTATCAATCAGGAATTTCTATCCTCATGTCTGTCTGTCTGCCCGTATGTCACAGCCACTTTGTTCCGAAACTATTAGGACTACACAGTTGAGACTTGGTAGGTAGATGTATTCTGTGAACCGCTTTACGCTATATTTTTATACAGGGGGTCTCCCCATACATGGAGCTGAAACAATTTTTTTTTATCAAACCTAAACGTGCGGGGTGTCTACAGATAAGGTCTTTAAAAATTACATAGATGTTTCTAGTACCATTTTTTCTCAAAGTCAATTTGAGAGATAGATACTTCCAAAGTGGTAAAATGTTTCCCCCCCCCCCTTTACTTTCTAAAGTAAGAGGAAAATTTCAACGAAATTTGGTTTGAATAAGATTTGATGTTTAGTTTTTGAGATTATGGAACTTTTTCAACAAAGTGCAGCAGTAACTTTGTTTTTCATTAACATACTATGAGAAACAAATTTAGTTTTACTGTCGAATGTAATACAATACAACATATGAATGAGCCTTCAAAATATTTTTATTATGTTATTTGGTGCTACAGAACCCTGTGTGCGTGTGGGCACGACTGGCACTTCGCCGGTTTTTTCATTATTGTCATCTCGCAGGTTGACCTATGAGGCTGGATTCTGCTTAACCGGACTATCCTGTGGGTGCCTTGCGTGTAAGGCCGCCAGCCAGGGTCAAAAAACTTATAAACCAAGCGACCATTACCATTCGCTAATTTCTGTCGTGACGTTATAATTATGATGTTATTTTATTTCAGCCATATCTCCCGCTGTGGGTGCAGTTGTCACAAACCTTGCTTCAAGTACATCTTGCAGGTATTTTTATTTTTATCAATCAACTCAAACTTATGCCCCATACAGACCATAACAGGCACTTTTGAATGTCAGAAAAATAAAGAAAACGAAGCTACAGTCCCCGTCACAAGGCATTATAACTTGTGAAAGTACTGTAGTTGCCCATTCTAAAGCGTAGATGTCTGTGGAGAAGAATGGGCAAGAAACTCCATGGACACTCTTTTACCTATATGAAAGTATTAAACACTTTTTCTTTTTTTTTTCGGATTGGAATTCATCAAATGAGCCCTCTCGCTCCGGGCGGAGTGGAAGGAAGTGTCAGACTTGTACTGACTAAAACCCATCCATATTCCTTCTTTGCCCTTTGCGTTCCAGGGCCGCGGTATCTCTATCGAACAGTCCCGCAGCGAGACCGACCCATGGGGCTGTCATTCTTTAGCCACGAGCTCTTCACATGCACCACTACTATACATGAAGATTAAATGAATAATACGAATGCTTTATCTACTTTCCAGTATTAGTGAATTCACATGTCAGGATGGCGCCTGCATCAGTGCTCTCTCTGTGTGCGACGGTACCTGGGATTGTGCTGATGGCTCCGACGAAGCCTCCTGCTATTCTAGTACGAACTTGTAAGTATCCTTCTTCTTCATGAATAGACTAGCTTATGCCCGCAGCTTCGCTCCTGTGGTCGGAAATGATACCACAGTATTTTATAGAAATAAACCTAACGGAATAAATGCTCTAAATGATGGTGTCACATAAAAACTAGTAGAGTAATTTAGTAGATCAAAGCGGTGACACAGACAGACACGAAGAGTTACTTAGTTTCATCCTGTGCACAGTTATACTGGGAGGTCCAAATAGTGACGTTACACCTTATGCCCAGGGGTATCCGAAAATACCCCATGTACATAACACAGCTGCTTCTTGATCTAATCAAATTCATTTCAATTCAATTTATTTCATTTATTTTTGCAAAAACATGTGTAGATAATATACATGGTAAATTATGCTTATGCTTGGTGTTACAAGGTACTCTTTGGCTCAACATGTTTGACCATGGCTGGTGTACAAATAAGGTCGAAAGACCATAGGATTTCAAAAAAATAAAAATACAAAGAATAATAATCCAAATAAATCAACAATTAATATTAAATTTAAAAAAAAATAGGTAAATAGTCATGCGATTCAAAATAAATAGAATAGATTCAATCAGTATATTTTTAGAGCGATTTGTCATTTAAAAATTCATTGACATTATAATACGCTTTTTCTGTCAGTATTTTTTTTAATGTTTTCTTAAACTGGTCTATATTTAGTATTTTTACACATTTAGGGATATTTAATCATTTTAATCAAAGCCATTTTAATCATTTCAACGATATTTTTTGCAGAAACCTGACGGAAGCAGCAGTCTCTCATTGGAGGTCTAAAAGGCAGGCGCGATGTGGGTAGGTGCATACATAAGTCTTGTACGTACATTAAGTCTAAGTCGTTTAAGTCCTGGCTCCGTACGATGAGATGGAGGAAGAGGCGAAGAAAAGGAAGAGGAGAGGTCAATCGTCGACTCCGACTCTACTGGTCAGCGTTGGGAAAGTTGCGCGGTATCTTCCCGTCCAACTTACCGCAGTGAAACGTGGTCGCTCATAATGGGCCTCATCAGAAGGGTTAAAGTCACCCAAAGGGCATAGGAGAGGGCTATGCTCGGAGTTTCCTTGTGTGATCGAATCAAAAATGAGGACATCCGCAAGAGTACCAAGGTTACCGACGGAGCTCGAAGAATTGCCAAACATAAGTGGCAGTGGGCATGGCACATTGCTCGCAGAACGGATGGCCGATGGGCCCAAAAATTTCTGGAGTGGCGACCGCGATAATTTTTTGACATCTGGAAGTGGGACTCCCACATTAAACTATTCAATTAGTTTTGGCGTTTTCTCATAATGCCGTACCTACTCAGCCTTCTAGATATCATGTTGAATCATCATTGTTCGCCTGCCCTTATCCCAATTTATTTGGGAACGTTGTAGCATGTCTTCTTCTTCCATACTTAGTCTTCTCTATTACTCGCCATCTGAGCAGTCACCCCTCCATCCATTGTTTCTTTGGTCTTCCTCTACTCTTGTACCCATCCACATTTATACTCAAAACCCTCATTCCTCCTTCATTAAAACCATACAAGAACAACCGGTTACCACACAACTTTTCAGTCACCGGCGCCACTTTAACACTGCCTTTATGTACTCATTTCGGGGGAGGGGGAGGGCGCGAAACAGGACGTCCCGAAGTATATTATGTTCCTATTCTAGTGCAATAATTTGTTAAGTTAGTACCTATGAAAAAGAGTACAGATATATCACCCATTCGTTTCTTTGTTATAAGCTTTTATTTTATATTTCGTATACCAGAAATGGTCAATATGAGGATTCTTACTGTTATATTATGTAATGTAACATTTATGTATACCACCTACTAACCCATATTTTACGAATAAATTATTTGATTTGATTTCATTTGATTTGTACGTTGGTCTATAGTGTCATGACAATTTCGTCTAAAATGTATTCATAAACGTTTTCCAGGCCATATCAGTGGGCATGCGCAGACGGTACGTGTATATCCGTGAGTGGGAAGTGCGACGGCAAGTTCGACTGCCCCGACAATACCGACGAGACTCACGCCCTCTGCCGGAACAACAAGTAAGACGAAATACCACATAACATATAAAAAAAAAATAGATAGTAGCCGATTCTCAGACCTACTGAATATGCCTATAAAATTTCATAAAAATCGGTCAAGCCGTTTCGGAGGAGTATGGTAACTAATATTGTGACACGAGAATTTTATATATACGAAGATATTAAAAAACTCAGTTATCACCTGTAATTGCAAGCACAATGTCGGTATCGGTACTGTAATTTTTTTTGATATTACCCAAAAGTCCATTACGATGTCATGTCACCGCTAGAAAGTATGTCACCTTAAACTGCACACTTAAAGTAGTCATACTGTATCTCATTTCGCTAAATTTGTCCGTCAGATGCCAACGCAACTGGTTCCGGTGTACATATGGCGCCTGCGTGGATGGAACAGCTCCATGCAACGGTGTCTACGAATGCGTTGACCATTCCGACGAACTTCTGCCCAGATGTCGGAATCAGAGAAGAATCATTGAGTAAGTAGTCTTTCAGCACCTGCCATGATGGTTATCTTCACAAAAGTCGTCCGCGACCGAAGATCAGGTCCGGTGTAAGCTCAGGTTAGGTGTTGCAGCTGGTTGCTTGCAGACCGTCGTCGACGGTCTGTGGAAGCAGCCAACTTTGACAACTTATGGTCCTCCTGACCAGTCTAAGCGGGGACAAGTTCAGAAACACCGGTGCGCTGTCTCTTCTGTCACTCACATAGGACGGCAATCCGACACGACCGGAAGGAGAGGTCATGTGCTGCTCCAATTCCGAGGATAGCACTCTATTAATTCCCAAACTTCCGGCTGCTACTGAGAAATCGAAGGAAACGACCCCAGAACCGCACACTCGACATTCTCCCTTGCAATCGCAAAACTAACTCCAAAAAGGATTCATTCAAATAAAATTAAAAAAAAAAACAAACGTGACGTATTCTGTATTTAAAATGTTTCTACCATTTTTTTCGTAGTGGCAAGTTCCGTTGCCTCGACGGCAATGCGATCTCCGCGTCGGACGCCTGCGACGGGGTCCCGAACTGCCCCGATGGTTCCGACGAGACGGTCGCCGCGTGCGCAGGGCAGACGTGCCCCGTGCATCTGTTCCAGTGCGCGTACGGCGCCTGCGTCGATCAGGACTCGGACTGTAATGGGGTATGTGGAGTGAATTATGGTATACTAAGTATGTGCGCTTACTGATTCGCTTCTGATTAATTCCACATGGAATATCTCAAAATAATATTGTCCAACTCGGGCATAAACTCCACGACCTCGTGCTCGGAATTTGCGTTTGAGACCACTATACGAACGAGGTCAGGTTCAAGATGATAAATATACTATATATAATAACACCAGTCTGTTCATTACATACCGAACCAAGTTTCCTCCGTGCCTCGGAAAGCACGTTAAGCCGGTTGGTCCCGGCTGTCATTTGTAGATCTTTGACAGTCGTTACAGATAGTCAGTGGCCCAAAAAGTCTGACAACCAGTCTTACCAAGGGGAATCGTATTACCTTGTACTAACTGGGTTGTGGAGGTCAGTATCCAAGTTAAATACTGGTATGGTATTCAGCTGCATCCAGTTAGACTGCTAGCCTACCCTAACATAGTTGGGAAAAAGCTAGGCAGATGATGAATACCAGACTGTTCTGTCCCACTGCTGGGCAAAGCTCCCTTCTCATTCACCTCGCTTGCTCAAGACGAATTGGGAACATCATTAGGAAACATGGACCTATAATCAATATAGTTAAGTCTGATATCGCGAACCAATCTTGAAATTAAATGGCTGACAACCCTGCCGGGGCTGCGGGACTGTTCGAAAGAGATACCGCGGCACTGGAACACAAAGGGCAAAGAAGGAACATGGATGGGTTTTAGTCAGTAAAAGTCTGACACTCCCTCCCACTCCACCCAGAGCGGGAGGAGTTATTTGATGATTTCCCATGCCAAAAAAAAAATGGCTGACAATATTTTCGTATGTTTTCAGAGAAAGGACTGCGCAGACGGTTCTGACGAGTCGGCTGAACTGTGCGACAGAATGCTGACAGCCAATACGACAGGCGTCAATGTGCCAGCCGTCATAAATACGTAAGTTATCAAGTTATCAACAATTATAAGGAAAGACATCCACAGTTTTTGTCCCAACCGCCTGTCTGTGGAGTTCACTGCCGGCTTTTCTGTTCCCCGATCATTATAATCTAGAACTCTTCAAGGTTCAAGTGTATCGGTTTCTTCTAGGCCAGCGTGCTCCATCCTAGGCCGCATTACGCTTCACATCAGGCGAGTTGCGGCCAAACAAAAGCCATAATATAAAGGGTGTAAAAAGACCTATAACACTTGTTCTCCCCGTCATTGCGATCATTTTTTTGTTCTGGACCGTATGGTCTTGGGAACCTTCTAGTTACGGAGATATTGGAGGTCAAAGTTCCAATTTTTTCACAAGTTTTTTTTTAACTACTACTATTTAAGGTTTTAACTTTACTTTAATTACCTCCATGACCCGTTAACTATTCAAAGCATCCACCAGCACCAAGTTTTGAGTGCGTTACATTGAGTTTTACCGTAAAGCGTGATTTTTCACCTCAAAAAAAAAAGTCGTTTGCCAGCAATAATTTTTGCGTAAAGTTACTTAGTTTGATGTACAGAATGCTTGGTTGACGGCTTCGTGAAGGGTCCGTTTACACCCTGTAGAAACACACATTTTTGGATTCGCCTGTCCATTAAAAGTTTTTAATAAAAACGAAATGTGAATTACTTGGGGTTAGATATAGTCCTGCCTTTATTGTATGCCAAAGAAATCAGCCCTCCCCCCCTCCTCCACCTGTAACAATATTACTTAACGTGTGAAAGAGATCGAGCTATACAGAACGTCTATCTCCATCTCGTTCGCACACTAAAGAAAGATTAAAATAAAACTGCTATAAGGGGCAACTCACACCGAACTGTCAGCGCAGCGGCCGACAGTTTCACAGTCGAACCATTTTAGGGCCTTTTTATTGTCATGCGTGTTTGCGCCCGCGTGCAGGCCAGGCACGCATGCTTGTTGCGGGCCGCATGCAGAGCAGATTATTTTTGTCACGCCGCCACAGTATTGTGCGTGTCGCCAGGAAAAGAACTCGTGTCAAATTATTTTCTTATTGATCATACAACGTGCGTGCGACCCGCTTGACAGTAAAAACAACACTAGCTGTCAATGTTCGCCACACGCACACGGGCGGCACGCATCTGTGCGAGCCACCCGCGATCCGCCCGTGTGCCGCGTGCGTGTGGCGCGCATGACGATAAACACATGTATGATACGATAGGTTGCGGGCAGCACGTATGCGTGCCTGGCCTGCACGCGGGCGCAAACACCCATGACAATAAAAAGGCCCTTACAGTATACCCGGACGAGTTGAATGCTTGCGCCACAGACAGCCGCCCGTAAAACCCGAGCCTATCGAGCGATGCTATGCATTTCCTCATGACTTCGGTGTGAGTTGACCCTAAAGTTACGTAAGCACTGACCTGCGTAGCGCCTGGTTAGAGCCTAGTGACCTAACATCTGCCCGCGTAGCATGACCACCGTAGAAACGGGTTTCTTTGACGGAAGAATCAGACACACCAGATTTCTTTTTACAATCTGTCATTTTGTCGATTCTTCCGTCAAAGAAACCCGTTTCTACGGTGGTCATGCTACGCGGGCTGGTTACATATTAGCGAAAGCGCCAAGCGCGCAGCGCGACCGGAGCAGAAACTTCCAGAAAGTTCGTTTGACTTCGCTATTCGCTAGGATCTAGGCGCTAAGGCTCTTGACAGTGCCCTCGTAGCCCCCTGGACCATCATTTTCTTTCATCACAGGCCAGCTGTGTCAGGGTGCGTGCTACCTGAGTACCCAGCCCACGGCACTTACGTGGTTACCAACTCTCCTCAGTCACGACCTCGTCAAAATTTGCAGTTCGCGTTACTGAACATTACCTGTAACGAAGGGTATGGTTTGGTCGGAGAGCCTCTGGTCTACTGCGACGGGAACTCGCCGTCCTTACCGAAATGTGTTCGTGAGTATTGAAGTCATAAGTCATAAGCCATTTATTTCATAACAAAATACATTGTGTAGAAAATACTTAAAATTAGATTAATAAGAATTAGAAAGTAATAATCAAAAATATTAAAAAAAAATAACAATAACAATTTTTTTCTATAATAAAATTAATAGTCATTTAATAAAAAAATATAATGTCAAAAGATGAAAATAATAAAATTAATGGTCACTTAATTACGCATAAAAATAATAATAAAACTCAATAATAGAAAATATCGCATAAATACTTGTCATTTGTCAACTGATAAACTCTTCAATACTGTAACAGGACATATTTAGTGAGGAAGGGCCTCACTAAATATGTCCTTAATTTGTTTTTAAATAAAACACTGGTTATGCTTTTAAATTTCAACGGCAACTTATTGTAAGTATTACAAAGGCTACAATTTACGCTTATATTGTCACTTACAGGATATCTTCCGTGATTGTACACAACACACACACACATGCATGCGAGTGACTATATTTTATTGATAGAAATTGTGTAAACTATTACAATTTTTTTTTAAATAAATTTTTATTCAATGTTAAAACTGGTAAGTACTGGCCAGCACATCAAGCTACTACAATCTGTCAAATTTATTTAATAGATTCTCAACTTTATCGCTGAAGCATTAGGTTCAAGGTTAATTGGCAGTTTCGGGTAGCTTGATGTGCTAGCGTCTGTATACAACAATGAGCCAATGGCCAATTAACTGTTCCATACATTTTGACCGTGTAGGTATTGAACTTTTGTAGGCAAAAGCTGATTTTTATTGTCACCGATGACAAATTTTTCGTCGCGTTCGTTTTTATAACAAGAAAATTCTAAACGAACGATCGTACAGAGAAATATTATGCATGTCCAGAGAGCTTATATTTATGCAAAAAAGTGCACAGAAAAAATGTTTGTGTCCTGCTAGGGTAACTTTACACTAGCTGTACCCAGCATGCGTTGCAAATGTTTCAATGCAACTTTTTCTACCTACTCAGGTGTTTTACTACTCTACACTTACATACCTAGTATTTCCGCGATCAAAGCAGCCTATATGTTAATCCAGAGTATAGCTATCTTGATCCAAATTTCATCCAAATCCGTTAAGCCGTTTGAGCGTGAAGGTGTTACAAACATACACACAAACACACATACAAACTATCGCCTTTATTATTTTAGTGTGATTAAACGATTCTTGATTGTCTTGCTTTTTAGCATATGGGCCTCCCCAAGAGTTCAATATTTAATTGTGACTTACTTTAAATTGAATAGCGGTAGTTGTGACTAACTAAAGCGACTGCTGAACATCAGGTCCTGGGTTCGATTCCCAAATCAGGACAAATGTTATTGAGTTTTTCAAGCAGTAATTTCTCAATAATCGCCACGGAGCCCTCTTAAACGGGACTTAGCACGTTATAGATCGACCGCTTTAATGAGTCCTCGCGAAGCCATCAATTTAGATGGAATATTCTTAAGGTTGATTACGTATTGGTTCAATTAGTATCGTTATACCTACCTACGTGGATTATGGTTATTTTAAAGCAAATAACCTGTGGGATATTGTATAGACTTTGTGGACGCTTAATGTGCCTTTGATGGGGCAACGGTTGGTCTACAATTGCCACATCATTCGACGGCGCGTGAACCGGCTTGTAATGCAGTAGCCGTTAAAGCGACGTCGCGTGAAGTTGCCTTACGAGCCACAATATACCAGGCACAGCGTATTGGGTTCTGGTCAAAGACATTCAAATATAACTAGCTATAGACGGGACAAGACCAAGAAACTGACAATTCCAAAACCTGTTACAAATTAGTAACAAGTCGATCAGTCCAGTGCGATACGTCGCCTTGTCAGGTCGCATTCATATGACACAAAGACATTTAAATATTTCCGAGCTATAGACGGGTCATGACGAAGAAAATCGTAATCCAAAACTTGTTACTACTTAGTAACAATTCGTTCTGTCTAGTGTCATCTGTGTCATACGCCCGCTTGTCCTTCGTGTGTCAAAATCGAAAATATTCAGGATGAAAATTATTGGATGACAATATTCCCAATGTCCTCTCATATGTGTTTTAAATCTCTTTGGTTCTGGTATTTGTTTAACCCACTAGGAAAGACAATCAACGATTTTATTTTATTTTGGCCATCTAGGTAAGTTGAGCATTTTGGCTTGGCAATGAACGTATTAAAAGTAAATGGAGAAATTTATCTTAATTCATTAAATAATTAATAAAAAATTCTCTTCCCAGGACTCTGTAGGCTGGAGCCTCACATCTCGGTCGAGTATTTCTGCATGGTCTCAGACGGTGTAGGTCTCCGGCCCTGCAAGGAGTACGAGCCTCCAGGCACGAGAGTCACGCCGGAATGCAAGCCCAACTACTTCTCGAGCGGCAATATCCTTTATATGACATGTGATCAAAATGGCGACTGGAACCGTGTTGTTAGGTGCAGACCAGGTATGTATGACAGAAGACTTTTTATGTCTTGCCAGGTTTTGCCCGCGGATTCGCTCGCATTTTTAGTATCTTTATTTATATCTTTACAAATTCCATTACATTTTTAAATATTCCTTAAACAAAACAATATAAAAAAACATTTAAAAATATAAAAAGTTTTAGCCCACCGGTATCGGAAACAGGGTCCAAGCTACCGGCGGTCAGGGTTCCATACTTCCATGACCCATTTACTATTCAACTAGCGGCCCGTCCCGGCTTCGCACGGGTGGACATTTATTTCCCCTGATTCCTCCCCCCCCTATTTTATCTAGTAATAAATATAGCCTATGTTACTCAGGGATAATGTAGCATTCAAACGGTGAAAGATTTTTTTAAATCAGTCCAGTAGTTTTTGAGTTTATTCGTTACAAAACACAACTTGTTGACGCTCGTGTGTTTGTGACGTAGTGTGGAGCGTGTTTGTGACGTAGTGTGGAGCGGGTTCGCTGGCGGGATGTTGACTGGAGAGTGAGCGGTGGTGAAGACTGGAGTAAATAATAACACTGATCTTCAGAAGTTTCTTCTTATTTATTCTTCATGTTTCTTGAGATACTGCTGGATTTGGAATGCCTGACCACGGAAAAATGCCCCTTTTTTATAGGCAGCTCTGACCAATCACAGCCCCTTAGTTTTGCACACGGCACTAATCGATCGTCTTCGACCAATCAGAGCGCAGGTGACTTTTTATATGAAAAACTTAAAACATGCTGTTTTTTGTGGTCAGACATCCCTTACAACCTTTTCCTTACATCCCCAATATCAGGAGGGGTTTACCTAACTTATATTAAAAAAAAACAATACTAAAAACCTTAATTTACGCTCTAAAATAACAAAAATACTGAAATGGCTCTCGTTACGGTAACTTTTCTTAGTACTTAAGCTTATTTTACTACAAGTAGCGGCGCCAGGCGGCAGGAATGCACAACACTTAAATTTCTTATTAAACTAAATTAGTATTAAACATCTTATTAGACTAATTAATCACATTATTATCACAATGAAAAAGTAAAATCTAATTAGAAATAAATAAAAATCAGTCAGTTACGTGCCGTCGCTAACATTCTCCCCCACGGTGCGCAGCACTTCATCCTCTGGAGGCGACGGTGCGGCAGGAACCAGCACGATGATCCGTCGAGTCGGGCGGCGAAGTACTCCTCCCGATGTCCGCACGTCCAGCACTCTGGTTCTCCCGTCTGGTCCAGGATACGTCTTGATAACTTCTCCACGAGGCCATGAATTTCGTGGTAACGTGGCGTCCACTATTAGCACGATATCTCCCTCCTTTGGGTCTTTGGTTACTTTCCCTTCGAGCTTCCTCGGCATTAGGAGGGGAAGGTACTCTTTGATCCATCTTTTCCAAAAATGGTCTGCGAGTCTTTGGGTGGTTCTCCAGTTTGCTTTCCCAATTAGCTCTGAGTCGTCGAATTCTCCCGGTGCCATTGCTCCGCAGGATCTCCCCAGTAGGAAATGGTTCGGCGTCAGACCCTCTTCGTCCTCGGGGTCCATGCTAACTGAGGTGAGAGGTCTAGAGTTGACAATGTGTTCGACCTCAGTCATTAGCGTATGGAGTACTTCTTCAGGTGGGCTTTTTTCGTTGAGAACCACTGATAATGCCGTCTTGACTGTTCGCACAAGTCTCTCCCAGGCGCCTCCCATATTTGGAGCTCCTGGGGGGATGAACTTCCACTTGATGCCCTTCTCTTGCACGGCCTCTTCCAATTCCCTTTTGGCTCCGACGAAGTTGGTCCCGTTGTCGCTGAATATGGTTTTTGGGGTTCCTCTTCTGGCTGCCATTCGACGAAGTGCCATAATCATTGAGCTCGTGCTAAGAGAGGGCACTAACTCTAGATGTACGGCCCTGGTGGTGAGACAAGTGAATAATGCCCCCCAGCGCTTCTCAGTTCTTCTCCCGATAGTTACTTGCATCGGTCCAAAGTAGTCCACGGCTGCGCAGGAGAACGGGAACTGATGGTGTTGTAGTCTCTCGCTCGGTAGGTCTCCCGTCGGGGGTATTTCTGGTAAACTCTTCTTTGTCTTGCACCATTGACAGCTGTGTGCGACCAACTTTAACGTCGCTCTTAAGCCCAGGATCCAATATTTTTGTCGAATCTCGTTCATTACCGTAGCTGTATTCCCGTGAAGAAATTTCTTGTGGTAATGTTGTATTAGGAGACGCGTTATCTTCTGTTTTCCATCCAGTATGATGGGATTCATCTTCCTTTCGTTGTTGTCGTGGAACTTCGTTGTCCTACTTCTTAACTTGATAATTCCGTCGTCTCCTATATAAACGTCGATCTTCTTGAGACGACTCGCGCTTTCTAAGGGTTTTTCCGCTTTCAAGCTCTTTATTTCTGTCGCGAAGCTATCGGTCTGGCTCATCTTCATTAGTAACTCTTCGGCCTTCTTTAAGTGTTCTTCTTCCAGGGGTAGGTAGCGCCGCTTGTTTTCGTTTCTGTTGGTGGATTGATTTGAGTTTTGCGTGACTTTCTTTTGGGTTCTTTTTTGAGGTTTCCAGGGCTCTTCCTTCTGGCGCGCGGCGGTGGTGGTTGCTTTACGGGTCTTCTTTAATAAGTGGCATGTGAAGGCAACCACTCTGGCCGTAGAGCGCAGTAGTCGCTCCCAGTTTGAGAACCTCTCTAGGTCCAAAAGGAGGTCTTCTGTAGCCTTAATCGCCATCACCTTCTGCTTGTTCTTCTCTTCTGGCATGATACCCTCTGGTTTGAAGTCATGAAACGGCCACTCTTCTTCTGGGCGACGGAGAAATGACGGACCTTTGAACCATCTGGCGTTATGGTCAAATTCGATTGGAGTTCCCCTCGTGGCGTCGTCTGCTGGATTTTCTTTAGTCGGTACCCATCTCCAGTCTTCTGGCTTGGACTTTTCTTCAATTTCTGCCAGTCGATTGGCGACGAAAGTTTTGAATTTTCTTGGTTCCGCCTTTATCCACTGCAGTACTGTGCTAGAGTCTGTCCAGTAGGTCTTCTTTGATACTTCGAGGTCAGACTCTTCTTCAACCGTGGCAGCTAGTCTACTGCCAAGCAAGGCCGCTTGTAGTTCCAACCTCGGAATTGAGACTGGTTTCGTTGGCGTTACTCTTGCTTTGCCGGCGATCATGGAGACATGGACTTTCCCTCCGGGCTCGACTGTTCTCCAGTAGACTACTGCGGCGTAGGCTTCTTCACTTGCATCGGTGAATGTGTGCAGTTGCCCTTTTCTGCCGCGGGGTGAAACGCATCTTGGAATCTTCAGTTTTGCTATCGCCGATACTTCTTCTAGGTAGTTCATCCAGGCTTCTTTTTGTGGTTCGTTGATCGGTTCGTCCCAGTCTATTTTCGTTCGCCAAATGTCTTGAATTAGTTTCTTCCCTTGTATCAAGACTGGTGTTGCAAAACCCATCGGATCAAAAGTAGACATCACTGCGCTCGTGACTTCTCTCTTTGTTGGAGTTCTTCTACCATCTTGAAGGTCCTTTGGCGTGTTACGCAGTCCAACATTGAAGGCTAGTGTGTCTTCTTTTACCAGCCATCTTAGCCCCAGAGTCTTCTCTTCCTTCGTTAGTTGCAGAGAAACTTCTTTGTTGGTGTCTTCTACTTTCGATAGTACCCCCGGAATGTTACTGGCCCAACCCTTCAGATGAAAGTTTGCTCTTGCGTGAATATCCTTTACTTCTTTTGAGATCTTCTTTGCTTCAGCTGCAGACGCGAAGCTCTGTAGATAGTCATCCATGTAATGGTTTCTGTTTATTGCTTTTACTGCTTCTGGATGAGTATTCTTGAATTCTTCTGCGTTTTTGTTCATCACATATATAGCTGTTGCAGGTGATGACGCTGCTCCAAAGATGATTGACGACATCCTATACTCTTCGGGCTTGCCAGTTCTTCGGTTTCCGCGCCACAGGAACCTAAGGCTGTCTCGGTCATCTTCTCTTACTTTGACACGAAGGAACATATCTTGAATGTCGGCCATGACAGCCACTGGTCCTTCCCTGAAGCGCAGTAGTACGCCAAATAGTGATTGCAGTAGGTCGGGGCCCGAGAGCAAGACGTCGTTGAGGCTCTTCCCTTCGAACTTGGCAGCTGCGTCGAATACTATTCTCAGCTTCTTCTTAACTGGATGCACAACGGCGAAGTGGGGTAAGTAGAATATTCTTCCTTTGTTTGAGGTTTCCGGAGCTTTCTCTGCATATTCTTTTTCAATTAGACTCTGGATCTGCTTCTCGTAGTGCTCTTTAGCTTCTTGGTCTTGATCCAATTTCTTTTCAATGCTGACCAGGCGTCGGATTGCCTGATTGTAGTTGTTGGGTAGGGTTTCGTCTTCTTTCTTCCACAGGAGTCCTGTTTCGTATTGACCGCTTGATAGTTTCTTTGTAGTTTTCTCGAGGGTTTCTAGTGCTCTTCTATCGCTGTCGTTGGTTGGCGACCGATTTTGAATCCCAAGAGATTCCAGTTGAAAATGTTGACGGACGATTTCTTCTACGCTTTCTTCGTCAGTGGTCGATCTGCCGTAGTGAGTGAAGTTTACTAAGGCAGTCGCCCCTGTTTCGCATCCGTGTAGTACCCACCCTAGGTTAGTGAGGGAGGCTACAGGATCGGATGGTTTGCCCTTCTTCAGTCTTCTTGTTACTATCAGCCCCCAGTTGTCTTGACCTATCAGCAGCTTAGGCCTTTCGGTGACGTAGAGAAGTTGACTTTCAATTGCCTTTAGATGCTGGCAATTTCTCACGGTGTCCTTGTTTATGCATTGCTCGGACAGCTTCAGGTCGTCGATGGTTCTTGCTACGATAGATCTCTTCTCCCTTTTATGAGCCCCTTTTATTTTGAACTCAATCTTCTGTGAACTGTCTTTTCTTAACACCTTCCCGCCGACTGTTTCGATTGTGAGTTTTTCTTGCTTCCCTTCGACTCCAATCTTCTCAGCAACCGATGCGTCTAAGAGTGTGACTGTTGACCCTTCGTCCAACAATGCTAGCACGCGGACTTGGCCTTTTGGACCATAAAGGTCCACTGGGATGATCTTCAGGTATGCCTTCTCTTCTCCTTTTGCGTTGTGGATCGAGGCGACCTTTTCTTCTGACGTGCTTCCCGTGTCTTCTTTGTTCGTTTCTTTTTCTACTGGAACTGGCGGTTTGTCAGAGTGCAAGATGGTATGATGCCATCTTTTACACTGCTTGCAGACTGGAGCTTTACAGTTGATTCTTGAGTGCTTGAATCGAAGGCACTTGAAGCATATTTTTGCCTTCTTGATCATATCCCATTTTTCATTAATGTTAACTTCTTTAAACTTCTTGCATTCTAATGCGAAATGCTCTTCTTCACAGAATGGACATGACTTCTTGTATTTCTCTTGTGACGCTTCTTGCACCATATGTACGGGTCTTCTTATTTGCTTCTTCTGCTCCGAAGGTACTTCAGGTGGAGCGAAGTCCCCACACATATCGGCTTCTGTTTCTAAAAACGCTTCGACGAGTAATAGTTCTTGAATATCTTCATCTCTTCTGCTTCTGTGGTAGGCGAACCAACGAAACTTCATGGATGTTGGCATTTTGTCGACTATAATTCTCAGTGTTTCAGGAGAACTGAGGTACTGTGGTTTCTTCAAGGCTTTGATTGTCTCGACGGCGTTCTTTACTTTGCTTGCAAAAACGCATATGTCGCTGGGGTTCTCGCCGACTTTTGACAGGTTCTTCATCTTCTCTAGTTCTGCTAATGCAAGCGCTCCAGGTCTTCCGAATCTTGCTTCCAGTCCCTTGATTACTTCGCGTGGATCTTCAGCAGTGAACAGCAGGCTTTGGACGGCTTCTCTGGCTTTTCCTTGGATTGCTATTCTAAGGCGCGCTAGGTTCTGATTGTTACTGAAGGAAGCGGCCATGTCTTCGTATGACCTCTTGAAGGCCAACCATTCTTCACAGGTCCCGTTGAAGTGAGGGAGTTCGATGTGCTTCGATGAAACGGTGTCACGTGACTTCTCGGATAGCTTAAGTATGACTGAAGCCAATTCCTGGATGTCGCTCTTCTTTTCTTCTGTCTCGGTCGGCCTCCGACCCTTGTTGGGCCTGTCCCCAGTGGTTATGATCCACTGCTCGACCTCTTGAGTTTGTTCGAACAGCTCTTCTCCGGCACCATCTTCTTCTTCTGATTCTGCGGCTAGAAGTTCTAGTTCAGCTTGAGCAACTTTTGATCGAGCTTCTGCCAGTTCTAATTCCCTGAGTGCCACTGTCATTCTTGCTTGCGCTTCTGCTCTCTTCCTATGCGACGAGCGAACAGAATGTGTGTCTAGATCGCGGGTCGACTTCTTAGGGTGAGGCCGCTGCAGACTCTCTTCTCTGGACGTTGGTGTACTTCCATCGTTCAGACGCGTTTTCACTGCGACACTTCTTTCTTGAATCTGCGGCGTTGGATGACTCTCTTCTTGGCGAGTGGGAATTGACGCTTCTATGGTGCGGGTCGGGGGGGTGGTACGAGTCACTTCCCCCGATGTTGATTCCTCTCCTGCAGTGTTCTTGGGATGTTGTACGGGTTGCTGACGTTCTTGTACGCTGGCCGGCGGCGATCTTCTCGTAAGTGTCGATCGATTTGAAATCGACGTGTTCGTAGTCGTCGCGCTTGTAGGTTCACTCGGCGTATTCATACTCCAATCCGTCGTACCGGTACCCGTAGTATCCGTCGTAGCGTTACTTTCACTTGTAGTCTTCGACTGCACCGATCTTGATCTTGTATTCGCAGGCATCTTCGCAGTTTTCTTGAACCCAATCCGGCTTTCGAAGGACCAATTGTTGACGCTCGTGTGTTTGTGACGTAGTGTGGAGCGTGTTTGTGACGTAGTGTGGAGCGGGTTCGCTGGCGGGATGTTGACTGGAGAGTGAGCGGTGGTGAAGACTGGAGTAAATAATAACACTGATCTTCAGAAGTTTCTTCTTATTTATTCTTCATGTTTCTTGAGATACTGCTGGATTTGGAATGCCTGACCACGGAAAAATGCCCCTTTTTTATAGGCAGCTCTGACCAATCACAGCCCCTTAGTTTTGCACACGGCACTAATCGATCGTCTTCGACCAATCAGAGCGCAGGTGACTTTTTATATGAAAAACTTAAAACATGCTGTTTTTTGTGGTCAGACATCCCTTACAACCTTTTCCTTACATCCCCAATATCAGGAGGGGTTTACCTAACTTATATTAAAAAAAAACAATACTAAAAACCTTAATTTACGCTCTAAAATAACAAAAATACTGAAATGGCTCTCGTTACGGTAACTTTTCTTAGTACTTAAGCTTATTTTACTACAAGTAGCGGCGCCAGGCGGCAGGAATGCACAACACTTAAATTTCTTATTAAACTAAATTAGTATTAAACATCTTATTAGACTAATTAATCACATTATTATCACAATGAAAAAGTAAAATCTAATTAGAAATAAATAAAAATCAGTCAGTTACGTGCCGTCGCTAACACAACTCTTTCCTTTTTTTTATAATTTTATTGTATATCAAAGACTAAATATTGTCTACATAAACTGTACTTAGTGATGAAATAATGTATTTTGATAAGGATTATAGCACGAGTAAAATAAATGCGTTTTAAAGTAGTCCAAAAAAAATTCAAGATAAAAAAATGGTTGTTGTGCCTCACTCGACATAGATAGGTAGGTATAGTGTGTCGCGGATTTTTTTGTAGATATTTATAAGATCTACAATTAATTAGAACATTTTATGGTTCTATCTTTTATAGTTTAGGCAGCTTACGCAAAATAAGTAACTTTTCTGGTTGGTTTTTTACACCTTCTGTCCGAAAAACCCAAATATCTTACGGAACCCTATTTTTTTCCAAAATAAAATTTAGCTTATGTTACTCGTGGATAATGTAGCTTTTGAATAGTGAAAGAATTTTTAAAATCGGTCCAGTAGTTTTTGAGCCTATTCATTACAAACAAACAAACAAACAAACAAAGTTTTCCTCTTTATAATATTAGTGTAGATGCATCCATAATCACAATTTTTTGAGTGCGTTACATTGAGTCTTACCGTAAAACTTGATTTGTCACCCAAAAAAAACGTCGTTTCTCAGCAATAGTTTTTGCCTAGAGTTACTTAGTTTGATATACGAAATGCTTGGTTGACAGCTTCGTGAAGGGTCCGTTTACACCTTGTATATTGGGGTCGGCTTGCAGTCTAACCAGATGCAGCAAATACCAGTATTTTAAATGGATCGACTGCCTATCTGACCCCCACAAATATCACAGAATAGTTCAGACTTTCACAGTAACATGTCCCAGCACAATCCCAAGCATTTCAAGCTGTTGGTCCTAGCTGTTAGTTTAAATCTTTGACAGTCGTTATTGGTAAGAAGCTTGGTAGTCTGACAACAAGTCTTACAAGTGTGTCGTAACCCAACTAGCTGTGCAAGCCAGCATGCGTTGCAATGCACCTTTCCAATGCACTTTTCCTACCTACTAGGTACCACCTTATACTTTTTACTGCTTTACCCTACCTACGTAACTCGTTTGAATAAACACCTTGAATTAATGTTAGCCTAGTACTTTTAGTCGACTAAATTTTTGTAAAAATTCGGGAAAACCATATTTAAGTTATTTGATCATCCCACGGGAACACCACATTTTCCGGGATTAAAAGTAGCCTATGTGTTAATCCAGAATATATGCTATCTTGATACCAAATTTTATCCAAATCCGTTAAGCCCTTTGAGCGTGAAGGAGTAACAAACATACACACATACAAACATAGACAAACTTTCGCCTTTTTAATATTAGTGTGATTACTGTCAGCGTCAGTGTTTCTATGTAAACTACTGGTATTCAACTGCATCCGGTTTTCAATCAGGAATATCTCTCTAGCAGCCATGGAGTCTGGATTTGTGCCCGGTTGATGGCAATAGGCTCGCCTCCTACATAACTGGCGAAGTGTCCCCTTATTTTATAAGTACTCCTCTGCAAACCCTTAGGGGATTACAGTCGTGATATCATGTTATCTCAAAACTGTATGTTTCCTCAGAGTGTGGGCGCGTGACTCCGACCGGGGATAGCCTCATCTTCATCGGAGGTGGCCATACGGCGCGGCGAGGCGAACTGCCGTGGTACGTGGCAATCTACCGGAAACCTGTCAGAACCGGATCGTCTCACGAACTTATCTGCGGAGGATCTATTGTTTCAAATAATGTTGTTATATCGGGTAAGTGAAAAACCGGTCATGTGCGAGATACAGCCCGCTGACAGACGGACGGACAGCGGAGGCTGAGTAATAGGGTCCCGTTGGTTACCCTTCGGGTACGGAACCCTAAAAACCGACCATGTGCGAGTCGGACTCGCGCATGAAGGGTTCCGTACCATAGTCTAGTAAGAGAACCCTCTTTATTTTTTTATTGTTGTCATAGCGGCAACAAAAATACACATTCTGTGATCATGAGATACAGCCCGCTGACTGACGGACGGACGGACAGCGGAGGCTTAGTAATAGGGTCCCGTTGGTTACTCTTCGGGTACGGAACCCTAAAAATGATCAATCTTAGATGTTCCCACGGCTGGGACACAGGTCACACAGACCTCTTTGTGAGACAGAGTGGGTGACCTGGTGAATGTCACCTCTCTACCAATTGTTGGCTGTATATTTTTGCCGATTTTCTCAGCTGAATCTGGCCGCTATGACCGAAACTTGGACCGAATGACCATTTCAATCCAGAGGAAAAACAACGTTACTTATAATGACATTAAACCTATATCTATCTAGCTGGCCATTGCTTTTGGAACTCGTTTGGCGCGGAAGATGCCTCTCGCTTCGCAGTGGCCACCGCCAAGCTGTTCAGGGAATGGGACCACGAAGCAGACAAAGACGTACAGAAATCCAACGTAAGTTTTTTTTTCCGATGTAAATACGGTACCACAAGGTGAAGTGCGCAAGGGCTAGGGTTGCCATCTCCTATTTTGACATTACGCCACTCTAGGCACCACTTTGAGAGTTCTTATCTGCCAGGGGCAATGGCCCCATGAGACTTGTTAGCATTCGGTAAACTCACACCATTTCCCATGGGGTTAGGCAGCAACCACAGAACGCCACCTGCTACGATCCTTACATACTGCTTTTGCCTCGTCCACCTGACCTTTCTGAACAACCTCACCAATAAGGTGTATGACCTTGCCGGTGTTGCCACTCACAAATACCTTCTGTTAGTATACTCTCCTCATGACCAAACCATCTAAGCATACTGTGTTTTTTTTTGCAGCTAATATCAATTAATTTCACTGTTACGTACGACGAGCTCCAATTTGATTATGTTTAAATGAATATATAAATTAACGTAGGAATAAATATGATTTCATGGTAGGGATACCGTAATGTAAAGCTTAGGGATGTTTCATTACCATATTTGGGCATAAGTGCCAAACCAAACACACTGTGAGGTCGGCGCGAGATCCGATCCAAACACGAACGGACAGGTCGCAACCTGTCCGAGCGCCCCGCCATGCGGGAGCGTTGCGCAATCGTGTGAACGCGCGCGCTGATTGGCTGATCGGATTTCGCGCCAACCAAAGTTCTCGCTTAACGGGAAAACTATAAAAAGGGCCGGTTTGCTTGCGCCGGACGTAGTCGACAATCAACACGCGCCAAGTAAACCGGTCCTGGGTTATGTAAAGGTCATGTACAAGTTATGTATAAGTTATGAAGAAGTTATGTACAAGTTATGAATCTAAGTGTAATAAAACGAAGTTAAGAAGCCGGAAGTTTTAATAAAATATACAGTCCACCCCGACAGCTGGTCCTTCGAGAGCCGGATAATTACAACAGTGGGTTATTCAAGAGCCGAACAATAACAGCAAGCAAGCCCTCCGAGTGCCGTTTTGTGAAGTGAATCAAGACAACTTCAACATGAAGACTAGAAGCGTTGCGGCCAGGGAAAACGAATCGGAGTCAGGCTACGATAGCAGGCGCCCACGTACATTTGAAGATCCGCCCCGGTCGCCGTCGACCAACGCGTCCGCGTTGCCGCGCATTCCGTACAGTGCGCCCGCGGCTGGGACCGATCTCAACGTGCCCGCGCTCGCGACCGCACCCCTCGCTACCGCCGCCGACGCAGCGAGTAGGGTTGCGCCGACTACGTCAGAGGGCGCGTCCGCCGCACCCGCTCCACGCCTCGTACAGGCGAGTAGAGCTACCGCGACCGCGTACGACTACGGGGAATCGTTCTCCACGCCGCCCGCGTCGCGCTACCCGACGGCGGCGGCCTCCGCGCTACATACCCAGGACTCGGCTAGAACATTAACAGTGCGTAATGTATCAATTAGGGATACAGCAAGTACGATACGTTCGAGAAGATCGTATTGTAGTGACGTGGCGAGAATGAAGAAGGCAGAATACGAAGCACAGAAGAGGATCGCTGCGATACGAAACGAGCAACTTGAAATAGAAAAGTCGCTCGTAAATAAACGCTTCGAGTACGAAGTGTCAGCGATGGAGGCAGAGGCAGAGGCCCGTGAAGAGGGCTCCGGACATAGGAGTGATGACAGGGTGGACGAGTGGCTTCAAAATATGGACCGAAGTCACCCCCAGGTTACGGACCACCCGCAGGAGGAGCAACCTCCGCATCCCGCTGCCGCGACCGCCTTCAAGGAACCTCCCATGTACGCCGATGACGTCACACCGAACAGAAGACGACAACGGTCGGCCTCGCGGTCGCCCACAAGAGGGGAGCGCCGTGTGGGAAAAGGAATAGAGCAGCTGGCCGACACGTTGGATAAAATGATGCGCGTGCGCCCGCCGCCACGACAGGTAACAGAACTACCTATATTTACGGGAGCGGCCACAGAATGGTTGCCATTTAAGGCGGCGTACGCCGACTCGTCGAGTGTGTATAAGTTTACTACGATGGAAAACTTAGCAAGACTACGAAACTGCATCAAGGGTGAGGCAAGAGAGGCAGTGTCCGCCCTCCTGTATACCGCGTCAGATCCGCAAGTGATCGTGAAGACACTGGAGCAGTACTACGGGAGGCCGGAGATACTCATGGACCGAGTATCGGATGATTTAAGGAAGCTGCCTCGACTCACCAGTGTAGCTAGTGAATTAAACTCGTTCGCAGTGAAGTTACAGAACATAGTGTGCGTGTTATCTAACATAGATAACCGCGGATATATATGGAACCCGATGTTAGTGCGTGAAGTGGTTGAAAAGTTGAGCCCGCACATTAAATCGAGATGGTGCGACTACGCTTCTGAGGCTGTGGAGTCGTCACGTGAGCCCGAGATTACTCTACTATCCAGGTTCCTGATGCGGGAGGCCGACCGAGCAATGAGGTATGCCTTCTCTAGTACTACGCCCACACCTGCACCGAAGAAAGAAGCGAGAAGTGTTGCTCAACTCAACACTAGGAAAAAGGCGACCCGCGAGGTAGTCTACACTACATCGGACAAGCAAGAGGAACGTAAACAAGAGTGTTTGTGTTGTGGCGGTGATCACGAGGTGCCTAAGTGTTCGAAGTTCCAAAGGATGAGTGTCGACGAGAGATGGAACTGGGCACGTGACCAAAGAGTATGTTTTAAGTGTGCAACGAGGCGCCATCGACGTGAACAATGCCGAGCGAAGCGATGCGGCAAGGACGCCTGTACCCGCCCACACCACGCGTTACTACATAAGGAGCGAGACATAAAGGAAACTGAAAAACCAGAGAGGGCGGCCGACGTGCAGGAGCAACCCTCCAAAGAGGCCGTCATGACGGTCTCCGCGCCGAGCAACGCGTCGCGTGTACTACTCAAGATGTGCCCCGTGGTGTTACAAGGGCCAGGCGGACAAGTGTCAACGTTCGCGTTAATGGATGAAGGCTCCACAACATCACTCGTCGACGAGGAACTCGCACGTCAGATTCAAGTAAGTGGTCCAGTCTCTACGCTACGTATACAAGGTGTGACCTCACAACAACATGAAGAATGCAGTCAGGAAGTTAAGCTTCAGGTGCGCGGCCAGAATGGCGGATATCAAGAATTACGCGCACGAACGATGAAGAACCTGCAACTTCATGGCCAAACGGTGGACAGGTCAACGCTGATGAGATACCCACACCTCCACGACATGCAACAAGACGCTTTCTTCGAGCAAGCTACGCCGAAGGTATTGATAGGTGCTGACAACTGGCACCTGATAGTCACCCGTGAACTACGCATGGGTAAGAAAAATGAACCTGCAGCTTCGTACACTCAATTAGGATGGGTGATCCACGGGACTGCACCGCGAGCGACACTGAGGAAACAGGAGGGACAAGTCGTGCTCCATTTATACGACGTGTCTGCAGCAAGGCAGACAGATGATGTACGTCGTGTAGAAGAGTTGGTGAAGTCACACTTCAAGATCGACGCCCTGGGAGTTTCTTTAGCAAAGAAGGTCAAGCCTGAAGATCAAAAGGCGATCGACGCGGTGCAGGCAACTATGAAAAAGGTCAACGATCACTACGAAGTCGGGTTACCATGGCGTGATGAAGAAGTATCCATGCCTAACAACTACAGCTGCGCACTCAGAAGACTGAAGACGATTGAAAAGAAGATGGACTCATCGTCACAGTTCGCAGCCCAGTACAGCGCCCTAGTCAAGAACCTGCTTGACAAAGGATACGCCCAGGAGTGCAGCGGGTCAGAAGATGAACACAAGAAGGTATGGTACCTGCCACACTTCCCGGTCGTGAACCCTAACAAACCTGGGAAGATGCGGCTGGTGTTCGACGCCGCGCACCGATACAGTGGAGTGTGCCTGAACGACTACCTGCTGGAGGGGCCTGATCTCCTGAAATCACTACCAGGGATTCTATTCAGGTTCAGGGAGCGCCCAGTAGCTGTCACAGCCGACATACAAGAGATGTTTCTCCAAGTCAAGATAAGAAGTCAAGATCAAGCAGCACAGATGTTTCTATGGCGAGACAAGGGGCGTGCTGCACCACCAACAAGGTACAAAATGACATCTATGATCTTTGGAGCTTCGTGTTCACCCTTCATTGCACACTCAGTACGAGACGCCAACGCCAAGCTGTACATGCAAGAGTACCCCGACGCCGTGCAAGCTATCACGTCAAGCCACTACATGGACGACTACGTAGACAGCCTTGCTACCGAGGAAGAGGCGATCGAGACAGCGCGTCAAGTAATGAAGATCCACGAGAACGCACACTTCAACCTGCGGGGTTGGTGCTCCAATCGACACAACGTGGTGAACAACATCACACAGGAGAAACAGGCACACAACACAGAAGTAAGACTCGGGCAGAGAGAAGAAAACACTGACAAGACACTCGGCTTGCTGTGGCAAACTAACACAGACGAGCTGGGTTTCAACACTGGACTCAGTCGGTTGTCACCTGAGGTGAAGACGAGCGACAGAGCGCCGACGAAAAGAGAAGCCCTGGGAGCAGTGATGGCAGTCTACGACCCCCTGGGACTCATCAGCCACTTCACAGTCACCGGTAAGATCTTATTACAGAACTTGTGGAGGCACGACATTGGCTGGGACGAGACGATTCCTGAGGAAGACATGCAGCACTTCGAAGAATGGATGCGGAGCCTGAACGAAGTCACACAGCTACGCATACCCAGGTACTATGGCAAGGGCCCAGACGACCACATGGAGCTACACGTCTTCTGCGATGCGAGCGAGCAAGCCTACGCAGCCACCGCCTACTGGAGGATCCAGAAACCAGACGGAAGCATAGATGTCAGGTTGGTAGCAGCGAAGGCACGGGTGGCCCCTCTGAAACCCGTCACTGTTCCAAGACTTGAACTACAGGCAGCAGTGATCGGCGCACGACTGGCAGACACGATATTAAAGGAACACCGAGACAAGCCCGGCGGCGTGACGTACTGGACGGACTCACAGACCGTCCTACGTTGGATTCAAAAGGACGCTTTAAAGTACACAGCGTTCGTGGCGCATCGCCTGGGTGAAATAGCAGAGTTAACAAACGTCAGCCAGTGGAGGTGGGTACCCACAGAGCATAATGTAGCGGACGACGCGACGCGCCCCAACTACACCATGCACATGAAACCAGAAGACAGATGGTTCACCGGCCCCATGTTCCTGTACGACAGGGAAGAGTCCTGGCCACGAGAGAAGATTAAGTCTGACACCACCAACGACGAGACTACGTACGTCGTGACAGAAGAGAGAAGAGAACGCCCTTCTCACCTGCCTGACATAAGCAGGTTCTCCTCCTACGAGAAGTTACTACGAGCGACCGCCGTGCCCTTCCTGTTCAGGGAAAAATGTAAAGACAGGACCAGCCAGATGACCGTCGACCTAATTGAAAAGGCCGAGAAACTATGGCTACGACAAGCACAGCTCGATGACTACGCAGAAGAAATACGACTACTCGAGAAGGGGAAGCCGGTGCCCAAGTCCAGCAGCCTATACAGGTTAGACCCTTATTTAGAAGATCAATTCCTTAAGGTCAGAGGGAGGATTGGACACGCGGCAGTCATGGAGAGTCAGAAGACACCCGTGATTTTACACGGCAAGCACCCGTTCACACGACTACTGGTAGAAGACACGCATCGCCGAGCCGGTCACGCCAACAACGAACGCGTGATCAACGACCTAAGGCAGCGGTACTGGGTAGTCAACCTACGCCCTACAGTGCGAACCATCGCACAACGCTGCCAGCTCTGCCGCATCAGAAGATCGATGCCAGTGAAACCAACAACGGGTAACTTACCAATGGAACGACTGACGACGACACAGCGACCCTTCGCCCACTGCGGGACTGATTATTTCGGTCCAATGACGGTGGTCATCGGGAGAAGACATGAAAAACGATGGGGGGCGCTGTTCACCTGCCTGGTCACGAGGGCAGTACACCTGGAGCTGGTGTCAAGTTTGTCGACCGACTCAGCGCTGATGGCTGTAAGAAGAATGGCGGCGCGACGAGGTTGGCCTAGAATTATGTACTCCGACAACGGCACCAACTTCAGAGGGGCTGACAACGAGCTACGAGCAGCCTACAAGGAATGGGCCAAAGAGTTCACTCACTTTGGGCTCGAACACCGTATGAAATGGAAATTCATACCACCAGGGGCGCCGCATATGGGGGGAGCGTGGGAACGCTTAGTACGCTCCGTCAAGACGGCGCTGGGGGCGACCTTACATCAAAAGGCGCTCAAAGAAGAAGTACTACTGACGCTGCTGACAGAGGCCGAACACTCTATAAACTCTCGGCCTCTCACCCATGTCTCTGTCGATCCTAAGGATCCGGAGGCCCTCACTCCCAATCACTTCCTTATTGGGACCTCTTCAGGCCTTCCCCGCACTGGGCCTTGCGAGGAGGCCAGCCGCAAGCAGTGGAGAACTGCCCAAGCGCTCGCCGACCACTTCTGGCGGCGCTGGGTGGACGAGTATCTACCTACACTGGTGCCCCGAGGGGCATCCGACGACCAGAGGCGACCTCTCCAGGTCGGTGACCTGGTCATTGTCATCGACTCCACGTTACCGAGAGGGACGTGGCCCCGAGGCGTCGTGGAAGCAGTCTACAGCGGTCCAGACGGCAAGGTGCGATCAGCCGACGTGAGGACCACAGCAGGCATCCTACGACGACCAACTACGAAGCTCGCCGTCCTCTGCGTGGAAGATTAGGCTACGGTAGCCCTGCGCCGGGGGGAGAATGTTACGTACGACGAGCTCCAATTTGATTATGTTTAAATGAATATATAAATTAACGTAGGAATAAATATGATTTCATGGTAGGGATACCGTAATGTAAAGCTTAGGGATGTTTCATTACCATATTTGGGCATAAGTGCCAAACCAAACACACTGTGAGGTCGGCGCGAGATCCGATCCAAACACGAACGGACAGGTCGCAACCTGTCCGAGCGCCCCGCCATGCGGGAGCGTTGCGCAATCGTGTGAACGCGCGCGCTGATTGGCTGATCGGATTTCGCGCCAACCAAAGTTCTCGCTTAACGGGAAAACTATAAAAAGGGCCGGTTTGCTTGCGCCGGACGTAGTCGACAATCAACACGCGCCAAGTAAACCGGTCCTGGGTTATGTAAAGGTCATGTACAAGTTATGTATAAGTTATGAAGAAGTTATGTACAAGTTATGAATCTAAGTGTAATAAAACGAAGTTAAGAAGCCGGAAGTTTTAATAAAATATACAGTCCACCCCGACATTCACGGACCACTACTTTGGCGCTAGGGCGAACCACCAAGAGGACATCGCGATCCTAATCCTGGAGACTCCGTTCAAGTATTACAACTACGTCAGACCGGTGTGCCTGAACTTCGTTCCAGCGTTCAATGACCTACAGCTGCAAGAGGGGCAGCTGGGGAAGGTAATCATCCAGAAGTGCCTTTTTTTTTAGGGATGGGAAATCATCAAATAACTCCTCCCGCTCTGGGTGGAGTGGGAGGTAGTGTCAGACTTTTACTGACTAAAACCCATCCATGTTCCTTCTTTGCCCTTTGTGTTCCAGGGCCGCGGTATCTCTTTCGAACAGTCCCGCAGCCCGTCCAAAAGTGCCTTGAGAAAATAAAGCATCGTGAAGAAACAGAAATGTCTTGAGAGCCGAAAATTTGAAGACACGTCACGCACACGCGTCACGCAAGTCATGTGGTGGTATGCGGCCCACTTCCTCTGATACAGAGGTGTCTCGAATATGCGCAATATTAGTTAAACCAACAATCGACTCAGCCTCTCCCAAAATACGCCACAATATCCTGCCACCTCTCTGCTTTACTTTATTTTTTTATTGGTATTTCGTAGGAGGTGGTCTTCTGCTTAACCGGACAATCCTGTGAGTGCCTTGATAGTGTGCCCTCCAGGATCTAAACAGGGTGTAAGGGACTGCCCTCCAAAAACAGATGGGGTGAATTCAGTATATCATACTAAGATGACCGGTACAAGAAATTATTTCAGGAATGTTATGGGAAAGGGAATCCAATAAATTTGATTTGTTTTATTTCCTTATATGCAATGTATAGTTACCGCACGTAGTTGACTACGTGCGGCAAGCGCGACGACGAGTTCGATGAACTCTGTAGCTAGGCAGGAAGTAAACAGCTGAATTCACGCGTCGTTCGTTATTGTTGGATTTTGTATTTTAGCCATATCATTTACATAAATGGAGTGCTGCGTACAGGGAATGTAATTTTACATATTAATAATGGAATAGTAACTGAAAAAAAAAAATCGAAGAAAAATTCCGGTGGAATATGATTGAAAATAAGCAGCTTAATGCACCCTGTCAGTTTATGGAGGGCTGTCCCTTACAGCCTGTAGATACGACTACACGCTGAGGGAGAGCAGCAAAGCACATGCTGGATCGGATCAAAAAGCCCACCTATCTGTCTGTCCCAGCCATGTTTTAAGGCTCCCAGATCATTAGCCGGGAGGCGTCCCGCACTTCGATTACCGATACGCGGTCTCCACTCCCGGAGCCGTTAAAGCCATATTTAAATCTTACTTCAGTGTGCAAAAGAGACACTGCTACTTACAAACCCGTCTCTTTTCCTCCTGTAAGATTTGCTGCTATAAGAGATGGTGCCTCAGTCGCAGGACTCGTTCATTCGATATTAGTTGCCAAAACACATTTGTTACACTTGCAGGTAGCTGGGTTTGGTTTGACAGCAGCACAGGACAGCAAGGGCTCACCGGTCCTGAAGGTTGTGAGCCTGCCGTACGTGCCGATAAGGCAGTGCCAAAAAATCACGCCGGAGAGCTTCACGGCGAACCTCACAGGAGACAAGATATGCGCCGGTTACAATAATGGTAAGTGCGGCGGTACTGGTATCCAGCTGCAATCGATTAGATGCCCTCAAAACTGAATCGATCGACCTGAATCCGGCTGTTATATTTAAAGCATAGGGGTGCTGTGGGCGATGACTCGTCGCTCAACCAGCCAGGCTAAAGAGGTGGCGTGCAGTCACCCCTGACCGTCTTCATGGATGTACGTGCGGTCGTGGGGTCCCGTGTGTACGTTACCTTAGCAGGAAAGTGGCTCCTAGTATATATGAGTGACGTATAATTAGTGTATAATCTGCTATGAATGTGCACCACATAAAAAGTTGGTGCGCTTTGTCGTTTTGGAAAAAACGATTCCTGCTAGGCTAACGTTTTTCCAGCAGGAAAATTCTAAACGAATGATCGGAGAGAGAAATATTGTGCATGGCCAGAGAGCTTATATTTGTTCAAAAAAGTGCACCGAAAATATTGATTGTGCGTCTTCAGGTTTTCGAGATATTGCATTTCCTGCTAGGGTAACGTACACCGGATCCCGTATGGGCTAAAACCAGTCGGGGATGCGCGCGAATGTACTTGAATAACCAAGGGTTCCATGGTAGTCGTAGGAACAGTAGGGTTTTAGTTGGTCAGAGTCCACAATAACAAATCGATCTCTCCAGACGGAGCGTATCCATGAGGATACCTCCATACAAACAGGATAACAAAGGAAGGATCCAGCAGAATATCAGCGTCAGGTGCATGCCTGACACATGCTGAGCTGGACTCCCATTTGGTGCAACCTTGAGACGCACACCGCACCTTGTATACTCGTCATTTGATTTGAAGTGACATACTATTTCGTAAATATGTTTTTCTTTTTGTAAATTGGCGCCTTGTTTTTATATAGTTACTAGCTGTTTCCCGCGACCTTCGTCCGCGTCAAGTTATTAAAAATACAATTTTCCCCGTTTTTGCAACATTTTTCATTGCTGCTACGCTCCTATTGGTCGTAGCGTGATGATATATAGCCTACAGCCTTCCTCGATAAATGGACTATCCAACACTGAAAGAATCATTGAAATCGGACCAGTAGTTCCAGAGATTAGCGCGTTCAAACAAACAAACAAACAAACAAACACTGCAGCTTTATAATATTAAGTATAGATATAGTCGTGTAATTTTTATTATTTAATTGTGCTTCTGTGTGTTGTGCTATGTCTTTGGTGTGCACTAAATAAATGATTTATCTATCTATCTACCTACATACAAAAAATCGAAGTACAGGACAGTGAAAATAAAAATGCCTTCGTTTCCCAGGCACGGCGGCTCTATGCAAGGGCGACAGCGGGGGAGGACTGGCATTCCCTTCGCAAGAGCGCGCCTTCATTCGCTACTTCCTCAGAGGCATCGTCTCCACAGCCCCGCAGAGCCAGTACGAATGCAACACCTTCACTGTCATCACCTTTACATCCATTATCAACCATGAACGTTTTATCAAGCAGTTTCTGTAAACCAACAAACAACTAAAGGGTCTCTAACTCTCTTAAGCCGCGTACAGATTATTTGCAACACAACATGCAACGAAACGCAATATAAGAAGAAAAAAAAAAGAAAATATTGGACTCACAGGACAAACAAAAATGAAATTTGTTCAAATATAATTTTAGAAATGAGACTTACTATCTTAATAATGTAATACTCAAACTATCTCAGCACGGTGCTACGACGTTTAAAAAATAGATGCCGCAGCGCTGGTATTCTGATGGACCCTCTAGTGATGCCACGGTCAGTTACGGAAAATTATGAATTAGGTTTTCACGTCTTATAAAACGTGCGCGCAGTTGTTTAGTGATCGCGAACACATCATAATATACGGGAAATGTTGTATTGCGTGTTGCTAACATCTGTAGTCTGTACCCAGCTTTATAGCAGTGCTATAATTTAATGTCACTCCAACGTCCGAAAGGGAGAGCTATAAAGAACGTCTAGCTCCATCTTTTTCCCACACCGAAGTAGAATTAAAACAATACTGCTATAAAAGGTCTGTTTGGCCACAAGGTATTACAAGGCAGATGTGAGAGGGAACGGTGGGAGGGAACGGTGGGAGGGGACGCTCTAGTCTACACGAACATACTCTGACCTTGTTGGCAGGTGATGTTCCTCAGTAACGTCAGGTTCGTCGTACTCGTAACCAACGTGCGTGCAATCAGGGATGTTACGAATGTCGTATTTTTCACATTTTGCGAATTTTTGGGATCCGAATGTGCGAATGCGAATGTTTGGGAATATTAAAAAAACTTTAATCGACTTAAGTCATCATTTTTATTACTATAATAGGAATATGAAAAAATATAAGAACAGTAAACCAGTGTTATATTTCAATACATATTTCAATTTTCTTTCCCGGTGCCATGGGAAAATCTTTCAAAACAAGCCAAACTTACCAAGCAATCAGCATGAAAGAACACTTTATATTGGTCGAATGAAACACGTGATGCCTGTCTACTCTATCTGCGCGTCCGAGGTTTACTGAACCGCGCGGCCGCCGAGCGAGACACGACACGACCTCTACACATTCGCATTCGCTTGATGCGAATGTTTAAAATGATACGAATGTTTAAAATGATCGAATTTATTTGAAGAAATACATATAAATCCGACTTTAATATATTTTACTTAGAATTTTTTATTTTATTTGAATTAGTTAAAAAGAAATAATGTCACAAAAGTTAACTGTCAAAAAGTAAATGAAAGTCGAATTTTACGAATACATCTGAACTGAGAGCCCAATATTTTCGGCTTTATTGACTAGGCTCAACTCAAATTAGAATAATTTTTTTTACTATTTTTTAACTAAAATGTAACTGTGGTGGACTACAATACTCACTGCAGCACCACAGGCTGATATTTTTCGGAGTGGACTGTATAATAATAACACTTTACTTTGCACAAATAAAGACTGATTTAATGGCGTGATTTTTCTTATAGAGCTAATCGTCGACTGTAACAATAGAAGAAGAATGTTTGCGCTGCGCCCCCGGTCACGGGGCTTTGCCCCCTGGCCGCGGAGGCCATACCTTGGCCCGTGAATACGGGCCCGTCGTTGTGTGGCCGTATAGGCCGGGCCTAGTGGCGCGCGAATAGCAACGCGCGCCTATGTGTGTGATTGCAGTGAATTTTTCGGTAGGCGCATCGACAGCGCTGTTATTTCAGCGCTGCTTTCTTCACGACACCTCGGCAGTCTGTCACCGCCAGGTGAGACCCCCAGTTACCCAGGGGAGGCCCGGCGGGTGACGACCAGCGACAGAGGTGCCGACTCCGACGCACCTACGAAGGATGTATGGCTCCCGCCCGTCCCGCTTCCAGAGCTAGCCGGTCGCGGTCCGGGCTAAGGAACCGTTATGTGTGTGTGGACGGTATTGTATTGTGTAACACCGCCCAGTGTTAGCGTGTGTCGCGAGCCCGCGCCGCGCCTCCACGCGTGGGTATACATGTATGTAGAGAGATGCATGTGTGGTTTTAGCTGCACAGCATGCCTATATTAACTTAGAACACGCTGTGCAGCAGGGATGCGAGTAGATTGTGGAGTCGTCTTGTGCAGGTAAGCTGCGTGTAGCCTGGTACAGCTTACCCGGGAGTCAAGTCCGGTGGAGAGGGGTCAACGTCCGCTACCAGGTCGCGGGGGAGGGGGCGCCTCGCGTCAGGGGGGCGCGCGTGCCAGGGCGCAATGTGCTTGACGTGCGGCCAGGCAGATGCGTCGGCACGCGCGAACATGCCCGTCGCAAGGCGCCGGATGAAGGCGTCCAGGCTCTCGATCCCGAGGTCCCGCTGGATGACGTCATTCCTCACGTAGCGAGGGGCGTCCACGATGGTCCGCAACGCAAAGTTCTGCTGCGTGCGGAGAAGCTGCTTGTGTCCCTCGCACGCGAGGACGTACCATGCGGGGGCGGCGTACGTCAGAATCGAGCGTATATAGGTTTTATACACGCCCAACTTGACGCGCGCCGGCAGTCGGGACGAGAGCACTGGCTTGAGCTGGTTGCGGGCAACCTTAACTCTAGCCGCGACCTGGCGGACATGTTGACCCATGGTGAGCCGACGGTCGATGGTGACACCCAGGTATTTCACCCGGGGCGACCACTCGACGTCGGCGCCTTGTAGAGTCAGGCGTGGTGGGAGGGGCGCTGACCCGGTGATCATCGCCTGCGTCTTACCCACGTTAACCGACAGCCGCCACTTGGACAGCCAGTCTGGCAGCAGATATATGTAACAATAGTTTGCGACGGCCCGTCTTTTATACTTGCGAACGTAAGCGCTCGGCGCGGCGGCACACAACATTTTCCCGCTCTTTCGACAAACGCTGTGCGCGATCCGACGGAGCGGCGCCCGACAGGTTCAAACCTGTCGCGACCTGCTTAAAACGTGAATGCGGCTCCGTCGGTCGACCAATCACAGCGTTTGTTTACATTGCGTATTTGGGACTTTGTCATAATAATTTCTTTATTCGCTTATTTACATTGTGATTCTTATTATCTATACTAAATCAACTTAATTGCTATTTACAAGGTTTATGACGCTTCGATCGGCGTCCGTTACAGTTCTCCCCCCGGCGCAGCCTGCGTAGCCTCTTCTTTCTTCAATAGGACGACGAGCGTTCGCGTCCTTACTTCGACGACTCTGATGCTGCCGTTCGGCTGCTGGGTGCGTTCGCTCGACGACTCCCATCGGCCAGGTGTTCCGGGGTAGCGTGTGGTCGATCACGAGGACCACATCTCCGGCTTGCAGGGTCGAGCGTTGTTCTTTGGTTCGCCGCGGGGTACCAAAGTGGGCAGGTACTCGCGGAGCCAGCGTCGCCAGAAGTGGTCGGCAAGTGCTTGGCTAGCTCGCCACGCTCGTCGATCGGCCTCGTCGCAGGGTCCCGTCTTCGGTAGGCCGTCCGATGACCCCAGCAGGAAGTGGTTAGGGGTCAAGGCCTCGGGATCATTTGGGTCTACGCTCACGTGGGTCAGGGGCCTCGCGTTAATGGAGAACTCAGCCTCGGTGAGGAGCGTGCTGAGTACCTCTTCTGGTGGCGCCTTCTCCCGCAGAGTTACTTTGAGCGCCGTCTTGACGGAGCGCACCGTTCTCTCCCACGCGCCTCCTTGATTAGGCGCGCCAGGAGGTATGAAGCACCATTCCATTCGATGTTTCAGCCCCTCGTCGTTCAGAGCGGGCAGCCACTCGGTGTAGGCGTTGCGTAGTTCTTGATCCGCCCCGCGGAAGTTGGTCCCGTTGTCTGAGTACATAAGCCGCGGCCATCCTCTGCGCGCAGCCATTTGTCTCAGCGCCATGATTGCTGAGTCGGTCGAGAGGGACGACACGATTTCTATGTGCACGGCGCGGCAGTTGAGGCATGTAAATAGTGCCCCCCACCTCTTCTCACGCACGGCGACGACCCACCTTGACCATCATGGGTCCAAAATAGTCCACCCCGCAGTTGGTGAACGGGCGGTGGAAAGGGTCTAGGCGGGCGTGCGGCAGGTCTCCTGTGGCCGGCGTTCTGGGTGTCCCTTTCAGCCTCCTACAGAAGGCGCAACTTCTTTCAATCGCGCGTACGGTGGGTCGTAGGTGAATGACCCAGTAGCGCTGCCTCAGGTCGTTTGTCACGCGCTCCCTGTTGGCGTGATCCGCAGCGCAGTGTTCCCGCAGCACGATGAGCTTGGTCAGGGGATGGCGGCCGTCCAATATAATGGGCCGCTTCGTTTCAGTAGGTGCGGAGGAAGCTTCGATCCGTCCTCGCACCTTCAGGATTCCTTCTTCTATAACTGGATCTAGGCGATACAGTCTGCTCGCCTTTGTTAGTGGGCGAGCCGCCTTGATTTTAGTTATCTCTTCGTCGAAGCTCTCTTCTTGGGCGCGTCGGATTAGTTCTGTATTGGCGCGCTGCATGTGTCTGTGTTCCATGAAGGCGAGTGCTCGTGCAGTGGCCCTCACCAGGACCTCGTGTTTAGAGAAGCGGGCAGGGTCGGGTAGCCAGCTTTCTGGTTCTGGTCGCTCCCTGGTGTGCAGGACCTCGTCGTCTTCTTCCTGTGTTGTCGACATCTTGGGCCATTGCTCTTCTGGTTGGTATAAGAAAGCAGGGCCTTGGAACCATCGATCTTGTGTGCTCAGAGGAGTGTCGCTGAGCCTGGTTGCGTCGTCTGCCACGTTATGTTCGGTGGGCAGCCATCGCCACTCTTCTTTTCTGGTAAGTTCGGCGATCTCACCCAGCCTGTGTGCGACGAATGGTGTGTAGCGTCGCATGTCGTGGTGTATCCAGTGAACCACGGTGGATGAGTCGGTCCAGTAGGTCGTGCGACCAATCTTCAGGCGGTGTTCTCTTTTGATCGTTCCGGCGAGCCTCGCACCGATGACCGCTGCCTGTAGTTCGAGCCGAGGTATGGTCTGCGCCTGTCTCGGCGCCACCTTGGCTTTGGCGGCCACCAATACTACGGCGATGCTCCCGTCGCTGCTTGTGATCCTCCAGTAGGCTACGGTCGCGTAGGCCTGTTCGCTGGCGTCACATAGCACGTGTAGTTCGATGCTGTCGTACTTCTTTGTCGTGTAACAGCGTGTCAGCCTGAGCTTGGCGATCTCGCTCAGGTGCGCCAACCATGATGCGAAGAGTTCGTTCTCCTCCGCCGGTATCTCCTCGTCCCACGTTGTCTGGAGGCGCCATAGGCTCTGCAGGATGATCTTAGAGCGGATGGTGTAATGGCTCAGCAACCCGAGCGGGTCGTAGATGGACATCACGGCGCTGAGGGCTTCGCGCTTGGTCGGTGCGCGAGTTCGATCTCGTACCTCCGCCGGCACTCGGTTCATAGAGGTGTTGAACCCGAGTTCATCTCGTTCCGCGTTCCAGAACAGGCCGAGTATCTTGCTCTCCGGCTGTTCTCCCCCCAGTTGTGTAGGAGCAGTGGCGTAGAGTTCGGGAGGTATGTCGCGCAGCACTGTCTTGTCGCTGGCGCTCCATCCTCGTAACGTGAAGCCGGCGTTGGCGTGCACCGTTCTGGTTTCTTCAATCGCCTTCCAGGCTTCCAGCGGATCTTCATAACTTGCCACCAGGTCGTCCATGTAGTGGCTCTCTTTGATGGCTCCCAGCGCCCGCGGGAACTCCTGCCCATGAATGTCTGCGTTGTGATTGCGGACGTAGTGGGCCATGTACGGGGAGCTCGCGGCGCCGAAGATCATGCTTCTCATTTTGAATTTGAGTGGAGGCGTCTCTCTGTCGTCGCCTCGCCACAGGAACTGCTGTGCTGGTTGGTCTTCTGTTCTTATTTTTATGCGTAAGAATATCTCCTGTATGTCTGCGGTTACTGCCACCGCCTTTTCCCGGAATCTGAATAGGATTCCTGGCAGTGACAGCAGCAGGTCTGGTCCCTCCAACAGTTCGTCGTTCAGACATACCCCGTTGCTTCTTGCTGCTGCGTCGAACACCAACCTACACTTGCCGGGCTTGTTAGGGTTAAGCACGGCAAAGTGTGGCAGGTACCAGCACACCGGGCTCGATCGTTCCGAGCCGTCGCACGGTGTGGCGTAGCCTTTCTGCAGTAAGTTGTTGATCTGGCTGGAGTATTCTTTGGCGAACTTTGGGTCGGCGTCCATCTTCTTTTCTATGGTTGTGAGGCGACGGAGTGCTTGACTGTAGCTGGGTGGCAAGACGGTGTCGTCTCTTCGCCACGGCAGTCCCAACTCGTACCCCGTGTCGGTCTTCTTGGTGGTCGCCTCGACGATCTTGATGGCGCGCTGATCTGCTTCTTTGATGCGTGGCTTCCCCTCTATGCAGAGAGTCTCTATTTTAAAATGGGCCTCGACCAAGTGGTGGAGCTCTTGGTTGCTCACGTTCGGTTCTCGGTCGGGCTCATACACGTGCAGCACCTTGCCTTCTTGTATGATGGCGCTGCGTGGTGCGGTTCCGTGCACCACCCATCCCAACTTCGTTCTCGATGCGGCCGGCTCGTCCGGACCGCCGGTCCTGAGCTCCCGGGAGACGATGCACTCCCAGTGGTCGGTTCCCACTAGGAGCCCGGGGCGTGCACGTTCATAGCACACCTCGTCTCTGGGAAGGTCCCTCAGGTGCTCGTGGTGAAGAAGGGTTTCGGAGATGGCCTGCTTATGGAGTTGCAGGTCTCTTATGGTCCTCGCTCTGACCTTATACTTCTCAGTTTCGTTTATTCCTCTGATTTCGATGGCGACGAGCTGACTCTTCGATTCTTTCTGCGACATGTTGACGCCGTTTAGATGCAGCGGTTGTGATGGCCCCTCTGCCCCGATGCTGGATGCTAACTCTTCGTCGATGAGAGTTATTGTTGCTCCTTCGTGTAGGAGTGCGTAGGTCTGCGACTCCCCCCGTGTGGTCCGGACACAATGACGGGACACATCTTTAGCAGTACCGTTCGTTGCCCAACAGCTGGTTGTGGTGACACGGACAAGACGGCTTCTTGTTTCGGAGTCTCTGCTGGCTTGGCTGCTTCTGGTTTGGCAGCTTCTGTTCGCCTTGGCGCCTGGTGTAGGGACGCGTGATGTGGTCGGCGACAGTGGTCTACGCCGCAGGGCTTTGACTTACACCCGAGGCGTCGGTGTCGTCTTAGGGCGCACTTGAAGCAGATTCTCTTTTCCTTGAGAAACTCCCATCGTTGCTCGATCGTGAGTGCCTTGTACTTTGGGCACTGGGGTAGAGTGTGTGCTTGTTCATACCCAGGGCACGGTATTGCATCTTCTTCGGCTGCTGCAGCGACGGTGTTGTATACCGTTGCTTTCTTCTTAAGGGTTACGGCGGGTCGTGTTTCTCTCTTCTGTGTTGCGGCGGCGCAGGTAGTCGGGGCAAAAGTGTAACGTAATGCCCTATCCGCCTCCCTCATTAGGAAACGGGAGATCACGACGATTTCTGGGTCAGCCGTCCCTTCGTTGTCGTAGGCGTAGTCGCACCAGCGGGAGCGGAGGTGTGGGCTTAGTTTCTCCAGCACCTCCCTCGTCAGCAAGGGGTTGAAGAGGTAGCCCCTTCGGTCGATGGTCTTCAGCACGCAGATGATATTTTGTAACTTTACAGCAAAGCTGTTGAGGTCGGCTGCCGATGCTCCTGGTCTTGGGAGCTTCTTCAGGTCCTCGAGCGCCCGATCGATGATAATTTCGGGTCGCCCGAAGCACTGCTCCAACGTCTTCATTATTATGTCGGGATCTGTGGCCGTATGTAGTAAGGCGGCCACAGCATCCCGAGCATCTCCCTTTAGGCAGCTCCTCAGTCTGTGGATGTTTTCAGCTGCTGGTATTTGGTACATCGTTGTCGAGTCTCGAACGGCTGCTTTGAATGGCAACCACTCGCTGGTGGCTCCGGTGAAGATAGGCAGGTCTGTGTACCGTGGACGGGGTCTGGCCATCTTCTCGAGTGTGTTGGCTAGTTGCTCGATGCTGTTTCTCGCTCTGGTAGGAGTTGGCGATCGTGCTCTGGGCACCTCGAACCTTATCTGTCTTGGTTCCTCCCTGGTGCCCTTGGCTGCTTCCTCCCCCCGTGAGTCGAGTGGGTTTGTTCTCAGCCAGTCGTCCACCTTTTGATGAGGTTCTTCAGTGGTTGGCTCATCGTTGATACTTTCTTCATCGTTGATGGCAGAGACTTCCGCTGCCAGCATTTTCTTTACCAGGTCTGCTTCCATTTCTAGTTGTTTCCTTTGTAGAGCCGCCAGTCTCTCTGCGGCGTTCAATTCCGCTAGTCGCAATCGTGTCGTTATGCTTGTGTTTCACCGATGCGACCGTAGCAACCTTGCTGGTGACCTCGCTCTTTGTTGCGTGGTCACTGTGGTTTTGACCCCGGAGGGCCCAGCTGTGCTCGTATCCGCCAGCCTTGAGAAGGGTGAGGCCGGCGGATCTAATGATACACGTCTAAGTCGCTCTTTTTCAATTCTCTCTTCTTCTTGGCGACGTGTGGCTTCTTGGTTGCGTCGCTGTTCCTCCAGCTCGGCTATGTCTGCTTGACTTCTTGTCAATACCATCTTAAAGATGTGCCTGAGATACAGCACACTTCGTTATTCTGCCTAGGTAGGCAGGCACACGCGCTCGTAGATTCGGCCTATGTTCGTAGGCACTTAGTACGCACTGGTTAGTTCGGCCTATTTATTTTAGGCACCGACACGCACTTATAAACAGGTACTGTCTATCACTTGTAATGTTCTGCCTATGTAGTAGGCACAGGCGCGCACTGGTATGTTCTGCCTATTATTGTAGGCACCGACACGCACTTGTAAGTTCGGCCTGATTTAACAGGTACTATCTCGCACTGTAAGTTCGTCACTATTACACACGTAAAGTTCTACCTATGTGGTAGGTACAGGTACGCACTGGTACGTTCAGCCTAAGTTCGTAGGCACCGGCACGCACTGTATGTTCGTTACTATCACACGCGTAAAGTTCCACTTATATAACAGGCACAGGTACGCACTGGTACGTTCTGCCTAAGTTCGTAGGCACCGGCACGCACTGTATGTTCCGCCCGAATAGTCAGTACTATTTCTTACGCGTGTAAAGTCCTGCCTCGATAGGCCGAGCACCGGCACTCGTTCTGGCTCGGTGTTTTACGTACACACTTGATACACTCACTTATTCTGCCTAGATTACAGGCACACTACTTTGTCTTTAACACAGTCACAGGCACGCACTTGTACGATCTGCCTAAGTTCGTAGGCACAGGTACGTACTTGTTAGGTTTAGCCCGGTTTATAACTAGGCAGGTTTGGATCCGGACGGTGGCTTGCTCAAGGCCGACGTTTACCCAGATCACATTGGTGACAGTCGACGCTCGTTACATTGGTTGTAACACACATTACACACACGATATACTTTGAATTTACACGTATCACAAGGTTTAAACATATACTGGTTTATACTTTCTATGTGGCTCGAAAACTGTGTTGGTCTATGATATCAAACTATGTGGCTCAAAGGACCAAAACTGTGGACTACAATACTCACTGCAGCACCACAGGCTGATATTTTTCGGAGTGGACTGAATAATAATAACACTTTACTTTGCACAAATAAAGACTGATTTAATGGCGTGATTTTTCTTATAGAGCTAATCGTCGACTGTAACAATAGTTTTTTTTTTTTTTTTTGGATATGGCATCTCGCAGTTCAGCCTGAGGAGGCTGGCTTCTGCTTAACCGGTATAATCCCTGTGGATGCCTCTAAGTTAACCATAAAGTTCGGTACGTACCCCTTCGGGGGTCTGACACATAAACCTCCGCTGGCTTGGTAGATACCCCCGAAGGGGTCTGCGTTTAAGTCATACGTCATCCTCATTATTTATGTAAATATTTCATATTCTGATTATCAAATACTATGAGTGTGCGTTAATTAAGAGACTTGGATAAAAAGTTCATATGTCATCGCCATTAAAACTTCAGTATTTAACGCGCAAGTTTCTTAATTTATCCTTATAAAATCCAAGCGCATAAATACAGGTATCGCCATTTTGACGGCAGTGCTGGCCGAGGCTAAAAATCATAAAAATTGTGGTTTTCGGACATCCAAGCTCCACTATGTTGAGAATGATTAACTCGTCATTAAATTATGTGACGAATTAATCCATAGTTCAATTTAAATAAGCAGTGGTAACGATGAATTTTGATATCTAAAGTCGAAGTTTCGCGCCAATCGTGCGTGTTTACATTTTTATTTTTCACATTACATCACACAGACGCGGACAGATTCGAGAACAAATATGACAAATATCATTCCAAATATTATAAACAACATGAAAATGCCCAGATCTTGGCGTAATTTACTAATACGGGACCAATAACTCGTAATATTCATTACCACTCCTCAATTTGTATTCGCAATTGACGGCCATTTTTTTTTTTTAAATTGCTGTGGTGTGTGGATGCGATTATTTCAATCGATTCGTTTTTTGTAAATTTCGATCAAATCGAGAAATTAAATTAAGGAATTTAAGAAATCGATAGATGGAAATTAAAATAATTTTGTTTTAAGCTTAAAATACAATAAATAAATACAATAATATTTTTTAAGCATTATAATGGTAATTTTAATAGTTTTTCGTACATTGTAGGTACTAAAACCGAAACAACAAACAGCACAGACTGATCTATTGGCTAAATTCGCGCCGTTTTTTTTCAAATATAAATTGACATTATGAACGCATTCTCTGTTCAAATTACATTGTATTTTACTAGATAATTTATAGTTTTTTTTTTTATATTATAAAAATATGCTTTTATTTAACTTCCCGTGTTAGTAAGTATTGGTCAAATCTTGCAACTGAATTTCAAACCAGTTCCCCTATACTGATTGAGCTGAAAATTTGCACATGCCTTTGGTTCTGGTGATAATACATTTTTATGTCATTACATTACTATTAGTCTTGCAGACAGGATCGTCTCCTCGCGACAGAACTCCTCAACGGTTAATAGCGCGGACACGAAACTTTGTATACGCTTTTAATTTTGATAGATATAGATGATTTCTTTCATGACTTCATCCTGCAACCAGGATGGTCTTCTCATGAGGGAACTCCTTAACAGTTAACAGCACGGATACGGAAATTTGTATGCACGTTCATATTTGACGAATATACATGATTTCTATCATGTCCTCATCCTGCAGCCAGGATCTTCTTGTCATGAGGGAACTCCTCAACGGTTAAAAGCGCGGGCACGAAATTTTATATACGCTTTTAATTTTGATACATAAGTATGATTTTTATCATGACCTCATCCTGCAGCCACAATCGCCTTCTCACGAGGGAACTCCTCAATGGTTAATAGCCCAGACACGAAACTTTGTATAGATACGCGTTCAATTTTGATGAATAAACCTAATTTGAATCGTATTTGACCTACAGCTAGGATTGTCTTTTCATGAGGACACTCCTCAACGGTGAATAGCATAATATAGTGATTCGATATCAGAAATGTTCAGAATACGACAAAAATACATTTTTATTGTTGTTGGTCGGTTGGATATAGAATGCCCAGGATGTTATATATCTTAGGCACAGTAAAAATTTATTTGGTTCTCAAGATGAATTTTTTTTTAGTCTACAAAATTGGGTTTAGTTTGGTTTAGTTATTGTGTTAGTTGGGATTTATCACTTACAAATACTTCTTTTATCATACTGTTCTTTCTCGAAAGGGCAAAGACCTCCCCATGTCATTCCAATTTTCTTTATCTTTTGCCTTCTCCGACTAATACTTTTAATGGTGAATATTTTTTATACTTAATGAGCTTGGTTTAGTTGCAACCCAAAAAACTAGATATGAATATATATTTCTAAGAAAACTCTACAAATTCGAGTAGGGCTCTTGCCATGAGGGTTCTGTCGCATAGCTGTTCACGGCTTCATTCAAGTGACACGGCCCCCCCGGCCTATAATGGATAACCTGAACTTTGCAGTTGTAAAAACGTTTTTTGAGTGGATAGTGAACCGCTTTCAAAGAATAAACTAACGTTTCCTTAGGATACGGCTTATGAATTGCCGATTGCAAAATAAAAGACAATAAGTTTGTCGGTCATCGTTACCGAGGCAGGCCCAAGAAACGCTGGCGGGTCGATTTGGACTCGTTCTTGGCTGATTGGGCAGAGAAGGCAAATCACCGACAGAGTTGGACAGGAATGGAAGAGGCTTTTGCTCAGCAGTGGTAAAGAATAGGCTAAACAAGAAAAAAAGTTTGTCCTAATCTAACACAATAACCCAACCGACAATACGCTGCCAACAATTTATATATTTTTTGCGGATCAAACTAATTTTTTTTAGCAAGATTAAACCAAAAAATCAATTAATAAAATTAAGATCAATTAAAAAAATTAAGATCAAACGCAATAAATGATAATAGTAAATTAATACACTTATAAAGTAAGAATAAATGTGAAATGCGAGCACATTCCTAATTTAAATTTTGAAACAAAAAAAAACGCAACCGTGCGTATTTATGTACAATTGAAAATCAATCCATTTCCAGATTTTTTATTTGCTTGAACTGTGAGACTTTATTTCTTGCCAAATCTCACGCTACTAGTTCAACGGAAAATTAGGAGACTATCTATAAGTTTTTAAATGAAAGGTAATCATCAGAATGTTTATTTAGAGGCAATTTTTTTTTTTGCGTTTACACCTTTCTGTGTTTCATATCATTTATAAATCTCCTTCTTTTGAAGTCAACCAAAAACATCGAATAATAACTAAATGAAATTTTTTAAACAGATAGCTTGAAAAAGTTAATTTAGAATTTAAATATTTTTTTGAAATTATACCAAAGAGTTTATATTCCGTTTCAACTCTTTTTTTCAAACTTGATTTCAATTCGAGTATCGATTAGGCTGAATCCAACTTTTTAATCGAATGATGAACCTTGGGTTTACGGTCAGCACTAAGACTTTTTAGTTATATTTGTCAAGAGTTTGATCGTGTTTTTTATGAAATTATGTATGAATAATGGTAAAAATAAGAACGCAGATAGTTTGTGTGTCCCTTCGTCCAGCATACTCACCATGGAATCCTGATATTTCATGAATGTCAAAAAACTGTTCTGAAATAGTGCTAAATAGTGCCCAAAGGAAAAAAATAGTGCTCTTGTACTTGCGAAGTTATAGCCATAGTTCGATGAGTATGCTGGACGAAGGTTTCGCCCAGCATACTCACCTCCGTCCGGAGAATCTGTATACGCTTCAAACATAATTCATACTTCAAAAAATAGTTCCCAAATAGTGCCAAACGGTGCCCAAAAAGAAAAAACAGTGCTCGAATAACTTCGGAGTTATAGGCTTCGTTCAGTGAGTATGCTGGGCGTAGGTTCTACGCCCAGCATACTCACCTCAGTGCGCGAATATCGAACGAGCTATAGGTACAATTTACGTCTCAAAAAATTGTGCTTGAAATAGTGCCCAATATCAGTCCAATTTTTGCTTGACTTTTGACTTAGAAAACCATTAAATTTTAATGTAAACTTCTACATACTAACGTAAAATGGGGTACAGTCGTCGACACATGTTTTTGGACAAAAATATTAAACTTTCTAATTGTAGACTTCATGTTATTGGAAATAATTATGGTATTTTCTCACATGTCAAAAACTTTCGATTAAATGCATTATTATATATTTTATAAATAATAATAAATGAATGAAACTTTAAGCGTAAATGAAGTCTATTACTTCATTGCATTGTGTGTTTGTCTGAATAAAAACAGTCATTTGCAGCCAATAAAATTAATATCTTGAAAAATTGTAAAAAGGAAATTATACAGTTTCTTTTTGTATATATGTTGCAGGCAAAACTTATAACCAGTCAAAACTAGTACTGTGACATAGTTATACAAATTTTTAAAACTCTTTCCAATAGTTTCATCAATGAAAGGTTTAGCAATAAAAAACATTTTTAATTACTTACGTTATTTATTACTATTTAAAGGGCCAAAGTAATCAGAATTCTAGTTAACTAGTTCACAGCTTTTGTTAACATTCATAATATAATCAATGTAAATAGAAAAAATTGTAGTTTTAATATTGTATATAATATACATATAAAAAAATGTTTAGCCAAATATTGGTAAAACTTTCTAAAATATAACACGTAGGTACTTGTACTTTGTTTTACTGCTACAACGTTTTAATCACAATAAAATTATCTTACAAATAAGTATAAATTGAGCAATCACAGTTTATAATCACGTTTTTTTTATTAATATTAAATACCCTATAGTAATTACAAATTAACAATCACAGTTTATAATCACATTTCTGTAAGTTATTAATAAAATAACTTTTACAAGAACAAAAAAAAAACAAACAAACAATAACAAAATAGGAACTAACAAGTTAGGACCGATCTTCATCTTACATTCGCGTATAAATAATGCAGTGTGGTACAGTATATTGGGAATTACTACAAACTTTTTTACTAAGGTCATCATAGCAGTTCCAAGTTCTCTTTAGCAATCGATAGCACTTTGACTTGTAATGCCCCATGCGTCCTGATTCACCATTTGTAAAATCTATTACCGACAGAATTTTAAAGGTGTCACCGTTTATTATGATCTCTTTAGGAATTTCATCAATTTCTATTTCAATTGAAGTATTAATTTCAATAAATACGAAGTCTAGTACTTCATATTTGTATGCGTTTTTACCGTTACATAATTGGTATTTACATTTCCTTTCAGTATCATTTACTAATAGAGCTTCATTAAGGGCTCCAATACCTTGAGTCGTCAATATGTTTACATTTATTGGAATCCAACTACATTTTGTGCCAGAACCTTTATTGATTTCACAGTTCTGGTTTGTACAATTTAAGTATCTATTAGCACTATAAAAACCATAACTTTGTATGTTATCTATTATAAAAGTTACATTACACTCACAATTTTTGCAACTACTAAAATCGGATTCCACAGTATCATATATTTTAGCCAATACCTTAGAACGAGTAGTGTAAATATCTTTTGGTTTTCTAGCCTTCTTAGTGATTTTCTTTAGATTGTCATACGTGATCAAACTTCTGGTCAGTTGTGAAAGATCGTTTTTTTTATCATTGATATATTTTCTAATATTAGGTCTATCTAAATATGCAATTGAAAAACTTTGGACCACGGAATCAAAAGCACACGTATTAATAAACGTGAATCTGTATGTTCCTGAAGTAGAAACACTGCCGTTTTGTAAAATATGTAATTTTGTACGACGATTGATTCGTTTTTTATTTTTCTTCTGTTTAGACACCAGTCCCCGCCAGTCTTCAATATAATTTGGTTCGCTCCTAAAAATTGAGTTTTCATAAAATGATTCATCATTGACGAGAGTATTTATTTGTGGTGTGTTATGGTCACTTATTTCATTTTTTTCATCGACAATATTTTCAGTTCCTTCTTGAACATCAATCAAGTCACTTTTGGCTAAGCGTATGGAACCGGTTATCAAAGGCTCGTGTTTAATAATAAACTCATCTACGCGGTACTTATTTGAATTTGTTTTAAAAAATAACTTTTTTACGTCTTTCATATAACTTTCTACATTTGAACTGGTTGGAGTACAATAATTACTGTTAAAATAAGTCATCATTATATTTCCCCATAGTGGAAGTTTTTTAAGAATCCTAATCAAAGTGTCCTTTATTTCCGGCAAGTAATAAATATTTTCGATTTCAGTTTCTTGATCACACAATTGTTTAATTAAATCTTCTTTCTCCTCAAGATCTTTATACATTTTCAGAAGCGGGTTTTCTTCTTTATCTAATCCCTCCCATAAAGAATGTTTAATTGGAACGTGATTTTCCGAATCTACATTTTGTATTTCACATTCCTGCAAATTAGTTTTGATCCGGTTTTTTAATTCTAAAATCGCCGTTTCACACCGTGTTAAATTTCCATTTCTACTGCCGCGGTGTTTATTATTTGCTATAATATAAACATTTTCTATAATTTTCTTTACCTCTCCGTATGAAACACATTTTTTAATCAGAATCATACAATCAACAAAAAATTTTGTTACTCTAGTGTCTATATTTTTGAAAATACTTTGATTGTACAATGTTTTTATGAAATGCGAAGTATCAAGGCGAACATAACAGGTTGGAATTTTTTTGGTTCTATTTTCTAAAATATTAAAACATGTATTTAAGTAGTCAGAGGTGGATTTATAACCACAAAATACTTTTACCACCGCACCTACTAAAGCTGCGGAATCATCAGTTACTACTTCATTTGGAGGTTTTCCATTAGCCAACCAAGATTGTAACCAGCTAGCAATAGTATCTAAAGAGTGACTTTCTGATATACACTGTGAAATTGGCACGCTACTTTTAACGGTTGTATCTGTCATCATAACATACAAAAATATAGGACTTTGCGACTCTTGAGATAGTTGTGTGTGTTCATTGACGACAGGCCGAAGATTTTTATTAAATATAGAACCTGTTGCGTCTATAGAAACTCTAATATAATTAAACTCTTTTTGGCATTTTTTATAATAATTCTTTTGATCGTCCGTCCAGTAAAATGTATAAAATGGAAAAGCAGAAACATATCTAACACATTTATCAAAAGGTGGTGAAACACACATACAAGTAAGTGACAATATTGGGTTGGGATGGAAAACATCAACTTTTTTATTTTCATGTTTAATTCGATGTAGTGTTTGTAATTTTGGCAATACTGGAGGTTCCTTGTCATTTTTCTTCATTAAAGTTGAGGCTAATTTATATCTTATAGAAGCTGCTGCTTCGTGTTGTAATTTTTCACCTAATTCCCTTATTTGGTAATACCGTAATCGGTTTTTTTTACTGGTGTTATGAGAGTACTTTTTATTTTCATTAATTATGCAACATTCTAGTTTAATTAAATTTTCCGTTTCTAAGTTAGTTGTTATAATTATTTTTGCGTGACATTGATTACAATATCCTGTGCATTTGATTTCGTAATTGTCTTTCACAATATTATTTTTAAAACACCAAGTGCATAAAGATCTTATTTCTTTCCATAGATGCATTTGAATTACATTAGTCCATTGGTTTGGTTTTAATTTACGTCTGACATTATACAGACTACCAGGGGCGATTTTGCTATTTCGGTGATAAAAATACCTTTGAGGCTTAATACTATCCCAAGTTATTGTATCCATATAAAATGTATGCGTACTGGTGTTCTCCGAAACACTATTAATGCTTTCGTTTGATGACGATGTAGACTTTTGATTTATCAAATTAGAATCATTATTACGAATTATTTCTTTTTTATCAACACCAAAAAAGTATTCGTAATTTCGTTTTATGCTTAATATGATTGATTTAATACTCATTTTGTAATTTAACCGTGTTTGAATTTGTTTATAAATTGAGTCATTTGCGGAAGGAATATTTAAAAAAAAGTCATCTTTGAATTCTGAAATTACTAATTTTTGCGTTTCTAATGAAACCTTTGGTTTAGGCCCTCGTTTTCCTTGCTGATCCATGTCGTTAGATTCACAAGAATTATCACAAATTATTATGCCATTTGTTTTCAATATTAACATAATATGAAATAACAACTAACTAACTAACATATAAATCAACATCAATAACATTATGAACACTTGTGTACTTATACTACCTATATTACCTGAAAATACCAACTATAGATGTAAAAAACATAACGGGCCCCACCGCTCACGCAGTACGAGTCAGAAAAAGTTGTCTTCTAACGTGGTAAACATTGTGTCTTCAAGATAATCTGAAAATAACACGTATTTAAATAATTTAATATAGGTATGACAGGCTCCAGCCTTCCTCTAAAGGTACTTAAGCACTTACGTGTTTTCCATTATTTTAGCGTGATTTCTATTATAAATAGCGAAGGGGCAAAACACGAGGCTGAAGACGATTTCCCGAAGTCACAACTCCCATAGAAAATGTGATGAATAGGTTGACGACACTTAAAAGTTTAAGTGCATTCGCCGGATGACAATCGGTAATAGTCTTCACTTCACGTCATATTATCTAAAAAATACATCTGTGTTAATTCTATAGTTACGTTTATACTTACTACCGACGCTCGCGCTGACTGATTCTACCTATTTCGATATTGAAATGTAACTAACGTGAACTTAAGACGAGAACAGATCCTGACGGGTAACGAGGACAAGCTTGTAATAAAAAAATTGAAGAAAAGTAAATTATATCCTAGCAAATAAGACAGTGTTTCATTTCCAGTAGAATTGGAGGATAAAACCAGGCCTCCGCAGAAGTAGGTATATAAATAGGTATTTGAGATCCAATTAGATAAACAAACAAGTTACATTACGTTATTATGTGTACCTACCTACATCAAACCTTTAAAAAAGTAACTAAGTAGGTACCCATTTTTAAAACTTCTTAAGCATGTCCTTAATTTTAAGTGTACAGTGTCATATTCAACGAAAAAATGAACGTGTTTTTGTAAAAAACAACTCGCTTGCTACCTAGTTTTACAGTGCAATTAATGAATGAGTGTAAAATCAATTTAGTTAAATGCCACTATTATAAATTGAAATATACTTACTGATTTGGGTGCAGCTCCTATATTGATTACGTACTAGATACACAATTTTATATAGGTAAATAATGACATCACCAACACATTGTTTGGTTTTGCAACCCACTATGTAGTCAAACTCAAAAGCCGGCGTTATTATAATGATGTGCGACGAAGTAAACAAACAAAGAAACTGAGAAGCGCTTGTTCGTTTCGATTGCTTTGTGACACAAAATGGACCCTTATCACCTTCAAAATACAGATCAGTCTTGTCTAATAATCGTAAGATGTTAGGGCAGCGCCATCTAGTATTTAAACATAAACATATTCATTTGCGTCGCGGGCGCCGCGCGTCGCTTTGTGACACAAAATGGACCCTTATCACCTTCAAAATACAGATCAGTCTTGTCTAATAATCGTAAGATGTTAGGGCAGCGCCATCTAGTATTTAAACATAAACATATTCATTTGCGTCGCGGGCGCCGCGCGTCGTAAGCCCCATACCTATTGACCGTACGTGCATCCATTACTGCCACACTATATTGAACTTTATCACATGAGGAATACAGGTCAATTCCGTAAACGTTGTGGTACCGTCCTTGATCCGGAAAATGATTATTTTGAATAATTTTGTCAGTTGTAATGTAAGCATTAATAACAGCAACTTTATTTTTCATGCATGATTTACTTCATTTGATATCTTAATCCTTCAAGCGCCGTGATCTAGACAAAATATATAAAATCATTGTTCCTAGCTACCGGGGTCCCATGCGACGCGCGAAGGCTTAATCATATTATTATAAAGTATTATTAAAATAATGTGTAATTAATAATATTGCGATTCTAAAGTAAATACTCCCTTACATAGACAATTAATAATTTACACAAGACAAAAATTGTTAGAAAGAAAGTTAATAATATTGTATTCGACTGTACTCAATGTAATGTATGTAGAAGTTTACAATCAAATTTAATGGTTTTCTAGGTCAAAAGTCAAGCAAAAATTGGACTGATATTGGGCACTATTTCAAGCACAATTTTTTGAGACGTAAATTGTACCTATAGCTCGTTCGATATTCGCGCACTGAGGTGAGTATGCTGGGCGTAGAACCTACGCCCAGCATACTCACTGAACGAAGCCTATAACTCCGAAGTTATTCGAGCACTGTTTTTTCTTTTTGGGCACCGTTTGGCACTATTTGGGAACTATTTTTTGAAGTATGAATTATGTTTGAAGCGTATACAGATTCTCCGGACGGAGGTGAGTATGCTGGGCGAAACCTTCGTCCAGCATACTCATCGAACTATGGCTATAACTTCGCAAGTACAAGAGCACTATTTTTTTCCTTTGGGCACTATTTAGCACTATTTCAGAACAGTTTTTTGACATTCATGAAATATCAGGATTCCATGGTGAGTATGCTGGACGAAGGGACACTAGTTTGTTACTGTCTTTATTTTGCCCTTTTGAGTTTTATTAGCAAACGAGAACTTTTCTATGTACATTATTTCCAGCGCAAATAAGTTACCTATTTTTTTGGAAGGGTGTAGCGGTACGTAATTTACACATATTTGGAAATAGACTGATGCCGTTTTACTGATATCAACACGTTATTGGAGATATTAACCATAAACTTATCGTATGAAACAGCTTCCGCGACATATTTTTCATTAAAAAAACGAATGCTGAAAGTTCACGAAAATTCTTGAATTTCATGACAATTCACATCTCCCCGCCGATTCAGCTGGTGTGTCATGTGCCAAAATCTTGTCGAGCATAGTGGTTAAAGGCCTCCAGCCAGGGGCTTAAAATAATACTACAAACTAAGCGACCACACGCTAAGGGCACCCCCTATGGGGTATGAGCCTCGGCTTAGGGCGTCGCTGGGGAGGGCAGCAAGGGGACAGGCTGGATAATATTTAGGGGCTGATTTATAGCTAACGGCTCAGCATCGCGGGCTGGCTCGAGCAAGGGTCGGGGGGGGGCAGTAGAACGGGGACGTCGCGGCGGACCTCGGCGGCGAGGTCGGAACGTCTGCGGTCTGTATATGTATTTACGACGTAGTGTACTGGTTTCCCTACTGCTTTCCTGGAGGATGGTGGTAGGGTCATCGGGGGTGACTAGAGTGTGCCTGGGACGGCGAATCCTACTGATACGCGATGGGTCGTATCGGGCGGCCGATGCGATCAGGGGGTTTTTATGCTTGACAGCGGAGTCGAAGAAACGCTTAGACAGCCGTTTCATAAACTGTTGAATAGTAGGCAATCTGAGGTCGACATGGAGACTCTCGTTGCGGACATACAAGTAACAATAGTTTGCGCCGGCCCGTCTTTTATATTCGCGCACGTAAGCGCTCGGCGCGGCGGCACACAACATTTTCCCGCTCTTTCGACAAACGCTGTGCGCGATCCGACGGAGCGGCGCCCGACAGGTTTAAACCTGTCGCGACCTGCTCAAAACGTGAATGCGGCTCCGTCGGTCGACCAATCACAGCGTTTGTTTACATTGCGTGTTTGGGACTTAGTCATAATAATGTTTCTTTATTAGCCTATTTATATCGTAATTCTTATTATCTATTCTTAATCAATTTTATTCCTATATACAAGTATCTGACGCTTCGATCGGCGTCCGTTACAGTTACTAAAGAAAAACAGTAATACACATACAGTACCTGTTGTTTAATTTTTTATTATTAAGAAAAATGTCAAGATGCAGAAAATAAGACTTTTAATAAAATAAGTAAAATCTTTTATACATTGATTGCCTGTTTTATTGAACACACAATTAATAATGAAAAACCATTATTGCACGATATAGACACATTCCGTAATTACGAAGACTGTCGCGGATTACACAGAAACGGTAGCGTAAGGTGCGGCGCAGGCGTGGAATTTATATGAAAACGAAAGAACGGCGTGCCTGCGCCGCGCCGCTTGAGTGTAATTCACCACACCTCGCCTACGTACATTTTGTATGAAAAAGTTTTGAAGCTCGCGCCTTCACCTTACGCCGTTTCTGTGTAATTTGCGCCTAAGCGGGGGTAAAGGTGCTCCCTTGACGAAGAAGTGAAATATTTATTTATTTATTTATTCACAAGACATGTTTCCTTTGCCATTACAGATAATAAATCTAATGCGACAAAGTAACTTAAAATATCCTTAACTATACCTTACATGCTACACAGTACGTGGCCCTTGTGAACTCACCCAGTGTACAGGTGAATATGTCTATGGCATTCGCCACCGTGTTGAGAGTGCGCAGCGCACGAGTTAGCGGTGCGCGCTCCAGTAGGTTAGTGCGCGCACTCGGCACCACCAGCAGCTGCGGCTTGCGCCGCCGCGACACGTACCTATCCGGTAAATTAAACCCTATTTCCGACAGAACACCTGAATTTTGTATATTACCTCTTAAAACTTTGAAAAGATACGTTGCCAGTGCCACTTCACGCCTAATTTCTAATTTGTAGTAGCCCACCATACCGAGACAGAATAGGGTAGGATACAGTAACGGGTATCCCGGGTATCTCCCATGCAGCGTCAGAAAACCTAGCAATGGTCGCGAAGGTGCTTTCGGTTGCTTCTTCGACAACCTCGGGGGCGGGCAGCCTAGGACTAGGTACCGCCGGCGGTGAGGCTAGAGGAGCGGCCACGGGAGTGGGCGCTGGGCAAGGGATGGGGACATCCGTTAGCCCGGGCATCTGGGGAGACGTGGGTTTGTCTTGTGTCTGACTGTTACGCAGCTCAGCGATGCGTCTACTTAATTTACGCTGCAAGGAGCGCATGAAAACCTTGTTATTTTGGCAAGGGAAGGAGTTGTATGCACGGGTGGCCGCGTTCTTTTCGGTAATAAGAGCCCGCACATCGTCCGGAAGCTTCATGCGCTGATATTTCTTAGCTGGATTCTCTCTTGAACATTCGTTCTCGACGGATTGTACCGGATCCGTAAACGAGCCGATCGCGGCTGATGTGTCGGCGACGGTCTGAGAGAAGGGTACATCCATCTCGGCGGCGGCGGGGATAACGGGCTATAATTATAGCGGCAGCGGGCTATTCAAGGGGCTCGGTTCGAACGTATAGACACTTGTATTCACAAATCAGGCACACGCGTTAATTTACACACAGAATCAGAGTCACAATAATAGCGCACTTAGACTTATAACAAACTTGACAGGCTTCTATAGGTACGGTTCCCGACGTTAGCAACTACGAGATGTGGTTTCACCGGAGGATGACTGAAGACTAAACTTATTCCGTCGTAGACTTCGCTGCATCCCCGCAAGGGGGTGCGGCGGGCGGGTTTTGGGCATCGCCCTTGGTCCCGCGGGGTCACTTTGTGCCTGCTAAGATGCAGGCACCTTCGCTCGGTGGCCGATGTAGGCCTGGCAGCTGGTAAGCGCGCGCACGCGACTTACCTGGGTGTAGTTGCTTATTTGTGTCGGTAGGGGCGCCACGGCGCTGTACAGCAGCGCCGTTTCTTCACGCCACCTCGGCGGTCCGTCACCGCCAGGTGAGACCTCCGGTTACCCGGAGGAGGCCCGGCGGGTGACAACCAGCGACAGAGGTGGCTTAGGCGCTCTCTACCGAGGGTGTAGACCTCAGTCTGGAGGCGATTTCAGATCTAGCCGAGCACGCTCCAGACTAGAGGCCGTCGGTGTGTGTGAGAGCGGTAGTGTGTCTGTGTGACACCGCTCTTGTCTGCGAAAGAATTGCGTGCCCGCGCCGCACATTCATCGCGTGAGTATAATCGCTTGTAGAGTCGTGTGTGGGTGGAGCGACGCGCGTCGTGCCTATATTAACTTAGAACACGACGCTTGTCGAGTGAATGTCGTGAGTGTAGAGTATCAGTGTTTGAGTAAGTCGCGTGTTGGGACAGGGGAGCGACTTACCCGGATGCGTCAGTCCGGTGGGGTGGCGTCGCACACGTCCGCCACGAGGTCGCGTGGTAGGCGCCTTGCGTCAGGAGGCCGCGCGTGCCATGGCGCCAAGTGCATGACGTGGGGCCAGGCAGAAGCGTCGGCACGCGCGAACATGGTGGACGCAAGGCGGCGGATGAAGTCCTCCAGGCTCTCGATACCGAGGTCCCGCTGGACGGTGGCATTCCTCACGTAGCGGGGGGCAGCAACTATTTGGCGCAGCGAGATGTTCTGCTGCGCGTCGAGGGTCTTCCTTGTGGTGGCGCTCGTGAGGGCGTACCAGGCCGGGGCGGCGTACGTGAGCAGCGGGCGAATGTACGTTTTGTACACGCCCAGCTTGGCACGCAGCGGGAGGCGACTCTTGAGCACTGGGTGCAGCAGGAAGCGGGCGCTCCTGCACTTGGCGACGATCGTGCGGACGTGTGGTGCCATGGTGAGTCGAGCGTCGATGGTGACCCCTAGGTATTTAGCCTGGAGCGACCATGCGACGTCGACGTCCTGCAATTTCAAAGGTGGTGGCTGTTTGTAGCCTCCCACGGTGATGGCCTGCGTCTTACCTACGTTCACCGACAACCTCCATTTCGACAGCCAGTCAGGCAGCAGGTCGAGCACGCGCTGCATTTTGACGGCCGCGTGATGCACGTTGAGCGAGGTGGAGATGTACGCGGCGTCGTCGGCGTACAGCGCGAGCGTGGTGTCGGCGGTAGTGGGGATGTCGTCGGTGTAGCAGGAGTAGCAGGCTGGTGAGAGGCAGCTGCCTTGCGGCACTCCGGCGGCGACGGGTCGAGCGCTGGATAGCGCACCGTCAACCACCACCCTGAAAGTCCTGTTTGAGAGGAAGGAGGAGACCACCTGGACAAGGCGGCGGGGCGCCTCTGTCGTTGACAGTTTGTACAGCAGGCCGGCGTGCCATACCCTGTCGAACGCCTTTTCCATGTCGAGGAATACTGCAACTGCTCGCTCCTTCTTGTTCAGCGCCGCTGTGAGCAGGTGCAGCACCCTCGACAACTGAAGGGTCGTGGAGTGTTCCGACCGAAACCCGAACTGTTCCGGTCGTGGGGTGAAGTGCTGGTTCAGGTGTCGCAGCAGGAGCTGTTCAAACACCTTGGAGATGGCAGAGAGGAGGGTGATGGGCCGATAGCTCTCCGGCTTCAGGACGTCTTTATGTGGCTTGGGCAGCATTATGACGCGCCCTTCCTTCCACGATGCGGGGAAAACCCCAGTGCGCAGGATCCCCGTGAATAGGCGCGCTAGCGCCGCTACCGATCGGAATGGCAGGTGGCGCAGCGCCATGTTGGTGACCCCGTCCGCTCCTGGGGCTTTTCTCGGCTTCGTTCTTAGGATGGCGCGTCTAACTGCGCAAGGCGAGAAGTGAATGGGGGCTTCATCGGAGGCTATCGGCGTAGCGAAGTACTCTCCAAGGTGCCTCTCGACTGCTGCGATGTGCTCGAGGTTATCAGTTGGGTTCGGTCGGAACTGGCGTTCCAGGTGTTCGGCGAAGATCTCCGACCGGTCTGCTGCTACATATCTGGGCGTCCCGTCGCTGTGGCGAAGTGGACGCACCGGGGCTGGGGTGCTTGAGAGGGCTCTACATAGTTTGTGCAGCGACGGCCAGTCCCCCTCGGCGGCGTCGATGCGTTCCTCCCAGCCCGCGGCGTTGAACTCCTGTAACTTGGCCCTGACCCTCTCCGCTAGACGGTTCAGCTCTCTCTTTGTTGTGGGGCATCCCGTTGACTGCCACCGCTTGCGAAGGCGCCTCCTCTGGGCGATCATCTGCTTGAGGTGGGCGGGGAGGGGCCTGTACACAGACCCCCCCGGCGGCGTCGGCATGGTGGTAGTCGCCTCTGCGAGGGCGCGTTGGATGCAAGCGGTGACCTCTCCCGCTAGTTCGTCCACGTCTGCGGCGGTCACGACGGGCCAAGAAGGAGTGGTGGTCTCCATCGCTTCCTTGAACATTGTCCAGTCCGTTGATCGACGTGGCGCTGGAGGCGAGAGTCTGGTCGGCATCTCTGATAGGACGACGAGTACAGGATGGTGGTCCGACTGTAGCTCGTCGTCGATCACTTGCTGGGTGAGTTGGCAGTTTAGGCCCCTGTGGACTACGATGTCCAGCACGTCCGGTGCGTGCGCCTGGTAGTCTGGGTAGTGGGTCGGTGTGTCTGGGCCGGACACCGTATACCCGAGGGCCTCCGCGTCCGCGAAGAGCCGTCTACCCCAGGTATTCATACTGTTGCTGTTCCAGGCGGGATGCTTTAGGTTCATGTCGCCGGCAAGGAGAGTCGGCTGCGACGACAGAAGGATGGTGCGCAGCTCCGCTAGGTTGAGCGCGGAATTAGGCGGGTGGTATGCTGCGTAGATGTTGATGTCCTCACCGGCGACATGCAGCTGGATGCCCAGCGCCTGGAAGCTCGAGGTTTGGGCCTCTGGGAGTGGTTGATGGACGACTCTTCGGTTCACCAACACTGCCAGTCCGCGGTAGGAGATGCCGAGCGGAGACTTCTCATCCCTCCTGTAGACGATGTAACCTGGGAACCTGGTTTGGTCCGCAGGTCCCAGGAGTGTCTCCGAGATGAGCGCCACGTCGACTCGTTGTTCCTTTAGGAGGAGGCGGAGTGGGGCGACCTTTGTCCTAAGGCCGCGGGCGTTCCAGTGTAGAATCCTCAACGAACTAGCCATGATAGAGGGCGAGGAGTTCAGCCAGTCCGTCGAGGATAACTAAGCCCGCGTCTTGTCCCTGTCTTATGGCCCTGATGAGGTCCATAAGTAGTTTTATGGCGCAGGCCGTAAAATCCTTTTGCTGGCGCTCGTTCTGAGGAGCGCCAGAGGTTGGAGTGCGGCGTCGCTGCTGTTCGTGGGCGCCGGCTGTGGCGATATACGCCGGTGGTTGCGGGCCAGTCGTCGCGGTTAGTGCGGCGGCTGGGGCCGCGTCTGTGGGTGGGGGGGGTTTACCCGCCCTCTTCCCCTTCCTTAGAGTAGCGGCGCCAGCAGCGGCGTCGGTCGGTTTGGCGTCCGAGGTGGTGGTGGTGGTGGTGGCAAGGGCCTGCGCCACGGCAGGGACAAGGCCCCGTTCTGTGTGGTTGGCGGGTGGCTGGGGTTTCTTCCCCCTTCTCCTTCCCCCGCGTCCCTTTTTTCTCCGCCCCGAGGCAGCGTCTCTGGGTGTGGGCCCGTTCGCTGCCGCCATCAGTGTAGCGCTGGGGGCCTCGTGGTCGTTGGCGGCGGTGTCAGCGGGGGTTGTGGTAGGCCCCTCTTTGGATCGGCGCTGGCGGGATGAGATGGCGACAGTACCCGCTCGCCTGTTGCTGGCCTCCTTCCTCTTGATGGGGCACTCGTTGCTGCACGCCGGGTGATCGCCCGCGCAGTTGGCGCATGTGGCCGGCTCAGTTCTTGGGCGCGGGCAGTCGCGGGCGGCGTGCTCCTCTCCGCATCTCACGCAGGCGAGCGGGCGGTGGCATTGGTGCGAGCTGTGCCGGAACTTCTGGCACCGGTGGCACTGGGCGGGCCCACGCTTGCTCCGCCAAGCTTCTACGCGGACACCACGCATGCACAACAGCACGGTGGTGTCGTAGATACGGCGGATGTCGGGCTGCCTCCTCAGCACTGCATGGAATATGCAGCCGGGTCGTCCTCCCCGTGCGTTGATGTTACGCACGTACTCCGGCTGGTATCCCAGCAGCGTGAGCTCCTCCTCGATCTCAGCAGGATCGGTGTCCGCCGGCAGCCCACGGATAGCCACCTTTAGGCTACGCTCCGCCGGTAGTGAGTAGGAGAACCAACTTAGGCCCTCCGATCTCTCCAGGTCGGTGAGGTACCGCTGGACCACCCGATACTCTACCTCACTCTCAGGGACGAAACGGATTCCGCCCTGGTAAGGTCGAGCATTGGGTGGGTGGCCCAGCTTGTCCCTCACGGCCCTAAAATGGAAGGCCCAGTTGGGAAGCCTTTCCACCACTAGCGGAGGGTAGCGTGGCCTCTTCTCTGTTGCCTTTGCGGCAGTTGCGGCCGTGTCTTGGCTCGCTCCTTGTGCGGGGGCTGCCGGTGGGGGCGTCTTTGTAGAGGGTAGAGTAACATCATGTTGTGAAGGACGGCGGGTAGCTTCGGCGAACGTCGGCGAACCGGCTCCGGCGCGGCCGCGCGCGTCGCGCTGCGGTGGCGGGGAGTCGGTGCAGACCCGCTTGGCCTCTTCAGCGGCCTCGCCGTCCGAGCTTCTTGGACGTCGCTGGGCCCTGGCCCCGAGCTGGAACTCGAAACCAAAGGCCAGCGAGCCCTCGGTGCGCGTATCACTGTCACTTTTATTTTCCACAGGGTGAGGGTAGTTACTAACCTCCGGATCCTCGAAGTGTTGATGGGCAGGCGTGTCGACGGACGTCGTCGACAGGTCGCTCCCCTCCCTCGACGAGCACGTCGACATAGCAGCCGGGGAGTCCTGTGCCGAGGATCTCGGAGGCGGTGGCGACATAGCTGCGTCCTGGTAGGCTGCGGCGGCTGAGCCTGCCAGCAAGCGGTGAGGAGCGGGCGACGCCGTGCGCGCTGGGCGGGTCACCGTGGCGGCGGAGCGAGAGTGCGCGGGCTGGCGCGCGGCGGAGCGCGCAGGTGGCGGCGCGGAGTGAGCGGGCGCAGGCGAGGGGCGCGCGGCCGCGGGGTGCGCGGTGGGCGCGCGGGGCGCGGGCGGCGCAGTCGCTCGCATCGCCTGCGTCGCAGGGCGCTGGTGAGGCGCAGTAGCGCGCAGAGCGGGTGCGCGGTTGCAGGTACCGGCGGGCCCCGGTGCCTGGGTCGGCACGGGTCGGAACGCAGTCGGGCGGATTGGCACCGCTGGCTGGCTCCTGGGTGGAGATGGTGATGGTGACGCCGGCGAGTCGGCCGGGGTCCCGGCTCTCGACGGCGTCGGCGACGGTCCGGATGTTGTCATCGGCGGGAGCCTCCTCTGGCTGGGGTTGTGCTGCGGCCTTGCAGCACCATCAGCGTCGGCGGTGGCCGGCGGAGCGCCGGGCGGCGAGTCCCCGATGATCGGGAGCGACGCCGTCCGGCCCCCCATCGACCGGGCCGCGGGTGGAGTCTTCTTCATGGCCTGCTCTTCTTCTGGAGTGAACCTCCGCAACCGCTACGGTGCTCAGCACCGGGCGGCACAAGGGGACTCAGCTGTGAACGCACAGGTGCCAGGCACCCATACGGTCACAGCGAGCTCCCTTTGTTCGCTGAGAAAAATAACGGTCGAAATCGACCGTTATTTTCTCTGACAAATTTATTAACGGTTCGGGCGGTATTCGAACAAAATGCGCCAAGGGAGGCGCAGCGGCGCCACTGCCGGTCAGTGGAGGCCTAACAAAACTTGCGACGGTGGCGACGTGTGTACTTCGCGGTTCACTGGCTAATCCTAAACTTATTCGCCAAAGGACGCCCTTTTTATCTACTGAGCAATGGCGCAGGTAGCGGGTAGCCGATAACTACCCCCGCCAGCGCTACACCAATCGAGAGCGCGGGAAGCGGCGTGCAAGGAGTATTCTTCTAGTGGGGCAGCGAGTGACGCGCACACGGCGTACATTTGTAGAGTGGGCACACTTGTTAATAAGATTTTAATGTTTGGAAGACATGCTCCCCCTTTAGTTATTTCATCATTTCTTCTTTTTTCGTTTGGAAACTTAGTTACTTTGATAACCATTGTTTTATATAAATTAGAATCATTATTTGAGTTTTTGTAAGTGTGAGTATCATGTAGACATTATGGGTAGTTGGGCTTACCCTAATCTTTATGATTTTAACTGTGGTTTTGTTTTATTTTCCTATCTCTATATTGTGCAAGAAGTGTTCAGGAAAGGAATAAGAGAACATTTCCTGTCGAAATGATCAATATGTAGGCAAATAGGATTGTATAGGCATTGTTTTGTATATATACTGTATGTATTACGTGTATTATACTGTATGTATGTAGTTTAGTTTATAAAATTAATTAATTTAAGTTATGAGATGTTTTGTTAATGCACATAGTGTTGACGCTCGTGTGTTTGTGACGTAGTATGGAGCGGGTTCGCTGGCGGGATGTTGACTGGAGAGTGAGTGGTGGTGGAGACTGGAGTAAATAATAACACTGATCTTCAGAAGTTTCTTCTTATTTATTCTTCATGTTTCTTGAGATACTGCTGGATTTGGAATGCCTGACCAGGTTTTTTTTTTTTTTTTTGGAATGGCCTCTCGTAGCACAACAACTCTAGAAGGTTGAAGCTACTTAACCGGTCTATCCTGTGGTGGCCAAAAATTACTTTAAGGCCCCCAGCCAGGGCTTACAAACTAGGATATTACATTAAATGAGCATTCACTAAGGGCACCCCCTGTGGGGTTCGGGCCTCGGCTTAGTGTGTCATTGGGGGGGCAGCAAGGGTTGGGCTGGGTCGATATATTAATTGGGGAATTTAAAGCTACAGGCTCAGCGGCGCGGGCTGGCTCGTCGAGCAAGGGTCGGGCGGTATGCCTGACCACGGAAAAATGCCCTTTTTTTATAGGCAGCTCTGACCAATCACAGCCCCTTAGTTTTGCACACGGCACTAATCGATCGTCTTCGACCAATCAGAGCGCAGGTGACTTTTTATATGAAAAACTTAAAACATGCTGTTTTTTGTGGTCAGACATCCCTTACAACCTTTTCCTTACATCCCCAATATCAGGAGGGGTTTACCTAACTTATATTTACAAAAAACAATACTAAAAACCTTAATTTACGCCCTAAAATAACAAAAATACTGAAATGGCTCTCGTTACGGTAACTTTTCTTAGTACTTAAGCTTATTTTACTACAAGTAGCGGCGCCAGGCGGCAGGAATGCACAACACTTAAATTTCTTATTAAACTAAATTCATCTTAAATTATTATCACAATTTTTAAAATCTAATTAGAAATAAATCATAATAAAAATTTACGCAAAGTTACGTGCCGTCGCTAACACATAGGTATATCCTCTAATGCAAATTTCGCAATCGAAATTTGGTTTGCTGTAAGAAAACCCAATTCTGGGTTAAGCTCGCCATTGTACAAAAGCTATGTTATCGCAATTTGTATGTATATTTTTTTGTGTGGAATAAGAATAAGATTTTCAATTCCTTTTGGAATTATCGTCAAACGTTCGTTGCCCCCTCAGGGAAAAGCCACAGTTTCGTGGTTCTTGGTGGAAACCTCACGGTGCCAACGAAACCAAGAGGGTGGTGCGCTGGAGACTACCCGCTGTCGTACGTGAACTGATAACCGAGAAGAACGCGGCCGTCCGTGCCTACAGCAACTTTCCTTGCGATGCGAACAAGGCTCACATGCGCAGCTTGCAGCGTGTTGTAAAGAAGCGCATAAGCGAGCATCGTTCCGCTCATAGGACAAGGACCTCAGCGAACTCGAGCCCACACACCAAGCTTTCAGTTGCGACGGGAGGCGCGGGGCGTGTGGGCTTTCTGGCGAAGCGGTCAGAGCGCACGTGTGCACTCTGCGGCTGCCGAGAGCGGAATAAAAACCGTCACCACGGCAGCGGCTACAAGTAGTATTTATTATGCGTGCTCGCGGTACGAAATTGCGGCAAGCGGTGAGTGACTCAACGCAGCGGCGGACCAACCGCAGCGCGAAGTCCTGTGAAAAATGGGGCGAGCCTATTGCCATCAACCGGGCAACCAGACTTCATAGTTGCTACTGAGAATTTCCTGGTGGAAAAGCTCGCATCTGACCACTATACCAATCTATAAAAGCTATTTGCGGCTTAAATCCTTTAACATCTTGCAGACCTATCATTAAAAAATGAAAACTATCTACATTGACAGGTCTTCTCATAATCCAGGCTTATTTATTCTTAAAGAAACTACTTATTTCTTTATACATTTAAAATGCTTAAAAATGACAGCAACAAAAGAACAATAAAAATTCCAAAATAAATTCAGCACCTCTCCATGACATATTTATATCCAAACTGCGTATTGATTATTGATAATTTGCAAATTGAGAAGGAAAACACTTCTAGTTCAGCCAGAACATGTTTACTTCTGTTTGCTATACTACTTTTTGGAGAAATCGTCATCATCATTCTCCTGCTGTTATCCCAATTTATTCAGGGTTGGCGCAGCACATCTTCTTCCATACTTCTCTATTACTTTTTGGAGAAACATTTGAAGAAAAAAAGGAGAAAAACGTTAAATGCAAACAATGTCAATAAAAAAAAAAAAAAAAATCTAACAGCATCAAAAAAATATTCAAACAAATCACAAAAAGTGGAAGTAATAGTTGGGGGTTCGACCTAACAACCCATAGTTTACAGAACGGTCATGAACCCACTAGGCTGTTTTCTCTGTTAACATAAGCTTTAAAAAGACGTTCTGGTGCTTGTATGGACTGAAACAACAAAGAATTGAAGAATACGGACATATGCAATATTGCTCACCCCCTAAAGCAAGTAGCGTGATAATATATAGCCTAATATTTGAAGAAGCTTGTAAGGAATATTTGTACAAAATTTGAACAAGATCTATGCAGTAATTTTTGTGCCTAGTCGGAACATCGATTTGGATTTTTACAATTTTATTATACAGGGTGTAAACGGACCCTTCACGAAGCCGTCAACCAAGCATTCTGTACATCAAACTAAGTAACTTTACGCAAAAATTTTTGCTGGAAAACAACTTTTTGTTTTGGGGTGAAAAATCACATTTAACGGTAGGACTCAATGTAGCGCACTCAGAACATTGTGCTGATGGTGGTGAATAGTATGGGGGTCGTGGAGGTGTTTACAGTAAAAATCTTACTTTAAAAACTTTTGAAAAACTTGGAACTTTGACCCCCAATATCTCTGTAACTAGAAGGTTCCCAGGTATGGTCTAGAACAAAAAAGCTTCGTTAAGGGTCTTTTTACACCCTTTATGTTTAGATAGATCATATTATAATTGTATAAATAGAATGATCTAGAATGTTATCACTTGATATTGTAATATGACTCGCAGTCTTTCACGTAATGTAACAAGTGAATCAATATATATAAAAGCGAAAGGTCACTCACTCATCACGAAATATCGAAAACCGCTTGACGTCTTAATACTATGAAATTTGGCAGGGGGGTAGTTTATAGTTAGTAGACCTCCGCTAAGAACGGAATTTGCGACAGGGCCAGATTAAGGAGGTCTAAGGGCTCTCGCAAGTTTGTATGAAAGGCCTTCAGTTTTTTGTGCTACTTTTGGTTGTTATCGCGGACGAAGTCGCGGGCAGAATCGAACATAGATTGACATAATATTTTAATCTCTGATCAAATATGTACTAACCTTTTCCTCCATCGGGGTCGTCCTCATCCTGACTGACAATGTACTCCACAGCTTCCACATCATTAGATACATCGTCTTCCATAACTAGACCTTTAAATCAAGAAAAAACTTTAAAATAGTAAATACCAACTATAAACAAACGCCAAAACTGTTTCAAATTTTTAAAAGAAACAGCTGTCAAATTGTTGCTGTTTTCTTTTTTGGCACAGTGTCTTTTTAGAAAAATATAATTTTATATTATGTACTTAGCTTAATCTAGAGTAAACAAGCGAGGTGTATACATAACTCCTCCGACCCTAAGAGCGAAATTATTGGAAGGTTCGATTTGAGAGTTATTCCGACAATTTGTTTTTTGCTTTTTTGTGAGTGTATGGTATACTAGCTTTTGCCCGCGGCTTCGCTCGCTTTAATTTAGAATTTGATAATCAATTCAGCACTCTAGACTCACAAAATGTATAAGTTCCTTAAATAAAAATTAAAAATAATAACGCACCCCTTAGTTTCATAATAATATCATTTAATCATGATTCGAAAGGCACGTGGCGCCATCTATTACCATAAGAACGTTATTTTTGTTTTCCTCGGGAACAATACTTCTTTTTCGGGATGGAACCATATGTCCGTTTCTGTACACTTGACAACGTATATCCAAAATTTCAGGATAAAAAAAGTTCCAAAGTTTAGTGGTTTATGCGTGAAAAGGTGATAAACAAACCAACAAACTTACTTTCGCATTTATATTATTATAAAGTTAGGAAGTTAGGATAGCTTTAACATCTTAATATTAAACAGTTTCACAGACACTACCGTTGCCGGTGTAGGAATATTAAAAATTAACTTACAAAGTCAAAGTGGCCATGTTCTAGGCCGCAACAATTTTGCCAAAACAATAGACATTTCGGCGATTTTAGCCAGGTTTTATAGACTAAAAAAGTAAAAATACTAGAAATAACTAGGCCTAAATTGACGTATCCTAAATCACTGCAGTTAGAGTCTTTCTTTTTATTCAAAACACTTTCGTTCAATTCACTATCTTTCTGTTCATGCGTAACCTGTTGTCAGAATTTTTATGCCACCCATGGCCTCTGACTTGGCTTCATTATTCTTTAACGAAAAGGTCAATTATTTCTCTTCGTCTAAACTGATTCCTTCCATATCCCTTCTGCGACATGACGGTTTCGTAGAAGGACATCACCGCGTGCCGCATAAAGTACCTACTCCAACTGCCAGACAACCGTGCCAACTAACTAAACTAAATTATTTCATTGACCATGCAGACACTCAGACGAGGGCCGAAGTCAGAACATGCGGAGCTTCACGATCTCCAGTAGGACCACCATGTTTGCCAATCACGTTTTGCGTTCCCATCGCGACGTTTCCAGCGCTTGCGTTTCTCACGTCTCCAGGCAACGTTTGTTCCCAGTCGCCGCCCTACGTACCAAGAGACATGTCTTACGATGCAGTTATAGACCATCAAACTCAATAGTAAAATATACTCTGACCCACCTTCTCCAAGAGACCAACATTTTAATCCTGAAAAACAATCTGCTGTTCTTGACATTTGGGTCGAGTAGGTAATTAAATTTTTAAAGGGACAGATTCTTCTTTTTCCTGTTTTTAGAACGACTTTATATTCCCGCAGCTTCGCTCCCGTTACATACGGAAATTATCCGAACATAACGCGAGCAAAGCCGCCAGTAAAAGCTAGTGTAATATATTTTTTCGCGATGACGATGATAAAGTTGGAGAAAGTGGTTCAGTTTGAAGATCTTAGGTCTATACATCATCTTTAAATTAAATATGGCCACATCTTTGGATACATGCTGAAGTACGAGGGCGGTCGCTTTGTGTTCCCACGTATCACTGACAACGTGTTCGTTTCAGCGGGTTGTTTAACAGCGTTTTTGTTTCCAACGTGATGATAACCGCGAAGACTGAGCCCTCGCGGTTATGCAAACATGGTTCTTGCAAGTCTGAGGTCGGCCCTCGTGTCGTCATCAACATTTTCAATTATCATGCCCTAATACCGAATTATTTTGGGTCGGCGCAGCATGTTTTCTTCTGGCGTGCTTCTCTATTGTCATCTCAGCAGTCACCTCTTTTCTAACCATAATTATCATCCTTCACACAGTCCATCAATCATTTCTTTGGTCTTCCTCTACTCTTATAGCCATCTACATTCATACTCAAAAGTTTTCTCACGATATTTTCCTCATTTCTCCGCATCACGTGATAATCGATTACCACTTCCAATCACCGGTACATAGGCCTCCCCAATGGCACGTCACTCAGCTCGATTCTCGGCAGGTCTCATCTAGCTACTACCTGTCACCCTGCGAACTTCGTCGCTCGCCGATTCGCGGTCTCCCCTCAATAACTAATACCTACTATGCTACGTTAATATGGCCAGCCCATTGCCACTTTATCTTGCATCAATACTGTTAGCTATGTCGACAACTTTGGCCTTCATGCTGAAAGAGTGTAATTTTGAACCAGCAATCAATTTGAAAACTAACATACTTTATATGAGCTGTCAAAACGCGTTTCCCCCTTAGATGTTGTATGGCAATAGCACTCTGCACTGTTAGCCTGTATCATCCCACTGCTGGGCAAAGGCCTCTCACCATGATTTCCAAATTCTCGATTTAGGGCCAATGTAAAGCAACCTGTACCGGCAACTTGATGATTCAAATATTTATTGATTTGAAAGCAATTAAAAATGTTATTTTGCAGTTAATTGAAAATTAATCGGGCTTTCGGGCCTAGCATAAAGTGTTTTCTTAGAGAAGTTGTGTCTTGTAATCTTTCTATCCTTTTACTCCTTCGTCATTGCAAGGTATTCACGCCAAACTGACAGATGCGAGTATTTACGAGGTTCTCATTTACTGCCATTCAAGGAGCGACGAGTATTGAATGAACAAATTAGTCAAATCAGAATGTGCGTTGCGAGGTTTTCTTCCTAGAAACGCAGTAACATGAGCAAAAATGCATTCTCGAGTTTTTCACTCTTAGGCGACGATATACGTTCTCAGGTGTACAGAAACGGACCACCTTTCATCCCAAAAAAAAATACTGTTCCCGAAGAAAACGACAATAACGTTCTTATGATATAGATGGCGCCACATTTCTTTCGTATCATAATTGAATTATATTAATATAAGCAATTCTAAATTAACGCGAGCGAAGCCGAGGGCAAAAGTTAGTGTATCACAAGGCTATAACTTAAACTGCCAAATTATCTCTGTAGCTTCCTACTTTTGATCGTATAAACGGAGTAAACTGTTTTGTGTCAAAATTATTATAAGGCTACCATTAGACGGTCAATCTAGTGTCTTCTAAATGGTTAAGAGAAATCGAATTTCCTGTGTATGCCATCATAGCCCAAGAAGAAAAAGTAAGTATTAAAGGGAAAAAACAAACTACTTAACCGATTTTGATGAAATTTCTATGGGACCAATCGACAAGTGAGTATATCTTTTCACATGAAAAAAGAATTTATCAAATCTGTTCATAAATGACGGAGTTATGAGGTAAAAAACAAAAAAAATACAACCTAATTGAGAATCTCCTCCTTTTTGAAGAACGACGGTTAAAAAATAGAAAAAGTTGAAGAAATCTTAGGATCACTAATAAGCACAAAAAATAAAAATAAAAGGAATTAAAATAAGATAAAATAAGCAGATAGATAGGTACATGTTATATGATTATGTACATATAATATATGTACATGTTATTGGCTTATTCCACCAGGAATTTCTCAGAAGCAGCCACGAAGTCTGGATTTGTGCCCGGCAATAGGCTCACTCCCATTACATGGGACTTAAATAATTATGTATAACTGGTGAAATGTGGCGTAACTTTAGGTAGACCTCTGCCTAACCCTTCAGGGATTACAGGCGTGATGTTTTGTTGTGATTTTTTTTTCATACCTTTGATGTTTTAGTAAATACATTTACGCCTTATACATTTAGGGAAAATAAAACAGGAAAAAACAGATATCTTACAACAACTAATAAAAAAATAGTCTTCTATATTCAAAACTCACTCTTATTTCGTTGAAATAAAGATATTTTTGTGCAGGCTAAAATTTGGTAAGTATTACTGGCGGTACGAGCCACACAGATAAAAGGCCCTATTGTATAAAAAATTACGCCGAAACTGCGCAAATCATATTTACCGAACCCTTGTTATGGGAAAAAGAACCTTAATTCAAGGGCATAAGACGAGCGAAGCGAAGGACATTAGAATCATACCTACAAGTAACATCTAACGAATTATTTAAAATAAAATAATCTACAAAAAATACAACAAAAACAGAATTTCGTAATTTATCAAACTACTGTCGAATAAAAAAAATGGATGTATATTATATGAGACTGATTTGATTGAATACCACATTTGGATTATTGGATAAGTTTGACATTACTAAATGAACAAATAAGCAAGAGATTGTGGTGTGGGTTGGCTCATTATGGCAGATCTACGTCCATTTTTGATTACCATCGATTTTTTAGACTCAAAAAATTTCGCTTGCAGTCGAATTAGAACTTTGTTTGGAAAGAAATTGAGTTTTTGTTCCCAAAACTTGATAATAATCTGAGGTACATTCAAAGTAGGTACTCACATAGGTAACGGCGTCGTCCACACGGTAACAGAAGCACTATCAACACCCAATATCACAAAAAAATTCACATCACATCACTCACGGAAGTTATTAAGTTATTTATTTTATTTGAGATCTCCAACAAAAGATATCGACCCAAGAAAGCAATTTTGCAATAGAGTAAAACCATACCTTGTGAACTAGTTTCTTTCTGTTCTCTCTAGTCGTAAGGTTTTTAGAACACTTTTTTTCAAATTAATGAAACACTTCAAAGGTTACTTATTGCTATACCAATTATTCTAATATTAATCACTCTTAAAAAAATATTAGCTATAACGAAAAAAAAAACACGAAGCATTGTATCTTTCACATCAAGAGCTACAATAGGTACCGGACATCGGTCCGCCATGACGCGCACGAATCAACTGACCGTTAGTTAGCCATCACGTCTACCCTCGCTTGTGTGAAAAAATTATAATGCCGGGTCTAGACTTTTGCATTTGTTTTTTTAAGTTCTCAAATAAAAACTCGATAATTTTCAACTAAATTAACATAAAGGCTACGAAAACGAAAGCATCATCCAGCTTTTGAATAATATTCGTCGATGGATGTGTTGAGGCATAATGTTATGGCTTAAACGCGCCAAGCCGAGATAATTATACATGAAGGGATTCGCGTGAACGCACCCACAACGCTTGTCACTATCTCTGGGCTCTGATTGGTCGCGGGTTTAAATATTTGAATTTTGCGGACCAATCGGGCGCTACCTCACCGTGCAGTACAACTTTTTCGAACTTCGAGTTTCGACATCGACACGCACATTTTCTTTCACACTTGCTGTGCTCGAGAGATCGCCCATATTCGAACTATAAATCGTAGAACTCTTTCATTGGAGAACCCGAACACCACAAAACCATCAAGAACATATTATTGGACTTTCTAAGCCGGTTTCAGCCGTGTAGAAAAAGCGTAATAAGGTACGTCCCGCCATCACATTTCCAATCCACTTTCATCCTCCATTTCCTCATTGTAATACCGTGCTAATCAACTGATTTCAGCTGGAGTAATCACAGAACATTAATCTAGCAAGGGATTAATGCTGTTAAGCATCGTGCTCAACTCTTTCGACAAAATACCTACGTAGCGGGTAGCAGGGCTTCGGATGACGCGTTCATGCAACTACCTACCTACTCGTAGCAGCACCACGTGCGCGCGTCCCTACTGGAAACCGTGAGTACTCCATCCTCTATTTATCTAAATGAGCTAGGAGAAAGGATTGGAAAGCGGATTTTCACAGTTTGCGAATTAAGTAGTAGTAATAATTGGTTTTACCCTTAGAAGTGAAAGTTTATCCGATCAACAACGCATTGGTCTTTGGTTTAGAATACAAGAAGCTACTAGCTGATTTAACGATTTGAATGTCTCATTGGGCCGTATAAGGGGCGGGGAACAAACGGAAATGTTTGTGAGTCCTCGCTTCATAGCGCCCCCAAGGTTACACTCTAACCCTGCAAATTTTACATAATTATTTACTATCAAAAGAAACGTTAGTTAATCTGAATCATGCATGCAGTTCGTAAATTGTATTAAATTGATTCTAATTTGGTAACAATTAAATATTTATAATGTGACATGATACACATGTGACACAGTTAACGGACTTACAACTTATAATCTAGGAACTCAAGTACACTATAAAAGCATTATCATCATCTGCCTAGCCTTTTCCCAACTCTATTGGGGTCGGCTTCCAGTCTAACCGGATGCAGCTGAATACCAGTATTATACATGGAGCGACTGCCTATCTGACCTCCACAACCCAGTAAGTATTGGGTAATACAATACCCCTGGGTAAGACTGATTATCTGACTTTTTGGGCCACTGACTACCTCACGACTGTCAATGATTTACAAATGATACTTGGGACCAAGCAACGGCTTAATGTGCTTTCCTAGGCACGGAGGAAACTCTGTATGTAATGGGTAAAATGGTGGCAGGTCACGGGAACAAGATGCGACTCCTGCATTCCCCTTAAACTCAAGGGGAGGATTTTTAAAACCATGGTTAGACCTGCTGTCTTGTGTGGATCAAAATGTTGGGCCTCAAAAGGGATGAATGAAAGGCATTTGCATGTGGCTGAGATGAGAATGCTAAGGGGAATGTGTGGTGTTACGTGGATGGATAAAATAAGGAATGAGTACATAAGAGGAAGTGTGGTGACTGACGAGTTGTGTGGTAATCGTTTATCATGGTATGGACATGTGACGCAGAGGAATGTGGAAAATGTTGAGTATGAATGTAGATGGCTATAAGAGTAGAAGAAGATCAAAGAAACGATGGATATACTGTACGTAGGATGATATGGATAGAAAGGAGGTGACTGCTGAGATGACGAGTAATAGAGAAGAATGGAAGAAGAAGACATGCTGCGCCAACCACAAATAAATATGGGTAAGGGCAGGAGAATGATGATGATAAAATAGATTCTAGAAAAACCGGATCTTGTCAAACTGTGGTGATCTCCAATTGAAGTTAACGGTACACTCTATATCAGAGAGAGATGGTTGTATGTTGTGTGATGAATTCGGTAAGTCTGAAATCTTTTTCACCTGGCTATGGCGAAGCAACAAGGAGGACTTTGACCGGTATGTTTGTATGTTCATCTGTTTCCTCATAACTTCTAAACTACTTAACATATTTTGACAAATTAGGTATTTTCGGAACCGTTTGATTGTCAGCTGTTATAGACTTTGTGATGTCACATTAAATTGGATAAGTCATAAACTATAAAATAAAGTTAATGATGGCTTGTTGGGTATCAAATGAAAGGGTTTAAGAAGCACATTTCAAAAATGTATATATTGTAATTTAAACAGTTATTTATTAGCATAGCAAATTATATATGTAGCTGTTCTTGTGAATTCACCCAAAGTGCAACAGAATAAGTCTACATCCTCAGCAATGAGGTTGACTTGCTTGCATGCACCCAATAACTAGGAATAACTTCTATAAATCTGCCTCACTCCAAACTTCCCTGAATACATGTACAACGTACAACTGTTTAAGATTTTTCCGCTCACTTCTTACAAATTTTCTTTATTCATTTCTTAACATATCATTTACATTTTAAATATTCTAATAATATAATCATAATACCAGCCTATTACTGTCCCACTGCTGGGCAAAGGCCTCTTTTCATACAGAGAAGGCACAAGCATTGATCACCACGCTTGCTCAAGACGGGTTGGCGATTTCAGACTTATATCAATTATAAGTCCAGGTTTCCTCACGATGTTTTCCTTCACCGATGTCTGTGGTGTCCAAGATAAACTTAGAAAGTACATATGAATTGAAAAAATCACATTGGTACTTGCCCGGATTTGAACCCACAACCTCATTTACGCACCATTTCACACCTATTCTAATATAAAATAATATAAAAACATTTAAAAATATAAAAAATAGTAGGCCACCAGCACTGGGAACAGGGTCCGAGCTGCCGGTGGTCAGGGCTCTTGAGAGGGAACCTCCTAACAATACGCGCCGTGTCCAGGAGTACCGCTTTCTGAATCAAGCACTTGATCCAGCTGCCAAGCGCAAGCCTCCCCAGGTGTTGGTAGAGGCTCTATTAAAATTATTCTTATTATTTTCTTTTTATTAAATCCTTTATTTATCTTTATGCATATTTTTTACATTTTTAAATATTCTATACAAAATACTATAAAAAAACATTTAAAAATATAAAAAATAGTAGCCCACCAGCATCGGGAACAGGGTCCGAGCTACCGGTGGTCAGGGTTCTTGAGAGAGGAACCTCCTAACAATTCGCGCCGTGTCCAGAAGTACTGCTTTCCGAATCAAGCGCTTGATCCAGCTGCCAAGCGAGAGCCTCCTCAGATGTTGGTCGAGGCTCTTGGCAATTAAGCCATTGGCTGACACGACTATCGGTACAATGACTGCTGTACTCACGTCCCACATGTCGACAACCTCGCGAGCCAGATCTAGATATTTGAATTGTTTATCTTTCTCTGCTTTCACGAGGTTCTCGTCATGCGGGACCGTTATATCAACAATCATTGCACGACACTCCAATCGATCTATCACCACAATGTCAGGTTTATTGGCAACAATAGTCCTGTCAGTGATGATAGATCGATCCCAATACAACGTGATATTACCATCATCGAGAACTGGGTCGGGTGCATACTTACAGTATGGCACTTCTGATTCCACAAGGTTGTACTTCAAAGCAAGTTGCTGGTGGATAATCCTAGTAACGAGGTTGTGTCTATGCAAGTACTCTCCGTTAGCCAGACGAGAACACCCAGAAATAATGTGTCGGATCGATTCTCCCGGACGGTGGCATGCCCGACATATGTCAACCGTGCCATCCTTCACAATGTATTTCCGGTAGTTATTCGTCATCATAACTTCGTCCATTATTGCACAGACAAAACCTTCGGTTTCCCCGAAGAGGTCACCGAAACGCAACCAGGATACGGACGCTAAGAAGTCTACATCAGGCCCATGTAGGGCCCGGTAAAAGCGTCCGTGAAGCTCCTTGCCCTGCCATACCTCCTTGCGATCATTAGTGTCTAATACTCTAGGTTTGCGCCAGTTCTCGTTAGCCAATGAGAACGGGGTGAGGCCCTTGTCCACTGAGACCACATCTCGGTGCATCCCCACGTCGGCTTCTAGAAAGTATTCTCTGAGACTGCATACCTCACGGTTGTGCAGGGTCTTAGCATTTAAGAAGCCACGACCCCCGCACTTCCGCGGGATATACAGTCTCATCACCGACGATCGTGGGTGATGCATTCGATTTGCGGTCAGCAGTGCACGGACCCTCCTATCCAGGGCATCAAGTTCCGTCTGAGTCCATTTGAGTATGCCGAAAGAATACATCAAAACCGGCATGACCTAACCGTTGAAGGCGCGCACCTTGTTTCCGCCTGATAAAAGACTACCTAGTACTTTATTCAGGCGGCCAAAGAAGCGCTCCCTCAACGATTGTTTCATGTCGGCAGTATTGATACCTAATGCTTCCGACATACCCAAATACTTGTAGGTTTCTGTTGAGGAGAGGGATCTAAGGTGTATGGAATCCGAGAGTTGCGTTCCCACGGAGTCCATAATCTCCCCTCGCTTCACATGCATGACTGCACATTTGTCCACACCAAATTCCATCCTGATGGCACTACTGAAAGTTTCCGTTACCTTCAGTAGCTTCATCAGTTGCAAATTGTTGGGGGCAAAGAGTTTCAGATCATCCATGTAAAGAAGGTGAGATATGACCTGACCACCTATCCTCAACCGATAGCCTAGACCTGAACCCTCCAGCAGTGTACTGAGAGGGTTCAAGGCTAGACAAAACCACAACGGACTCAGACTATCACCCTGGAATATACCGAGCTCGAACCTGTTGGCTAATGGCCATATCGATGAGGAGCAGCTTCTTAGTACCACGGGACCCGTTCCTACATCCATTCTGAGAAGCAGACATGATAGAATTACTATCAATATGATGGTTGATTTTAGCTCTCAAAATGGATGTAAGAACTTTATAGACCGTTGGTAAACAGGTGATTGGTCTATAATTTTTGGGCTCCGCAGTACTACCTGATTTATGGAGCAGGTGGGTAATTCCTGTTGTCAAGAACTGGGGCAGCGACCCTGACTCTAAGGCTGATTGAAACTGGGACGCCAAGCGAGCGTGCGATCTTTGGAACCACTTGATCCAGAAGTAGTGCAGTCCGTCCGGCCCTGGAGATTTCCAGTTAGGCAACGGACGGACTGCACACTCTACGTCTTGGGGGCTGATGATAATTGCCCCCATTTCCGGTATAGGATCACACGCTTGTTCAACCTCCCGGGTCCAATCGCCCTCAGTGTGACTGACAGGCACCGACCAGATGCTGCGCCAGAACAAACACATGGCGTCATCATCCGGTAGACGCGTGTCAGTGACACCTTGGTCCGGTCGTTCCCAAGCCCTATATACCCACCTTTCATCGCTTTGGAATGTGCGATTCTGAGTGTATCGCTCCACTCGCCGCTTGTACCTACGGATACGGTTTGCCCATGCACAGATCTTCTGCTTCAGGAAGTCGATACGCTCTGTGACGCGGGCCAAGTAATCTCGAAAACTAATACCGGTTCCCGAGAACGCCCGCCTCACAAAGCCCATCACTCTAGGACGAGTATTGCCCTCCCTGAAGCAGATTAACTTGCCAATGAGTGCTCTAGCCTCACCGATACGCCGCTCAATCCTGCTCTGCCAAGCTGGAACAGCTAGTTTTGGTCGTGTAGCTCTATCGTTATTGGGGAATTTGACGTGAGCTACACGACATGCCGCTACAGCTCCGCAGTACAACATTGAGTGGGTATCGGCGAGGTCTTTGCTGCTGTCAAAGCAAGTTGACAGCTGCGAATCTAGAGCACACACCAGCGCCTTGTTTTTCTTGTGCATAGGCAAACGAGGTAGACGTGGACTAAGTTCAGGCGGTATGGAACGATACTCCCGGAACGCACCCTCCAAAGCACTCCTCAATTGTGCGTTGCACTGGGTACTCACGGATATGACTTCGTCATCATCCTCTTCACCATCGTGGTCGGATCGCGGCGGAACACTGGATACATTTTGCAGCTGCACCGCGATCATTGGTGAAGCAGTAGTAACTAGGTTACTCCGTGAATCGAAGCGTAGTCGATCAAGTACAGTGTCATCCAACATATGGTTACGCTGGATGACCCGCGCCTGATCCGACAGTCGCTGCGCCGACACGCTGACACCTGGCTCAAGCACCTGAAACAGAGTTATTAAATTATTATTATTCTCTCTATTATACAAATTTTTATTATTAGTCCATCGCGTTCGGTTGCTTGCAGCGTATTGAGCGACGAAGTGCACCGTTTAATGACATATTAAGCGTTTACAAGTTGGGAACGTGCGAAACACACGTTTATGTTTCTATGCGTCCGTCCATTTATTTATGTACCTTGGCTTTCTTGTTTTGTCTTGCACTTTTCTCGTTTTTTTTTAATATAAATAAGTACCTACGTATTTTTATTTGTTAATACTATACACAAGTTTGTTCTATTTAAGTACCTATTCATACATCCAGCCGCCACCGACGAGTGAAGATGGAGTGACGGTATATTATGCTTATGAATTTGGGATTCGCGGTGACAGAAGATAGAAGACGCTGCGAACCGAAGAATAGAAGGGCCTCAAAGCTCCTGATACTTCTATTTCTTTTACGAATTGTCGAAACGTGTTTCAGTTCTTGTCAGAGCTGTTTGCTTCCATGCTTCTTTATCAGATGGTCAAAAACACGTTTTTGATCATCATTAATGTGCTGTGATCAGGGGTGGGCGTGGTGGCTACAGTACTCCCCCTCAAGCGACGCGTACCGGTAGCTTGGCTTGAGATGTGCTATGGATTTGGGATTCGCGGTGACGGAAGACAGAAGACGCTCTGACGGAAGACAGAAGACGCGCTGACGGAAGACAGAAGACGCCGCGAACCGAAGACTACAGTGGCCTCAGTGCTCCTGATACTCCTGTTTCTTTTACGAATTGTCGAAACGTGTTTCAGTTCTTGTCAGAGCTGTTTGCTTCCATGCTTCTTTATCAGATGGTCAAAAACGTGGTAATGTGCTGTGATCAGGGGTGGGCGTGGTGGCTACAGTACTCCCCCTCAAGCGACGCGTACCGGTAGCTTGGCTTGAGATGTGCTATGGATTTGGGATTCGCGGTGACGGAAGACAGAAGACGCGCTGACGGAAGATAGAAGACGCCGCAAACCGAAGACTACAGTGGCCTCAGTGCTCCTGACACTCCTGTTTCTTTTACGAATTGTCGAAACGTGTTTCAGTTCTTGTCAGAGCTGTTTGCTTCCATGCTTCTTTATCAGATGGTCAAAAACGTGGTAATGTGCGGTGATCAGTGGTGGGCGTGGTGGCTACAGTACTCCCCCTCAAGCGACGCGTACCGGTAGCTTGACGACGTGGCCTGAGCGTTAGTCGAGGCGGCCACCGTCGAGTGAAGATAGAGTGACGGTGTGTTATGGATTTGTGTTTCGCGGTGACGGAAGATAGAAGACGCGGTGACGGAAGATAGAAGACTACAGTGGCCTCAGTGCTCTTGATACTCCTGTTTCAGTTCTTCTCAGAGCTGTTTGCTTCCATGTTTCTTTATCAGAGGGTCAAAAACGTGGTAATGTGCTGTGATCAGTGGTTTCTGGAAGCCTCTGTGTGTGATTCTACTGTACTTCACAATGTCCACTTCCACCCTCCATGTCCACTGTGTAACACCGCGCTAATCAACTGATTGCAGCTGGAGTGATGCTGCTTAGCATCGTGCTCAACTCTTTCGACAAAGTACCCACCTACGTAGCGGGTAGCGGGTGACGCGTGCGTGCAACTACCTACCTACTCGTAGCAGCACCACGTGCGCGCGTTCCTACTGGACACCGTGAGTACTCCATCCTCCTATTTGTCAAAATGAGAAAGACTTAGTTAAAAAGCGTGGAAAAGTGAAGCGTCGATTTTACCACAAAAATAAACGTAGTAATAGAAACAAACTAACACGTCATAGTATTGAATTAACCGATTCATTGCCACCTTCATTTTCGTGAACATTTCAGCCAGGCCCCATTCATTGGTCTGTGGCTCACCATTTGAGTCATCGGCCTCCCTGAAGGATGACTCAACTGATGAGTCATTGGCTCCTTGTAATGATTTAATGCTTTTCGCCATCATTCGAGCCAGTCTGACAACCAGAAACGTGTTACTGTGTTCTCCTATTCGAATTTGTGGATATTAAAAGTGAATATGGCGTTTCAAGGTAGTATTTTTTGATTTTAATGAAATATTGCAGAGGTAGTAAACATTTTAGTAACCTTACCTACATGTATTCAATCATTATTTATTATTGTAATATTATTTGTAGATAATCAGGACTACCACGATTTTACTGAATGTAGCCAGGCAATGTTTACTGATTTCCATGATCAACAAAATGAAGATAAGGAAAATCAAGGTTTTCCAAGCTGTAGTCAATCGATTTTACAAAAAAGTATACCAAAGAAGCGTCCATTCACTGAATCTCGTAATAGTTGCAATGTAGTTTCTAACAACAGTTCAGATACTAGCATTGAAGAAATTTTGGACTCTGATGAAGACGAAGATATTAAAAGAAAAAGAAAATAGTTTTCATATGAATGAAAATAAAATTAATAATGAGGTCTCTATAGAAAAAAAAACAGAACATGTTTGCTGTGCAGCAAAAAAATATTTTAATGCATTATTCTCTAAGGATTTGACAGCAGAATTGAATACACAAGATGAGTTGCCTCCAATTTATGCTCAGTTTGAGCATGATTTAGGCATAATGCTTGCTTTTAGGTTGAGAAATGTACCACCTTGAATCGGCCACTTCGGCTATCGGCTAACAAAAGGTTTATGACACCTGACTATTAAAAATATTCTGTAAAATGAAGGGCCAGGTCTGACATTCACGGAAATGTTTAATGAGATCTGAAAAATGGTAGTTTAAGTGATATTTTTTTTTTAACCCTTTAACCGCCACGATTTAATACCTTTGACTTACCTCCAGCGCCACGTCACTTTAGGTATAAGTTGGAATAGTGTTGGGAATACTTAATATCGATGCAAAAATTCTTTATTTATTAACAAAACTAAAAGCCGGAAATTAAATCAATGTTTTATTTACTTACTTAATAATCTAACATTATTCAGTTTTCAATCAATTAAAAAAATAAAATTAAACGTGCTTCTGTAGTTACAAAATCAGTACTCGGGAGATGGGCACGTTGTTCGTTCTTCTGTTTGTGAGGATTCTCCACGAGCATGTCGTATTAAATTGAATATCTTCATGTAAACTTCTGGATTTCTTGGATTTCCGACCGCACAGTTTCTCTGATCAAAAAGGCCTACAACACTAGTTGCACTTAGCGATAAAGCTTTCCCGTGATTTCACGGTGACGGCGCTGCGGCAACTGACAATACCGCGCGATTTAACCTTGAATCTCCTTGGCAGCACGTAATATTACGGTGACGGCGACCGGCGACTGTCTGCACTAGTGAGGTTCTGCGTTATGAGATTTCTATATTTTTGTCGTAAAAATTAAATAATTTTTAAACTTAAATACATTTTATTGTGTAGAGATACTTGTATCAGAGTAATACTATGGATATTTTGTAATGAAAGTACCCACTTTCATTGCAAATAGTGACAGTAATTTATATAGTGCCTTGTTTATTCTTAGACAACCTATTAAGTATTTTCCGAATTCGCCCCATCCCTAGTACTCGTAAAATTACGTGATTGGCGATACAGGTAGGGAGACAGTGATGACAAAGTATTTGAACCTCAAAATTCACGGTATTTATCATTCAAAACATTGAAAAATGTCCATAACAATAAAGATTATACCCTACATCTTAAAATTGACACATTTTATATGGAGTTTGTGCAGTATGAGAACTTTTCCAATGAAATAACGTAAATATACGTGTGTGGCGATTCGGGCACTGTTTTCAGAGCCCGTAATATTACGGCGTCGGCGCTTAAAGGGTTAATATCCGTTTTTATACAATTTTGGTTTGACTCACCAATTGAGCCATCGGCCTTCCTAAAGGTTTTTTAATGACTCAACTGTTGAGTCATTGGCCATGAATCGGTTAATAGAGAAACGGACTGATAAATAAATAGGAACACCAGAATTTAGAATAATAGACAAAGAAGTTAAAAGGAGTGTTAGGAAAGATTTGAGAAATTTGAACACACATTTAGTCAAAACAGCTTTAGAAAATCATACCTCCCTAAGAGTATTAAAATAAGGAGTCACAAGAGGACGAACTTGGATTAACAGCTTGGTAGACGATGACGGCATCAAACATTACAGTAGAGTGAAAATAATGGAAATAGCAACCAAATTCTATACATCATTATATTCAGATCATTCACCGCCCGATATCAACACCGAATATACTCTTTCAGATTCCATTCCCCCAATAAACGGTTATGAAGTGCACAAAGCACTTACTACTATGCGCTACGACAGAAGTCCTGGGGAAGATGGAATTACCACGGAAGCGCTTAAAATCGGCTCTATTACCTTGCTACCCCACCTTGCTAACCTGTTTAACACCACACTGCAATCAGGAAAAGTCCCAAAATCAATGTGTAAATCAAATATAGTTCTTCTGCATAAAAAAGGCGACAAAAGTGACATTGGCAATTACCGTCCAATCAGTTTAACATCTCATATCTATAAGACCTTTATTAAAGTGATAAACAATCGCATAGATGTTAAACTGGATAAACATCAGCCACCAGAACAAGCCAGATTTCGCCCTAGTTTTTCAACGACCGACCACCTACAGACCTTGAACCAAGTCCTAGAAAAATATACCGAATTCAATTAACCACTATACCTGGCCTTCGTAGATTATGCGAAGGCTGTCGATAGCATCAAACACTCCGAAATATTCAAAGCATTAACAAATCAGGAACTGGAACAGCAATATATAGCAATATATACCTTTTGAAAAATATCTACCATAACAGCACCGCAAACATCAAATTGAATACTGCAGGACCTTCGTTTTGTATACAGAAGGGTGTTAAACAGGCTGACCCGCTCTCTCCGAAGTTATTTACAAGCACACTTGAGGAGATATTTAGAACTAGCAGCCTCATGGACCACCAAAGGCATTAAAATCGGCAGTAAGAGCTTGACGAACCTCCGATTTGCCGACGACATAGTCCTTTTTGCTCCCACAGCCCTGGAACTACAAACCATGCTCCAAGAACTGAGCACAGCCAGCTTTAGGGTGAGACTTACGATGAATCGGTCGAAAACTCAGGTTATGACTAACAGCACTAAGCGTAGGGTCGAGGTAGATGGGCAGGAAATACAGTATGTCGATGAGTATATCTACTTGGGCCAGTTAGTATCTTTCGAAAACAGGCAAGAAAGAGAAATCGATCGCCGAGTCGAAAACGCTTTGAAAAGCTACTGGTCCATGGAGACGCTAATGAAGGGTGATCTTCCGATCTCCCTGAAGCGCAAACTCATCGACATGTGCATTCTGCCCGTCCTAACCTACGGTGCTCAGACCTGGTCACTCACCGAGACTCAGAAGTTCCGCCTTGGAGTTTGCCAAAGGGCAATGGAACGCAGCATTCTGGGTGTCAAAAGACAGGACAGGGTTCGTAACACCACGCTGCGTTCCAAAACTGGCATAGTAGACGTCGGCAAGAAGGCTGCTAGGCTAAAATGGGATTGGGCGGGTCACGTTAGCCGCATGCACAATGACCGCTGGGCAAAAGTCTCCACGCGATGGTTGCCGGAAGACGGACGGCGCCGCCGAGGCCGGCCCAGAAAGAGGTGGCGAGACGATCTGGACGCTTACCGCGAGGGCTGGTTCGAGGTGGCACAAGAAAAGAGCACATGGAAGGAATTGGGGGAGGCCTTTGCCCAGCAGTGGGACAGTACAGGCTAATAAAAAAAAACAATTAAATATTTATAATGTGACATGATACACATGTGACACAGTTACGGACTTACAACTTATAATCTAGGAACTCAAGTACACTATAAAAGCATTATCATCATCTGCCTAGCCTTTTCCCAACTGTATTGGGGTCGGCTTCCAGTCTAACCAGATGCAGCTGAATACCAGTATTATACATGGAGCGACTGCCTATCTAACCTCCACAACCCAGTTAGTACTGGGTAATACGATACCCCTTGGTATGACTGGTTGTCTGACTTTTTGGGCCACTGAAGGCCTAACGACTGTCAAAGATTTGCAAATGACACTCGGGACCTATGGCTTAACGTGCTTTCCGAGGCACAGAGGAAACTCGGTATGTAATGGGTGATCACCCATCCATATACCAACCTAGGCAAGCACGGTCTAACCTAAAAATCGACCCGAGCGGCTGTTATTATTAAGCCACGAGCTCCTCATTATCAATTAATATTTTTGTAAGAATATGCTTTAGTTAAAAAAATGGTAGTTGGATGTTTATTATACAATTTTATACACATTATGTAGATGTTGTTCGATGTGAGTGTGAGATTGGTCTTTTGTTCATATAACTTGTTGGTATTGTGAGATCAAGGGGCACAGTAGCTTGGAAGGCATTGGTTGAAAAGCTAGAAATTGAACCTGTGTTTAGAGCCACAACAAGGATTCAATTAGTTAAGCATCAAGCTGGTGAAACTGCCTGCAATGAGCCTATAACTTGTACAGAAAAAGAAATTAAGTTTGAATTTTGAACTGTCTTGGACGCTACATTAATTTCTGTCAATGAAAGATTTGAACACTTAAATGAGTACTCGGAATCTTGATACTTTTTGTACAAATTAATACTGGATGGATGAAATGGTGGCAGGTCACGGGAACAATATGCGACTCCTGCATTCCCCTTAAACTCGAGGTTAGACCTGCTGTCTTGTGTGGATCAGAATGTTGGGCTACAAAAAGCATGAATGAAAGGCATTTGCATGTGGCTGAGATGAGAATGCTAAGGGGAATGCGTGGTGTCTCTGGAACTTGAATGGATAAAATAAGGAATAATAAGAGGAAGTGTGTTGACTGAAAAGTTGTGTGGTAATCGGTTATCATGGTATGGACATGTGATGCAGTGGTATGTGGAAAATGTTGAGTACGAATGTAGACGGCTATAAGAGTAGAAGAAGACCAAAGAAACGATGGATATACTGTACGTAGGATGATATGGATATAAAGGAGGTGACTGCTGAGATGATGGGTAATACAGAAGAATGGAAGAAGAAGACATACTGCACCAACCACAAATAAATTTGGGTAAGGGCAGGAGAATGATGATGATAAAAAAGATTCTAGAAAAACCGGATCTTGTCAAACTGTGGTGATCTCCAATTGAAGTTAACGGTACACTCTATATCAGTTAGAGATGGTTGTATGTTGTGTGATGAACTCGGTAAGTGTGAAATCTTTTTTACCTGACTATGGCGAAGCAACACGGAGGGTTATGAATTTGACCAGTGTGTATGTTCATCTGTTTCCTCATAACTTCTAAATTACTTAACATAATTTGACAAATGAGGTATCTTTGGAACCGTTTGATTGTCAGTTGTTATAGACTATGTAATGTCACATTAAATTGGATAAGTCATCTATAATATAAAAATGAATCACAAAATGTGTTGGTAAGCGCATAACTCAACAACGCCTGGACCAATTTGGCCAATTTTTTTTTTTTAATCTTCGTTGGAGTTCAAGGATGGTTTTTACGGCGAGAAAAATTCGAATAATTGCCGGAAAAACCCTTAAAACAGCCAACCAAGGTACAGCCAAGGTAGGGTAGGTAGGATAGGTAGGGTAGGTAAGTAGGTAGGTAGGTAAAGAAGGGTAGGTAAGTAGGTAGGTAGGGTGCATTGCAACGCATGCCGGGAACAGCTAGTAATATTATAAAGCTGAAGAGTTTTTTTGGTTGAACGCGCTAATCTCAGGAACTACTGGTTCGAATTGAAAATATCTTTCAGTGTTGGTTAGCCCATTTATCGAGGAAGGCTATAGGCTATCTAAAATCACGCTACAACCAATAGGACGGGAGCATTAATGAGAAATGTTGCAAAAACGGGGAAAATTGTATTTTTTATAAGAATTCCACGCGGACGAATGTCGCGTAAACTATAAAATAAAGTTAATGATGGCGTGTTGATAAGTTACTTTAGAAAAAGTACCTACTAGGCTAACATAAGGTAATTCGATCATAGTATCACACACCTACTTGCTTACCCAGAATTATTAAAATACATACTACCTTGAATTTATGGTAGCCTAGTACTTTTGATTGGTTACTATATAATCAACAAAACAATTTCAGACTTTCAAAGGTGGGGGTTCTCATCGATTTGCAGAAGGGAACTAGCACTTTAATGAAACTCGGACACAAACGCCGTCATTCCGACCTCGCGTCGAGGTCAGTCGTGATGTCCCCGTTCACAAGCCCTCCCCACCCCCCGAACCCTTGCTCGAGCCAGCCCGCGATGCTGAGTAGTTTTAAATCAGCCCCTGAATAGTGATCTCACTCATATCCAGCCGATCCCTTTGCTGCCCTCCCCAGGACGACCCTGGCTGGTGGCCTTTGTACACTTCAGGCAGCCACAGGATAGTCCGCCTCATAGTTTAACCGACGAGACGCCTTTTAAAAGATAAAATTTCGCGCGCCATTGTCTAGACGGCCACCGTCTAATGAAGTTGGAGGGACGGTATGTTATGATTATGAATTTGGAATTCGCGGTGACGGAAGATAGAAGACGCCGCGAACCGAAGACTACAGTGGCCTCAGTGCTCCTGATACTCCTGTTTCAGTTCTTGTCAGAGCTGTTTGCTTCCATGTTTCTTTAACAGATGGTCAAAAACGTGGTAATGTGCTGTGATCAGTGGTGGGCGTGGTGGCTACAGTACTCCCCCTCAAGCGACGCGTACCGGTACCTTGGCTTGAGGTGTGCTATGGATTTGGGATTCGCGGTGACGGAAGGCAGAAGACGCGGTGACGGAAGACAGAAGATAGAAGACGCCGCAAACCGAAGACTACAGTGGCCTCAGTGCTCCTGATACTCCTGTTTCAGTTCTTGTCAGAGCTGTTTGCTTCCATGTTTCTTTAACAGATGGTCAAAAACGTGGTAATGTGCTGTGATCAGTGGTGGGCGTGGTGGCTACAGTACTCCCCCTCAAGCGACGCGTACCGGTACCTTGGCTTGAGGTGTGCTATGGATTTGGGATTCGCGGTGACGGAAGGCAGAAGACGCGGTGACGGAAGACAGAAGATAGAAGACGCCGCAAACCGAAGACTACAGTGGCCTCAGTGCTCCTGATACTCCTGTTTCAGTTCTTGTCAGAGCTGTTTGCTTCCATGTTTCTTTAACAGATGGTCAAAAACGTGGTAATGTGCTGTGATCAGTGGTGGGCGTGGTGGCTACAGCACTCCCCCTCAAGCGACGCGTACCGGTACCTTGGCTTGAGGTGTGTTATGGATTTGGGATTCGTAGTGACGGAAAACAGAAGATGCGGTGACGGAAGACAGAAGACGCGCTGACGGAAGATAGAAGACGCCGCAAACCGAAGACTACAGTGGCCTCAGTGCTCCTGATACTCCCTGTTTCTTTTACGAATTGTCGAAACGTGTTTCAGTTCTTGTCAGAGCTGTTTGCTTCCATGCTTCCTTACCAGAGAGTCAAAAACGTGGTAATGTGCTGTGATCAGTGGTGGGCGTGGTGGCTACAGTACTCCCCCTCAAGCGAATTGTACCGGTACCTTGGCTTGAGGTGTGTTATGTATTTGGGATTCGCGGTGACGGAAGGCAGAAGACGCGGTGACGGAAGACAGAAGGCTCCGCAAACCGAAGACTACAGTGGCCTCAGTGCTCCTGACACTCCTGTTTCTTTTACGAATTGTCGAAACGTGTTTCAGTTCTTGTCAGAGCTGTTTGCTTCCATGCTTCTTTATCAGAGAGTCAAAAACGTGGTAATGTGCTGTGATCAGTGGTGGCTACAGTACTCCCCCTCATGCGAGGCGTACCGGTAGCTTGGCTTGAGATGTGCTATGGATTTGGGATTCGCGGTGACGGAAGACAGAAGGCGCGGTGACGGAAGACAGAAGACGCGCTGACGGAAGACAGAAGATAGAAGACGCTGCAAACCGAAGACTACAGTGGCCTCAGTGCTCCTGACACTCCTGTTTCTTGAACGAATTGTCGAAACGTGTTTCAGTTCTTGTCAGAGCTGTTTGCTTCCATGCTTCTTTATCAGAGAGTCAAAAACGTGGTAATGTGCTGTGATCAGTGGTCTCTGGAAGCCTCTGTGTGTGATTCTACTGTACTTCACAATGTCCACTTCCATCCTCCACGTCCACAGTGTAACACCGCGCTAATCAACTGATTGCAGCTGGAGTGATGCTGCTTAGCATCGTGCTCAACTCTTTCGACAAAATACCCACCTACGTAGCGGGTAGCGGGTGACGCGTGCGTGCAACTACCTACCTACTCGTAGCAGCACCACGTGCGCGCGTCCCTACTGGAAACCGTGAGTACTCCATCCTCCTATTTATATAAATGAGAAAGAATTAGTTAAAAAGCGCGGCAAAGTGAAGCGTCGATTTTCCAAGTTTGCGAATTAAGTAGGCACTTGGTTTTACCCTTAGAAGTGAAAGTTTATCCGATCAACAACGCATTGATCTTTGGTTTAGAATACAAGAAGCTACTAGCTGATTTAACGATTTGAATGTGTCAGTGGGTCGTATAAGGGGCGGGGAAAAACGGAAATGTTTGTAAGTCCTCGCTTCGTAGCGCCCCCAAGTTACACGCTAACCCTGCAAATTTTACATAATTATTTACTATCAAAAGAAACGTTAGTTAATCTGAATCATGCATGCAGTTAGTAAATTGTATAAAATTGATTCTAATTTGGTAACAATTAAATATTTATAATGTGACATGATACACATGTGACACAGTTACGGACTTACAACTTATAATCTAGGAACTCAAGTACACTATAAAAGCATTATCATCATCTGCCTAGCCTTTTCCCAACTCTATTGGGGTCGGCTTCCAGTCTAACAGGATGCAGCTGAATACCAGTATTATACATGGAGCGACTGCCTATCTAACCTCCACAACCCAGTTAGTACTGGGAAATACGATACCCCTTGGTAAGACTGGTTGTCAGACTTTTTGGGCCCACTGACGGCCTAACGACTGTCAAAGATTTACAAATGACACTCGGGACCAATGGTTTAACGTGCTTTCCGAGGCACGGAGGGTACTCGGTATATCACCCATCCACACACCAACCTAGGCAAGCACGGCGTAACCTAAAGATCGACCCGAGCGGCTGTTATTATTTAGCCACGAGCTCCTCATCATCAATTTATGTTTTTGTAAGAATATGCTTTAATAAAAAAAAATGGGTGTGTCGTTATGGTAGCTGGATGTTTATTATACAATTTAATACACATGAATTCCGCACGCAAAATACGCGCTTTGACGTGGAGTTGCGGAAACCAGCCCGCTATACCATACCATACCATACACATGAATACATGATATACATGTTGTTCAATGTGAGTGTGAGATTCGTCTTGGGTTCATATAACTTGTTGGTATTGTGAGATCACGGGCACAGTAGCTTGGAAGGCATTGGTTGAAAAACTAGAAATTGAACCTGTGTTTAGAGCCACAACAAGAATTCAATTAGTTAAGCGTCAAGCTGGTGAAACTGCCTGCGATGAGCCTATACCTTGTACAGAAAAAGAAATTGAGTTTGAATTGTTGAACTGTCTTGGACGCTACATTAATTTCTGTCAATGAAAGATTTGAACACTTAAATGTGTACTCGGAATCTTGATACTTTTTGTACAAATTAATACTGGATGGATCAAATGGTGGCAGGTCGCGGGAACAAGATGCGACTCCCGCGGTTAGACCTGCTGTCTTGTGTGGATCAGAATGTTGGGACACAAAAGGGATGAGTGAAAAATGTTGAGTATGAATGTAGATGGCTATAAGAGTAGAGGTAGACCAAAGAAACGATGGATAGAAAGGAGGCTGCTGAGATGATGGGTAATATAGAAGAATGGAAGAAGACATGCTGCGCCAACCACAAATAAATATGGGTAAGGGCAGGAGAATGATGATGATAAAATAGATTCTAGAAGAACTGGATCTTGTCAAACTGTGGTGATCTCCTATTGAAGTTAACGGTACACTCTATATCAGAGAGAGATGGTTGTATGTTGTGTGATGAACTCGGTAAGTCTGAAATCTTTTTTACCTGACTACGAAGCAAGAAGGAGGGTTATGACTTTGACTTCGGTATGTATGTCTGTTCATCTGTTTCCTCAAAACTTCTAAACTACTTAACATAATTTGACAAATGAGGTATCTTTGGAAGCATTTGATTGTCAGCTGTTATAGACTATGTGACGTCACATTAAATTGGATAAGTTATAAACTAAAAAATAAAATAAAGGTGATGGTTTCGATTGAGTTGAGTTGCAATGAATGAGCTCATTTTTTCTTAATCGTTAGGAATCCATCCCACTAGGAATTTCTCCTGTATCGTGGGTGCGTTCACAACATTTATATTATTATCTTTTTTACACAAACAGCCAGACCCGGAACCTGTGCGCCGTCATTCCATAAATGTACATTATATTGTTTGTTAGCTGTTACTTGCTTACATGCACCCAATAACTAGCAGGTATGGAGCGTTCTTGTTAAGTTATTCAAACAAATTGATAAGTTACCTTAGAAAAAGTACTAGGGTAACATAAGGTAATTCGATCATAGTATCACACACCTACTAGCATGCCCAGAATTATTAAAATACTTACTACTTTGAATTTATGGTATCCTAGTACTTTTGCTAGGTTACCTTATAATGAACAAAACAATTTCAGGCTCTCAGAGGTGGGGGTTCCATTGATTTTTTTTTGTTGTAACATTTTTTCCACGAGGGGGTGGAGGTAGGTAGGAGGGGGGACGAATGGCAACAATTCGTCATCTGCCCCCACATTTTCTCGTTGTTCACCAGCTACATCCCCAAGAGCAAAAACGCTCAGCTGGCCCTATTCGCTGACGACACGACCATATATACCAGTATATACATATTATACCGGTCGCGACCAAGACGCTATCCCTCGTTATACGCCTTCGGCACTTGGTTCCGAAAGTGGAGAATCCAGGTAAATCGACAAGTTAGGCTTCTTTCCAAGCGTTTCTTCGGCTCTGCCGTAAGGCATAGAAACCCCCCGATGGCATCGACGGCCCGGTACGAATCATCGCGTATTAGTAAGATTCGCCGACCACGGAATACCTTAGTCACTGCCGACGATCTTATCACACCCTCCTTCAGGAGAGCAGTAGAGAAACTAGCACTTTAATGAAACTCAGACACAACCGCCGTCATTCCGACCTCGCGTCGAAGTCAGTCGTCACCTCCCCGTTCAAAAGCCCCCCCCACCCCCCGAACCCTTGCTCGAGCCAGCCCGCGATGCTGAGTAGTTTTAAATCAGCCCCTAAATAATAATCACACTCATATCCAGCCGATCCCTTTGCTGGGCAGCAAAGGGATCGGCTGGATATGAGTGAGATCGTCCCCAGGACGACCCTGGCTGGTGGCCTTTGTACACTCTAGGCAGCCACAGGATAGTCCGCCTCATAGGTTAACGGGCGAGACACCTCTAAATAGATAAAATTTCGCGCGCCATTGTCGAGTGAAGATGGAGTGATGGTATAAAGGGTGTAAATAGACCCTTAACGAAGCCGAAAGGAACTTGTTCTCCCTGCTATTGCGATCATTTTTTTGTTCTAGACCATACCTGGGAACCTTCTAGTTACGGAGTTAGGGGGGGTGAAAGTTCCAACTTTTTACAAGTTTTTTTTAAATACTAATTATTAAGGTTTTAAATTTACTTTAAATACCTCCATGACCCATTTACTATTCAATGCATCCATAAGCACAATGTTTTGAATGCGTTACATTGAATTTTACCGTAAAAGGTTATTTTTCACCCCAAAAAAAAAACTTTTCCCAGCAATAATTTTTGTGTAGGGTAACTTAGTTTTATGTACAGAATGCTTGGTTAACGGCTTCGTGAAGGGTCTGTTTACACCCTGTATTATGCTTATGAATTTGGGATTCGCGGTGACAGAAGATAGAAGACGCCGCAAACCGAAGACTACAGTGGCCTCAGTGCTCCTGACACTCCTGTTTCTTTTACGAATTGTCGAAACGTGTTTCAGTTCTTCTCAGAGCTGTTTGCTTCCATGCTTCTTTATCAGAGAGTCAAAAACGTGGTAATGTGCTGTGATCAGTGGTGGGCGTGGTGGCTACAGTACTCCCCCTCAAGCGACGCGTACTGGTAGCTTGGCTTGAGGTGTGCTATGGATTTGGGATTCGCGGTGACGGAAGACAGAAGACGCGCTGACGGAAGACAGAAGACGCGCTGACGGAAGACAGAAGATAGAAGACGCCGCGAACCGAAGACTACAGTGGCCTCAGTGCTCCTGACACTCCTGTTTCTTGAACGAATTGTCGAAACGTGTTTCAGTTCTTGTCAGAGCTGTTTGCTTCCATGCTTCTTTATCAGAGAGTCAAAAACGTGGTAATGTGCTGTGATCAGTGGTCTCTGGAAGCCTCTGTGTGTGATTCTACTGTACTTCACAATGTCCACTTCCATCCTCCACGTCCACTGTGTAACACCGCGCTAATCAACTGATTGCAGCTGGAGTGATGCTGCTTAGCATCGTGCTCAACTCTTTCGACAAAGTACCCACCTACGTAGCGGGTAGCGGGTGACGCGTGCGTGCAACTACCTACCTACTCGTAGCAGCACCACGTGCGCGCGTTCCTACTGGAAACCGTGAGTACTCCATCCTCCTATTTGTCAAAATGAGAAAGAATTAGTTAAAGCGCGTTAGAAGCGCGGCAAAGTGAAGCGTCGATTTTCCAAGTTTGCGAATTAAGTAGGTACTTGGTTTTACCCTTAGAAGTGAAAGTTTATCCGATCAACAACGCATTGATCTTTGGTTTAGAATACAAGAAGCTACTAGCTGATTTAACGTGAATGTGTCAGTGGGTCGTATAAGAGGCGGGAACAAACGAAAATGTTTGTAAAAGTCCTCGCTTCACAGCGCCCCCAAGGTTACACTCTAACCCTGCAAATTTTACATAATTATTTACTATCAAAAGAAACGTTAGTTAATTTGAATCATGGATGTAGTTAGTAAATTGTATTAAATTGATTCTAATTTGGTAACAATTAAATATTTATGATGTGACATGATACCACAGTTACGGACTTACAACTTATAATCTAGGAACTCAAGTACACTATCAAAGCATTATCATCATCTGCCTAGCCTTTTCCCAGCTCTAGACTGGAAGCAGACCCCAATGTCTGCTTGCAGTTTAACCGGATGCAGCTGAATATCATACATGGAGCGACTGCCTATCAAACCTCCACAACCCAATTAGTACTGGGTAGTACGATACCCCTTGGTAAGACTGGTTGTCAGACTTTTTGGGCCACTGACGGCCTAATGACTGTCAAAGATTTACAAATGACACTCGGGACCAATGGCTTAACGAGCTTTCCGAGGCACGGAGGGTACTCGGTATATCACCCACCCATAGACCAACCTAGGCAAGCACGGCGTAACCTAAAGATCGACCCGAGCGGCTGTTATTATTTAGCCACGAGCTCCTCATTATCAATTCATTGTTTTGTAAGAATATGCTTTAATAAAAAAAAATGGGTTGAATTTTTGAACTGTCTTGGACGCTACATTAAATCAATAATTAATTAATCATCGATCTATCTATCTATATATATATAAATCAATTGCTGTTCGTTAGTCTCCCTAAAACTCAGAAACGGCTTGACCGATTTTGATGAAATTTTGCATAGTTGTTCTACATAGGTCAGGGATGGTTTATAAGGTAGTAGGTAGGTAGGTAGTTGGGTAGTAGGAGGTACGGAAAAGTGCATTGCAACGCATGCTGGGGCAGCTAGTTATTTAATAGTTTAATCATTATGTCAATGAATGATTTGAACACCTAAATGAGTATGCGGAATCTTGGTAATTTTTATACAAATTAATACTGGATGGATGGAATGGAGGCAGGTCACGGGAACAATATGCGACTCCTGCATTCCCCTAAACTCAAGGGGAAGATTTATAAAACCATGGTTAGACCTGCTGTCTTGTATGGATCAGAATGTTGGGCCTCAAAAGGGATGAATGAAAGGCATTTGCATGTGGCTGAGATGAGAATGCTTTAGGGGATGTGTGGTGTAATGCGAATGAATAAAATAAGGAAAGAATACACTAGAGGAAGTCTGAAAGTGGCACCGGTGACTGAAAAGTTGTGTGGTAATCAGTTATCATGGTATGCACATGTGACGCAGAGGAATGTGGAAAATGTTGAGTATGAATGTCGATGGCTATATGAGTAGAAGAAGACCAAAGAAACGATGGATGGACTGTGTGAAGGATGATATGGCTAGAAAGGAGGTGACTGCTGAGATGACGAGTAATAGAGAAGAATGGAAGAAGACGACATGCTGCGCCAACCACAAATAAGTTGGGGTAAGGGCAGGAGAATGATGATGATATAATAAATTCTAGAAAACCCGGATCTTGTCAAACTGTGGTGATCTCCAATTGAAATTAACGGTACACTCTATATCAGTTAGAGATGGTTGTATGTTGTGTGATGAACTCGGTAAGTGTGACATCTTTTTACCTGACTGTGGCGAAGCAAGTATGTATGTTCATCTGTTTCCTCATAACTTCTAAACTACTTAACATAATTTGACAAATGAGGTATCTTTGGAAGCGTTTGATTGTCAGCTGTTATAGACTATGTGATGTCACATTAAATTGGATAAGTCATAAACTATAAAATAAAGTTAATGATGGCGTGTTGATAAGATACCTTAGAAAAAGTACTAGGCTAACATAAGGTAATTCGATCAAAGTATCACACACACCTACTTGCCTACCCATAATTATTAAAATACGTACTACCTTGAATTTATGGTAGCCTAGTACTTTTGATTGGTTACTATACAATGTCGCCCATGCGCATGTGACCGCCCGTAATTTTCTGAATATTCATGAAGAATTGTCGAAAATAAACTTCAAAAGGGGGGGTCTATCTATAACATTTTTCATGTTATTCAATTTTGAATTTTTTAAGTAGAGTTTGTAGATTTACTTTCTATTTTTTGACACATCTCCGAAGTTTATGGGTCGATTTGAATTCTGTTTATTATTTCTAAAAGCTTATGAGTTATTTTAATAGGTTAATAAACATTTTTACTAAAAATTATCGACTACGAAAAAAAAAACGGAATCGAAGTCATTTTTTCGGTAAAAAAATGTGTATTTATTTTAAAAAAACTAGTGTAAGTCCATAAATTGTCCCGATAGGACGACTTTTTTAATCATTAGTTGTAAGCTACTACATAACAGCTACAAATTCATAGAACATTGTTGATACCTAACTGTAACTAAATCCAAGGTAAAACTCTAAAACTCTGATGAGTCAAATTTCGGAAAAGAAAGAATTTAGGAAAATGTGAAAGTCAATTGAATGTTGCTCTTAGCAGTGAGTACTAAAAGGTTAAATTATTAATGAGGATGATAATGGCATTAAAAACAAAAAAGCAATAGCTAGATTTTTACTAAAAAAATAAAAAATACAAGAATTTTAATTAATTAGATTTTCGAAATGGCCCCCACCCTCCTGTAAACAAACCAAAGCTCTCATGGCAACACTTTTGATTGTATGACGTAATTCTTCACGGTTTTCTTTTATTTCCACAGCAGCAGCAAAAATCCTAGCCGTTAATTACTCGCGGCTTTCGATGGGCACGGCATACACTTTTTGTTTCATGTAGCCCCAAAGATAAAAATCTAAGGGTGTAAGGTCGGGAGATCGCGGCGGCCAAGCAATGGCACCTCTTCTATCAATCCACCACGGATAATTTTGATTTAAATAATCACGAACTAGTCGTGCGAAGTGTGCTGGAGCTCCATCTAATTGCAGATACATCCGCCTTCTTGTTTCCAGCGGTACTTCCTCCAAAAGCAACGGCAACGTATTGACTATAAAATCTAAAAACGCGTGTTGATATAGTCTGTTTGGTAACACAAAAGGGGCAATAAGTTCATCGTCAATCATTCCAGCCCATACATTTATGGAAAATTGAATCTGGAAAGTTGTTTCCCTAATGACATGTGGATTTTCAGTGGCCCACACATGGAGATTGCGATGATTTGTTATACCCGCCCTTGTTTTTTCTTTAGAGATAGGTATCAACAATGTTCTGAGAATTTGTAGCTGTTATGTAGTAGATTACAAGTAATGATTAAAAAAGTCGTCCTATCGGGATAATTTATGGACTTACACTAGTTTTTTTAAATAAATACACATTTTTTTACCGAAAAAATGACTTCGATTCCGTTTTTTTTTTCGCTGTCGATATTTTTTAGTAAAAATGTTAACTAACCTGTTAAAATAACTCATAAGCTTTTAGAAATAATAAACAGAATTCAAATCGACCCATAAACTTCGGAGATGTGTCAAAAAATAGAAAGCAAATCTACAAACTCTACTTAAAAATTCAAAATTGAATAACATGAAAAATGTTATAGATAGACCCCCCCTTTTGAAGTTTATTTTCGACAATTCTTCATGAATATTCAGAAAATTACGGGCGGTCACATGCGCATGGGCGACATTGTATAATCAACAAAACAATTTCAGACTTTCAAAGGTGGGGGGTTCTCATCGATTTGCAGAAGAAGGGAACTAGCACTTTAATGAAACTCGGACACAACCGCCGTCATTCCGACCTCTCGTCGAGGTCAGTCGTGATGTCCCGGTTCACGACCCTCCCCCCACCTCCCGACCCTTGCTCGAGCCAACCCGCGATGCTGAGTAGTTTTAAATCAGCCCCTAAATAATGATCTTACTCATATCCAGCCGATCCCTTTGCTCCCCTCTTCAGGACGACCCTGGCTGGTGGCCTTTGTACACTTCAGGCAGCCACAGGATAGTCCGCCTCATAGGTTAACCGACGAGACGCCTTTAAAAAGATAAAATTTCGCGCGCCATTGTCTAGACGGCCACCGTCTAATGAAGTTGGAGGGACGGTATGTTATGATTATGAATTTGGAATTCGCGGTGACGGAAGATAGAAGACGCCGCGAACCGAAGACTACAGTGGCCTCAGTGCTCCTGATACTCCTGTTTCAGTTCTTCTCAGAGCTGTTTGCTTCCATGTTTCTTTAGCAGAGGGTCAAAAACGTGGTAATGTGCTGTGATCAGTGGTGGGCGTGGTGGCTACAGTACTCCCCCTCAAGCGACGCGTACCGGTAGCTTGGCTTGAGATGTGCTATGGATTTGGGATTCGCGGTGACGGAAGACAGAAGACGCGCTGACGGAAGACAGAAGATAGAAGACGCCGCGAACCGAAGACTACAGTGGCCTCAGTGCTCCTGATACTCCTGTTTCTTTTACGAATTGTCGAAACGTGTTTCAGTTCTTGTCAGAGCTGTTTGCTTCCATGTTTCTTTAACAGATGGTCAAAAACGTGGTAATGTGCTGTGATCAGTGGTGGGCGTGGTGGCTACAGTACTCCCCCTCAAGCGACGCGTACCGGTAGCTTGGCTTGAGATGTGCTATGTATTTGGGATTCGCGGTGACGGAAGACAGAAGACGCCGCGAACCGAAGACTACAGTGGCCTCAGTGCTCCTGATACTCCTGTTTCTTGAACGAATTGTCGAAACGTGTTTCAGTTCTTCTCAGAGCTGTTTGCTTCCATGCTTCTTTATCAGAGGGTCAAAAACGTGGTAATGTGCTGTGATCAGTGGTCTCTGGAAGCCTCTGTGTGTGATTCTACTGTACTTCACAATGTCCACTTCCATCCTCCACGTCCACAGTGTAACACCGCGCTAATCAACTGATTGCAGCTGGAGTGATGCTGCTTAGCATCGTGCTCAACTCTTTCGACAAAGTACCCACCTACGTAGCGGGTAGCGGGTGACGCGTGCGTGCAACTACCTACCTACTCGTAGCAGCACCACGTGCGCGCGTCCCTACTGGACACCGTGAGTACTGCATCCTCCTATTTATATAAATGAGCTAGGAGAAAGAATTGGTTAAAGGCGTGGCAAAGTGATGCGAATTACTTGCTTATCCTTAGAAAGGAAAGTTTATCCGATATATAACATTGATCTTCAGTTGAGAATACGAGGCTAATAGCTTATTTAACGAATTTAATACTATAAAGAACAATCTGGAGGAAATAGGTTCTGACCTTGGTGAACAGTTGTCACAAAGGGAATTATTTTAATTTTATCCCTGTAGTATGATCCCGTGGGACAATTATCGCACCCCATGCGTGTGAGCCACGGCTCACAGGCATGGAGTGCGATAATTGCATAAGTTAGTATGAAATAATATACAAAAAATAACAAAAGTCATCTTTCATTGATCCTCTCACAGAAACTTAAACATCCACGACTTACATCTGACCATCTCGAGGCATATAAATCACACTCCAGTGTCGATGTCAGTAGAGCATTCAGCATTGCCAGGGTGCGAACCGAGTGAGAGTCAGATTGAGGAACTGTGCGTGCAGACGGAACATCCAACAATCTGTGTCCACGCGGTCTCAGCTGGTATTTGGGCACGGGTGGAACAAAAAGTCTCATTCGCTGAGCTATTAGTTCCAAGCAAACAGAAGTTACGCTTGACTTCGAGAGAGTTGAATTTAACACAGAGAGGGGGGGTGGGGGCTACAGAAAGGCATAGTACCTGAACAGTTTCTTTTATAAACATCTGAGGAATCGTTTTTGGACCTTCTCTAGAAGCAAGGCGTAAATATTATCATAACAACCCACCCACCCCACCACCACCGCAATATTTTCAGTTTATCCGTGGTCATGGTGCTTGCAACAGCTAGTGACCCATGTCACTTTAAAAACTTACCTATAAGGATGTTGTAGTGCACCAAGAAGTTTGCAACTATGATGGCCTTGGTGACGTCGGCGACCACGGCCTTCCACGTGTACACGGGGCGGAGCCCGAAATTCAACCCCACCCGTCGGCTGTCCCGTTTGCCGCCTATAGCTGGTACGCCGTTCTGCTGCGCCATTGTAGTGCTGCACGTAAGTACATGCTGCGTGGTTTGTTAGGGTGGCCATTTGCCGCTACTACCGGCTGCCGGCGGAATATCTCGCGTACGAATATGACGTCGAACACCGCTTGGCCGTCACCAAAATTGTTATTATGAGCATCGTACCACTGGCCCTACGGTCGGCTCTTCTACCGCCTCGTCGGTATCCGGTGGAGCGCGAGCAATGGTGTACCTAACCTTGCCTCTGTAGACCCGCTGCTTGAGTTAATTAACTCCGCTATGCACTGTTTCAGCTCCGTGATGTCATTGCTGGTGCTCGGGCTCGCCACGCCGGGAGGTATCGTGAGCGCTGGCCTGCATGGCGACAGGGGGCAATATTGGCTGATTTTGCAGCATCCATCATCAGCTTAACAGCCGCGGGACCTCTGCTGCTGGACACAAGCGTCGCCACCAGAGGGAGTGTCCTGTTATTCACCATGCAGACCCAGTGCAGGGTGGTAGATGTGACATGTCTTCGAATATTTGGTTCCTCTAGGCGTCCTCTACACCAGTGAGGATACTGAGAATGTCATGGGCTGATTATGCTTATGTAAGCCTAATTACGCTACGCCTAATAGGCCGATGAAAAGCGTGAAATGTTTATTTATTTATTTAAATAACTTGGGAGACTTACAGCTAAAACAAACAGATCAAGGACAGTACAATAGTTTGAAAGCCAATTACAGGTCTCCACTTATAAAATACAGAGAAGAAAAAAGTAGATTTTACGGACATTCACACCAAGTAACTAAATACTACAGCATAATCACTATGTTGCTCACACTGCATAACAACCCTCATAACAAAATTAACTACATAAAAAAGACTTAAGCACTTCCGGGCTGACGACACACCAGTTTGGAATGGATCAATATCGTACTGTTTACAAAGCTTGTTTAAATTTCTGCTTGCACACACACTGTACGAATTCTGCCTCTAATTGGTTGAAGCAAATGTCACACACAACGGTGGATTATATCGTTTAGACTTCAAGGGAATGTTGAAATAAAATTTTGACAAAATATCGCTACAGTTTATGGTGTTTGGTGTTAAAAATAATTACAGCAACAATAATTATTAGCAACCTGTAAAACACACAAGGGAATGCGGACCAGCAAGCGAAACGAGCTATATCTTGAAGAAGAAAGTTGGGACTGGATGCAGAAGCTGGAGATTCCGGAGGTGTGTAAACTGCAGTTGTGATTAGCGTGGTAAGTAATTTAAAGCTCCTTGTAAAGATTTGCCACCATCAAGGTCAGTACGATGTTCAAGGTCATGCAGCGCTTGCCAAGGTCGGTCCGTAGATAGGTGACATTCCATCAGTAGCGAAGAGTCGATTTTTGTAAATACAGGGTGTAAACGGAACCTTCACGAAGCCGTCAACCAAGCATTCTGTAAATCAAACTAAGTAACTCTTCGCAAAAATTATTGCTTTGAAACTACTTTTTTTTTGGGGTGAAAAATCACGTTTTACGTTAAAACTCAATGTTACGCACTCAAAACTTAGTGCTGATGGATGCTTTGAAAAGTAAACGGATCATGGAGTTAATTAAAGTAAAGTTAAAACCATAAAAAGTGTTTTAAAAAAAAACTTGTGAACTTTGACCTTCAATATCTCCAGAACCTGTGGTTTCCCAGGTATTGTCTAGAAGAAAAAAATGATCCCAATGATGGGCAGAATATGTGGTTTTTTAAGGGTCTTTTTACACCCTTTATGATATTATTGTCTACAGAATACTGACTGCCATTTTTCAAAGGGAACCTGGTAGGAATGGAGTTGAATGGCCCCTTCGCCACTGCATTCCATAACATACTAAGTTCCCTCCGTGTCTCGGAAAGCCCGTTAAGCCGTGAGGGCCCGAATGTCATGGCAGATATTTGCGGTTCAGGTTCCGGAAGTCAGATAGGTAGTAACTCCGTGTAACATGTTGGTAATCAGCTGCACCCGGTTAGATTGTAAGCCGACTATAGTTGGGAAAAGGCTAAGCAGATCATGATACATACATACTTTTGTGTGCGTGTATATATTGTCTTTAGGTGTGTGTGAGAGAGAAATGAAATGCGACGGAACTTGAATATTTCTTTACTTGCGATACGTATTACAATGGAGTAGTTACTTAGGTTGCGAGCGCTTCTATAGCTATTGGCGGTTACGGGCGAACTGGAGTCGCCGAGCGCTGCGCGTACGACGAAAAGAAAATGCTGCGTCAGCGCTCCTAAAATACTATACTATAATATAAACCTGACGGAGTTTGTTTGGTTGAACGCGCTAATCTCAGGAACGAATTTAGAAAATTCTTTTAGTTTTGGATAGCCCATTTATCAAGGAAGGCTATATATAACATCACTTTACGACCAAGAGGAGCGGAGCATCAATGAAAAATGTTGCAAAAACGGGGAAAATTGTATTTTATAATAATTTCACGCAGACCAAGATCACTGGCAACAGCTATACTTTCATAAACTCACGCCTTTTTCCCATGGGGGTAGGCAGAAACCACAGAAAGTCACCTGCTACGATCCTTAACCTTTTGACCGCCATAGTCACAAATACGTGATAAGCAAGCGCGTGCCCTGTACACCAAACGACACAAATATGTGACAAAATAGTAGGTGAAATTGTGGCTTGGCGTGGAAGGCACACACGTGCGTTTATGCTCTGGCGGTCTAAAGATTAAATACTCCTTTTTGCCTTCTCCAATTTCTGTCAACATAATAAAATCTTATATTGTATATATTTGTTTACACGTCCATATTTCTTACTCAGGCAAAGATCTACTGAGCTGAGCGATATGGAGAGGACATTCTTGCACTATGGGATGTGGACGAAGAAAGTCATCGTCGAAGCAGTGTTCGACGCCGCAGCTGAAGCCGAAGGTACGTACTGAGAATACGATAGTAACAACACGCTAGCTGTCCTCGAAGTGGTATACAGAGATGTGGACAGTAGGCTCATTTCTCTATTTATGTTGAACTCATTGGAACTTTGACCTCCAATATCTCAATAACTAGAAGGTTACCAGGCCCTGCAGTCTCGACATTAGATAGCGACAAAAATCGGTCGCTAAGTCGTATCGTTGTCAAATTCCTTTAATAGATTTTCTACTTTATTTCCAAAGCATAAGTTTGAAAATCTATTAAAGAAATTTGACATCGATTACACTTAATGACCGATTTTTGTCGCTAAATTTGTCGAGACTGCAGGGCCAGGTAGCGTTCAGAACTAAAAAATTATCGCAATGACGGGGAGAACAAGTGCCTTTCGGCTTCGTTAAGGGTCTATTTACACCCTTTATGTAGTAACTTAATACCCTACATGTATGTACAAAAACTCGCTCCGCTGAGCCGTTTCCACTAGAGCTGCGCTAAGCGAGGCTAAGTAAATGAAGTGATCCTATTGGTTCTTATCAAACACATCCTCGCACATCTGGTGAAAACTCAGCCTAATCCTAGCGAAGCCGCGGGTATAAGCTAGTCTAAAAGAAATGCTTTGAGTTTTGATTCATACTCTCATTTTGTGCCAAAGACATTCAAATATAACTAAACTAGCTAGTTAAATATAACTAGCTATAGACGAGACAAGACCAAGATAAGATAAGATAAGATAAGTCTTTATTTGCTTTAAACATGGTATGATGGTGTTACAGTCTTATACAATGTCCACATGTTTAGCTATACAGAATATCAATTGCATGCAAAATAATTATCATGTCAAACAACAGTAAATATCAATTAAATCATTCAAATTATTAGATGGATATAATATTAAAAAATGTCAAAGAAATCTTTAATGTCATAGAAATTATGTCCAATCAGCCACTTATACAGCTTATTTTTAAATGAATTACAATTATTTATACATTTGAGTTCTTTCGGAATTTTGTTGAAAATGCGTACACACATCACAAGACAGCTTTTAGCATACTTGGCTGATTTAGGATTATCCTTTGTTACAAGTCTATGTGGATCCCTCGTTGGACGAGAGATTACTTCATAAGCTTTTCTGAACAATCCCTTATTACTGTAGACAAAGTTACAGATTGCGTATATGTAAAGTGCAGGAAGTGGTAACAGACCAAGCTTTTTAAAAAATGGCTTACAAGATTCATCCGAACGAAGTCCGCAAATGGCCCTGATGCACCTTTTTTGTGCAATGAATGCTCTGTCTTTATCTGTACTGTTCCCCCATACGATAAGCCCGTAACTTAAAATAGATTCGATATATGCATGGTATGTAGTAATTGCCGTTTTAACGGTTGTTACGTTCTTTACTTGTCTGAGGGCGTAAGTAAATTTATTAATCCTATTGCATAAATCATCTAAATGTCCTTTCCAATTTAAGTCTTGGTCTATGAGCACACCTAGGAATTTGGTTTGCGTTACTTCTTTTAGTCTGACAATATTAAGTTTAAAATTGTATTTGGCATGTTTCGACTTATTAAATTGAATATAATTCGATTTCTCTAAGTTAATTTTTAATTTATTAGTCTGTAGCCATTGTAAAATTTTGTCAATAGTATTATTAATGTCTATTTCATGATCAGAAGGTGACTTTTTGTCAGATGATACGATAATTGAAATGTCATCTGCGAATAATATAAATTTATGATTAGTCACCAGTGGTATGTCATTTACGTATAATAAGAATAATATGGGACCTAATACACTTCCTTGAGGGACCCCACATTTATTTACCCTAGAAACAGAACAGTAGGAAGTGAGTACGTTTTCATTTACTTTGTCTATAACAACGTATTGTTTTCGACCACTTATATAAGACGAAATCCACTGTAGTGCAACTCCTCTTATTCCCAGTACTTCCAACTTTCTCAATAATACGTCATGTGCTACGAAGTCAAAAGCTTGTGATAGATCGAAAAAAAGACCTGTTGTTAATTTATTATTGTTTAAGTTACTCAGGATATTACCCACCAGAGTAAATATTGCTTGTGTTGTTGACTTTTGCTTTTGGAATCCAAACTGTTCCTTTGCTATAATACTAAATTTGCTACAGAAGTCGACAAGTCTCTTAAGCATACATTTCTCGAAAACCTTTGACAAAATAGGAATCAGAGTAATCGGGCGATAGTTTTTGACGTCCTTTTTATCGTGCTTTTTGTACAGTGGCTTCACGACTGATAATTTTAGGGCATCAGGAAATGTACCTGACGAAAACGAGAGGTTAATTAAATATGTCAAAATAGGAATTAATTCTGTACTGCACGCTTTAACTATTTTTGTGTTGATCCCATCATAACCTTCAGAGTTAGTATTATTTAACGCCATTATTTCTTTTTTAACTTCATCTTCAGTCATAGAGCTAAGAAACATGGAGTTAGGAATTGACTTAATATTATTGTCATTATAATAATGTCGATTATTGGATGTCAAGGTATTAGTCGAGTCAATAGAGTCAAGAAACTGGCAATTCCAAAACCTGTTACAAATTAGTAACAAGTCGATCAGTCCAGTGCGATACGTCGCCGTGTCAGGTCATATGACACAAAGACATTTAAATATTTCCGAGCTATAGACGGGTCATGACGAAGAAAATCGTAATCCAAAACTTGTTACTACTTAGTAACAATTCGTTCTGTCTAGTGTCATCTGTGTCATACGCCCGCTTGTCAGGTAGCATTCGTGTGTCAAAATCGAAAATATTCAGGATGAAAATTATTGTATGACAATATTCCCAATGTCCGTTCTATATGTGTTTTAAATCTCTTTGTTTTGTGCATTCCAGATGGCGACGTCTTGAAAATTCTTCGTCGAGTGATAACGTCATGGTGTCTTCGGTCAAGAGCCGACCAGATCCGATGGTACCCGAGCTGACCCGAATGGAGCCGAGCACTCACGACGGCAGCCGAAGACACGAAAAGGAATTAAACTTGAAGACTTTTGTTAAGTAGATCTTAAGTATCGAATATTGCGTCGTTCTTGTTCAGTTTTGTGTTAGGTAAATCTAAGTACAATCACGAGCACCAATATATAAACACTTAACAACTTTTAAAAGTGTTTTTCTCCTACTGTTCTGATTAAAATGTCATGTTTTTACGAACACAGTATTCTGGGACTCATATTTTTATGAAAAAGACCCTAGCTCCAAGTAACAGTCGTTGTTTCTCCCGAAAACTGATTTTAAATTTAGGAAAGTGTATACATATTGGTGCTCGTGACTGTACATCCATAAGTATTCAGTACTTGTCATATGAAAGGTTTCTAATCCCGGCTTAATCCTACTATGGAAGAGCGGAGTCTCCTAATACAGGTATTTTTTACTTTAAAGGAGCCTCCAATCATCAACTTGCTTTATATTAAAAAAAAAGCTCCCCTTCCGGGGAGCAGTAGGGCCACTAGCACGAGTAAAGAAAAACAGACCACCGTCCCATCATCAGCCTTGCTGCCCTCCTCCCAGCGAGACTCCCTTTCCCTCCGCTGAGGGTAGGAGCCTTATATAACGTACTACAGAAAAATCCGGTTAAGTAACTGAAAACTCAGGTTAATTAGAGTGACACCATTCCCAAATTTATTGACCACCGAGTTGATGATGGTAAACACCAGGCCTCTGACACCTCCTACGTGACACGGAAAGAAGATTTCAAACCCGGAGGCAATAAATACTTCATAGGGATGTAATTGGGGATTCCATACTTGGTCCAGTCTGGTTTAAACGATATGATTTGGATCGGATTGATGTACGTTAGGTACTCCACCGTGCCAGTGGAAATATCCACTGAAGAGATCCGTTGTGATCATCAACCTTGCTGCCCTCCTCCCAGCGAGGCTCCCTCTCCCTCTGCCGAGGGCGGGAGCCTTATATAACGGAACACACTACAGAAAAGTCCGGTTAAGTAGCTGACAACTTAGGTTAATTAGTGACACCATTCCCAAATTTATTTACCACAGAGTTGATGGTAAACACCAGGCTCCTGACGGCTCCTACATGACACGGAAAGAAGAGTTCAAACCCGGAGGCAATAAATACTTTACAGGGATGTAATTGGGGATTCCATACGAGGTCCAGTCTGGTCTAAACGATATGATTTGGTATATCAGATTGATGTACGTTAGGTACTCCACTGTGCCAGTGGAAATATCCACTGGAGAGATCCGTTGTGATCATCAGCCTTGCTGCCCTCCTCCCAGCGAGGCTCCCTCTCCCTCTGCCGAGGGCGGGAGCCTTATATAACGTATTACAGAAAAGTCCGGTTAAGTAACTGACAACTTAGGTTAACCAGAGTGACACCATTCTCAAATTTATTTACCAATATATCCACCACCAAGTTGATGATGGTAAACACCAGGCTCCTGACACCTCCTACATGACACGGAAAGAAGATTCCAAACCCGGAGGCAATAAATACAGGAATGGAAATGGGGATTCCATACTTGGTCCAGTCCGGTTAAGGGGATATGATCTGGTATATCGGATTGATGTACGTTAGGTACCCTTATTTGTTTTACATTTTTAACGTGTTCATTTTTGTTAGTTCACCAGGTTTATTTACACTGGTCAATTATTCATGATTTAGACAGGTTAAGTTTTTTTTTAAATTTTAGCAATTTTATCTTCATTTTACCTTTTATGGCATGGTCCCTCAGACATGCATTCAGTCACTGACATCACGCTGGAGAATTCTTCAATCCCATTCCGTCCTAGAAATCCTCGCCAACCTGGAGTTTCCGTGGTCGAGGTGCACCGCATAGGTGGTAGACCATATCACATGCTACTGGTTTCATCTTTCAAATCAAAAAGGTCTGCGGGCTCTCGGTCATCTCATTAGAGAAGACGCGCCATTGTGGCATCGCCGACCAATGGCACCGATGCCAACTTTATGGTCACTCCCAGAGGAACCGCTTCGGGAAGCCACGACGTTTCGAGTGCCTGGATGACCGTGGCACCCCTGACTGGCCACGTCCCAAGGACCGCGCCACCTATCCGTACGAGTACGAGTGTGAGTGCCTAGTGCTGCAACAAAGCGGGAGCCTTGCGCTGCCGGCTGCCTAGTCACTGTTGCGGTTGCGGGGAGGGCCACTCTTAGGATGGCGACGTCTAAAGTCGGTGCCGGGGGCTCCTTGGGACACGAAACCGGATCATCCGATGGGTGATCACGTGGGCGACGTCCCCTTCATCGGGGACACGCCGTCTGATGCTCCACTTGGGAATACCCCCATCTCAAATTGCGGCCACCCTCCCACACCCCCTGATAACGGATATCCAAATGGACTCTGACTTGCCTTCGGATTTATTATTTATTTTATAATTTAGTTTGTTCACAACTGTGTAACTGCTAATATTAAATCTTTGCTCTGCGACTATAAAATCATAGAATGGAAAGTTTGGCCCCGCCCATTCGTAGCACCGCTACGCACGGTGCTAGTCAGTAGGTAGTAACGGTGTGAACATGAAGAAAACTATTTTCTTCATGTACGGCATGTGGCGGGGCCGGAAGGGAGGGGGAATGATTTTGGCCATTCCTGCGACGGGCTACGCTCGTAGCGCACGGAGCCCCGCCCCCTTCGTAGCACTGCTACGCACGGCGCTAGTAACTAGCGACGGAGTTCAATCGGCTTCGAGTTTGGGGCTATGTGTGGGGATACCTCGCGGGGCCTAGTGGGTGCCCGCCACACCCGCCGACCTTCAGGGGTCGGCAGGTATTCGGAAGGGCTCCGGCTGCCTTGGGGGATCTCCTACTCGCATTCTGATAATTCATTTCGTCATTTTTTTTCTCTTAGCTCTGTTTTTGTAAGTTTTTTTTTTCTATTATTTTTAGGTTAACATTTTTTTGTAGGTTAGGTTATGATATAAAATAGAATATAATTTGTTAGTTTTGGTAATTTTCACCCATTTCCAGATAAATATTGTAGATATACTCTCAGTGTGGAGGTATACAAGCTCACCTTAGGTACTCACCTCCCTGTGCCACCCTCCAGGGACACCCGGGCCCTCCCGTCCGCTCGGCCCCTCTGGCCATCAGGCAGTAGTGTGGCTGGGGAGTTTGTTTCCTTTGTTATCGCTAGCAAGCACTAGGAAAGACACACGGGTGGTTTTTGTGAGAACGGTGTGGCCCCGGGACGTGTCCATGTTTTCCGGAACCGGTGCGGGATATTCCACTAACTGGGGAACAGGAATGGTTTTGTCGGCGGGCGGGGTCACCAGGCGACTGTCGAGCGCATCGCTCTTGCGACGGATCCAGGGCGTTGGGGTTGAAACACCCAACCGTCCCGGGTGCAGCTGGAATAAAGCGGGGTTACTGATGACTGGCTGCGACATTCCGCTTTCGGCAGCCGGCGAGAGCACACGTGCTCTCTATCCGCTACGGCCAACGCTCCCGCGCACCCCGCGCCTCCCGTACCGCGTCCGTAGAGCGCTACATCGTAGCGCTCCGGGCTCCGCCACCACACCGCCGCCGGCCGTCTAGGCCCCGCCCCCTCGTAGCCCGCTCGTAGCTCTGCTACGAGTTAGCTACGTCGTCGTAGCAGATCGGCTACGAGTGCATTCGAACTTGTTGCCTATGTGCTACGATCGCGTTTTCGGTTTTCGGTCGCCACTTTGGCTCCTTAGGAGTTAAATCCACAAATTATGTGGTACTTGGGTGGAAACCTTACGGTGACAACGACCCCAAGTGGGTGGTGACCCGTCACACCCGCCGACCCCCTTCAGGGGAAGGCAGACAGACGGAAGGGCTCTGACTGCGGCCTTGGGGGATCTCCTAGTCGCAGTCTGGTAGCACCTAACCCCAGTTTGTCCACAGCTGCACCCCGGACGTCTGGGTGTCTACCCCAGCGGCCCGGATCGGTCGCAAGACCCATAGGGCCCTGTCGCACATCGAGATTGGCGACAGGTTTACAAGCTTAGGGTTCACCGTAGGAACGCACCTCCCTGTGTCACCCGACAGGGAGGGTACTCATCCCCGGGCTTACCCCCCCGGGGAGTTAGGTTTTCAGGCCCTTCAGGCCGTATTGGCCCTTCAGGCCATCCAGACAGTGGTGTAGCTGGCGAGTTTATTTGAGTTTTTCTTCTCGCCAGTCAAGCACTAGGAAAAACTCACGGGTGGTTTAGAGCTTTGGGGAACTGTCTGCCCGGGGGGTACACGGATACGTGTCTCCTCGGGACTAGTTTAGGAGCTTAGTCTCCCCCCCCCCCCCCCCCTTTGTTGTGTGGTTTTCCCGTCACCATGACGGAAAACAAGGAACTCCTGGAGTTCCTAAAATCCATTATTCTAAATGACCCATACTTCCAAGAGAAGTATGGGGATAAACTCGCCGCTCTTGGCACCCCTTCCGCCGTCACTGCATTCAGTGACGCGCTGGACTCCCCCGCTTCCCCGGCCACTTCCCAAGTGACCCAAAACACCACGTCAGATACGGACATGTCTTCCCAATCTGACGAGGAAGAGGCGACCTCCGCCACGGACTCCTACTAATTGATACTCCACCTCCGAGGAGGAGGGGGATCAATTAGTAGGGAAAGGAAAGAGGAAGAAGGGGAAGTCTTCCTCGGCCAAGAAGCCAGAGTGGTGGCCAGGTCCACCCCCTCCCCTGTAATGACCACCCCGGTCTCTCTCCCCCCCCCTCGCTACTGACTGGCACCTCCCAGCAGAGCCGCCCCCACAGCCCTATGGCGGTAGCCCCCTCGGGTAACGCCACCTCCGCATCCGCCCCCGCTAAGACCCGCCCTCCCCCCCCCCTTGTTCATTCATGACAAGGGCAAATGGACGGAAATATACAAAGCGTGCAATGAGCACCGTATTAATTATGTAAATGCCCGCGCTGTCCAGCAGGGCATTAAAGTAACGGTGCAATCGGCCCACGATTACCGTGAACTTAATAAACTCCTCCGTTTGCGGTATGAGGGTTTGAGTTGAAGTTTGGGTCGCTTGGGAAGTGGCCGGGGAGAGTGGACTTTCCAAAGCGTCGATGAATACAGCGACGCGTTGGAAAGTCCACTTCGGAGTGCCGGGTTGGCGTCAGCCGGGGGGGCTGCAGGGGCGGCTTTGTTGGGAGGTACCAGACTGGGGTGGCCCTGGCCACCACTGGTTTTTTGGCCTTATTGGCCGAGGAAGGTTTACCCTTCTTCCTCTTTCTCTTGCCGACGATTTGATAATCATCCTCAGAGGAAGAGGGGGAGGAATCCGAGGCGGAGGTCGTCTTTTCGTTGGAGTGAGATGTTTCCATCTCCGTCTCCAAGTCCGTATCGGACGAAGTTTGGGTCACTGGGAAGTGGCCGGGGAGAGTGGACTTTCCAACGCGTCGCTGAATACAGCGACGGCGGATTAGTTGAGAGCAACTAACTTGGCACCATACTTCTCTTTGAAGTATGGGTCTTCAAGTAGGATCGACTTGTTGAACTCTAATAGTTCCTTTTGGTCCGACATAGTGGGACCAAGAATTGAAATCTAGGGGGAGGGGGAGACCTAAGCTCCTAACCTAGCCCCGAGTAGGTGTTAGGAGTAGTGTACCCCCCGGGCAGACAGTTCCCGAAAAGAAACCCACCCGTATGATTCCTAGTGTTACACTGGCGAGAAGAAAATCACGAACAAACTCGCCAGCTACACCACTGTCTGAATAGCCTGAAGGGCCAATAAACCTAACTCCCCGGGAGGGTGAGCCCGGAGATGAGTACCCTCCCTGTCGGGTGACACAGGGAGGTGCGTGCCTACGGTGTTCCCTAAGCTTGAAAACCTGTCGCCAATCTCAATGTGCCACAGGGCCCTATGGGTCTTACGACCGGTCCGGGCCGCTGGGGTAGAGACACCCAGACGTCCCGGGTGCAGCCGAGGACAAACGGGGGTTAGGTGCTACTATATTGCGACTAGAAGATCCCCCAAGGCCGCAATCAGAGCCCTTCCGTCTGTCTGTCTTCCCTGAAGGGGGTCGGGGGTAAGGTTTCCCTCAAGTACCACCGAAAAATTGGTGGATTTAGCTCTTAAGGAGCCAAAGTTGAGACCCGAAACGCGGTAGTAACAACAAGTGCGTACACACTCGTAGCCGATCTGCTACGACGTCGCTAACTCGTAGCAATGCTACGAGGGTGCGGGGCCCAGACGGCGGTGCGGTTGCGTAGCCCTGAGCGCTACGTCGTAGCGCTCTACGAGACGCGGTGACGGAGGGCGCGGGGGCGTTCGCGAGTAGCGGTCAGAGAGCACAAGTGCACTCTACGGTTCCCGTAGCCTCACCCGCACCCTCACCCAAGGCGCCCCAATTTCCTCTGAAGAGATCCGTTGTGATCTGGAAGCACAGAACGTGCCCGTCGCCGAGGTGCATCGCATGCACCGTAAAAACGGCGGCGAGTCATTTAACATGGCGCTGGTGATCTGCAACCCCACTGAGGGTGGGTCCCCCCCACCCAATATTTCAAATCCGTAGGATTTGTGGCCTTTTCCGGCCTAACCATTGAAAAGCCCCACCGCAGTGGCACTATCAGCCAGTGCAACCGCTGCCAATTATACGGTCACGCCCAAAGGCACTGCTTTGGAAACCCAGATGCGTTAAGTGTCTGAGTGACCATGGCACAGAGGCCTGCTCACGCCCCAAGGACCGCGCCCTCTGCTCGGAGCCTCCCAGCTGCATGCTCTGCGGCGCGGAGGCTCACCCCGCTAACTACCGCGGGTGCCCTAACGCTCCGAAACAATAACAGGCAGCTGAGGGAGTGTCCAACACTCTCGGGGAATCTCCCCAACTCCCTCAGCCCCCAGCCAGGGGCCCTGCAACGCGCTTAACCATTAAGCCCATTTCTAGGTTTTGAGGTCCTCAGACCACATCGGGGCTGCCTGCCCTGATGACGAAGCCCATGCATCCCTCCCCCTCTCCACCCAGGCCAATTATGAAAGCGGCCGCGCCCTCAGCGCCCCTCCCCCAGCCAAAGCCCAGGTGCCCCGAGCACCCTTTACCTTTTCGCCCCCCCCTCCCCCTCGCGACTAGACCCCTCCCGCCCTAACCCGCGTTAGACCCGTTACGCAAGCCCTCCAAAACCTCCCCCACTAAAATCCTTAATCCCCCCTGTAGGCTAAAACCGAAGTCCCTTAAAATAAGGACGTTTAATGCCAATAGCCTCAATGGCCAACGTGATGAGATAGGCAACTTCTTCCGCGACCATCACTAGGGGGAGGGCGCTGAGCGGCCTTGGGAGAGGTCGCGGGCGTGGCAGCCGGAGCGGCCTTGGGAGAGGGCGCGGGTGAGGCAGCGGTAGCGGCCTTGGGAGAGGTTGCGGGCGACGCAGCCGGAGCGGCCTTGGGGGAGGTCGTGGGCGAGGCAGCGGGAGCGGCCTTGGGAGAGGCAGCGGTAGCGGCCCTGGGAGAGGTCGCGGGCGTGGCAGCCGGAGCGGCCTTGGGAGAGGGCGCGGGTGCCTCCTGGAGTTTTTTAAGAAGCTCCTCCTGGATGACCCATACATGCAGGAAAAGTACGGGGCCAAACTAGCTGCTTTTAAGCAACAAGCCGTCGCAGACCTCATGATGACCTAGAAAGCCTGTCCCCTTTTACTTCCCAAGTGTCGCAAGACACGTCCGACACCCTCACGGACAATGAAACAGATGGAAACATCTCACTCAGAGGGACCTCTGAATCCTTCCCCTCCTCGTCCTCTGAAGATACCAAGTCGTCGGAAATGGGAAATCTTCCTCTTTGGTCAACAAGGCCAAGAAACCGGTGGTGGCCAGAGCAGGACATTTAAACTCTCGATTTCTTTACGGAAGGACAATCCCTTTTCTTTTTAAATATTTTTTTCTCTTTAATTAGTTTGTAATTTTTTTTTGGATTATTTTTAGGTTAAGATTTTTTTGTAGGTTAGGTTAGGTTATAGGGATAATTTTTTTTTTTTTTTTTTCTGGAAGAAACCCTCCGACAACACCCCCACTGAAACCGAGATGGAAACATGTCACTCCCAAGAAGAGGCCTCTGAATCCTCCCCCTCCTCGTCCTTTGCAGACGACTACCACCAAGTCGTCTGAAAGGGGAAGAAGGGGAAATTATCTTCTTCGGCCAACAAGGCCAAGAAACCGGTGGTGGTTAGAGCCCCTCAGCGGCCGCCCTGGACCCGCGCGCCCACTCTCAAATTTCCACACATACGCCTTGCAGGAAAACGAGCCTACAAGAGTGTTAGTCAAGAATGTTCCAGTGGAGATATCCTCTATCCGCTACGCCTGAACGCCCCGCGCATGGTTGCACTACGTCGTAGCGCGAGTGCTACGCCACCGCTCCGCCGGCCGTCTGGGCCCCGCCCCTCCGTCGCGCTGCTAATGTGCTACGATCGCGTTTCGCGTTTTATTTTTGCCTCCTTATGAGCAAGTTTTTCGGTGATACTTGGGTGGAAAACTCACGGTGCCAACGAACCCAAGTGGGTAGTGACCCAATCCGCTCGCCGAACCCCTTCAGGTCCATCTCTGGTGGAAACGCAGCCTAACTCCGGGGCAGTCGCTGATTTCAATGATGACCTCCACTGCGCAGGTCACCTGCCCTTCTAGTCCTAGAGCTAACTAGGTTCTAGTGTTATTTTTTTTTAAATGGCATCTCGCAGTTCGTTCTGGCTTCTGCTTTTCCGGATGCCTTGAGTGTAAGGCCTCCAGCCAGGGGGCTCTGAGGCTAGCCGCCGCTTCTAATAATAAGCAAAAGTCTTCTCCTCTCCTGTTTAGTCAGCATAAAATAGTACAAACAGGACAAATGGACCAGTCCAAAAATGTGTGTGGGTCACAAGATCTATACTCAAAGGCCCTCAGCATTCAGCAGAGTATTTAAACTCTCGATTTCTTCACGGAAGGGCAATCCTTTTTCTTTAAAAATATTTTTTTTCTCTTAGCTTTGTCATTTTTTTTGTATTATTTCTAGGTTAAGATTTTTTTTTGTTATGATAGGAATAAAATATAATTCCTATATCATTTCCTTTATTTCTGTAATCTTCTCCCATTTCAGTATCGAATCTTACTGTCAGTGTGGATATTATTAATTTCGAATCTAGTACAGCACGCGTAGCATGACCGCCGTAGAAACGGGTTTTGTCGACGGACGAATCGACAAAATTAAATTTCTTTTGTTCTGTCATTTTGTCTATTCTTCCGTCGACAAAACTCGTTCCTACGGTGGTCATGCTTCGTGTGCAGGTGTCCTACCATGACGTCTTAAGGCAGGAGTAATTCCAGTGTGGGAAAGAGATAGCGCTAAACGACATGTATAGCTCTGTCTCTGTCCCACCAGTACTGCATACTTATGGATCTTTTCAGAATGTAGCAATGTTCTCAATGTACTTTATGTTTGTTTTAGTAAAGTTTACTACAGTTTAATTTAAGTTTTCCTGTATCGTCTCTGTAGGCAACGCACAGTAATGCGAGCTTATCTATACTAATATTATAAAGAGGAAACCTTTGTATTTTTGTATGTTTGTATTGAATAGGCTCAAAAACTACTGGACCGATTTCAAAATTTCTTTTACCATTACTTAGAGGGATTCTTCCGAATCCGTATAGGCTATATTTTATCTCGGAAAATAGATGGGATTTTTCGTGGTAGTGAAAATTGTGGAGTAAGGCGTCGAAAAAACTGCCGTACGTTAACGATTCTCGCGAACGCTGCCTAAATGGTTAGAGATGTATGGTTGACTTCTATAGAAAAGTTGTAGAACTCAATAATGCCTACAAAAAAGTTTAGGGGAAAATAAATGTCCACCCGTGCGAAGCCGGGACCGGCCGCTAGTTTTAAATAATAATATAAGTATAGCTATAAGTTTTAATATAAATGTATAATTTGATTACTTGACTATAGCTTTAAGTGTTAGAATAGGTAATTCTTCCTTGAATTGTAATAAAATATGCAGTTATGACATGTTTTTTGTTATGGCATCTCGCAGTTCAACCTAGGAGGCTGGCTACTGCTTAACCGGGCTAATCCTGTGGATGCCTTGAGTGTAAGGCCTCCTCCTTATAAACTAAGCGACCTTACGCTTAGGGCACCCCCTGTGGGGTATGAACCCTCGGCGTAGGGCGTCGCTGGGGGGGGGCAGCAAGGGGCCAGGCTGGATCTAATTTAGGGGCTGATTTATTGCTAGGTCGGCAAGGGTCGGAGGGGGGGGTGCAATTGAACGGGGATGTCGTGGCGGACAGGTCGAAACATCGGCGGTCTAATTTCCTGGACGATGGTTGTAGGGTCGTCGGGGGCGGAAGACATGTGGTCATAAGACTTGTCAATATTCGTGGTGTAGCCACTACTTGTGCCACTGTAACTAAATTATCCAGTGTACCTGATCTGTGAATACAAGTGTTTATACGTTCGAACTGAGTTGTGTCATTTCACTTCTTCGTCAAGGGAGCACCTTAACCCCCGCTTAGGCGCAAATTACACAGAAACGGCGTAAGGCGAAGGCACGACGCAGGCATGATGCCGCTTCAAAACGTTTTCATACAAAATGTACGTAGGCGACGTGTGGTGAATTACACTCAAGCGGCGCGGCGCAGGCACGCCGTTCTTTAGTTTTCATATAAATTCCACGCCTGCGCCGCACCTTACGCCGTTTCTGTGTAATTCGCGCCTTAGTGGTCATTTACGGAGACGCGGCGCGTCGGGCGGCGCGTTGTGCAGCGCGGCCCGCTTTCAAATCAAACATATGGCGATGTATGAGAGCGTTTACGGAGAAGCGTTTTTACGCGCGTTCGCTTGAAGTTGCCGCGTTGTCGCCCCGCGTCTCCGTAACCAACATCGTACATTGCCAAATGTTTGTGTTTGGGCGTGTGATAACGCGGGCCGCTGCACGCGCCGCCTCTCCGTAAACGGAAAAAACGCGCAACGCACCGCCCGACGCGCCGCGTCTCCGTAAATGAGCACTTACACCGCTCCGCGACAGTCTCCGTAATTATGAAATGTGTATATCGTGCAATAATGGTTTTTCATTATTAATTGTGTGTTGAATAAAACAGGCAATCAATGTATAAAAGGTTTTACTTATTTTATTAAGTCTTATTTTTCTGCATCGTGACATTTTTCTTAATAATAAAAAATTAAACAAATGGTACTGTATTACTGTTTTTCTTTAGTAACAATAAAAAGTGCGTCCAGTGAAAAGTCAGTAGTTTTATTTATCGAAATGAAGTTGATTGATTTGCGGATTGCGACGTCCCTCGCAAATATATGACTTTCCGTCCAAAAAAATAAAATCATATGCATCCAACAAAATTTTCTCCTAAAAAAAATACAAAATCAATTTTCTCTTGAAGTATGCCATTTAGCGGAACGGACGATATGTTACATTTTAGTTAAAAAATGGTAAAAAAACTTATTCTAATTTGAGTTGAGCCTAGTCAATAAAGCCGAAAATATTGGGCTCTCAGTTCAGACGTTTTCGTAAAATTCGACTTTCATTTACTTTTTGAAAGCGGGCCGCGCCGCACAACGCGCCGCGTCTCTGTAAATGACCACTAAGTCATAATTTTCCGTAACTGACCGTGGCATCACTAGAGGGTCCATCAGAATACCAGCGCTGCGGCATCTATTTTTTAAACGTCGTAGCACCGTGCTGAGATAGTTTTAGTATTACATTATTAAGATTTTTGGCAAGTCTCATTTCTGAAATTATATTTGAACAAATTTCATTTTTGTTTGTTCTGTGAGTCCAATATTTTCTTTTTTTTTTTTCTTTTTATATTGCGTTTCGTTGCATGTTGTGTTGCAAATAATCTGTACGCGGCTTAAGAGAGTTAGAGACCCTTTAGTTGTTTGTTGGTTTACAGAAACTGCTTGATAAAACGTTCATGGTTGATAATGGATGTAAAGGTGATGACTGTGAAGGTGTTGCACTCGTACTGGCTCTGCGGGGCTGTGGAGACGATGCCTCTGAGGAAGTAGCGAGTGAAGGCGCGCTCTTGCGAAGGGAATGCCAGTCCTCCCCCGCTGTCGCCCTTGCATAGAGCCGCCGTGCCTGGGAAACGAAGGCATTTTTTATTTTCACTGTCCTGTACTTCGATTTTTTGTATGTAGGTAGATAGATAGATAAATCATTTATTTAGTGCACACAAAAGACATAGCACAACACACAGAAGCACAATTTAATAATAAAAATTACACGACTATATAACTATATAAAAACAAGGCGCCAATTTACAAAAAGAAAAACATATTTACGAAATAGTATACGTACTAGTATAGTAACATCATGACACACTTCAAATCAAATGACGAGTATACAAGGTGCGGTGTGCGTCTCAAGGTTGCACCAAATGGGAGTCCAGCTCAGCATGTGTCAGGCATGCACCTGACGCTGATGTGTGCGTTACCCCAACAAGAAAGTATCTCCTAGAGTTATATGAGTAGAACGTATAGTTGGTGCCTTATCTGCTGTAAATGTGCCCCCACATAAAAAATGTGTGCCCCCTGTCGTTTCGAAAAAAAATCGAAAAAACGATTCTTGCTGGGGTAACGTTTTTCTAGCAGGAAAATTCTAAACGAATGATCGGAGAGAGAAAAACTGTGCATGGCCAGATAGCTTATATGTGTGCCAAAATGTGCCCCCAAAAATAAAATCTGTGCCCCTTCAGATTTTCGAGATATTGCATTTCCTGCTGGAGTAACGTTTTGATGAATAGTATATCTCTAAAACCACATTGCATGTGCCCCTGTAGAATAAACATACGCGAGTAGCTCTTAATGTGTGCCCCTTTGTGCCCCAATTAGATTTTAGAAAATATTTATAGTTTTCAAGTTATCGCGGTTTTATGAAAACCCGAAAAAACATCGCAGCGCCTAAATGAGACAAGGCATAACTTCGCTGAAAACTGTATTCGGTCTTTCTTGACGCTAATAATAACCATACAAAGTTTCAAAAATGTTCATGCATGCGTTTTTGAATAATCTTGCTAAAAGTAAAAACGATGGTGTCATAACTTTGACGGCAAAATACAAGGAACTGGCACAATCCCAGATGTGTAGGTGTAAACCAAAATCTTGTGCCTTTAGTCAAAAATATATGGTGAAAATATTGAGCTTCAAATGTTACGCATTAAGTAAATATAAACAAAAAACCAAAATATGTAAACAACGGCTGGTTATCCGACCAAATCTGAATGACTACTAAAAAGCGACGGATTCTTACATATCGATGACCTTCTTTACTTTACTCACTAACCGGTTCACACGTGTTGTGCCTGAGTACACTGAAGTAGAAAAGTAATAACTAATAAAATAAAGTTGTTATTGGATTATATTTTAATAGCTGTTTCTATGACCTTACACATGATTAAGTACATTTATAAGAGCCATTTTCAAATAAAATGTACATGTGACTAACATGCTCAAAATCGTGACCAAACTGTTTTGTGACATACCTGTATTTTTATACTAATGTAAGTCACATTTATTGTAAAGCAGAGTTAAAACTATGTCCTACTGCTCAAATTGAGCAGGGTCCGGCAGGGAGCTAAAATGCAGGTTTAATGATCAAATTTAGCATTTATTCGAAACCTCCAAAATTATTATTTTAAAAAATTACACTAAAACTCTTTTATATCTATTTTCCGTAAATGTCGGATTTATTTATTAGTGAAACGTTTTGTATGGAGATAACACCGGACGCCGCCGGCATATAATTTGTTAAAATTTTCAGCCGCAGTGTAAACATGTTTTAACTTTACACGTAGATGTGAGTTACGTCATATGAGTGACGAAATGTGACTCATATGTGTAGCATTTTCGTGAGAAACAACCTCAATTAGCCACAATATCAGAATAACTTGTAATATACAGATAAAGACGATACATACATGAATTGTATTAATAGGCTAATGCTATGAAAATAATACTCGCTTCTTTATTTGGAAATGCACTGTTATTCACACGTATTTTTTTTGTACAAATTGCAGCGACGTTTCGTGACAACAAATAAACTGACACTAAATATTTTCGTACTAAATAAAGGCGTAGGAAAAAAGAAAAAACAGGAAAACTCATTCCTACATCTTTATGAACTTAGAGCATTGTATTGATGATATTGATGATTATAATTTTGTATCTACATATGTCTTACAGCCGCGAATAATATTTTAATCAACATACAACCTAGCACTCATAGCACTGGTGTGCAAATTGCAAAAAACGTAAGAAAATTTGAATTACGCGGGTTGGTTGGAGCATTCACCTTAACCAAATAAATGTTGGTACCTACAGTTTTGAGAGTTGTATTTAGTGTATACCTATAGTCAACCGCACAATGATCTGTGATGCAACAACGTGTTTCCATTTTGTATGTCGTATTACGTACCTATGAGGGATTTATAATTATTAACCAACGATTATATTAATGCTGATTATGTATTGTCACATAATTTTGATTTGATGGCGTTTTAGATATCTAAGTGTCATTCCACAGTCATGTGATAATGTTGTATGTATATGCAAGTTACTCGTAAGAATATTATTTATCTGTAATTTCAAATTTAATATTTTTTTACACAATATTATTCTTATACTTAATATTGATCTGTGATTTTTTGTGATGTTTACTAATTATAATTATGTTAGGCTATGAAAAACTGATCTGTGATTTAAATAATAATGACTACACAACGTGCAAATAATTTATAATATTTATAGGTAGGAAATTTGATCTGTGATTTGATGCAATAATTACTTTAAGAATTAAAATTAAGGGAATAAAAATAATAATTTCCACATCAACAAGCTGTTTCATTTATATAGTCACAAGGTGCATTTAATATATTTTTTAATTAGCCCTCAAAACTTTTGAACGCGACTGTAAGGACAACAGCTTAGGTATAATACGTCCAATAAAGAAGGTCCTCGTTAAGTATGAATCCGTCGCTTTTTAGTAGTCATTCAGATTTGGTCGGATAACCAGCCGTTGTTTACATATTTTGGTTTTTTGTTTATATTTACTTAATGCGTAACATTTGAAGCTCAATATTTTCACCATATATTTTTGACTAAAGGCACAAGATTTTGGTTTACACCTACACATCTGGGATTGTGCCAGTTCCTTGTATTTTGCCGTCAAAGTTATGACACCATCGTTTTTACTTTTAGCAAGATTATTCAAAAACGCATGCATGAACATTTTTGAAACTTTGTATGGTTATTATTAGCGTCAAGAAAGACCGAATACAGTTTTCAGCGAAGTTATGCCTTGTCTCATTTAGGCGCTGCGATGTTTTTTCGGGTTTTCATAAAACCGCGATAACTTGAAAACTATAAATATTTTCTAAAATCTAATTGGGGCACAAAGGGGCACACATTAAGAGCTACTCGCGTATGTTTATTCTACAGGGGCACATGCAATGTGGTTTTAGAGATATACTATTCATCAAAACGTTACTCCAGCAGGAAATGCAATATCTCGAAAATCTGAAGGGGCACAGATTTTATTTTTGGGGGCACATTTTGGCACACATATAAGCTATCTGGCCATGCACAGTTTTTCTCTCTCCGATCATTCGTTTAGAATTTTCCTGCTAGAAAAACGTTACCCCAGCAAGAATCGTTTTTTCGATTTTTTTTCGAAACGACAGGGGGCACACATTTTTTATGTGGGGGCACATTTACAGCAGATAAGGCACCAACTATACGTTCTACTCATATAACTCTAGGAGATACTTTCTTGTTGGGGTAACGCACACGACGCTGATATTCTGCTGGATCCTTCCTTTGCTATCCTATGTTTGTATAGAGGTATCCTCATGGATACGCTCCGTCTGGAGAGATCGATTTGTTATTGTGGACTCTGACCAACTAAAACCCTACTGTTCCTACGACTACCATAGAACCCTTGGTCATTCAAGTACATTCGCGCGCATCCCCGACTGGTTTTAGCCCATACGGGACCCGTGTACGTTACCCTAGCAGGAAATGCAATATCTCGAAAACCTGAAGACGCACCACCAATTTTTTCGGTGCACTTTTTAACACAAACATAGGCAATAAAGAATATTTATGAAGGCACCTTTGCACTGTAATTACCTTAGGTTGTAGACGAACAATTTATATGTAAAGCAGGTATTGTAATACTGCCCTGTTGTATACATTGTAAGTATGGGGTAGGATGTATTGATAAGGATAAGTATTGGTTCGAGTTGGTTAAGTAGAGAGTTAGGTGTTTTGTAAAGTATGGTTCTGAGTGTTACGTGATTTATTTGGTGGAGTTGCATAACATCATGCCTAAGCTTTCTGGCCATGTACAATATTTCTCTCTCCGATCATTCGATTAGAATTTTCCTGCTGGAAAAACGTTACCCTAGCAGGAATCGTTTTTTCCAAAACGACAAAGCGCACTAATTTTATATGTGGTGCACATTCATAGCAGATTATACACTAATTATACGTTCCATTCATATCACTGTAGGAGCCACTTTCCTGCTAAGGTAACGTACACACGGGACCCCACGACCGCACGTACATCCATGAAGACGGTCAGGGGTGACTGCACGCCACCTCTTTAGCCTGGCTGGTTGAGCGACGAGTCATCGCCCACAGCACCCCTATGCTTTAAATATAACAGCCGGATTCAGGTCGATCGATTCAGTTTTGAGGGCATCTAATCGGTTGTAGCTGGATACCAGTACCGCCGCACTTACCATTATTGTAACCGGCGCATATCTTGTCTCCTGTGAGGTTCTCCGTGAAGCTCTCCGGTGTGATTTTTTGGCACTGCCTAATCGGCACGTACGGCAGGCTCACAACCTTCAGGACCGGTGAGCCCTTGCTGTCCTGTGCTGCTGTCAAACCAAACCCAGCTACCTGCAAGTGTAACAAATGTGTTTTGGCAACTAATATCGAATGAACGAGTCCTGCGACTGAGCCACCATCTCTTATAGCAGCAAATCTTACAGGAGGAAAAGAGACGGGTTTGTAAGTAGCAGTGTCTCTTTTGCACACTGAAGTAAGTTTTAAATATCACGGCTTTAACGGCTCCGGGAGTGGACCGCGTATCGGTAATCGAAGTGCGGGACGCCTCCCGGCTAATGATCTGGGAGCCTTAAAAACATGGCTGGGACAGACAGATAGGTGGGCTTTTTGATCCGATTCCAGCATGTGCTTTGCTGCTCTCCCTCAGCGTGTAGTCGTATCTACAGGCTGTAAGGGACAGCCCTCTGTAAACTGACAGGGTGCATTCAGCTCCTTATTTTCAATCATATTCCACCGGAATTTTTCTTCGTTTTTTTTTTCAGTTACTATTCCATTATTTAAATGTAAAATTACATACAGTTTTAGTCAGTAAAAGTCTGACACTCCCTCCCACTCCACCCAGAGCGGGAGGAGTTATTTGATGAATTCCCATCCCTAAAAAAAAAGGCACTTCTGGATGATTACCTTCCCCAGCTGCCCCTCTTGCAGCTGTAGGTCATTGAACGCTGGAACGAAGTTCAGGCACACCCGTCTGACGTAGGTGTAATACTTGAACGGAGTCTCCAGGATTAGGATCGCGATGTCCTCTTGGTGGTTCGCCCTAGCGCCAAAGTAGTGGTCCGTGAAATTAATTGATATTAGCTGCAAAAAAAAACACAGAATGCTTAGATGGTTTGGTCATGAGGAGAGTATACTAACAGAAGGTATTTGTGAGTGGCAACACCGGGAAGGTCATACACCTTATTGGTGAGGTTGTTCAGAAAGGTCAGGTTTGTAGTACTTGCAACTGGCGTGCGTTTATGACCTGATGTGTGAACGTGGACGAGGCAAAAGCAGTTTGTAAGGATCGTAGCAGGTGGCGTTCTGTGGTTGCTGCCTAACCCCATGGGAAATGGTGTGAGTTTACCGAATGCTAACAAGTCTCATGGGGCCATTGCCCGTGGCAGATAAGAACTCTCAAAGGATCATTCTCACTAGTTCCACCAGCAATTAGTTCCATGGAACTAGTGAGACTTTTTTTTCTCAGTAGTTCCATGGACGTTGATAATGGAACAAATGAAACAAAACTTAATCAAACTCATCTCACTAGTTCCACCGTAGTTTTTCCATGGAACTAGTGAGATTTTTTTTTTCTCAGTAGTTCCATGGTTCTTCTTAGTGGAAGAAGTGAAACTAAAGTTAATCAACATCATTCTCATTAGTTCCACTTTCTAAAAAAAAATCATTAAATATGAATAAATGAAGAAAACGCACCGAAATAAAAAAAAACAAGTGAAACATTAAAAATAAGAAAAAATAGATGTTTCACTTGTTTTTTTTATTTTTTGGTGCATTTTCTTCTTTTTTTTTACTTTTTCTTTTTCCTTACATATTTCTTCCAAATTACGATGTGAAACCATGTCTTGCCGTATTTGAATGTCAGTTTTTATTCTATTTGTGTGGCTTATGAGGGTTTTGAAATTACCGATTCTACTAAAAGAAACAGGTTTTTAAAAGAAAAAATTGATGTTTCACTTGTTTTACTTGTTAATTTGGTGTGTTTTCTTCATTTATTGATTTTTTTTTTTTTTTTTAGAAAATGGAACTAATGAGAATGATGTTGATTAACTTTAGTTTCACTTGTTCCACTAAAGAAGAACCATGGAACTACTGAGAAAAAAATCTCACTAGTTCCATGGAAAAACTACGGTGGAACTAGTGAGACGAGTTTGATTAAGTTTTGTTTCATTTGTTCCATTATCAACGTCCATGGAACTACTGAGAAAAAACAGTCTCACTAGTTCCATGGAACTAATTGTTGGTGGAACTAGTGAGAATTATCCGTCTCAAAGTGGTGCCTAGAGTGGCGTAATGCCAAAATAGGAGATGGCAACCCCAGCCCTTGCGCACTTCACCTTGTGGTACCGTATTTACATCGGAAAAAAAAAACTTACGTTGGATTTCTGTACGTCTTTGTCTGCTTCGTGGTCCCATTCCCTGAACAGCTTGGCGGTGGCCACTGCGAAGCGAGAGGCATCTTCCGCGCCAAACGAGTTCCAAAAGCAATGGCCAGCTAGATAGATATAGGATATATTTATTTATTTAGGATCTCCAACAAAGGATGTACACACAAACACGAAATAAATAATCGACGACAAAAGTATCACGTAGGTGTACTCCTTCACTTACAGGAGACCACATCAGGCATAATAAAATGTGTAACTAAGCTAACAAAGTTATAGTAGCATTTAAAAAAATCGAATCAAAACATAAAAATTTAGTAATAAAATTCAATTGGAAAAAAAAAATTACAAAGTCATAGTTTAGCAACTAAAAAATCAAAACACATTTGGTAATATTATTATTATGCACAAGTGAATATCGTAATGAAATCGGCAAAACTATAGAGCCAACAATTGGAAGAGAGATGACATTCAACCGGGTCACCCACTCTGTCTCACAAAGAGGTCTGTGTGACCTGTGTCCCAGCCGTGGGAACATCTAAGATTGATCAGTTTTAGGGTTCCGTACCCGAAGAGTAACCAACGGGACCCTATTACTAAGCCTCCGCTGTCCGTCCGTCCGGCTGTCAGTCAGCGGGCTGTATCTCATGATCACAGAATGTGTATTTTTGTTGCCGCTATGACAACAATCTATATATATAAAAGGAGAACTGACTGACTGACATATCAACGTACAGCCGAAACTACTGGGGCTAGGAATGTGAAATTTTATACACGGCTTCCTATTATAATGTAGGGGAGCACTAAGAAGGGGTTTTTGGAAATTTAACCTTTAAGGGGGTGAAAAGGGGGAATTTCTATTCAGGGAGCTATCTCAATTTTTGCGGACGAAGTCGCGGGCGAAGTGCTAGTAAAAAAATAAAGAGGGTTCTCTTACTAGACTATGGTACGGAACCCTTCATGCGCGAGTCCGACTCGCCCATGGTCGGTTTAGTTTAGGGTTCCGTACCCGAAGGGTAACCAACGGGACCCTATTACTGAGCCTCCGCTGTCCGTCCGTCTGTCAGCGAGTTGTATCTCGCACATGACTGTTTTTTTACTTACCCGATATAACAACATTATTTGAAACAATAGATCCTCCGCAGATAAGTTCGTGAGACGATCCGGTTCTCATAGGTTTCCGGTAGATTGCCACGTACCACGGCAGTTCGCCTCGCCGCGCCGTATTGCCACCGGAGATGAGGCCATCTCCGGTCGGAGTCACGCGCCCACACTCTGAGGAAACATACAGCTTTGAGATAACATGATATCACGACTGTAATCCCCGAAGGGTTTGCAGAGGAGTACTTATAAAATAAGGGGCCAGTCACACCACATTTTTCAAATAACTCAAATATGGTTTTACCGAATTTTGTCAAAAATTTATTCGACTAAAAGTACTAGGCTAACATAAATTCAAGGTGTTGTTTATTCAAACGAGTTAGGTAGGTAAGAAATTAGAGTAGAGTAGTAAATAGTATAAGGAGGTACCTATAGTAGGTAGGAAAAGTGCATTGCAACGCATGCCGCCTGGCACAGGTAGTTGGGTTACGACACACTTGTAAGACTTGTTGTCAGACTACCAAGCTTCTTACCAATAACGACTGTCAAAGATTTAAAATAACAGCTTGACGTGCTTGGGAATATGCTGGGACAGTTACTGTGAAAGCCCGAACTATTGTGATCATCGTGGGGGTCAGATAGGCAGTCGATCCATTTAAAATACTGGTATTTTCCGCATCTGGTTAGACAGTAAGCCGACCCCAACATACAAGGTGTAAACGGACCCTTCACGAAGCCGTCAACCAAGCATTTAGTATATCAAACTAAGTAACACTACGCAAAAATTTTTGCTGAGAAACGATGTTTTTTTTTGGATGACAAATCACGTTTTACGGTAGGACTCAATGTAACGCACTCAAAACATTGTGCTGATGGATGCATTGAATAGTAAATGGGTCATGGAAGTATGGAGCCCTGACCGCCGGTAGCTTGGACCCTGTTTCCGATATCGGTGGGCTAAATTTTTTTATATTTTTAATTGTTTTTTTATATTGTTTTTTCTATGGAATATTTAAAAATGTAATTGAAATTGTAAAGATATAAATAAAGATAATAAAAATGCGAGCGAATCCGCGGGCAAAACCTGGCAAGACATAAACGTCTTCTGTCATACATACCCGGTCTGCACCTAACAACACGGTTCCAGTCGCCATTTTGATCACATGTCATATAAAGGATATTGCCGCTCGAGAAGTAGTTGGGCTTGCATTCCGGCGTGACTCTCGTGCCTGGAGGCTCGTACTCCTTGCAGGGCCGGAGACCTACACCGTCTGAGACCATGCAGAAATACTCGACCGAGATGTGAGGCTCCAGCCTACAGAGTCCTGGGAAGAGAATTTTTTATTAATTATTTAAAGAAAGATAAATTTCTCAATTTACTTTTAACACGTTCATTGCCAAGCCAAAATGCTGAACTTACCTAGATGGCCAAAATAAAAATAAATAGTTGATTGTCTTCCCAATTGGCCTATACAAATACTAGAAAGAACCCAATACGCTGCTGTGCCTGGTATATTGTGGCTCGTAAGGCAACTTCACGCGACGTAGCTTTAACGGCTACTGCATTACAAGCCGTTTCATGCGCCGTCGAGTGATGTGGCAATTGTAGACCAACCGTTGCCCCATCAAAGGCACATTAAGCGTCCACAAAGTCTATACAATATCCCACAGGTTATTTGCTTTAAAATAACCATAATCCACGTAGGTAGGTATAACGATACTAATTGAACCAATACGTAATCAACCTTAAGAATATTCCATTTGAATTGATGGCTTCGCGAGGACTCATTAAAGCGGTCAATCTATAACGTGCTAAGTCCCGTTTAAGAGGGCTCCGTGGCTGTTATTGAGAAATTACCGCTTGAAAAACTCAATAATATTTGTCCTGATTTGGGAATCGAACCCAGGACCTGATGTTCAGCAGCGGCTTTAGTTAGTCACAACTACCGCTATTCAATTTAAAGTAAGTCACAATTAAATATTGAACTCTTGGGGAGGCCCATGTGCTGAAAAGCAAGACAATCAAGAATCGTTTATTATAAAGGCGAAAGTTTGTATGTGTGTTTGTGTGTGTTTGTTACTCCTTAACGCTCAAACGGCTTAACGGATTTGGATGAAATTTGGTAATAAAATAGCTATACTCTGGATTAACATTTAGGCTACTTTGATCGCGGAAATACTAGGTATGTAAGTGTAGAGTAGTAAAACACCTAAGTAGGTAGAAAAAGTTGCATTGAAACATTTGCAACGCATGCTGGGTACAGCTAGTGTAGTTCATTCCTTCGTTAGACGTTGAACTTAAAGGACGTGTGTTGTTTGCTCGTGCATTGTAGTCTGTGATTGGCTAACTATTGTTAAATTCATTTCCTTGTCACACCTAGCGTGATCTTACCTGAGGGTCCGTCCCACTGGGTGGTCCTAGAGTGAGATATAAATAATAGTGTTGTTGACGCTTCAAAGTAAATTAGAAAAAGTGTTTGTGATTCGTTGGAGTCGAACCATCACCCAAGTGACAAGTGACCGGACCGCTTACTCATCGCGCCACCGAGACAGTTGCGACAATTGGCAAAACAACGGTGCGCTACGAGCTACGAACGTGTCACTGCTGCTACGCTCCCACCGCGCGCTGCTACGTCACGTGCCTGCGCTACGAATTGACTACGGGAATTGTATCGGCTACGCTCTGAAGTTGCTGCTTGTTATTATCGGTGTTGCGTATACCGGTTTGCCTGTGTATTATTGTTTACATTTGTCTGCAACCCATTAATAATTTTGGCTGTCAACATGGCAGGGATACAGCGCACCCCACCTAAAACCCCTAGGACACCGATTAGTAACGTAAGCCAGACCCAAACCCGCTCAGAACCGGACATCACCACGGCCATAGCAGCGTGCGACTATGTAAATACAAATAGGAATAAACGTCAGCGCAATAATACCTCGCCACAAGGCGGTTCGGCAGATATGAGCTTTCTAGACCCGCAGGAGCTACAAGATATTCTTGCAAAGTGGAAGAACGAGCAGGACAATAAAATTGCGGAACTACTGGCGTGCCAAAACGCACTAATAGCTGAGCTCTCTTCGAATATAAAAGAAATTAAAATTCAAAACGTTAAAATACAGGCATCCAACTCGGAAATATGTAAGGCTAACGCTGGAATCGTTCAATCTATTGATTTTTTTAATAAACAGTTCGAAGATTTGAAGATGGAAGTAGAAACATTGAGGAAAGAGCGCCGCGAGCAACAAATCCACATTGAGTCTCTCGAACGAAAAATAGTAGATCTTCAACATAAAGCGAGAACTTCTGCCATAGAATTGCGAAACGTCCCTCAAGTAAGTTCCGAGTCAAGCACCAGTCTATTAAAAATGGTGAGTGGCGTAGGCACAGCTATTGGTGTACGCATTGGTGAAACGGAGCTGCGCGATATTTATCGCCTTCCAGGGAAATCTACCACGTCAACCTCCTCGCGCCCAATAATAGCGGAATTCTCGACTGTCCAAACTAAGCAGACAGTCCTGGCTGCCGTGCGTGCGTACAACAAAGGAAAAGGAAAAGACGATAGATTGAACACTGCAGTCATGGGTTTGTCTGGTGATCGCCAACCCGTGTATATCTCCGAGCATCTGCCAGCAAGCACCAAAAAGCTTTTCTACCAAGCCAGAGAGTTCGCCAGCAAAAACGCCTATAAGTTCTGCTGGATCTCCAACGGCAATATATTTCTGCGCAAGATAGAGGGAGAGAAACAAATTCTTGTAAGCTCTGAAAAATGCCTCACTAACCCGGAGGACCCTAATCAAATCATCTGACTATCACAGAATGTTCCTATTTTTTATATCTTATCCTCAGTATTCATTCCTTGTTTATTTTTAATTAGAGTTTTAAAATTAACTTTAAGTTTTACACCAAACAATACACTCTTACCTACAATTATCTTATACATCTTACATGCAACAAAGCAACGCACACAAACTACATTTACACAAGTCCACACGCAAAACTACCAAATACTTTATCCCAGCACCTTACTCGCTTATACAATAAGTACCTGTCAAACTGTTACCTATCTTAAAATACCAGTATTTCAAACATTATTGTTCATAGATATCTTTGTTCATAAGTCTACCAAACAGCATGTAATACTAACCTTTTTACCCGACTACGGCGAAGGAAAGAAGGGGGTTATGATTTTTTACTCATGTTTACAACGATTTTACATCGTTTTGCCTTCTTCCTCGTTTCAACTATTTTTTGCATATCCTAAATATAAATGGCTAATTTAGATATTATTAATAATGAAATAGACGCGCTTCATATATCTAAATCGCTTAAGTGTCAACCTGAGAGTTGCGCGCAGTTTATAAAAGACCCGACAAAAGGTTTAAAAATATTACATTTAAACATACGAAGCATTTCTAAAAATTTCGATGAAGTTTCGGTGCTTATGCGTTTAATGGGTTTCCAGAGCGACGTGCTCGTTCTCACCGAGTGTTGGTTAAGCAAACTTTCCTACCTGCCGACCCTGGATGGCTTCAGCTCATACTACACTAAAAACACATATAACCAAAATGATGGGTGTGCTATCTATGTTAAATCTTCCCTAAAAGCTGATGTAAAGGAACCACTTTTTGCTGACGCGAATTGTCTTATTTGTCGCATAGAGGATGTTACATTAGTGGCTATTTATCGCCCTCCTTCTTTTAAAAACATTAGTAACTTTATTGATAGTCTCGATAACGTACTCAAATTAACAACTCCTTCAGTGGTTCTGATCGGTGATATGAACATTGATATTAAGATTGACAACATTGATAGTCACTCAGATGAGTATTTAACCTGTGCTGCCTCTAACGGACTTCTCCCAGCTCATCAGTTTCCGACGCGTCTCACAAACTGTTTAGACCACATTTTACTGAAAACAAATAAATCCGCTACGACTTTCGTTATTGAATCATCCATAACGGATCACGAACCGCTGCTATTGTTTCTACATACCAGGAGTGCCAACTCTAATGTGACCTGGACTAGATCAAAAATAGACTACGATTCCGCTATAGAAAATATCAAAACACATGAATGGTCTCCAATCCTATCAATCTCGGATCCTAATGATGCTGCAGATGCGTTGGTAGGTAGTCTCTCCTCTATCATCATAAAGAACACTCGTGAACAAACTGTTCCAAGAAGAGAACGCAATTTGAAGCCCTGGATTACGCCAGGGCTACTCCGGTGTATTCGACACCGTGACCGCATGCATGCCAAACTCAAAAAGTCGGATGATAACTTAATATTAAAAATCACCTACACTCGCTATCGCAATTTCTGTAATTCCCTGCTGAGAAAACTTAAACGCTCGTATGAAAAGGAACAGTTTCGTAATGCAAAAAATAATGTTAAGGCTACTTGGAATGTTATTAAGAAAGTCTCAGATCTTCAAACTCAATCTTCTCCCTCTTTTGACCTGTTAAATTTATTTGATAATCCTAAATCATCGCTTAATCATGTCAACAACTTTTTTGCTCACGTAGGTAGTAGCTTGGCGTCGAAATTTAAATCAACCTCAATGCTACCCAATTCTGTGTTGAATTCTAACTCGTGTAGCTCAATGGCCCTCTTCGAAGTAACCGAAGACGATGTTGACTCCATTATTTTGGGTCTTAGGTCTGATTGTGCTACTGGGTTAGACCACATACCGGCTAAAATAATAAAGGCCTCGAGATGCGTATTACTTCCGGTTATTACACATGTCTGTAATTTGTCTATAAGTGCTGGTGTCTTTCCTAAAGCGTTTAAAAAAGTAGTAGTACACCCCATTCACAAGTCTGGTTGCAAAGATAATGTCAATAACTACCGTCCAATCTCAATTCTAACAGCAATGTCAAAGATCTTAGAACGAATACTTAATAAGAACCTGACCAGTTTTCTCGAGGCAAACAACATCTTAGCGAATAACCAATATGGTTTCAGAAATGGAGTTAGTACCGAAGACGCAGTCATGGATTTGTCTAGTCACGTGGCTAGGACGCTGGATAGAAAACACAAGTGCCTGGGAATTTTCCTTGATTTGTCAAAGGCATTTGACACCGTTTCTGCCCGAGCCTTATTGAGTAAAATGGAAAGCATCGGAATTCGTGGACACCCATTGAAAATCTTCGCAGATTATCTCAACGATCGTACCCAAATAGTGAAAATCGGCCCACACGAAAGTGACGAGCTTCCAATCACATACGGCGTTCCACAAGGCAGCATACTGGGGCCTACTCTCTTTCTCATTTATATTAATGAGCTCTGCAAACTGCCTCTTGAAAATTGTAAGATATTTACATACGCGGATGACACTGCTCTCGTTGTGGACGGTTATGACTGGCCCCAGACATACCAAAATGCCGAGGCTGCGCTGACCGCCGTAATGAAATGTTTAGCCGATAACTTGCTGACTTTAAATGTTGATAAATCAATATATGTTCCCTTTGCCATTCGGTCGAATCTGTGTCCCCCAAGTTCTCTTACCCTAAAAGCGCACGCTTGCGGATATTTTACGCAATGTAGCTGTCCCTTCCTCACCAAATCCGCTTGTGTAAGGTATCTAGGAGTATTTATTGATCAGCATCTCAACTGGCACCCCCATATAGACAAAATCACGTCCCGCATACGTAAGCTAATTTATGTCTTCAAGAAGTTACGAAACTCTGCCGATAACGAAACGCTAAAATTAGTATACTTTGCCCTATGCCAGTCTGTCCTAACGTACTGCTTGCCCGTCTGGGGTGGTGCCACCCAAAATGTATTTATCCGCCTTGAGAGAGCCCAAAGAGCTGTCCTTAAGGTAATGCTCTCTCTTCCACGTAGATACCCCACTGTGCAGCTCTATTCCGATTGTAAGGTACTCACAGTCAGGCAACTTTATGTGCTCCTGTCGACCCTACGTAAACACTCTTCCCGCCCTGCAAAGGAACCGACTGGCAGACTTAAGCATAATGTTTTCCCCCCTGAACGCCATAGAACTGCCTTTGCCAAGCGCCAATTCTACGTTAATAGCATAAATATGTACAACTTCTTAAATAAAAAGATTAAAATTTATTCGTGCCCTAAATATAAATGCAAAAACTTACTAAGGGATTATCTCCGAACACTAAATTATGATGAAGCTGAGGATCTACTGCTGGGTAATTTACAATGATTATGTACTATGGTTACACCCCATTCCTTCTCACTACACACACCACACACGCACACATACATCCTACACTTACACTACACACACAAACACACACACTCAGACCCTACATTTACTCACCTCACTACACAGCTAAACGTTTTTCATTTCGTGTTTTTCTTTACTTAGATTATATCATGCTTCTTTTACACCATTTGTTTATTGTTGTAACGTCCCGTTTTAGTATAATATGGCTTTGTTTGTTACGGAGAATCACTGACTCCTAAGACACAGGCACATACACCTAGTTTAGGAGTCAGAGTATTAACTTTATGTGACATAGTTAAAAGCCTTATATGCTCTTAGTCTGTGGTTCTTGTACTGTGATGGCTTTTGGTGAAAATAAAGAATTTATTTATTATTATTTATTTATTATTTAAAGTTACCCTAGCAGGACACAAACATTTTTCTGTGCACTTTTTTGCATAAATATAAGCTCTCTGGACATGCATAATATTTCTCTGTACGATCGTTCGTTTAGAATTTTCTTGTTATAAAAACGAACGCGACGAAAAATTTGTCATCGGTGACAATAAAAAAATCAGCTTTTGCCTACAAAAGTTCAATACCTACACGGTCAAAATGTATGGAACAGTTAATTGGCCATTGGCTCATTGTTGTATACAGACGCTAGCACATCAAGCTACCCGAAACTGCCAATTAACCTTGAACCTAATGCTTTAACGATAAAGTTGAGAATCTAATAAATAAATTTGACAGATTGTAGTAGCTTGATGTGCTGGCCAGTACCTACCAGTTTTAAATTTGAATAAAAATTTATTTAAAAAAAAATTGTAATAGTTTACACAATTTCTATCAATAAAATATAGTCACTCGCATGCATGTGTGTGTGTGTTGTGTACAATCACGGAAGATATCCTGTAAGTGACAATATAAGCGTAAATTGTAGCCTTCGTAATACTTACAATAAGTTGCCGTTGAAATTTAAAAGCATAACCAGTGTTTTATTTAAAAACAAATTAAGGACATATTTAGTGAGGCCCTTCCTCACTAAATATGTCCTGTTACAGTATTGAAGAGTTTATCAGTTGACAAATGACAAGTATTTATGCGATATTTTCTATTATTGAGTTTTATTATTATTTTTATGCGTAATTAAGTGACTATTAATTTTATTATTTTCATCTTTTGACATTATATTTCTTTATTAAATTACTATTAATTTTATTATAGTAAAAATTTGTTATTGTTTTTTTTATTATTACTTTCTAATTCTTATTAATCTAATTTTAAGTATTTTCTACACAATGTATTTTGTTAAGAAATAAATGACTTATGACTTATGACTTCAATACTCACGAACACATTTCGGTAAGGACGGCGAGTTCCCGTCGCAGTAGACCAGAGGCTCTCCGACCAAACCATACCCTTCGTTACAGGTAATGTTCAGTAACGCGAACTGCAAATTTTGACGAGGTCGTGACTGAGGAGAGTTGGTAACCACGTAAGTGCCGTGGGCTGGGTACTCAGGTAGCACGCACCCTGACACAGCTGGCCTGTGATGAAAGAACATGATGGTCCAGGGGGCTACGAGGGCACTGTCAAGAGCCTTACTTAGCGCCTAGATCCTAGCGAATAGCGAAGTCAAACGAACTTTCTTGAACTTTCGGATCCGGTCGCGCTGCGCGCTTGGCGCCTTCGCTAATATGTAACCAGTCCGCGTAGCATGACCACCGTAGAAACGGGTTTCTTTGACGGAAGAATCGACAAAATGACAGATTGTGAAAAGAAATCTGTCATTTTGTCGACACTATCTGTCATTTTGTCGATTCTTCCGTCAAAGAAACCCGTTTCTACGGTGGTCATGCTGCGCGGGCAGATGTTAGGTCACTAGGCTCTAACCAGGCGCTACGCAGATCAGTGCTTACGTAACCTTAGAGTCAACTCACACCGAAGTGGCAGTGCAGCGGCCGGCAGTGTCACTGTCAAACCATTTTAAGCTTTATCTTCATGAGGAAATGCATAGTATCGCTTGATAGACTCGGGTTGGACGGGCGGCTGTCTGTGGCGCAAGCACTCGAGCGGCCGCCGGCCCGGGTATACTGTAAAATGGGTCGACTGTGAAACTGCCGGCCGCTGCGCTGACACTTCGGTGTGAGTTGCCCCTTATAGCAGTTTTATTTTAAACTTTCTTTAGTGTGTGAACGAGATGGAGGTAGATGTTCTGTATACCGCGATCTCTTTCACACGTTGAAGTAATATTGTTACAGGTGGAGGAGAGGGGGGGGGAGCTGATTTCTTTGGCATCAAATAAAGGCAGGACTTTAACTAACCCCAAGTTATTCACATTTCGTTTTTATTAATAACTATTAATGGACAGGCGAATCCAAAAATGTGTGTGTTTCTACAGGGTGTAAACGGCCCCTTCACGAAGCCGTCAACCAAGCATTATGTACATCATACTAAGTCACCCTGCGCAAAAATTTAGCTGGGAAACGACTTTTTTTTTTGGGGTGAAAAATCACGTTTTACGGTAAAACTCAATGTAACGCACTCAAAACTTGGTGCCGATGGATGCTTTGAATAGATAGATTTTGGAGGTAATGAAAGTAAAGTTAAAACCTTAAAAAGTAGTAGTTAAAAAAAACTTGTGAATAAATTGGAACTTTGACCTCCAATATCTCCGTAACTAGAAGGTTCCCAAGACCATACGGTCCAGAACAAAAAAATATCGCAATGACGGGGAGAACAAGTGTTAAAGGTCTTTTTACACCCTTTATATTATGGCTTTTGTTTGGCCGCAACTCGCCTGATGTGAAGCCTAATGCGGCCTACTGCCTAGGGTGGAGCACGCTGGCCTAGAAGAAACCGATACCCTCGAACCTTGAAGAGTTCTAGATCATAAAGATCGGGGAACAGAGAAGCCGGCAGTGAACTCCACAGACAGGCGGTTGGGACAAAAACTGTGGACGTCTTTCCTTATAATCTATACTAATATTATAAAGCTGCAGTGTTTGTTTGTTTGTTTGAACGCGCTAATCTCTGGAACTACTGGTCCGATTTGAATGATTCTTTCAGTGTTGAGTAGTCCATTTATCGAGGAGGGCTATAGGCTATATAATCACGCTACGACTAATAGGAGCGGAGCAGCAATGAAAAATGTTGCAAAAACGGGACGGGATTTTACGCGGACGAAGGTCGCGGGGAACAGCTAGTTGTTGATAACTTGATAACTTACGTATTTATGACGGCTGGCACATTGACGCCTGTCGTATTGGCTGGCAGCATTCTGTCGCACAGTTCAGCCGACTCGTCAGAACCGTCTGCGCAGTCCTTTCTCTGAAAAGAGAAGAAAATATTGTCAGCCATTTTTTTTTTTGGGATGGGAAATCATCAAATAACTCCTCCCGCTCTGGGTGGAGTGGGAGGTGGAGTGTCAGACTTTTACTGACTAAAACCCATCCATGTTCCTTCTTTGCCCTTTGTGTTCCAGAGCCGCGGTATCTCTTTCGAACAGTCCCGCAGCCCCGGCAGGGTTGTCAGCCATTTAATTTCAAGATCGGTTCGCGATTTCAGACTTACCTATATTGATATAGGTCCATGTTTCCTAATGATGTTCCCAACTCGTCTTGAGCAAGCGAGGTGAATGAGAAGGGAGCTTTGCCCAGCAGTGGGACAGAACAAACTGGTATTCATCATCTGCCTAGCCTTTTCCCAACTATGTTAGGGTCGGCTTGCAGTCTAACCTGATGCAGCTGAATACCAGTATTTTACATGGAGCGACTGCCTACCTGACCTCCACAACCCAGTTAGTACTTGGTAATACGATTCCCCTTGGTAAGAATGATTGTCAGACTTTTTGAGCCACTGACTACCTGTAACGACTGTCAAATATCTACAAATGACAGCGGGGACCAACCGACTTAACGTGCTTTCCGAGGCACGGAGAAAACTCGGTTCGGTATGTATATTTATATTTATCATCTTAAATCTGGCCTCGTTCCTATAGTGGTCTCACTTGAGTCACATATTTAGTATACCATAATTCACTCCACATACCCCATTACAGTCCGAGTCCTGATCGACGCAGGCGCCGTACGCGCACTGGAACAGATGCACGGGGCACGTCTGCCCTGCGCACGCGGCGACCGTCTCGTCGGAACCATCGGGACAGTTCGGGACACCGTCGCAGGCGTCCGACGCGGAGATCGCATTGCCGTCGAGACAGCGGAACTTGCCACTACGAAAAAAATGGTAGAAACATTTTAAATACCTACAGAATACGTCACGTTTGTTTTTTTTTTTAATTTTATTTGATTGAATCCTTTTTGGAGATCCTTCTATTTCTCAGTAGCGGCCGGTAGTTTGGGAATTAACAGAGTGCTATGCTCGTAATTGGTGCAGCACATGACCTCTCCCTCCGGTCGTGTCGGATTGCCGTCGTAGGTGAGTGACAGAAGAGACAGCGCACCGGTGTTTCTGAACTTGTCCCCACTTAGACTGGTCAGGAGAACCATAAGTTGTCAAAGTTGGCTGCTTCCACAGACTGTCGACGACGGTCTGCAAGCAACCAGCTGCAACACCTAACCTGAGCTTACACCGGACCTGATCTTCGGTCGCGGACGACTTTTGTGAAGATAACCACCATGGCAGGTGCTGAAAGACTACTTACTCAATGATTCTGCTCTGATTCCGACACCTGGGCAGAAGTTCGTCGGAATGGTCAACGCATTCGTAGACACCGTTGCATGGAGCTGTTCCATCCACGCAGGCGCCGTATGTACACCGGAACCAGTTGCGTTGGCATCTGACGGACAAATTTAGCGAAATGAGGTACAGTATGACTACTTTAAGTGTGCAGTTTAAGGTGACATACTTTCTAGCAGTGACATGACATCGTATGGACTTTTGGGTAATATAAAAAAATGTACGGTACCGATAACGACTTTGTACTTGCAATTACAGGAGATAACTGAGTTTTTTTAATATTGACATACAGGATTATGATCTTATAATATATAAATAAAACAGTTAAGTCAATCTGTGGATATACAGGGTGTAAACAGACCCTTCACGAAGCCGTCAACCACGCATTCTGTACATCAAACTAAGTACCTTTACGCAAAAATTATTGCTGGCAAACGCGTTTTTTTTTTGGGGTGAAAAATCACGTTTTATAGTAAAACTCAATTTAACGCACTCAAAACATTGTGCTGATGGATGGATTGAATAGTACGGGGGTCGTGAAGGTGTATAAAATAAAATAAAATACATTAGAAACATGTATTAAAAAAAAACTTGTGAAAAAGTTGGAACTTTGACCCCCAATATCTCGTAACTAGAAGGTATGGTCTAGAACAAAAAAAATGATCGCAATGACGGGGAGAACAAGTAACTTTCGGCTTCGTTAAGGGTCTTTTTACACCTTTTATAAATAAAACAGTTAAGTTAATCTGTGGAAATATTGCTATGTCAATTGATTGGTGGTGTGAACTACCCTATTTAAGTGATGCTCAACTTTGCAATGGTTTTGCAAAAATGTAGAAACCCATATTAAAATGATGTTATGTTGTATTTCGTCTTACTTGTTGTTCCGGCAGAGGGCGTGAGTCTCGTCGCTATTGTCGGGGCAGTCGAACTTGCCGTCGCACTTCCCATCCACGGGTATACACGTACCGTCTGCGCATGCCCACTGATATGGCCTGGAAAACGTTTAGGAATACATTTTTAGACGAAATTGTCATGACACTATTGAAAAACGTACTTCGGGACGTCCTGTTTCGTGCCCCCCCCCCCCCCCCCGCGACCCTTGCTCGAGCCAGCCCGCGATGCTGAACCTGTTTTATGTTTAGAGACCTGAATAATGATCTCGTTCCGATGTACCCTGTCCCTTTGCTGTCCTCTCCCAGCGACGCCCTAAGCCGAGGCTCGTATTAACCCACAGGGAATGCCCTTAGCGTGCAGTCGCTTAGTTTGAAGTTTTTTGCCCCTGGAGCTGGGCTGGAGGCTCTTTTTTTTTTTTTCGGTGGGAAATCTACTGGAGGCCTTACACTCAAAGCACCCACAGGATAGTCCGTTTAAGCAGACGACTACCTCCTATTAGAATGATTAGAATGCTAAGGAGGATGTGAGGTGTAACGCGAATGGATTAAATAAGAAATGAGTACACAAAGGCAGTGTTAAAGTGGCGCCGGTGACTGAAAAGTTGTGTGGTAATCGTTTGTTCTTGTATGGTTTTAATGAAGGAGGAATGAGGGTTTTGAGTATGAATGTGGATGGGTACAAGAGTAGAGGAAGACCACAGAAACAATGGATGGAGGGGTGGCTGCTACAACGTTCACAAATAAATTGGGATAAGGGCAGGCGAACAATGATGATTCAACATGAAAACTAGAAGGCTGAGTAGGTAGGTACGGCATTATGAGAGAACGCCAAAACTAATTGAATAGTTTAATGTGGGGGTCCCACTTCCAGATGTCAAAAAATTATCGCGGTCGCCACTCCAGAACTTTTTGGCTCCATCGGCCATCCGTTCTGCGAGCAATGTGCCATGCCGACTGCCACGTTTGGCAATTCTTCGGGCTCCGTCGGTAACCTTGGTTCTCTTGCGGATGTCCTCATTTTTGATTCGATCACACAAGGAAACTCTGAGCATAGCCCTCTCCTATGCCCTTTGGGTGACTTTAACCCTTCTGATGAGGCCCATTATGAGCGACCACGTTTCACTGCGGTAAGTTGGACGAGAAGATACCACGCAACTTCCCGAACGCTGACCAGTAGAGTCGGAGTCGACGATTGACCTCTCCTCTTCCTTTTCTTCGCCTCTTCCTCCATCTCATCGTACGGAGCCAGGACTTAAACGACTTAGACTTAATGTACGTACAAGACCTATGTATGCACCTACCCACATCGCGCCTGCCTTTTAGGCCTCCAATGAGAGACAGCTTCCGTCACGTTTCTGCAAAAGAAATCGTTGAAATGATTAAAATGGCTTTGATTAGATCAAGAAGCAGCTGTGTTATGTACGTGGGGTATTTTCGGATACCCCTGGGCATAAGGTGTAACGTCACTATTTGGACCTCCCAGTATAACTGTGCACAGGATGAAACTAAGTAACTCTTCGTGTCTGTCTGTGTCACGGCTTTGATCTACTAAAACACTACTATAGTTGCTGCCAGTTAAGATGGCAATGGCGGTCATTGACCCACCTACATTTATTAAAGTTCTTAACTTTGAAATCCACAAATAAGCCTGTTCATGTCTTGAATCGTCATCTATATCTTCAACATCTTTTCTAATGAAAAACGATACATGGTTCATTTGTTTTAGTTCGTACGAAGAGATATTATGGAAAGAGCAATGACCGCTATTGCCATCTTAACTGGCAGCAACTATAGTTTTTATGTGACACCATCATTTAGAGCATTTATTCCGTTAGGTTAGGTATATTCATGAAGAAGAAGGATACTTACAAGTTCGTACTAGAATAGCAGGAGACTTCGTCGGAGCCATCAGCACAATCCCAGGTACCGTCGCACACAGAAACAGCACTGATGCAGGCGCCATCCTGACATGTGAATTCACTAATCCTGGATTGTAGATAAAGCATTCGTATTATTCATTTAATCTTCATGTATAGTAGTGGTGCATGTGAAGAGCTCGTGGCTAAAGAATGACAGCCCCATGGGTCGGTCTCGCTGCGGGGCTGTTCGACAGAGATACCGCGGCCCTGGAACGCAAAGGGCAAAGAAGGAACATGGATGGGTTTTAGTCAGTACAAGTCTGACACTCCCTTCCACACCGCCCGGAGCGAGAGGGGTCATTACTTTCATGTAGGTAAAAGAGTGTCCATGGAGTTTCTTGCCCATTCTTCTCCACAGACATCTACGCTTTAGAATGGGCAACTACAGTACTTTCGCAAGTTATAATGCCTTGTGACGGGGACTGTAGCTTCGTTTTCTTTATTTTTCTGACATTCAAAAGTGCCTGTTATGGTCTGTATGGGAAATAAGTTTGAGTAGATTGATAAAAAAAATTACCTGCAAGATGTACTTGAAGCAAGGTTTGTGACAACTGCACCCACAGCGGGAGATATGGCTGAAATAAAATAACATCATAATTATAACGTCACGACAGAAATTAGCGAACGGTAATGGTCGCTTGGTTTATAAGTTTTTTGACCCTGGCTGGCGGCCTTACACGCAAGGCACCCACAGGATAGTCCGGTTAAGCAGAATCCAGCCTCATAGGTCAACCTGCGAGATGACTATAATGAAAAAACCGGCCAAGTGCCAGTCACACAGGGTTCTGTAGCACCAAACAACATAATAAAAATATTTTGAAGGCTCATTCATATGTTGTATTGTATTACATTCAACAGCAAAACTGAATTTGTTTCTCGTAGTATGTTAATGAATAACAAAGTTACTGCTGCACTTTGTTGAAAAAGTTCCATAATTTCAAAAACCAAATTTCGTTGAAATTTTCAGAATTTTCCTCTTACTTTAGAAATTAAAAGTGGTAAAATGTGTGACCCCCTCACACATTTTACCACTTTTTACTATCTTCCAAACAATGGACTTTGAGAAACAATGGTTTTAGAAACATCAATGTAATTTTTAAAGACCTTTTATCTGTAGACAACCCGCACGTTTAGGTTTGATGAAAAAAAAAAATTGTTTCAGTTCCCTGAATGGGGGAGCCCCCCTGTATAAAAATATAGCGTATAGCGGTTCACAGAATACATCTACCTACCAAGTCTCAACTGTGTAGTCCTAATAGTTTCGGAATAAAGTGGCTGTGACATACGGGCAGACAGACATGAGGATAGAAATTCCTGAATGGTAAACTCAGTAGCACTTTGTCCAACCCGTGAATAAATCCCAAGAACTCACGAAATATGGGTTTTTCCTTTGAATAGCACAGAGTAAGATGTTTACCTGCTACTCAATTAATTCAAGATAACTAAAATGTGTTGTTATTAGTGTAAAATTCATAACATAACAAGGAAAATTCATAACTAAAACCATCAGCAACGACAGCTGAGAACCTGCTCCAAAGCTGTGTCATCATAACCGGTTGAGCCGTTTTCGAGATCATAACAAAACTAAATTGCCATTTTAGTTTTTTGTCTGTAAAGTTAATAATATAACATCACGCTTTGTAATCCCCAAACAGGTGTACGTAACAAGTACACCCATATTTCGCCAGTTATGTTTAAGTCACATGTATTAGTGTATACTGAGAAGTTCCGTGTGTACACTTTGCCCGATCCGCGCATCTAACCCAGGACCTCATGCTCAGCAGCCGCGCTTGTGACCACGAGACCAAAGAGGCTGTTCAATAATTACATACTTTAATGGTTGCCTATCTTTACATAGTATAAAACAAGGTCGCTCCCGCTGTTTGTACGCTTAGATCTACATTTTATTTATTTATTTATTTAAACTTCATGTACAAAAGTGGTACATAGGCGGACTTAATGCCACAAGGCATTCTCTACCAGTCAACCTTGGGGTCAAATAGAACAGCATAGTGATAGAGTACAAAAAAATAAATAAGAAAAATATCATTTTGTTATATATTTGTTCATTTTGTTTTATATTATCTATATATTCTATATTTTAAACTACGCTTCGGATTTTAATGCAGTTTTCAGCAATAGATAGAGTGTTTCAAGAGGAAGGTTTATACAGGGTGAAAACGGACCCTTCACGAAGCCGTCAACCAAGCATTATGGACATCAAACTAAGTAACTTTACGCAAAAAAAATTGCTGGGAAACGACTTTTTTTTTGGAGTGAAAAATCACGTTTTACGATAGGACTCAATGTAACATACTCAAAATATTGTGCTGATGGATGGATTGAATAGAATGGGGGTCGTAGAGGTGTTTAAAGTAAAAATCTTACATTAAAAACATGCATTAAAAAAAAAACTCGTGAAAAAGTTGGAACTTTGACCCCCAATATCTCTGTAACTACAAGGTTCCCAGGTATGGTCTAGAACAAAAAAATGACGGGAAGAACAAGTGCGTTTCGGCTTCGTTAAGTGTCTTTTTACACCCTTTATGTATATGTGTCAGTAGCGAAGGGTCCATTTTGTAAGGCATAAGCTGCAAGTACATGTCTTTAATGTGATTATTTTATTTGTCCTTAGAATACTGACTGTGCCATTTTTCAAAGAGAAGCCGGTAGGAATCGAGTTGTATAGAACCTTCGCCACTGATATGTGTATCTACATAGCACCCGTGCGAAGCCGGGGCGGGTTATAAACTACCTGTGTGCCAAATTTCATCCAAATCCGGTCAGTGGTTTTTGCGTGAAAGAGTAACAAACATTTATTTATTTTATTTATTTATTTAACAATTTATGTACACACTAAATACAGAAAAGAAGAAAGGAACAGAAAATAGTACAAAGGTGATGCTTATTTCTAAAGAAATCTCTTCCAGCATACCTGCGAAAGGAGATAATAAAAAAAGAGATGTAGACATAGTGTGTAAAAGAAGAAGAGAAAATTGAATATATAAAACAAAACTTTTAAAAATAATAAACAACCAATAAAATCCATAAACAACCAAATAATAATAATAATAATGATTGTTGATATAACGGTCCCGCATGACGAGAACCTCGTGAAAGCAGAGAAAGATAAACAATTCAAATATCTAGATCTGGCTCGCGAGGTTGTCGACATGTGGGACGTGAGTACAGCAGTCATTGTGCCGATAGTCGTGTCCGCCAATGGCTTAATTGCCAAGAGCCTCGACCAACACCTGAGGAGGCTCGCGCTTGGCAGCTGGATCAAGGGCTTGATTCAGAAAGCGGTACTCCTGGACACGGCGCGTATTGTTAGGAGGTTCCTCTCTCAAGAGCCCTGACCACCGGCAGCTCGGACCCTGTTCCCAGTGCTGGTGGCCTACTATTTTTTATATTTTTAAATGTTTTTTATATAATTTTTGTTGATAAAAATATTTAAAAATGTAACTAGTAAGTAAGAAAAATGAATAAACGAATAATAATAAACAACAAACAAAAACATCCATTCATCCATCCTTACAAACTTTCGCATTTATAATAAGATTAGTTATAATAACATCATATTTATGTTTTAGTTAATCTTTAAGTTATCAGTGTGTTATTATTTTAAGTCATGTCTGAAACATAATAAGGAAAACATCGCGAGGAATTCCGAATGAACATTTATCGATATTTATTCCTGTTTGTAGTTAGCCAAACGCGATAATAACGTGTTTTACATATAAGTGCTCATTCACACTAATCCGTCAAAGATGATTCGTGTTTTTTGACGAATCGTCTTTTTTCACGTATCGTTATTTTGATTTGTATGGGCGGCTATACATTTTAATTGCCTGTGTTCACACTATTACGGAATCGTGAAAAATGACGGATACGTCTTAAATGACGTTTCGTCTTTTTTCAAAAACCTTCAGTTTTAAATCACGAATCGTTATGACGGATCGGTCGGGACGACTATGCCTTGCACTGCACCCACACATTACGACCGTTCGTTGACTTGTAAAGACATGTCGCGCAAATAATTAAGGTAATACCAACACAAGATAGTCATATTCACATCCATCGTGTTGGATAGTTCGTCCAAGACTGAAGGCTGAATCACGAATTCAGTGTGAACATCTATTCGGATATTTTGATGAATCGTGAAAAAACTCGATTCCGTATGCAATGTGAAAGTTCATCAGTCATTACGTATCGTCTTTTTTGACGAATCGTCTTTGACGGACCCAGTGTGAATGAGCCCTAAGATGAGGTCAGTGTGTCCTGTTTGACCACTCTGAGATGCAACACCGATACTTTTTTTATTTTATTTTTGTCGGCTGCTGAACCATGCTAACGTGTGAGTGTTTTGCAGTAGCGAAAGGTCAATTTTTGTAAGAGGTAAGCCCGAGTACATATCTTTAATGTGATTATATTATTTGTCTATAGAATACTGACTGTGCCATTTTTCAAAGTGAAGCCGGTAGGAATCGAGTTGTATGCAACCTTCGCCACTGGTGTCATTACCACTGATTCAGTAAATCATTTACTTTTAATCGGTTTAAAAAAAAAACAGCTGTTTCCTACAAAAGTGCAATACCTAAACGGTCAAAATCAAAATGAACACGGTTTTTTTTTAAATAACCGATGAAAAATTTCTAAATATAATAAATGCTATAATAAATGCTCAGAATGTACTGAATACGTGGTAACCGTTTTCAGTACATTCTTCGATTTTGAACTTAACCATAAAATGTTGATGGTTAAGTTCAAAATCGAATGAGAAAAATTGACAGATTGTGGTAACTTGATGCGCAGGCGACTGTACTATTACTAAACAGGCGTATAAAGTAGTATAAGTAATGTTCTTTGCTGTTGAAAAAGCACATTTTTCTCTGATCAAAATGTATAACATCATTCATCAAAGTTTCATTTAACTATCTTCTGCTAGCTGTTGCCCGTGACTTCGTTCGCGTGGAAATTTTGATGAATATGTGTGAGAAAAAAAAAATAAGATAGCCTATGTCCTTCCTCAGCATATAATTCATCTCCTTGCCAAATTTCACCACGATCCGGTCAGCCGTTCAGTCGTGACAAGGTAACAAACAGAGTTACTTTCGCATTTATATTATTAAGGGTTAAAGTATGAAATTGCCAATTTGTATGGACGCTTTCGTGAAAAGTGATATTTCCATACCAAAGAGATTTAAAACACATATAGAGAGGACATTGGGAATATTATCATACAATAATTTTCATCCAGAATATTTTCGATTTTGACACACGAATGCTACCTGACAAGCGGGCGTATGACACAGATGACACTAGACAGAACGAATTGTTACTAAGTAGTAACAAGTTTTGGATTATGATTTTCTTCGTCGTGACCCGTCTATAGCTCGGAAATATTTAAATGTCTTTGTGTCATATGAATGCGACTATCGCACTAGACTGATCGACTTGTTACTAATTTGTAAAAGGTTTTGGAATTGTCAGTTTCTTAGTTTTGTCCCGTCTATAGCTAGTTATATTTGAATGTCTTTGTTCCATACCTAATTTTTTTTATTTTTCTTGGAAACGTTTGACGCGATTCTGTATGATGCAATTTTACAATAGTTAGAGTGAAAAAAGCTGCGTTGCACTGCGTATCTTAAATTCTCAAAACACAGTCTATGGCAAAAATATATCTACTTGAAGTACTGAAACCGACGGCACATTGAAACAGGTGTTTTGACACACTACCCTATGAGGTAATATGCAACTACTAGTAGAGTTTCTAAACTCTAAAAGGTACGTCATTTAACAATTAATCCAATAAAATAGAATTAGGAAAAAAATATAACTATACGTCCAAGTCACAAACAGACCAAAATTTGAGAAAAAAACGGCAATTACAAAGTTAAAGACCTATTATATTAGTACTTATGGATTTTATTGTGATTTTGACATGTAAAAAGTACTTATTTGTTTTTGTTTTCTTAAATTCGCTCCTAGATACAGCGCATCCATTGGGTCTAAGACCATCACGTTTTGTACAAGAAATCCTTTACGAAAATGAAAGATTTTTAGAAAATTCGACCCCTAATTAGATTGAATGAAACGTTAAGGATAAAAGTCCGCCATTTTGGCGCATGGGGAAACCTCTCGGGCACACAGATTGTAAAAAATAATGTCCGTGGAGTTTCTCATCCATTCTTCTACAAAGAGATCTACGCATTGGAATGAGCAACTACTGTACATTACAAAATTATTATGCCTTGTGACTGGACTGATTTATAATTCAAATAAATATCTATATTCAAAATTGCCACTCTATTTCAAATACATGCTTTGAGTTTGAGTTTGTAATAAAGAAATACTCACCAAAACTAATTAAAACTACATTAAACACCAACATTTTGAACACACTAATCTCACTATTTGGCACTCATATCACTAACAACAAAGAAGTATTGGCGACCTCTGTGCGTCCACCCGCCTCGTCTGACCTGTTTGCAATAATGACCATATCAAGACTATTACTCACCGGAATGGAAACTACGTCATAAGACGTCATATAATTGTATACAGTTATATTAATAATACCTAGTAAAGTAGTAACAACACATAATAAACACACGCAGTTTTGTGTCTAATGGATGCTTCTTTACACTTCTTTAGGTTGACATTTTATTGTAAGAGTTCTCTCCGGCCGCGACCACGGGGTCGGAAGGCGCGGGGCGAGCGGGCGCGGGGCGAGCGGGTGCGGCCTTTTCTTTTTTTTTTACGGATTGGAAATCATCAAATAACTCCTCCCGCTCTGGGTGGAGAGGGAGGGAGTGTCAGACTTTTACTGACTAAAACCCATCCATGTTGCTTCTTTGCCCTTTGTGTTCCAGGGCCACGGTATCTCTTTCGAACAGTCCCGCAGGGGGAGCGGCCCTAGGCGCGAATTACACTGAAACGGCATAAGGTGACGGTGCAGCGCAGACGTAGCGCAGGCGTGGAATTTATAAGGAAACGTAGGAACGGTTTGCCTGCGCCGAGTGTGATTCAAGACACGTCGCGTGTCGCTTACGTACATTTTGTATGAAAACGCTTTGAAGCGGCATCATGCCTGCGCCGCACCTACACCTTACGCCATTTCTGTGCGATTCGCGCCTTAGGGGGCGTGAGGCAGGGAATGGGATCATTCATTAGCCCAGGGATTGGAGTGGTCTTGGATTGCCCAAGAGCTGTGAAGGCACGCTGGTGGTTCAGCGTGTTCCACGGGGAGGACCTCTGAGGACTGAGACGTTCGGTCATCTGTGAAGAGGTAATCTTCACAAAGGGGCTTTCCCTCTGTTGATGAGTGCTAGCGCGCTTTGCCAACTTGACAGAGGACTGTTTGGGGGCTTTTGGGCAGCCCCGGTAGTTAGCCGGGTGACCCCACAGTCCGCAGAGCACACAGGCAGGTGGCTCTGTGCAGAGAGAGGGACATGTCCTCGGGACGGGGGCAATCGGCCGTGATGTCACCCAGGCAGTTCACGCACCTAGGTATACACCGTGACTTTTTAGTCGTCTTACAAACGTCCACTCAATGTACCCGACATGAAATAGCTCTAGGAGCGATTTTTTTTTGTTCCCCATAGCAGGTGTAAAGAAAAATAAATAATACATTAGAATAAAATTATGAAACATCCTGTTAATGACGTTTACGTGTCAAACGGGAGAACATAGCTACCCAGCGCTCGAGTAGAGTAGATCATCGCTCGCAACAGGATGTTTTAACTACGTCATGCGTCATAATAATGAATAATATTTTTATTTTTAATAATATAATAATAATATTTATTTATTTCTCAGTATATGGTACATAGAGATCTTACATTAAACTTTGTTTCACACATACTACCATTGCTGTTGTAGAAATATTAAATAGTAAGTTAGGTACATGCAAATCAAATATTACTTTCAAAGAATTTTATATAAAGATATGATATTTTAGACTAGTTAAGATTAAAAATGCATCATTTGTAATAACAAAAAATCAATGGGTAATTTAAGAATATAAATCATAATTTAAAAAAAAAATCAAAACAATCTTAATGTCAAAAAAAAAAAAAATATAAATCACAATGTCAAAAATATAAATCATAATGCCAAAATAAAAATTACAAAGTCAAAAAATTCACAATAATGTCATAGTACTAATGTCATTTTATTACGATCGAATTTAAGAATATAAATGATTATGTAAAAAAAAAAAAAAAAACTCAATGTCAAAAATATAAATCACAATGTCAAAAATATAAATCATAATGTTAAAATAAAAATTACAATGTCAAAAATATTCACAATAATGATTAAATTATTGAAGTCTCATTAATACCATTTTGAAGGGGATTGATATTAAACTCCTCTTCTTCAATCAACTTTTATTTGTTCTTCTTGCATTTACAAGTATTAGTGAGTTTCTTGACACGCGTACATTTTATTCGTCGTGACTCGTCGCTTGCGCGCGTTCTCGCCGGCGTTCAAATATAATATATGTGACGGGCGGCGCGCAGTGTTGCCAGATGACGCAGCGCGCAGTGTTGCCGGATAACCGCCGATATAGAGATGTGCCGCGTGCGGTACATTTTTAGTATTAGTGCGGCGGGTGCACACTATGGCGTGCACACATTTTTTTTATGAATGTGTAGTAGTCATTGGATACATGAAGTGGGCTGCCGTTGTAAGACAACTAAAAAGTCACGGTGTATAACTATGTGGCGCGAAGCAATTAGCCTGTGACCGTATAGTTGGCAGCGGTGGCATTCCCCGAGTATCTTCGGGAGATCAGGCGATGTGACTTTTCTATGGAGACGCCAGAATGGGAGCACACCGACTTAACTTCAAATATCGGTTGGTGGCCTTCCAGCAATCCACCGCGACGACCAGTAATACATCGTACTGGACGCCACCGCTCGCCTTCTGAAAGTGGCGGAGGAATCGTTATTAAATTAGCTACCAGGTTATGCTTGGGCGTACCAAGCATTTTTAAGGGGTGGGGCAGAAGTAAATAAACTAAATAGTAGGCAATTTTTGATTTTTATTTACTGACTGATACGTTTTATTGACTGCACTACACCATTTCAATAATAACCTGCGAGGGTTCTGGCTAAATCTAGCTAAAATGTCGTTTTCAAATGTATGTTGTGTGCTTCCAGAGCCCTCTTTCTATGCACCCTCATCGTACAGAGGCCTACAAGACGGTTTTCTGTCATTGTTGATCTTAACTAAGTTTTTATTTTAATGTGTTAATTGTAAAAGTACCCAAATGAATATGAAATTTTGTCATTATATTAAATTTCGCCTAAAAATTCTTAGTTTCGGGTCAGAAAGCTGGGTGGGGCAAGCGCCCCACCTTGAGGTTATGTATGGATTAGTATTGTTTTGCCTTGTAATGTATCAGTAATTGTACTTTGTGTTCAGTGTGAGGAATTTTTTACTAGTTTCTTGTGTGAAGGTCATTATAATTAAAAAATAAACCATTATTTCAAAAAGTTATTATTTTATTTCCACAAATACACATTATTTCACATAAATCAAACAAAAGAACAGACCTTGCCATACATTTTTTTCTATTATAATACCTACGTCCAAACCTGGTCCAAAGACCTACTATTTAAAATACCTAAAGATCATTTCACAGATTTTTATAATAACTAATGAACTGTCATGTTTTCTATTTTATGTTACATTTTATTTCTATAACTTGATGATTATATAGCTGTATTCTCTTGAAAGAATGTTGTGTACACCTATAATTGGTACCTACATAAGAACCCTAACCTGTATACTTTTATTGTTAAATGTAAAATGTATGTACTGTTGGCGTACCTATTTTAAATAAATAAATGAACGAAATCCCTAAAGGACAATTCATCTACGGTTTGTTCACCAACGGTTTATTCAACTACAATCAATTAACCTAAGGTTGATAAAACTAACGGACGATTCACCTACTGTTGATTTATGTGTGGTCGATATTTGTAGCCAAAATAAGAAAGTTAAGAAAACACCAAGAAATCGTGGAATCATAGTTTATTTACACATAATTAGTAGTTTATTACTACCCAACACTTTAGAAATCAATCCAGCGCGCGCAGTATTAATAATCTGTAGGCGAGTCGTCCATTAGGTATTTCGTACATAGTTGAAATATCCAATATCTTAAAAACCATTCGATTAATCGTTCGTTAGTGTTATTAATTTTAGTTGAAGCAAAATTAGGTAAGTAAAACAGTACTTGAGTCGAAGAATATGTGTTATGAACGTATCTGAATCGACTGTAGTTATATCGAAAATAAAATAAACGTAGGTATTATGATACGTAACCATTTTTTTCATCTCGCAAGATTGGTTCCAGGGGCAAACCACCGCCTCTATTACACACCCTAAGTGCTCATTTACGGAGACGCGGCGCGTCGGGCGGTGCGTTGTGCGGGGCGTCGCGCGGCGCGTTGCGCGTTTTTTCCGTTTACGGAGAGGCGGCGCGTGCAGCGGCCCGCGTTATCACACGCCCAAATACAAACATATGGCAATGTACGATGTTGTTTACGGAGACGCGGGGCGTGCACCGCCGCGGCGAAAGCCGCGGGCGACGCGGCGGTATCATCTGCCATATGTTGTATTTGCGCGTTTGCGCGTGTGACGCCGCGTGCACCGCCGCGTTCACCGCCGCGTCCACCGCGGCGGGGTCATCTGCGGGCAACGCTGCATTTCAAGCAAACGCGCATAAAAACGCTTCTCCGTAAACGCTCTCATACATCGCCATATGTTTGAATTGAAAGCGGGCCGCGCCGCACAACGCGCCGCCCGACGCGCCGCGTCTCCGTAAATGACCACTCAAAGTAATATTATTTTAATCTTAAGTCCCCATCAGCAAAATGTTCAGGTTCCAGCCACCCCATCATGCGAGGTGGTAACGACGTCGAGAGGTGTTCTTTAATGAAATCCTTATGGTAATACACTTCAGTCAATGCTATGAAATTCGTTGGGGCACAGAGTTGTTCTGTAACCGGTGCTGTAGAGACGATGCCTCGTAAGTAGTAGCGGGTAATGCCTGTTTGATTGCCAGGGAAGGCGAGGCCTGTGCCGCTGTTGCCGAGACAGATCAAGGTACCTGTGTAGAGATGGAAGGATTACTTCAGAGTCTCACTGTCCATCAATCTTCGTCATAAGAAAGAAAGAAAGACAGAAAAAGTATTTATTTGGCACATGCCACAAGTACACACAACAAACAAATAAAAATAAAATAAAAAACTTAAATCTACACAATATAAAACGTAAATTTAACAGAAAAAGAAAAAAATGAGCACCACTAGGAAAAATTCTAAGCATTTGATGACACAGATATGCTCTTACCATTGTCCCGACCAGCGCAGAACTTGTCTCCGGTGATCATCTCACTAAAGCTAGGTGGAGCCTTGGCTATGCACTTCCCAACTGGTATGTACGGGATCTTCGTAACTTGCAGTAGAGACTGGTCGACCATGGGGAAAGGGAACACTCCCAGCTGACGGTCAGAAACACTATTTTCATATGACGATAATCAAAATAAAAATACATTTATTCAAATTAGGCTGATAATCAACACTTTTTGGACGTCAAAGTTTACATGAGAGAACTGTCACATCATGTAAATTTTGACGTTACATGGGGAAGTCCCCAAAATGCCCGCCCTTCGCCACTTCCTAGTGTAGATAGTGCGATGTGTGCTCCCCAGATAGTGCGACAGAATTTCGTTATTTATTTATCTGACAAATCTTAACGGGCACAAACAGGTGCTTTCTGTGATAGCTGCTGAAAGTCAAAGTCAAAGTCAAAAAGGTAAAGTCAAGGTCAAAAAGCTGGCAACAAAAAGTTAAAGTCAAAAAGTCTAAATTATACAGAGTAATTCTTTTTAGGCGCGAATTACACAGAAACGGCGTAAGGTGCGGCGCAGGCGTGGAATTTATAAGGAAACGAAAGAACGGCGTGCCTGCGCCGCACCGCTTGAGTGTAATTTACGACATGTCGCCTACGTACATTTTGTATGAAAATGTTTTGAAGCGGCATCATGCCTGCGCCGCGCCTTCACCTTACGCGGTGGCTGTGTAATTCGCACCTTAGAGGGATAACATGGGGATATCCAAAGCCTTAAGAAATAAGGGGAAACTGTTTCAGTAAACTGCAGCCTTTTTTAATCGACTTCTAAACAAGGAGGTTGTTATGTATTTTACCTGTGTCGTTTCTTTTTTCATTATGTTCATAGCCTACTCCGTTTCCCCAAAACTGTTCTGTTGTGATTGTTCTTTTTTTCGCTTCTTTTGCGTTTTTTTTTTGTTGAGAATATTAAGAGGGGTGTGTGGTGTAACGCGAATGTATAAAATAAGGAATGAGTACATAAGACGAAGTCTGAAAGTGGCGCCGGTGACTGAAAAGTGGTGTGGTAATCGTGGTATGGACATGCGATGCGGAGGAATAAGGATATTGTAGTGAGGATAATTTTGATGGCTATAAGAGTAGAGGAAGACCAAAGAAACTATGGATGGACTGTGTAAAGGATGATATTATGGCTAGAAAGGAGGTGACTGCTGAGATGACGAGTCATAGAGAAGTATTGAAAAAGAAGACTTGTTGCACGAACCCCAAATAAACTGGGATAAGGGCAAGAGAATGGAAGAAAAATACCCGGTTCGTCGACCCCAAAGTAACATGAAAAAAGGGCAGGAACAGGGAGGGGCATGCAAGGGCCGATGCCTGCCGGGGCTGCGGGACTGTTCGAAAGAGATACCGCGGCCCTGGAACACAAAGGGCAAAGAAGGAACATGGATGGGTTTTAGTCAGTAAAAGTCTGACACTCCCTGCCACTCCACCCAGAGCGTAGACTAGCACCCAGAGTTATTTGATGATTTCCCATCCCAAAAAAAAAGGCAGGAAGATGATTAATGGTTCCTACCGTTCCCAAGTTTCCCTCCTGCATCTGCTTTTTCTTGAACTCATAATCGAAGTTCAGGCAGGCTGGATGCAGCTTTCTGGAGTATGTGAAAGCCTTGCTCAATATAACCAGGGCTATGTCATGCTGGTAGTTGGTCTTGGCTCCTTGAAACAGTTCGGTCATCTTGACTTCTGCCACCTGCGGAAAAGATTGATGGACGTCACATGTCTTCGAATTTTCGGTTCTAAGAAATGCCGGTTTCCTCACCATGTTTTACTTCACCGTTTTGAGATCATTACCACTGTTCTCAGGTGGAAAGGAGGGTTTTGACTTGCAGTAGCTGATAAATATATTTACTACAAACGGTCAGTAGAAATCAAACTAGAAAATGATTTAAAAAAAAATAATCTTAGATTTTTAATAATATAATTTAATTTTTATATATATATTTTTTATATTTTTTTATAATCCTACAATCGCACTAGATCGCGAAATGTGGAAGGAGGGAAGGGAAGCGTTTGCCCTGCAGTGAGACAATGTAGGCTTATAATAATCTAAGATTTTTCAGTAAAATATGCTTATCTTGATGAATTGACTTACATGAAACTTTTCTTCGTCACTAATATCGCCCCAATATTTCTTTCCGGCGACCACAACATCTCCTGAAGTCTTGATCTTCCCTTCGATATCGTGCCAAAAGCAATGTGCAGCTGCAAAGAGATGCGGTCGAGTGAATATTAAGCATAACTCTACGTCCTCATCATCTTTCTGCCGTTATCCCATGGTACTTGGGGTCGCGTTGACGCAACACGTTTTATTGTTCCACGTTCGTATCACGCTTATCGTTTATTTGTTTCTCTCTCATATCATTCGCGTTCATCAAGCGTTGAGAAAATAAGTCAATCAATCCACGGTCAACTGCTACGCAGAATATGCAGGAAGGGGTTTGTCATGTTAGCTGCGTGGTTCATCTTTTGGCCAGCCAGCATACTTATATAAACTAATATATAAAGCTGAAGAGTTTGTTTGTTTGGTTGAACGCGCTAATCTCAGGAACAACTAGTTCGAATTGAAAAATTCTTTTAGTGTTGGATAGACCAATTATCGAGGAAGGCTATAGGCTATATAACATCACGCTATGACCAATAAGAGCTGAGCAAAAATAAAACAAGTTGGAAGCGGCGGGTGAAACCGCGGGGCACAGCTAGTATATACAATGTCGCCCATGCGCATGTGACTGCCCGTAATTTTCTGAATATTCATGAAGAATTGTCGAAAATAAACTTCAAAAGGGGGGGTCTATCTATAACATTTTTCATGTTATTCAATTTTGAATTTTTTAAGTAGAGTTTGTAGATTTGCTTTCTATTTTTTGACACATCTCCGAATTTTATGGGTCGATTTGAATTCTGTTTATTATTTCTAAAAGCTTATGAGTTATTTTAACAGGTTAATTAACATTTTTACTAAAAATTATCGACTACGAAAAAAAACGGAATCGAAATAATTTTTTCGGTAAAAATGTTTATATTTATTTTAAAAAAAACTAGTGTAAGTCCATAAATTATCCCGATAGGACGACTTTTTTAATCATTAGTTGTAAGCTACTACATTACAGCTACAAATTCATAGAACATTGTTGATACCTAACTGTAACTAAATCCAAGGTAAAACTCTAAAACTCTGATGAGTCAAATTTAGGAAAAGAAAGAATTTAGGAAAATGTGAAAGTCAATTGAATGTTGCTCTTAGCAGTGAGTACTAAAAGCTTAAATTAATAATGAGGATGATAATGGAATTAAAAACAAACAAGCAATAGCTAGATTTTTACTAAAAAAATAAAAAATACAAGAATTTTAATTAATTAGATTTTCGAAATGGCCCCCACCCTCCTGTAAACAAACCAAAGCTCTCATGGCAACACTTTGATTGTACGACGTAATTCTTCACGGTTTTCTTTTATTTCCACAGCAGCAGCAAAAATCCTAGCCGTTAATTGCTCGCGGCTTTCGATGGGCACGGCATACACTTTTTGTTTCTAAGGGTGTAAGGTCGGGAGATCGCGGCGGCCAAGCAATGGCACCTCTTTTGCCAATCCACCACGGATAATTTTGATTTAAATAATCACGAACTAGTCGTGCGAAGTGTGCTGGAGCTCCATCTAATTGCAGATACATCCGCCTTCTTGTTTCCAGCGGTACTTCCTCCAAAAGCAACGGCAACGTATTGACTATAAAATCTCAAAACGCGTGTTGATCTAGTCTGTTTGGTAACACAAAAGGGGCAATAAGTTCATCGTCAATCATTCCAGCCCATACATTTATGGAAACTTGAATCTGGAAAGTTGTTTCCCTAATGACATGTGGATTTTCAGTGGCCCACACATGGAGATTGCGATGATTTGTTATACCCGCCCTTGTTTTTTCTTTAGAGATAGGTATCAACAATGTTCTGAGAATTTGTAGCTGTTATGTAGTAGATTACAAGTAATGATTAAAAAAGTCGTCCTATCGGGATAATTTATGGACTTACACTAGTTTTTTTTTAAATAAATACACATTTTTTTACCGAAAAAATGACTTCGATTCCGTTTTTTTTTTCGTCGTCGATATTTTTTAGTAAAAATGTTAATTAACCTGTTAAAATAACTCATAAGCTTTTAGAAATAATAAACGGAATTCAAATCGACCCATAAACTTCGGAGATGTGTCAAAAAATAGAAAGCAAATCTACAAACTCTACTTAAAAAATTCAAAATTGAATAACATGAAAAATGTTATAGATAGACCCCCCCTTTTGAAGTTTATTTTCGACAATTCTTCATGAATATTCAGAAAATTACGGGCGGTCACATGCGCATGGGCGACATTGTATATATACCTGGAACACAAAGGGCAAAGAAGGAACAGGATGGGTTTTAGACAGTAAAAGTTTGACACTCCCTCCCACTTTGCCACAGCTTACACGCACGTAGTGTGACCGGGGATCGCAATGAGTCTACTCCGATTCGACTTACAGTAAAGCATCGAAATGTTAGCTTTTTTGTGCGCGTGTATATGTTGTCTGTATGGTATGTGTGTATGGAGAGAAATAAAATGCGCTCGAACTTGGAAATTTCTTTACTTACAACACCTATTACAATGGAGTAGGTACTTATTTAGTACTGAACTGGTGTCGCCGAGCGCTGCGAGTACGACAAATACAAAATGCTGTGTCAAAGCTCCTACAGTTTTATATCTTTTTCTTACGGTAGGAGTTTCAATATTTACTTAAAAACAATAAAAATGAGATAACCTTACCTGATACTACAATGTTGGGGCTTATAATAGTTCCTCCACACATCGGTTGGTACTTGCCAATTGGTTTTCCCTTTTGCCGGTATATGTGGGTATACCATGGCAACGTAGCATTATCCGACATTAAGCCACATTCTGGGGGGAAATAAAAATGCTTTTTTATAAAATGCAAGTTGCTTCTTCAGGCTTTGGATGTCGAGGCGTCGAAATTTTAAATCTTTAAAAAATTAGTATAAAGGGTGTAAAAAGACTCTTAACGAAGCCGAAAGGCACTTGTTCTCCCCGTCAATGCGATCATTGTTTTGTTCTAGACCATACCTGGGAACCTTCTAGTTACCGAGATATTGGGGGTCAAAGTTCCAACTTTTTCACAAGTTGTTTTTAAAGTAAGATTTTTAGTTTAAACACCTCCACGACCCCCGTACTATTTAATCCATCCATCAGCACAATGTTCTGAGTGCGTAACTAGTCCTACCATAAAACGTGATTTTTCACTCCAAAAAAAAAGTTGTTTCCCAGCTAATTTTTTTGCGTAAAGTTACTTAGTTTGATGTACAGAATGCTTAGTTGACGGCTTCGTAAAGGGTCCGTTTACACCCTGTATATCATTGGCCTATTATTTCTAGCTATTCTTTTATTCTAGTCTTCTGCGTTAATCGACTATATATAACACCCGGGACCAACGGCTTAACGTGCTTTCCGTGGCACGGAGGAAACTCGGCATGTTATTGGTGGTCACCCATCCACAGACCAACCTAGGCAAGCACGGCTTAACCTAAAGATCGATCCGAGCGGCTGTTATTATTTAGCCACGAGCTCCTCGTACAAGACCTATTAATTAGTTTAATTTATGTTTTAGTTTTACATTATTTTTATTTTTAGTTAGTCTCATTTTTGAGAGTATGAGGCCAATTAATACTTGATCTTTTTTCTTTCTTTTACAACTGAGAAAATTCTAGTTGCCTAGCACCACGGATGAAAATGATCAATAATAATATTTTATTTACTCCACCGCTATTCTTTACTGATTCATTTCTTTGCAGGATCCTAGACAGCATAAATTATTTCAAAATCATATTGATGTTGTACCTGGAGTGCATTGAGCCACATACGTCCAATTTCCATGGACGCATCGCATCCGAGGCAGGGCCTCCGGGCTGTAGTAGCCAGGCCGGCACTGAGGTATGACCGAGGCCCCCAGAGGCTCGTACTCATCGCAAGCTCCCAACTCATCAGCATCGACCTTCTTACAGGAGTATGTCACACTTGGATGTTCCTGAAGGTGGCAACCATCAAAATGCTCAGGTTCCAGCCACCCCATCATGCGAGGTGGTAACGACGTCGCGAGGTGTTCTTTAATGAAATCCTTATGGTAATACACTTCAGTCAATGCTATGAAAGTCGTTGGGGCACATAATTCGTCTGTACTCGGTGCTGTAGAGACGATGCCTCGTAAGTAGTAACGGGTAATGCCTGTTTGATTGCCAGGGAAGGCGAGGCCTGTGCCGCTGTTGCCGCGACAGATCAAGGTACCTGTGTAGAGATGGAAGGATTACTTTAGAGTCTCATTGTTTTTCAATTATCGTTATACTTTTCCCAATTTTGTAGAAAAAAATCCAGTACAACAAAAAAATGCTTTTCGTACATGCATCGACATACCCTACGTATGTCGATGCATGTACGAAAAGTATTTTTTTGCAAGCATTTTATCACCTCCTTGACGTTATTAAATCACCAACCTGTATCACAATGAACTTCCAGTTCAAATAGGTGCACCGTTTTGAAAGCAGTAGTGATGAAATAAATTACGCAGAGTAACGCGTCATCCTGGCCTCGAAGCCACGACCTACGGGGTGTAAACAGACCCTTCACGAAGCCTTCAACCAAGCATTCTCTATATCAAACTAAGTAACTTTACGCAAAAATTATTGCTGGGAAACGACTTTTTTTTTGGGGTGAAAAATTACGTTTTACGGTAAAGCTCAATGTATCGGACTCAAAACATTGTGCTGATGGATGGATTGAATAATACGGGGGTCGTGAAGGTGTTTAAAGTAATAAAAATACATTAGAAACATGTATTTAAAAAAAAACTTGTGAAAAAGTTGGAACTTTGACCCCCAATATCTCCGTAACTAGAAGGTTCCCAGGTATGGCCTACAACAAAAAAATGACCGCATTGATGGGGAGAATAAGTGCCCTCCGGCTTCGTTAAGGGTCTATTTTCACCCTTTATAATTAGTTATTCGAGTCCGTTACCACTGGGCTACCACTGCTCCTAGATACGGGAAGCTGTCTTCAAAACAGTAGGCAAAATCCTAAGCATTTGATGACACAGATATGCTCTTACCATTGTCCTGACCAGCGCAGAACTTGTCTCCGGTGATCATCTCTCTAAAGCCAGGAGGAGCCTGAGCGATGCACTTCCGAACGGGTATGTACGGGATCTTCAAAACTTGCAGTAGAGACTGGTAGGTCATGGGGAAAGGGAACACTCCCAGCTGCGGTCAGAAACACTATTTTCATATTAAGATAATCAAAATCAAAAGACATTTTTATTCAAATTAGGCTGATAATCAGAACTTTTTGAATGTCAAAATGTACATAAGACAGTTCCCCAAAATGCACGCCGATCACCACTTCCTAGTGTTTAAGAAGTGGAGGAACAAACTCCCCAGATAGTGCTGTAGAAATTGAAACAGCGGAGCTAGAGTTTAATTTACACTAACAAAATTACAAGTGAACGTCACGGTGGGCACAGAACAATGAAGAAGGAAACAAAAACACATCTAGGCTAGTTACACTTAGTGGAACTAGATGGCGCTACTTGTTCTTCACTGGCTTGTGTTCATTTATTTACTACAAGTGCGATATGTCTAGACACGGACAGACTAAGTAGCAGTAGCAATATTTTCTGACAGCATTTATTATTTATTTATTACATTATTATTGAAACTCTAGGACCATGGGGTCCGAGTGCTCACAGCCTTTTCAAGGAAATATCAAATCGCTTAGTTGACACTTCCCGTGACCCAAGGGCTGGCTTTTACTTTGGCCAAAGGCTTAGCGTTGCCATACAACGTGGCAACGCCGCCAGTCTCTTGGGTACATTACCAGTTGACAGCGTTGAGGAGGAGTTTTTTAACGCCATTTTTTAAGTTAGTTACTTTAGGTTATTTTAATTTATTAATGTATTTAATATCTGTTTTTACTAATAAAATAAATGCAACAATTTATTACACAAATCTTAACGGGGACAAGATAGTTTACTAGTACATAAACATAGGTGATTTCTGTGATAGTTGTGGCAGCTGCTGAAAGTCAAAAACGCAAAGTCAAAGTCAAAAAACTGGCAACAAATAGTTAAAGTCAAAAAGTCTGAATTATACAGAGTGGTTCTTTTTAGAGGGATAACATGGGGAAATCCAAAGCCTTAAGGCTATGCGCGCACCGCGATAAAAAATCGTTGCGATTTTTTTAATGCGAAATAAAATCGCAAACTACAATACAAAAAACAAAACGATTTATTTTCGCAATGCGCGGATTGTAGTGTATTTCTGTGGTTCACAGATTTGCGATATTTTTTCGCAACGATTTTTTATCGTAGTGCGCGCTCGCCCTAAGACATACGGGGAAACTGTTTCAGGAAACTAGGTCTTTTTTTATCAAAAACAATTTTGTCATACTAAATTTTTTGGTCGTGTCATTTTGTTTTTATTTGACTCAAACTTCCGTTACCCCGATTTTTTTCATAACAATTTCTTTACAATGTTCATCATACCTACACGAAACAGAGTCTGAAGACATAAAAATTTGGTCACTTTCTCTAATTTTTTAGACAACTCACACTTGACCAAAAAATTAAGTATGTCAAAATTGTTTTCATGAAAGCGAGTTAAATTTTTCGCAAGGAAGAAAGACTTTCCTGGTCTCTTATTTAATTTTAATTGATTTGTAAATAATTTATTATTTTTCCGTTTATTCATTTATATACATATTATTTACATTTTTAAATATTCTAATATAAAATAATATAAAAAACATTTAAAAATTTAAAAAATAGTAGCCCACCGGCATTGGGAACAGGGTCCAGGTTGCCGGTGGTCAGGGCTCCAGAGAGAGGAACCGCCTCACTATGCGTGCCGTGTCTAGGAGTACTGCTTTCTGAATCAAGCCCTTGACCCAGCCGCGCAATGAGAGCCTCCTAAGGTGTTGGGCGAGGCTCTTTGCTATTAGTCCATTAACCGTAACGACTATCGGTACAATGATTGCAGAGTCCCCGTCCCACATGTCGACAACCTCGTGTGCTAAATCAAGATACTTAATTTTTTTATCATTCTCAGCTTTCACGAGATTCTCGTCATGAGGGACAGTGATGTCAACAATCATTGCACGGCGCTCTCGGCGATCTATCACAACAATATCAGGTTTATTTGCTAAAATAGTCCTGTCCGTGATGATAGATCGATCCCAATACAATGTGGCATGACCGTTCTCGAGAACTGGGTCGGGCACATACTTGTAGTATGGTACTTCAGTACCCACAAGGTTGTACTGCAAGGCAAGTTGCTGGTGGATAATCCTAGCTACCAGATTGTGTCTGTGCAAGTACTCACCGTTAGCAAGACGAGAACAACCGGAAACAATATGTCGGATCGATTCACCGGGACGGTGGCATGGCCGACAGATGTCAACCGTACCGTCCTTGACAATGTATTTACGATAATTGTTCGTCATGATAACTTCATCCATAATCGCACAGACGAAACCTTCGGTTTCCCCAAAGAGGTCACCGAATCGTAGCCAGGATACGGACGCCAAGAGGTCTACATCAGGCCCATGTAGGGCCCGGAAAAAGCGTCCGTGTAGCTCCTTGCTCTGCCATACCTCCTTGCGGTCATTAGTATCCAATACCACAGGTTTGCGCCAGTTCTCGTTAGCCAAGGAGAGCGGGGTGAGGCCCTTGTCCACTGAGACCACATCTCGGTGCATCCCCACGTCGGTTTCGAGAAAGTATTCCCTGAGACTGCATACCTCGCGGTTGTGCAAGGTCTTAGCATTTAAGAAGCCACGACCTCCGCACTTCCGCGGGATATACAGTCTCATCATCGATGACCGTGGCTGATGCATCCGGTTTGCGGTCAGTAATGTGCGGACCTTCCTATCCAGGGCGTCAAGTTCCGTCTGAGTCCATTTGAGTATGCCGTAAGAATACATCAAAACCGGCATGACCCAACCATTAAAGGCGCGCACCTTGTTTCCGCCCGATAAAAGACTCTTTAATACTTTACTCAGGCGGCCAAAGAAGCGCTTCTTCAATGATTGTTTCATGTCGGCAGCATTGATGCCTAAAGCTTCTGACATACCCAAATACTTGTAGGTCTCGGTTGAGAAGAGGGATCTAAGGTATATGGAATCCGAGAGTTCAGTTCCCACGGATTCCATAATCTCCCCTCGCTTCACATGCATGACCGCACATTTGTCCACACCAAATTCCATCCTGATGGCGCTACTAAAAGTTTCAGTCACTTTTAGTAGCTCCATCAGTTGCAAATTGCTTGGAGCAAATATTTTCAAGTCATCCATGTAAAGGAGGTGAGATATAACCTGACCACCTCTTCTCAACCGGTAGCCTAGACCTGAATCCTCCAGCAGTGTGCTCAGAGGATTCAAGGCCAAGCAAAACCAAAGCGGACTCAAACTGTTGCCCTGAAATATTCCTCGCTCAATCCTGATCGGTTCATCATTCCCAAGAACCTGCCGACATCCTGGATAGAGAAGGACTGTACTCCATTGCCCCATACACGACACCAAGAAGGTGCGAAGAGTTGCATCTATTTTGTACAACTCCAGCACCCTCCTGAGCCATGTATGTGGCACTGAGTCATAGGCCTTCTTATAATCTATCCAACACGTCGACAGATCCCTCCGGGATCGACGAACCTGCTGGCTTATGGCCATGTCGATAAGGAGCAGCTCCTTAGTACCGCGGGACCCATTCCTACATCCATTCTGAGAGACAGACATAATTGTTATTATTTTAATTGTTAAATAATAATTTAATTAGATTATTAATTAATCTCATTTAATTTTAATGTTTTGTTATCTGGTTACCTTCCTTCCCTTCTACACTACTAAGCCGCACCATTACTATTTCCTTTATTCATTTCTACATATATGTTTTACATTTTCAAAAATAATATAAAAACATTTAAAAATATAAAAAATAGTAGGCCACCAGCACTGGGAACAGGGTCTAAGCTGCCGGTGGTCAGGGCTCTTGAGAGAGGAACCTCCTAACAATACGCGCCGTGTCCAGGAGTACCGCTTTCTGAATCAAGCCCTTGATCCAGCTGCCAAGCGTGAGCCTCCTCAGGTGTTGGTCGAGGCTCTTGGCAATAAAGCCATTGGCGGACACGACTATTTAATAACTGTCTACCGCTACCGGTTGACTGGGGAGAATGGAAGAAAAATATCCGGTGCGTCGACTCCAAAGTAACATGAAACAAGGGCAGGAAGATGATGATGGTTCCTACCGTTCCCAAGTTTCCCTCCTGCATCTGCTTCTTCTTGAACTCATAATCGAAGTCCAGGCAGACGGGATGCAGCTTCCAGGAGTATGTGAAAGCCTTGCTCAATATAACCAGGGCTATGTCATGCTGAAAGTTGCCCAGGGCTCCTTGAAACAGTTCGGTCACCTTGACTTCTACCACCTGCAAAATGATGTCGATAAAATGTGAAAGTGAGTATGGTTGAATTTAACCTAATAATAATAATCGTTTTTATTAGGGGTAAAAAGGTAAAGTATGAAATTGCCCATTTGTATGGACGATTTCGTGAAAAGTGATATTTCATCGGTTATTTTTTTTTAAATTCAGCTGTTCCATACATTTTGACCGTGTAGGTATTGCACTTTTGTAGGAAAAAGCAGTTTTTTTTTTTGAGGTCGAGCTGAAGATAAATATTATATATAAGAATGTAAATCTTGATTAATTGACTCACAGGAAACTTTTCGTCGTCACGAATATCGCCCCAATATTTCTTTCCACCCACCACCACATCTCCTGAAGTCTTGACCATCCCTTCGATGTGGTGCCAAAAGCAATGGCCAGCTGCAACGAGAAATGAGTGAATATTAAGAGGGAACAGGCCCTGCGAGGAATTTGAAAAATAGGTATTTGAAGAAACTATTTCCGTCGTGCTGTGTCAAGCCTACCCCCGTGGAGCGCGTTAGTGACGTGGACGTGGCGCGTCGGGCGGCGCGTTGTGCAGCGCGGCCCGCTTTCAATTCAAACATATGGCGATGTATGAGAGCGATTACGGAAACCACAGGTTCTGGAGATATTGAAGGTCAAAGTTCAATTTTTTTCACAAGTTTTTTTTTTAAACCACTTTTTAAGGTTTTAACTTTACTTTAATTAACTCCATAACCCGTTTACTATTCAAAGCATCCATCATAACTAAGTTTTGAGTGCGTTACATTGACTTTACCTGAAAAAGTGATTTTTCACCCAAAAAAAAAAGTCGTTTCCCAGCAATAATTTTTGCGTAGAGTTACTTAGTTTGATGTACAGAATGTTTGGTTGACGGCTTCGTGAAGGGTCTGTTTACACCTTGTATATTTTTCTTACTGTAGGAGTTTCAACGTTTACTTAAAAACAATAAAAATGAAATAATAACATTACCTGATACTACAATGTTGGGGCTTATAATAGTCCCTCCGCACATCGGTTGGTACTTGATTAATTTTGCCCTTTTCCTGTATATGTAGGCGTACCACGGCAGCGTAGCATCATCCGACATTAAGCCACATTCTGTGGGGAAATAAAAATGCTTTATTTATGAACTTGCTTCTTCCCGCGTCGAAATTTTACATCTTTATAATATTAGTTAGTCAGGGGTTCCCAAACTTTTTCAGTTCGCGACGCACTTACAGGTTTAATATTTTGCCTCGGCGCCCTAGGTAGTCCAAAAAACAGAGTTTTTATAATAGTGTTGACCCACAAGAATGCATTTGAAAACTCCACCAAATCGGAACACGTGAACCTTGTTTTAAGGCTGCTGTCGCAAGAATTCAATGAGACTTTCTTCTTCTAACGAAGTGAATTCGAATACTTGAAGATTACTATTCGTAACCAGAAGTGCCTCTCGGCGACGCCCCTCTTTACTCTCTACGGCGCACTAGGGCGCCGCGACGCACAGTTTGGGAAGCACTGAGTTAGTATAAAGGGTGTAAATAGACCCTTAACGAAGGCGAAAGGCACTTGTTCTCCCCGTCAATGCGATCATTTTTTCTTCTGGATCATACCTGGGAACCTTCTAGTTACGGAGATATTGGTGGTCAAAGTTTCAACTTTTTCACAAGTTTTTTTATTAATACTAGTTTTTAAGGTTATAACTTTACTTTAAATACCTCCACGACCCCCGAACTATTCAATGCATCCATCAACACAATGTTTTGAGTGTGTTATATTGAGTTTTACCGTAAAACGTGATTTTTCACCCCAAAAAAAAAGTCGTTTCCCAGAAATAGTTTTTGCATAGGGTTACTTAGTTTGATGTACATAATGCTTGGTTGAAGGCTTCGTGAAGGGTTCGTTTACACCTTTTTTTTTAATGAATGACTTTTGATTTCGATTTCAATATAATCGAAATCAAAAGTCATTCATTCAAATTAGCGCCATGGCTATGTAGCTCGGCAAGTCCCGAAGACAGGATCCTAGACAGCTAATAAATTATTTACTGGGAGTCATGTAAAAGTCATATTTGTCGGATCCGGTCGTTAGTATGGACTTAAAATGAATTGGAAAACGCGCATGTGTGCTGTGGTGACATCACGCGACCTATTTACCAGTCTACCCACAACACAGCGTGCTTGCACAGAGCCCTGATGTTCAGCTCAAGGCGAGGACGACAGTCAATGTCTGATCGCGGCGGAGTTGAGACGTATTGGAACTGTAGCCGATTCATTGTGCCCCGTGTTATTTATTGTGTTAGTTGTAATCTCAAGTAATTCGTTAGTTTTCCTAGAAACAGTATACGGGGTGTAAACAGACCCTTCACCAAGCCATCAACCAAGCATTCTGTACATCAAACTAAGTAACTTTGCGCAAAAATTTTTGCTGGGAAACGAAATTTTTTTTTGGGGTCAAAAATCACATTTTACGGTAAAACTCAATATAATGCGGTCAAAACTTATTGCTGATGGATGCTTTGAATATTAAACGGACCATGGAGGTAATTGGAGTAAAGTTAGAACCTTAAAAAGTAGTATTTAAAAAAAAACTTGTGAAAAAATTGGAACTTTGACCCCCAATATCTCCGTAACTAGAAGGTTCCCAGGTATGGTCCAGAACAAAAAAATGATCCCAATGATGGGCAGAATATGTGGTTTTAATTTTCGTTAAGGGTCTTTTTACACCCTTTATAGCACCCAGTGTGTTTTCATAGCACGAAACCCATCGTCTGCCCACATGATGTACAAGCCTAACGGAGTAAATCCTGACTTATCCGACGTATTGATGTTATACCTGGAGTGCACTGAGCCACATACGTCCAGGTCCCATGGACGCATCGCATCCGAGGCAGGGCCACTGGGCTGTAGTAGCCAGTCCGGCACTCGGACTTGACCGAGGCTCCCAGAGGCTCGTACTCGCCGCATGCTCCAAACTCTTCAGCACCGAGACTGTTACAGGAATACGTCACACTTGGATGTTCCTGAAGGTAGCAGACGGCTGAAATACAGAATAACTAAATGAGGACTCCACCAGGATTAAATCGTGAGCAAAATTTATGATTTTGAGCATGAATGTATGTAGATGGTTTTAAAAATTGTGGAAGATCAAAGAAACGAAGAATGAAATTTATGAAAGGTGCTGAGATGACGACTAACATATTTGAATGGCATCCAATCCGAATAAATTGAGGTAAGGGCAGTAACCTTCTCGACATGTGAATGAGTCGCTGTCGAATTGTGTGCGATCAGAACTGCTCATGTGCTTACGGGACACGGCAGTCGCTTCTTTTTGCAAGGAGATGCATGCAAAAGAGGCGGTGGAGAGAGAGAGATGGCATACTTCTCACTACACCCTACGATCAGCCTACGACTTAGCAGTCAGACCCAAGGAGGTAGCACGCAGTGTTCCATGCGTACTTTTATAGGAAAACGTGCGTTCGTGGGTACTGCACTTCGTTGTAAGGCCCGCTGGTGATAGTGGGCTGATACCAGTGGGGGGTACGCGGGAATATAAGAGTATCTGCCCGACTCATGGTAGTAGGATGCACTGTAGGGCTTTAGTCGACGAAAGTCCAACATAGCCTTTCATTCTCCCAAGACTGAGGGTATTCTCATGAGGATTTCTGCATACAGGGCGACTGGTAATTAGTGACCGATACTTAAACACGTGATTGTACTCATGATAACAAACAACTTTCCCAAAGAAACTTTTTTTTCCATACTCATTCACTTTTATCCCAATAACACAACAGCCGTATGAAATTCGCGCGCGCTCGCGCCTTTGACACCGTTCTGACTCCTACTATGCTCTGCCTACCTACTGTCGCACGGTACGATAGTAATGAGACAGAACGGCGTCACGCGGCTAACAATTGATAAGCAGGGGTAATTTCGAACGGCTACGGAGTAAGTATAAAAAAAATGTTTCTTATTATAAATAAAAAATGGTGAGTACTCACTGACACATTCGGGCATTGTGGTGGACCACTCGCCCAGGATACAAAGCACTACGTTGTTGCCAATTACGCCGTGGCCGTGCTCGCAGCTCACGTTGAGGTACACGTACTCAAGCTCGTCTCCAGGCTTCGCTGCGGGGTCACCGGCAACTTCGTAGGATCCATGTTTTGGATATGGTGGGAGGATGCACTTCGTAGACCTGAAAGGTGCCGAACAAATATATTATTATACACCGTGACTTTTTAGTCGTCTTACAACGGCAGCCCACTTCATGTATCCAATGACTTTATGAGATTTTAATAATTTAAAAATATTATTCAATATTATGAAGCATGACGTAGTTAAAACACCCTGTTGTGAGCTATAATCTACTGGACTCGAGCGCAGTGGTTGGGTAGGTATATTCTGTCGTTTGACACGTTAACATCATTAACACGATGTTTCATATTTTTTTCTAATGTTTATTTATTTTTCTTTGTACCTATTACGGTAGGAAAAAAAAAAAAAATCGCGCCTAGCGCCTAAATCCTACCAAATACCTATTTGATGCATGGACGTAAAAGGTTACGCGTATCGGAATTTTAATCGGGTAATGTTTTAGGGATGATGATGATGGCCCAGAGGTTAAGGCCTCGCTTCTCATGCATGAGGTTGTGGGTTCAAATCCGGGCAAGTACCAATGTGACTTTTTCAATTCATATGTACTTTCTAAGTTTATCTTGGACATCACAGACATCGGTGAAGGAAAACATCGTGAGGAAACCTGGACTTATAATTAATATAATCTGAAATCGCCAACCCGTCTTGAGCAAGCGTGGTGATCAACGCTCGTGCCTTCTCTGTATGAGAAGAGGCCTTTGCCCAGCAGTGGGACAGTAACAGGCTGGTATTATTAATGTTTTAGGGATACGTGAATAACCCTAGAGTAAAGGTTACCCCGTATTACAGAATGAATTAACGCCTATAAAACCCGGTTCACGCACAGAGTTCATTTTTTTAATTTAAAAAAATATACAAGAAAGTGACGGAGTGGTTTGTCTCTTTCATTCTGGTTACTTAGCAATATTTAAGCGGTTAACCCATATAGTATAAGGGACCTCGCGCACTACGCGGCCACGACCACGACTTGTCGCATGACCGGCCGCAATCTTGAACAAAACTGGTCGGACGCCCGTTCGTGCGACCAAATTTTCTTCCTGGTTCCGACCAAAAGTCGCGTCTGCGGCCACTGGTCGTGGTCGTGGCCGTCTAGTGTGCGAGGTGCCTAAGGGTTAACCAGTACAATGGTTAATAAAACATATGGGTATTAATTAGGTGTAACCAGTTAACCTCTTAACACGATTTATCGGTCCCTGATAGGATGAAATTTAGTTTGAAACAAAAAAGTTACTCATTATAAAAAGCTTACCTTTTGTCAATACCTTGTGATCGGCAGGCTGAGGTTAAGTGTGTCACTGAAAAAGCCAATTAATATTATTAATTTCCCTAAACAGATGTATGATTAACAATATACAAAGTGTAAATAGACCCTTCACGAAGCCGTCAACCAAGCATTATGTGTACATCAAACTAAGTCACCCTACGCAAAAAATTTTGCTGAGAAACGACTTTTTTTTTGGGGTGAAAAATCACGTTTTACCGTAAAACTCAACGTAACGCACTCAAAACGTGCTGATGGATGGATTGAATAGTACGGGGGTCGTGAAGGTGTTTTAAGTTAAAATCTTACATTAAAATCATGTATTTAAAAAAAAACTTGTGAAAAAGTTGGAACTTGGACCCCCAATATCCTGTAACTAGAAGGTTCCCAGGTATGGTCTAGAACAAAAAAAATATCGCAATGACGGGGAGAACAAGTGCCTTTCGGCTTCGTTAAGGGTCTTTTTACACCCTTTATACAATAAAATAATTAGGTAACTAAAACATTTGATTTACATAATAAAACTTACCATACAATAAAAATAACACAAGCTGTATTTGGAAACCATTCCTAAAATACATCTTTCTAGTTTCTCACCACAAGCACAATGGGAAATAAACACTTTTCCGCAAAAAAAAAAAACTTTTTCTTAAAACGCCACTTAAATTTGAAATTCGAACGGTGTCTCGTGAACCCGCGACGATATACTTTTTTAAAACAAATGCGTTCGCTTTCGAATTTTTTGACTGAGGTTCAGAGTGAACATAATGCTGGCACTTCACTTGGCGTATTTGTCAAAATTTTCGCGATATTGGATCAACACAAAATGTTTTTTATGCCTGTTGCGATATAGTTCACTTTGTTTTAATGATAGAAGGCGAATATTTGGCCAGATCTTGCAAGTGTAGTGCCGCCATTACAGAATACTAAGTTAAAGTCCATGTGTTTGAATAGATACTCGTAGGACGCGTGCTATGCGACTAAGGTCTTTATCAAAATGCTTTTTGCCTTATTTTTCCTTATTGGAATTATTTATTGTTAATATTCTATTAAATACAAAGTTGCATTGCAATTTGGTTTCCTAGTTATGAATCATTTTGTCTTGGTTTTTATGGCAATAAGTACCTAATACTGTTGAGGGTTTGTTAACCGACTTCAAAAATAGGAGGAGGTTCTCAATTCATTGTATTTTTCTTTTTTATAAACATACCTAATAGTACCTGCACTCATTTTTCGCCAGTTATGTTCAAGTCCCATGTAATTGGGGGCGAGCTTATTACCATCAACCGGGCACAAATGTAGACTCCGTGGCTACTACTGAGAATTTCCAGATTGAAAAGTCCAATAACACTTTGCCCGACCTGGGAATTGAACCCAGGACCTCATACTCAGCATTCACGCTTGCGACCACTAGACCAACGAAGCAGTCTCAACTACAACTAAAAAGGGTAAAATAAAAAACTTTCTGCAGAAAAAAAAACAAATTTCAAAAAAACACAAAACACGTCTAAAACAACTTTGCTTTCGGAAGTCGGTGGCAAAAATTAACAACAAAAAACACAAAACAAAAAACACAAACAAAAACAATCCATTGAATTTAATCAGCGTAACCATTCCCCCGGGTTTGAAGGTATGCCTTCAAGAGTTGAAGCAAAATTAACGAAAACTAAACTATACGATAACTATGTATTACCTATTGCAATGAAAAACTAAGGACCTAATTACCAATGTTAACATAACCTTGAATGACGAACCTGACTAAACACTTAACAAACCTCGCAGGTGCGTGGCATTGCCCGATGATATTGGGGCGACGAGGTTTCTCAATAGAGATGCCGACAGATTTAATCTTGAAGATGGGGTGGTGAAGACCCTCGACGGGGTCACAAATGACGAGTGCCATATCGTACTCCTCACCCCCCCCCCCCCCTTGTGAAGGCGGTGGACGGCAGTGACCGGAATACCCTGGGAGGCAAGGTCTTCCAGGATTTCCTGTGATGGAACCTCCTTGGGGATCCTACGTGGTGATCTGGCATCACCACGTGGGTGGGTTTCTCCTCAGGGAGAGAATAGGTGATGAAGGCAACTTGCCTACCACGAAGATTGCGGACCAGTTCCCTATAGTCCGTGGACGTAGATAGTGTGTTACATTGATACTCTAAAGGGTGGACCTAACGCTAGTGTAGTTAATCATACTGACTGCGCACATCTTGGACTTCGGTCTATTTCGCCTTGTCTTTTATGTAGATAGGTGGGGAGGGGGGTAATGGCTTCTTACCGAAAGCAGCGGGAGTGGTAGCCTAGGGGCTAACGGGGCGGCTGGAAGGGGCCGCGGCCGAGGTTGTCGAAGCGACAGGGGAGGTGGCGCGAGGCGAAGCTGGAGGGGGGGGTAGAACCGCGACGGGCTTCTTGGCCTTGTTGGCTTTGGCGCTCTTCCCTTTCTTACGTTTGCCTTTACCGACTAAAGGTCTCTGGTGAGGAGTCGGCAATGTCCATGGAGACAGGTGCTAGCTCCTGGGACAGGGGAATGACGGGAGAAGGCGAGGGCGGGCGGGGGCTCTCTACTGAGACCCCGGAAGTGGCGGTCTCGTGAAGCCTGAAGGACTCCAAGTCCCTAGCATAATTCTCCCTAATATAAGGGTGATCGTCGTTGATGAGTTTCCGAAGAAACTCCACAAGGTGGTCGGACGGGGCCACCTTTCGGACGGGGTTGGCCATATTAGGGCCGCATTAGTTGGGGAGGGTAATGGGGGGGGGGGGGTAGAACTAAACTCCTAACCCTAACCCCGAGGAGACTCGTAATACGTGAAACCCCCGGGCTGACAATTCCCTCAAAAAAGAACCCACCCGTGTGACTTTCCTTGTGCTATACTGGCGAGAAGAAAGGCACAACAATGGGCGCCGCTAATGACGGCATTCTCTGAATGCTTTCGTGGGCGGGCGGGGGCGACAGGGGGCTGTCGAGCGCATCGCTAAAGTCAGCGACAGTGGCGTGATTCGGCTCGATCTGATAACGTTTTCGGACGGGGATCAACCTCCTCGGTAGAGAGCGCCTGAGTCGCCCCCGCCAAATGACTGACCACCGAGGTGGCTTGAAGCAAGCAGTGCTACTATACAGCGCCGTGGCGCTCCTACCGACCACAAGAGACGTAACATAAGCAAGCTCCGTGCCGCGCCCCCTGGTTGAACGCGTCTTGCTAAATAGACATTATTTACTTAAGCCAGGAATAAACACGTAACGTACTTAATCACAAAATAACGGTTTATTATTTCACTTAAACACACAAATTCACAGAATAACGGTTTCACTAAAACACCAATTCACAGTTGTTACTTCATTGAGTGCATTGGGATGTCGCTGCGCCCCCGGAATGGGGCTGGCGGCTGGCGGTCACGGGGCTCTGCCCCCTGGCCGCGGAGGCCATACCTTGGCCCGTGAACACGGGCCCGTCTTTTGGTGGCCTATTTAGGCTGGGCCTAGTGGCGCGCGATTCCCTCAGTGTTCACAGCGACTGCTCGTGAATGGCGGACGTAGCGATTCTTATCCAATTTGCCCCAACCACTCGCAGTGGAGAACCTATAGTCACTTTAAGTGACCAACAAAGAATGAAGACAAATTAAAATCACTTAAAAATATTTAAAGCTATTTAATTTAATTTTGATTAATTAATTAATTTAAATGGTTAATTTTGATCCTTCTTCTTTACAAGTGCATTATTTCTAGACATCTACTGACTACCATTAAATTTATTTATTACAATGGGTACACAACTAACAAAACAATACAACAATACTATACGACCTAACAGTATATATTTAAGAAGAACAAGCAAGAACCTCCATGGACACTCTTTTCTTTTGAAAATGATCATTTGCAATTGGATCACTTCGAGGTTCAGTCGAAGTGACGTGTTATTAATAAAGGGTGTAAAAAGACCCTTAACGAAGCCGAAAGGCACTTGCTCTCCCCGTCATTGCGATCATTTTTTTGTTCTGGACCATACCTGGGAACCTTCTAGTTACGGAGATATTGGAGATCAAAGTTAAAATTTTTTCACAAGTTTATTTTAAATACTACTTTTTAAGGTTTTAACTTTACTTTAATCACCTCCATGACCCGTTTACTATTACAAAGCATCAAGTTTTCAGTGCTTTACATTGAGTTTTAGCATAAAACGTGATTTTTCCCCCCAAAAAAAAAGTCGTTTCCCAGCAATAATTTTTGCGTAGGGTGACTTAGTTTGATGTACATAATGCTTAGTTGTCGGCTTCGTGAAGGGTCCGTTTACACCCTGTACAATAAAGGTTTTCTATTAGGAAATTTTGAGTACCTCCTGGAGTCTGGATTTCAACATAAATAGAGAAATGTACCTACTGTACACACCTCTGGCTACCACTTCGAGGACAGCTGGCGTAAGTACATACCTTCGGGTTATGACAGCTGCGGCGTCGAACACTGCTTCGACGATGACCATCTCTTTATTCCTCTACTTCCTTCAGTGGAAGAATCCTCTCGATTCCAACGTCGCTCAGCTCAACATCTGAAGCTAGTCCAGAACCTGTCATTCAAGCCCACATGATGACCTGTACTCCTCCTGAGTCCTGACTCATTGTTTGGTAAAACATCGCTCAGTTCCGATTCTCGATACTCATATTGCTCACATGCCAAAAGTGCTGATGATCTACCTGGCTGGACTTTAAACTTTTTTCTGTGTCTCGAAAATTTCGCGCTAAACGGAGTCAATACGCCCGGCCCCTAATGGACTTTACTTAGCGCTATTTTCCGAGAGGGCTTTCTATTTTCGTACTGTCAGCTGGTGCAGTTAAATTTCTGCAAACAGTCTTGTAGACGCAAATGGTTCTTCTGCGTAGATTTGAAGCTTTCTATCCACAGGGTGGAATACGCGGCGTAACGGGTGGTGGCTGGCTTCGAAGTGTCCTTCGCTGTTGTACCGCCGCCGCAGCGCGGTGGATTTAAAATCGGCTTTCATAGACTTAGCGATTTCAATTTGCAAGAAGCGATATCCGATATCGCTTCTATTAGTTATTTCTATATACAAAAATGACAGCCAAGTTAATTATGCACAAAAACGAAGGAATTATAATATTTTTACGAAAAATTTGTATGAAGCTACAGTGACAAATCTAATTTTCTCTTAAACAGAAAGGGTTATAGTACACACGGCGGCACATGAAGCTGTACATTTCCAGTATAACTTGGCCTCGCTTTGTATAGATTTCTTACATTGAGAGATCCGCATAAACTGGTTATGTATAGCTCGATTGGCCGTCGTGCGTACTAACTATTTATGATTTTTATCATACTCTAAAGGCAGCACAGTAAAGTCTATTATAACTCTTTGCTATATTTAGTAAATACTTGTTCTTATTTCAATCAAATATTCACAAATCGCTCGCTTACTGCTTACAAAACCATCACAACGTTCGTTCGTCAGTGCGGTACATTCGCGACTTCTTGCGTACCGAGTGTATACCCAACTCGAGGCGTGTAGGTATGACTCGCGTTCCGACCGTTTGTACGAAGATACACTAAAATAGTATCACCCCTATATCCTCGAAGTAGTCGGCAGAGGTTTATAGTACACCCACACTTGGACAACTATGTTTGAGCTAGATATTTATCAACAAAAAATGAGTTTTAAAACTTTGTATAAAACCAAAATACAAAATAACAAATTGTTCAGTCTATGCGGGATACAACTGCACCAAAACATATTTCATGATTAAATGAAGTACTCTCACATTTTAGAAGAAACAAGTCTAAATTGGTGGGTAAACTTTCCATTCTATGATTTTATAGTCGCAGAGAAAAGATTTAGTGTTAGCAGTTACACAGTTGTGAACAATCTAAATTATAAAATAAATAATATATGGAAAGTTTAACCACCAATTTAGACTTGTTTGTTGTTCTAAAATGTGAGAGAACTTCATTTAATCGTGAAATATTTTTTGGCGCAGTTGTATCCCGCATAGACAAAACAATTTGTTATTTTGTATTTTGGTTGTATACAAAATTTTAAAACTCATTTTGTGTTGATAAATATCTAGCTCAAACGTACTTGTCCAAGTGTGGGTGTACTGTAAACCTCTGCCTACTACTGCAGGGATATAGGGGTGATGCTATTTTAGTGTATCTACATACAAACGGTCGGAACGCCAGTCATACCTACACGCCTCGGGTTGGGTATACACTCGGTACGCAAGAAGTCGCGAATGTACCGCACTGACGAACGAACGTTCTGTGTAAGCAGTAAGCGTGCGAATTGTGATATTTGATTGAAATAAGAAAAAGTATTTACTAAATATAGCAAAGAGTTATAATGGACTATACTGTGCTGTCTTTGGAGTATGACAAAAAATCATAAATAATTAGTACTATAATCACCTGTTAGGAATATTACGGTTTTCTTTTCTGATTAAGAGAAAATTAGAGTTTTCATACTAGCTTCATACAAATTTTTCGTAAAAAAATTATAATTCCTTCGTTTTTGTGCAAAATTAACTCGGGTCTCATTTTTGTAGATAGTAATAACTAATAGAAGCTATATCCGGTAAAAATACCGGCACTTGCAAATTGAAATCCAAGTCTATGAAAGCCGATTTTCAGCCCACCCTGCGCCGGAGTCATAGACGGACAGTATTTTCCTGTAAAAAGTAAAGTAACTTTACTTGTCATTAAAAAAATCGTTTACACCTCTAGTTCATATAAAATTGACTCAAATTAAGTCGTTCGCTATTTTTGCACAAATAATATGTAGTTGAGTTGAGCAAGCTTAGGAACAAACTTAATAAAATATCATCTGCCTAGTATATTGGGGTCGGCTGCCATTGCCGCGGGTATTTTACATGGAGCGACTGCCTATCTGACCTCCACACCCCAGTTAGTACTGGGTAATAAGATGCCCCTTGGTAAGACTGGTTGTCAAACTTTTTGGGCCATTGACTACCTAACGACTGTCAAAGATCTACAAATGACACCCGGGACCAACGGCTTAACGTGCTTTCCGAGGCACGGAAACTCGGTATGTAATGGGTGGTCACCCATCCACAGAACAACCAACATTAATAAAATATAATAAGTTGCAATTGAAACAAAAAATGGATAAGCGATAAATATAATAATACAAGGTACGACGCGAAAACGGTTACCACGTTATATTCTGAACACCCCACATAGAAATTTGTAATTTTAAGAAAATCGGCAGTTCCATACATTTTGACGGTGTAAGTATTGAACTGGACAAGTTCCGTCCGAACTGGAAGGAGGACGCGCGGGTTTGCGAGAAATGGAAGGAATGGAGGGAGGCCTTTGCCCAGAAGTGGGACAGAGCAGGCTAAGAAAAAAAAAAAAAAAAAAAAAATATTGCTGTTTTGTAGAAAACAGATGTTTTTTTTTAATAACCGACGAAAAATGTCTATGTAGGGGAACCCCCCAATATGTGGGAACCCTTCTAGCGTCGGTGTTCCTTCCACCCTGTATAAAACAAAATAAACGAAAGATACAAAAAAAATCTGTATGCTTAATTAAAATGCACTTAAAGACGAAAATCATGATCCAAAGTTTGGTGGCCGTGCTATCAACCGTCGAGGAGTTCTCTCTCGAGTAGACGATCCTGTATTATCAACCAAAGGACCAAATGTGTGTGCAAGGTAAGTTAAATAAAAGCTAGAAAAATACTGTCGTTTGCAGCTCCTCGGTAATTTGACTAATGTCAAAGAATACATAATAGTATAAGTACAGAAGATTCAATACCCAATGACATTGAAATAAATAGCGACTTTTGCACGACACAATAAAGTGCAATTCAGGCCACACATCACTAATTACCTACAGTTATATTCACCTACACTACAAGTAGCCTCTCTTTTCATAGCGTATCTCTATATCTTCTGAATACGTTAGGATTGTCTTCTTTTAAATAATAATTTATCTGAATATTAATTACCAATCATGTGCCTGGTACCTACTGTACTTTATTAAACCTAGGATCGGTGCTTACTTAGTAGTATGTAGATCAGAAAACTATTTTATTTTACAATGTCTGCATGGTTAGGTACTTTAACCTAAGAAGAAATAACTACGTAAATACGTGTTACATAAATAAGAATAACAAATGTAAACAGTAAACACCCACCAATGACTATGTGAAGCGCGTGCGACGCGGCCGTCGCGCAGCAGCCCTGCTGAATTAGTCCGTCACTCCATGTACTTGTAGCTTCATACCAAAACTGCGGAGTGCGTCTGTGCTAATGTTTAGTCCTCCCGCCGCGTCCTCCCGCAGAAACAGGCTTTGATACCTCTTTTGTGTGATCAGGCGTTACGAAGACATGTTTAACAATTGCTGAAAAATTGTTCAAACAAAATGATTATGTAAATAAATTCGTTTTCGGTCCTTTTCTGTTGTACCACTATTGGTCGAGGCAAAAAGGGCAGCGTGTGCACGGGATTTCGTTTTGAAAATGAGTACATGTAGCTTTTGTAGATATTACCAAGGAACTTATACAACGTGTAACATTCCTGAAAGTAGTTGGTTCAGAATCGGCTTCTGAATCGATATCCGTCATAAAAAATAGGTGTTAAATTTTGACGGAAAAATCTTTTAAATAACTTAAATTAGAAACACAGTATCATGACAAATTTATACAATCCTTAATTCAAGGAAATTGAAACCTTAATTCAGTGCAATAAAGGCTACTAAAACGCACGACATTATTTGTAGTTCGCTCATAGCTCGTAATACACACACGTAAATAATATCAATGCATTTTACATTAAAAGTAGTGTGCATCAAATAAACAGGTAATTTAAAGGAATTTCAACTTTATCTCCAATGAGTAAGGCTTATTTGAATGCACGACCAAACTTAGTTGGTCATCAGAGTAGCCCTACACAATAACAAACATTTTTTACAAAATAAAATTATTTAATTTGAAGAAATTTAAAACTTATTGCACAGACATAAAGCATTTGCAGGCAGGTTGGTTGTCAGGCTTGTGTCTTTGACGTTGACGCCATATGACATAAGTACCTAACCTCAAAAGCACAAGATCTAGTGTAGTTGTTATTTTATTTACTTCGGTGACATTGTTGTTTCCGAGCGCGATGGCTTTCTTTTTTTTTTTTTAATGAAGTATTTTTTTTTTACAAATGGCTCCGTCTTAGATAAACACTATGCGTAGGTTTCGGCATCGCCCATGCAAAGCGGGGAGCGGGGTGCTAATAAGTTATAACAGAATAACTGTCCCAAATGTAAGTACAAAGAATGGACACCCTATTAGAAAGAGATGACATCCACTCTCGAAGTTCTCTCACTCGGAACGGCTTTGCGTTGCTCGTAATCATTCCAGTTAGTATATAAGTTCCTTGGATATTACAGACACATCAAGCTACTACAATCTGTCAAATTTCTTAAATAGATTTTCAACTTTATCGCTAAAGTATTAGGTTCAAGGTTGATTGGGAAAATTTGACAGTTTCGGGTAGCTTGATGTGCAGCGTATACCACCCGGACCGTAATAAAAAATCGATTGGATACCTCATCAAAATCGGCTCAGAACTTTAGTCGCTGTTGTTGGAACATAAAAATGTTACAAAAACACACACAAACATCATCATCTGCCTAGCCTTTTCCCACCTATGATGGGGTCAGCTTCCAGTCTAACCGGATGCAGTTAAATATCCGTATTTTAAATGGAGCTACTGCCTATCTGACCTCCACAACCAAGTTAGTACTGGGTAGGTAATACGATACCCCTTGGTAAGGCTGGTTGTCAGACTTTCGGGCCACTGTAACGACTGTCAATGATCTAAAAATGACAGCCGGTGCTTTTCGAGGCACGGAGGAAACTCGGTGTGTATAATAATGGTCACCCATCCACGTACCTAGGCTAGCGCGGCTTAACCTGAAGATCGACCCGAGGGGGTTATTATTTAGCCACGAGCTCCTCGCACATACACACTGTATAGACGGATAAAAAAAAACAGCTAAATCCTAAGAGTACCTATATTAATAACTAGTGGCCCGTCCCGGCTTTGCACGGGTGGACATTTATTTTTTTAACATTTTGGGATAAAATATAGCCTATGTTACTCAGGGATAATGTAGCTTTCTAATGGTGAAAACATTTTTGAAATTGGCACAGTAGTTTTTGAATTTATTCATTACAAACATACACACCCACAAAAATACAAATCTTTCCTCTTTATAACATTAGTAAGATAAGGGAGGCCAAATCGAACAAGCCGTTCTCAAGTGCTAATGGCTTCATACATGTGCCAATTGATTTTAATTTATAAGTATAAATACAGATAGCTACTTACATTTCTGCGTTGTTTTTTGTCAGTTTTGCTGGAGTTATAATAAAATTAAGAGTGATATTTTATGATAATACTCTGAAAACCAGAACTTTGAAAATATAAGCTAGCGAAATGAACCAAGTGTGAAAATTTGAAACATACCTTCACCATAAATATAAAAATTTGAAGGTAGGAGTTGAAATAATATGCATTAGTAATAAACTTTTAGTTTTTTTAGAGATCTTTTTTTAATTTATTAAACAACTATTATTAATTTAACTAATTATTGTTCTTTCAATTAAAATTATACAAAAAAAAAACGAAACATTTTTAGTTGAAAAAATTGAATGGACAACGCCATCTATGTTTTTGGTGTGTGAACTAAACGCTGGATTGTTGATTTAAGTTGTTTTGTACAGCGTTGGCCCAATTCCAGAGTTTCAAATTCAAATGAAAACTTTAATAGGCATCAAGTAAACGGACAGATACCAAAATGGCCGATGAATTATAAATCTTAGCTTTAGAATCAACATCAGAATGAACTACTAAAGAATCCTGGGCACACTATATTGATGAAAAAAAAGAAACAATTTAAAGTAAAGTAGGCTGAATGAATGATACCTTTGTTTAACAAAAACATTTTTCGTCGTTGCAACTTAAGTTGCTACTCCCTCGCTCACACCTATATCGTCGTCCTTTTCTTTTCATAACACGTAACATAGCTTCCTGTTGATTGTTCTAGCTAGATCATTCGAATTCTAGAACGTTCTTAAAAATCTGGCAACATCGCATCCATTTCCGGAAACCTTCGTTTATGTTATAATGCTGGTCCCAGACTTAGGGTTTAGATATTTTTTAACCAACTACATAAAAAAATGAGATTATGCATTAAATAAACTTCACGTTAGAAATAAATTGATAAGTATATATATATATATGTATAGAGATACTGGTGACTGGTAATTAGTGACTGACTTAAACACGTGATTATACAGAAACATTTTTTTTTTCCCATTCACTTTTATCCCAATAACACAACAGCCGCATGAAATTCGCGCGCGCTCACATTTGACCTATCAGCTGTTAGCCGCGTGACGCCGTTCTGTCTCATTACCTACTATCGTACCGTGCTACAGTGGGTAGTATAAAAAAAATAATGTTTCTTGGAAAAGTTGTCAATTATCATGAGTCACCAATCACCCCATATAGTTGGAAAAATGGTTGTATGAGTCTAAATAAAACTGCTAAACTAATATTATAAAGGGTTATAAGGCAGGTAAGTAAGTTTACCAGTTTGGTTGTAGGGGGTCAGCTTCGGATCGACTAACCCGCATCCGGAAATTCTTTCAATAATGGGAAACTACATTATCCCTAATGTCGTAGGCCTCGAGCGAAGCCGTGAACAAGCTGCAATGGATTATAGAATTTAAGGATTTTCAGACAAGTGTAATAATGCACACCCATGAATGGGTGACCACCCATTACATACCGAGTTTCCTGCGTGCCTCGGAAAGTACGTAAAGCCGTTGGTCCCGGCTGTCAATTGTAGATCTTTGACAGTTGTTGTTTGTGAAATTCTGACAACCAGTCTTACCAAGGATTATCTTTAACCCTTAAATGCATAAAGTTGTAAAACTGCAACATACCATTCAAACGACCATAAAATTATTAGTATGAGTTCATTGCATGCTGTTGCAGGATTATCACTATCATGGTTATGGGTGAATATCAACAACGTGCATTTTTATTCAATTTTGGTGGCGAAATTTTTTCTTCATTATTCGTCAAAAATAAGGGGCTGGTATAAGAATAGAAACTCCAAGCTGGAAGGATCTTCAAGAGGGCTGAGAAAATCTCGATAACTTTTTGAGATATTTTAGTTCAAAGTCTAGTGTGGCCACCAAAATTGAAAATCGCCCACCAAAATCGACAGTGCCCACCAAAATTGAAAATCAGTGGCACCAAAATTTAATTTCTCCGTCACAAACCTCAATCTCACTAATAAAGCTCAATGTAACTAATCTCACAAATTCTCATTCTCATCAATAACTTCATGGGTTGTTAAAAAATATTTATTATTATTTATCAGATCTATCATTATGAGTTTATGACACAAAAAAAAACGAAAACAAAAAAACATTAATATTTTTATTGTAAACAAAATTAATAATAAAGACCAAGTGGTAATAAAGTCCAAATCTAGTGGAGATAAGGTCGTTTCGAAGCCGGAAATTCCGTCGGAAGTAGAAAACTGCTACGGCAAGTTGTACGCATCGCATGCATCTCGACCTGATCCCGAAAATAAGGATTCCAGCGCCACCTTAGGCTTAGGTCCCGCCATTTCACAGAAGACCTACCAGAATTCAGCCAAAACAAAATCGGGGCGTCACTTAGACAGCTTAAAAATGGAAAAGCGCCTGGTGAGGATGGGGTAACAACTGAGCTCCTGAAAGCGGGAGGAAGTCCTGTATTAAGAGAGCTACGGGAGCTTTTCAACTCGGTCCTATTCTCTGGGAGAACTCAAGAAGCGTGGTGAAGGAGCGTGGTCGTTCTTTGCTTTAAAAAGGGGTACAAGACCCTATTCAAGAATTACTGACCCATTTCGCTCCTTAGCCACGTGTAGCTGTTTTCAAAAGTCATCACGAAAACCGAAACAATCACTGTGTCATGGGCTTTAATAAACATGTATTGTATTTTTCTATGATTTGACTCCTCAGCTCATGCACACCTACCCGCATTAGGGCATAAGAAGATGTCGTGCACTTAGTTGTGTTATTCTATTATTTTCTACAATTACCCTTTTACGAGTTTACTAAAACTACTACGAAATTCTAATGTCATTTTTGTTACTGACTTATTGTATCAACTCACTACGCAAATCGGCCTCATGTATTTATAAGTTATAATATTGTATTTTCTCTGTAAGTGATTGTAAATCTTTTGAGAAAATAAATGTCTAAAACCGTAAAACCGTATCACGAATCGTCTAGCGCGAAGACTCGACGATTTCCAGCCACGGAAGCAGGACGGGTTTCGAAGAGGATTCAGCACCACAGACCACATCCACACAGTGCGGCAGATCATACAGAAGTTCGAAGAGTATAATCGGCCTCTGTGTCTTACATTCGTGGACTACGAGAAGACTTTTGACTCTGTCGAGTCAGTTCTGGAGTCTCTGCAGCGATGCCAAGTTGACTGGCGATACATCCAAGTGCTGAGAACTCTTTATGAAAACATCACAATCACCATCCAAACTCAGAACCCGCAAATAGAGCATATCCCATTGCGTCAGGGGGTGCGCCAAGGGGACGTAATTTAGCCGTTATTTAGGGAAATCATCAAATGACCCCCCCCTCCCCCCGCTCTGGGCGGATTGAAAGGGAGTGTCAGACTTGTGTCCGTGTTCCTTCTTAGCCCTTTGTGTTTCAGGGCCGCGGTATCACTTTCGAACAGTCCCGCAGCCCCTCACCAACGCACCTGGCATTAACATCAACGGCGAGTACATCTTACACTTGAGATTTCCATTGCAGATGAAATCGTCATGCAGCAGATGCTGGATGGCCTAGTTGATTCATCAATACGCATTGATCTCAGGGTGAACTTGGACAAAACCCAGGTGATGTTCAAAGATCACGTCACCCGGAACCAGGACCTATTGTTGTCAATGGCGGTCCTCTCGAGGTTATTCCAGAATATGTTTATCTAGGGCAAACTCTGCAGTTTGGTAAGAACAACTTTAAGAGGGAGACTGACAGAAGAATTCTGCTGATTTGGGCAACTTTTGGGAAACTTCGTACGGTCTTCTCGTCGCGTATTGCACAGAGCCTAAAGACTACGGTCTTCAATCAGTACGTCCTGCCTGTTATGACTTACAGGGCTGAAACGTGGACATTCTCGGTACGGCTGGTCCATAAATTCGAGGTTGATCAGCGAGCTACGAAAGGGCTATTCTTGGACTCAATGCTTTATAATGTATTTTTTTGTTGTTCCAAACAAAATAAAAAATATATTAAAGCCAAGATGAGACACAATGAAACAGCAAACAGATCATTACCATTTTACCAACGCTCTGTGACTAAGCTCTGCAGATTTCAGTTAAACTAAAAAACCTTAACTCAATATTTGGATGCTAATCACCAGACTAGATCAATGGTTTCTACAATCAGTCTTTAAATCTAAGAAAGGAATTTGTAGTTTTCAAATATAAATCTTCTCTCATCGTTACTAAAAAAAACTTAAAAACAAGAAAACACTCGTTTTCTTTTTTCCTAACAACTCTTTTTCGCAGTGTTTCAGCCTATTTGGGATAGCTCTTTATTTTTGCTTTTCTTCTTCTTTCTGCCATTCTCTTTTTAACCAGCCTCTCTTTGCTGGTCTGTTGTGGCATTCTTAAAAGCAACAAAATAAAAATATATTACTGAGAAACTTGATCATTAGTACGCCACCCTTATAATAATTGGTCTTACTTACTGCCAAGTACATAACATTTATTTGTTTGCTAATTAAACTGTCCTGCAACGTAAAAACTGGCTATATAGATACAAACCATACATATACAGTACATACTTAAAATTTGGTGGCTCGTTTTCAATTTTGGTGGTGGGAAAACGCCACCAAAGCCACCAAAATTGAGCCACCAAAATTGGGACCAGGCATAAAAAAAATCTTTAAAAATAGGGGTTTTAAGTTCCAATTAAATTGATGTTACTGATTTATACGAAACCCTAATCACTAGCTATAACGTGTAGCTTACTATTAAATTACTTTAAAATCGACAGCAAATCGATCCACCAAAAATTGAACAATTCTTGTCCCCCGTCCCACTCAAGGTGAGTACTTAAGTTTTTGGGGGTAATCAAAGCACTAATCACATATCTGTTACGCGCAAGTGCTGGCCAAAGACTTAGAGTTGCGAAATAATAAAACACTATTGATCACACACGCCCGAAGCTTCGTGTTATAGTAAATTGAAAAAGTGCGAACAAAATTTTGATTTTTGCTTGGACAAACTTTGATCGAGTGTCCAGTGCTTTTAAATTAGATTTTCTAATATGGTTTAATTGTTTTTAGATAGTGTGTCTCATGCATATACTAAGGAAATCGTTTATTTGCTATTTTACCCCAAATTGTTACTTTGGTGAATGCAATTATATCAAAAAATGGAACTGGGACAAGCCACCAAACTTGAATTTTAAGGTGATTTTTTTTTTCCTGATTTTTTATATATACTTATAAAAACAAAAAATGTGGCCCTAATTGAACCCAGTTACGTAGATCACTATAAAAAAAAAATAAGAAACATCCTATCATTTTACACCTCGATTCTCAACGTGGACACGTAAAATTTGCTGCCGTGATATTCACCCTTATATATTTAATCGAGTGGCAACACACTTTTAAAAAAATATTTACGATTTTTTTTATTTTTTTTCCCTGAATCAGCATATTCATGGCTCCAAAATATATTTTTTCTCGGTCTAAAAATAAAATCATGCATTTAAGGGTTAACTGTGGAGCTCAGATAGGCAGTCGCTCCATGTAAAATACTGGTATTCAGCTGTATCCAGTTAGACTGGAAGCCGACGCCAACATAGTTGGGAAAAGGCTAGGCAGATGATGATGACTTACGCCCGTAACAAAAGGTTTTTTAATCATTATAAGTACATACTATGATGTCTCAATCGCGACGTTATTGCTTTTGCTGGATAATGCTGTCGTTTCCGTAGCCTTTATGTTAATTTAGTTCTAAATTATGGTGTTTCTTCCATTCTCATCAACTGAACGTCATCAAGAACGCTGACCGCTCAAACAAACTTTCTCAATTTTTTTTATTCCAGTCTTTTCCAAAGTATGTACTAAGTAGCTAGTAAAGTACCTATTGCGATTCTGCAAATAAACAATTATACTTATATCATAAAACAATAGCTTAGTACTTTAAGACGCGACTGTATAACATGCGCAAACACATCCCCTCCGCTGTCACTCAGCGTTCTTTTTACGTGACGCGACCTATACCTAGGTACTAAGAACAAAACAAAAATCATTTATGCAAACGTCTGGTACAGGCATTACATTTTTTTTTCACTCAACCGTAGGTAGATCAACATACAATAATTATAATTTTGAAGGTAGGTAGTCGTTACTCGTACCAAAGTGTCGTTTTTCCAACACCGCGCCATGTTGCCGTTCTTCTCATTCCCGACGGCCAGCGCAGCGCACGTTGCTAGCAAAACTTTATTTCTTTAAAATAGTTTATTTCTGCTAAATTTCTCGTGATTCGTGTTAAAATGAATTAAAATTGAAGTTGTTATGGGTAAGTCAGTTATTTTAATCTAAAAAACTCTTGTGAATTAAGATTTTTGGAGGATATGAGAAACGTGCTACAAGGTGACGCCATGACGCCATTTTCTAACAATGTTCTTTGTTCGAACTTTACTACATGGGGCTTTATAATGTAAAATGCAACATGACTGTCTTTCTGCTTGTTCTTTAGATATAAATAACTAAAAAACGAATACTTTTTTTGACAATAATTAAGTTTCCATGCCATGGAACTTGGTTTTAGTGAACGCGATCCAAATGTAGCTGGTGAAATCAGTTGCACGAAAATCAAGCGTCAGTGGGTTGTCTTAGGGGCGGATTGTTTCGATATTTAAACTCATTTATACAGAACATAATTAGTGAAAACGCCTAACCAGTGTTTAATGTTCCCTGTTCCCACAGTTGGGACTCAGGCCACCCCTCTGTGAGGTAATAGACTATGTGAGATCCACCACGCGGACCCAGCGCGGGTGTAAAACTAAAAACGAAGGCACATTCGATTTTTTAAATTTTGAATCTAGATGACTTCGATTTTTAATTTTTTTATCTAGAATGAGCTTACACAATATCAATTCTGGTATTTCTTAGTAGGTAGTTCTCCTGTCTCCGAACTGTACCTACTCGCCAAACAAAAAGTTTTCAAAACGCATTCTCAATAGTGGGCGAAGCGGCCATTTTGTGATCGTGATTTGTTCAGTTGGCGAATCGAGAAAGATAGAAAACGGGATGTAGTCAGTAATAATCAGTTTTCTCACGATGATTTCGTTCACCATGTTGAACATAACATAAAGGCAGAGGAGGGTTGCAGTGTAGTCTTAGGGGCGCTATGAAAAAAGGACTTAGAAAAAATTTCAGACATACTTACAAGTTTTTTTTTTTTCGGAAATTTCCTAATTTTATTGCTGTATCAGATTGACCTAGACCATAGAAACCATTTAGGTTCTGAGACGCATAGTCTTCCGACGCGCCGTTTCCGAATTATGAGAAAACTAAACATTTTCTAAGAATTTTTTGTCCCAATTTTTTTTTTTCAATCCAAAAAATATTTTTTTTTCTTTGCTGGTTATAGTGCCCCTAAGCTTATAATCCAACTCCGACAAATCCGCCCCTAAGACGACCCACTGACCCAGAGCTGTACTTAATACTTCCACCAGTTACGTTTAAGTCCCATGTGATGATGTGACCGTTTTCCTAGTAATGAAATAAATCCACACCTCGTTGGTCTCGTGGTTGCAAGCGCGACTGCTGAGCATGAGCTCCTGGGTTCGATTCCCAGGTCGGGCAAAGTGTTATTGGGTTTTCCATCAAGAATTTTTCAGTAGCAGCCACGGAGTCTGGAATGTGCCTGGTTGATGGCAATAGGCTCTCCCTCAACTTCGTGGGACTTAAACCTGGGTGGCGAAATGTTGTTGTACTATTAGACACACCTCTGCCTATCCCTTTCGGGATTACAGGCGTGATATTAAGTGTTTTTCTCCTACTGTTCTGATTAAAATTTCATGTTGTTAAGAACATAGTATTCTTGAACTCATATTTTTATGAAAAACTTCCTATCTCCAAGTTATAATCGTTATTTCTCGCGAAAATTGCTTTTAAATTTAGAAAAGTGTTTACATATTGGTGCTCGTGACTGTACCCCTGAGACGGTTACCACTGAGTTAATTACAAAACCAATTTTCTGTACATAAATTTCTTTTGTATTTCAGATAGTGACGTTTCACGAAGATTACCGAGAATGGTCGAACGTTACCGAGTCCACACGAACGCTTTTCTCCATGAACTACAACGCGCCAGAAGCTAGCCACGTAATAATATCTACAGTAATGTATCTTCATACAAGCGGGCGGGACGCGAGTCATCCCTACTCTACTCGAGTTCGGTATACACTCGGTACGCAAAAAGTCGCGAATGGCGCACTGACGAACGTTGTGACGGTTTTGTAAGCAGTAAGCGCGCGATTTGTGAATATTTGATTGAAATAAGAACAAGTATTTACTAAATATGGCAAAGAGTTCAATAACGCATCGAGATAACATTTGGGACTCAGCTGAAAAAATACTCAGGTAAATTACTTACTGAAATAATATTCATTTGTGTTTTGTTTAAGGTGCTCCCACACAGCAGTTATATAACGTTAGAGAGCGACATATAACATTTGTTTTTAAACAAATTATAAATAAATAATATAATTCATTAATATAATTTTATTATTATTATATTTCTTAACATGTTGTAGAGTATTGTTACACGCTATTATAAATGTTATCGTGTTACACAATGTTTTATAACGTTATATAACTGCTGTGTGGGAGCACCTTTAGGTTTTATTTTATTAACACTGAAAACGGGATTTAAGTGAAACAAAAGATAATACATCAAAACCAACAATAAAATTTAAAAAAAAAAAACAAAACAACAACAGCAAAAAAAACATACACAAATAAAAACAAAAACACAAAACAAACAAACAATTAAATAAATATCATAGCCGAAATACAGGCTCTTGCCTAGTTCGGCTACAGATGTTCAATTCTTTTGCATAATGAAAAAAATAAAGGGTGTAAAAAGATCCTTAACGAAAACGAAAACCACATATTCTGCCCATCATTGGGATCATTTTTTTCTTCTAGAAAATACCTGGGAAAGCACAGGTTCTGGAGATACCTATTGAAGGTCAAAGTTCCAATTTTTTCACAAGTTTTTTTTTTTAAAACCACTTTTTAAGATTTTAACTTTACTTTAATTAACTCCATGACCCATTAACTATTCAAAGCATCCATCAGGAGTAAGTTTTGAGTGCGTAACATTGAGTTTTACCGTGAAACGTGATTTTTCACACCAAAAAAAAAAGTCCGTAGGAAAAATCCCGACCTCCGCGCAAGCGGAACCGCAGACCAAAGCTAGTATAAAATACTAACGTCATATCTTATTTTAATTTCAGGAACTCTCATCAAACGTCAGCATCCCATCTAACATCATCGGCTGCCTCCGTTGATGCAGGTTTCGAGTAAACGGCCAACAGATGGCAGCACTCTCCATCATACATCAAGGGAGGTCGTAATTTTAGTACCATAAACTTGTCTGGTGTCTACTATGACGTCTAAAAGCAGTATTGTGTTAATTAATCTTTCTTTAATGTGGGAAAGAGATAGGTCATCGTGTATAGCTCTGTCTCTTTCACCCTCTGCTATACGGGGTGGAAAGGCAACCGACGCGAAAACGAAACAGAATTTTTTCATGGGTTGTTTAAAAAAAAATGAGCTGTTTCCTACAAAAGTGCAATGCCTACACGATCAAAATGTGTTGAACAACTGTTTTTTTTTTAATAACCGATGAAAATTTTCTATGTGGGGTCAGATTGATGTACTGAATACGAGGTAACCGTTTTCGCGTGGGTGTCCCTTCCACCTTCCACCCCGTGTATGTGGTCGTACACTGTATAGACCTTTTAACCCTTTTTAAGGTAGAGGCAATATACGTGCCACCAACAAATTTATTTTTTATACAGAAATATCACCACTTTAGTATGGACATTGGCATTTAAGGGTGTAAAAGGACCCTTAACGAAGCCGAAAGGCACTTGTGCTCCTCGTCATTGCGATCATTTTTTTGTTCTGGGCCATACCTGGGAACCTTCTAGTTACGGAGATATTTGACCCCAAAAAAAAAGTCGTTTCCCACCAAATTTTTTTGCGTAGAGTTACTTAATTTGATGTACAGAATGCTTGGTTGACGGCTTAGTGAAGGGTCTGTTTACACCCTGTATACTGTTTTCTAATTTTACACATATTTTCCGGCAATAAAAAAAAAACAAAACAAAAAAAAAATTGAAGTAGGTAAGTACTTACTTGTTTAAAATTTTTAGAAATGAAAAAAAAAAATCCTAATTAATATAAAAATATCCTTATTAACATAAATAATACAATTTCGTTTTCCTACCACTTCCGGTTTTCTCTGCCTTATAAAGGGTTAAGGGTGAAACTTATAATCACTTTATTTTGTATCTTTTCTTTTTATAATGTGTGTAGGTGTACTATTAGATACATCTCTGTCTTACCCGTCGGTTACTACAGGCATGATGCTATGTTTATTCTGAACTGTTGTGTTGCAAATCATCGTGTGCGTTTTTTTTTTGTGCTTTAGACCTGTCAAATGCGAGTCGGGCTCCGCACTATGGGTTTCGTACCACCGTATAAAATTATCTTCGTGTTTTATTATTTTCGTGGTTTTAATAGGTACTTATGTAAGTATATGGAATAATATAAAGACACTAATGTTTACTTACTAGAGAGCGAGCGGGAAACGATTAAAAAAAATCTATAACGGCCCACCAAAAGATATAAGAATTATTTTCATCAATGAACATCTTTAAAAATTGACTATGTTTGTTTCATTGTTTGACTTTTTTGCCACCGACTTCCGAAACTATTAGCATTTTAATTTAATTTAATTTAATTTAATTTAATTTAATCATTTAATTCAAGTAACAAGACTCATAGTGTTAGTAACAAATTACTTATAAAACTATGTTAGTAATACACTCACAAAGACAAAAACCGAAACAGATGTTGACATCACTGCTGCAAGGTGACAGGCCCAGCCGAAACCTTGCAGCAGTGGTTCACAAACTCACAATCAAGCCTGCTTGCTATCATATATAGGATTCTGTTAGCGCTGCCCCGCACCCTACGGACCAAGGAAGCACACCGCTTCCGCATCACCGTGTAGAAACAGTCCACGTGAGCTTCAGCAAACATCCCTGATGCGCTGCAGTATCGGGGCAACCCCATCAGCTTCCTGAATGCATTATTGTATTGGACGCGAAGGGCGCTGTATGACTTTTGAGTATAATGAACCCACAGACTACAAGTATAAAAAGACGTGCAGTACGCACTAAATATAGTGCACTTGACCTCTTTAGAGGCACGCCTGAATCTGCAGGCAATCATGTTGGCTCTCACACACAGCGCCCTCCGCTCCCTATCAATATCCTCATCGTCTTTGAGGTCAGTGGTCAATAAGTGACCCAGATATTTAAATCGGTCCACCCTCACAAGTGGTACACCGCTTATCCTCACTGAAGGTACTTCTTCTGGGTATTTACCCCTGGCCCCAAAGACCACACTACCACACCAGACTTTTTTGTGTTTTTTTGGAAATCGTTTTTTTGCAAAAAGTTTTTTTTTGTTTTTTTTTTAATTTTTCTTATCGGTTCATAGATAACGGTGTTAACGGAGGTAAACAACATAAAGAAAAAATACAACCGAATTGAGGACCTCCTCCTTTTTTTTAAATCGGTCAAAAATAGGTTCAAGTTGTATTTAGCCAACCAACAGTAGTGTAGTATAACATGGACTTATTTTTTTTTTTTTACGGATTCGTAATCATCAAATGACTTCTCCCGCTCTGGGTGGAGTGGGAGGGAGTGTCAGACTCTTACTGACTAAAACCCATCCATGTTGGATCCATGGGCAGTAAACATTGAGTTCTGCGAATGGGTGTGGTTTCGGAGACAAACCAACAAACAAAAACCCCCGGAGTAAATTGGTGGAAATATTTTACCAAAATGTCAGGGGACTCCGCACCAAATTGGAGGATTTTTATGAAGGAGTTTTGTCTTCAAGCGCAAACTTATTTGCCATAACAGAAACAGGTTGCAATGAATCTATACGTGACGCAGAATTAATTCCACCTGGTTACTCCATAATACGATGTGACCGAGCAGATGGGCGCAAACACGGAGGCGCGTGTCTCGTGGCCACACCGAGTTTTGAGCTGCGGCGAGCGTCCCTACCCGGCGACGTCAACATCGATCATCAGGTATTCGAACTGGTTTGTGCGTCAGTGTACCAGCGTAATAGATTATTATTGTTGTTATGTGTTGTTTATATCCCGCCTAATAGTAACGAAAACGAATACATGGCCCTATTTAGAATTATTGAACGATTGTGTAAATCTTATAATGACACTATTGTAATAGGTGACTTCAATTTGAATTCTTGTCCTGTAAACGTTCTTAATTATTTTAAATGTTTTGAATCATATTGTGGATTCACTCAGAGTAACAAAGTAGATAATTGCAATGGTCGACAACTGGATCTAGTGTTGAGTACATTCGCGGAGGAAGGAAGTGTGAGCGTGCGCGCGGCGGAGGCGCCTCTCGTGCCGGTGGACGCGTATCACCCGCCGCTTGAGGTGTCGGTGAGTCTGCGCGTGCGTCAGTGCCAGCGCGCGGGCTCATCAGCACCAACAGCGGATACCCATGAACCTGTTGGCTGGAATTTCAATAAAGCCGATTTTTTCGTGTTGTATTCATCAATTGCATCCGTAGATTGGGCTCCAATGTATGAGTTAGATTTACAAAGGAGTTTAGACTTTTTTATAATATTATTAATTCCATTTTCGATGATTGCGTTCCAAAGAAAAAGCGAAGCCGTGTAAGCTCAAGGTATATTTACCCTGAGTGGTACACTGCTGAAATAATTCGCGACATAAAATTAAAAGCGGTCCTACATAAACGGTACAAAACAAGTGGGGTGAGGTCTGATTACGAAGCGTTTGCTCAGTGTAGAACCAAAATTAAAAATTTAATACACTGTGCTCGCGAACAGTACGAGAATCGTGTTCAATATCAAATGCTGGAAGACCCAAAGTCGTTCTGGAATTATGCTAAATCTAGAAGAGGTAGTAGAAGTCCGCAAAAAATTTTAAAGAATGGCGAGGCGTTGGCTGACGAACAATGCGTTCGGGAGTTTGCTGAGTACTTTTATTCGGTGTATAGTACGGAGCAAGCCGAGTTAAATGTAAGTGCAGCTATGGCGGAAGCGGGTGGAGAGAACGGGGCGGCGCGGGTACATCTTGATCTCTTGCAACTGTCGGACGTATGTTGCGCGCTACGTCAACTGAAACCGAAAAGGTCTTCGGGGCCGGACGGCATCCCGCCTTACATCTTTAGGGATTGTCGAATGGTGCTAGCCAAACCGTTGCAATATATTTATAATAAATGCCTGAATGGAGCTATTTATCCCGAGAGGTGGAAGATTACCCGCGTTGTTCCGGTGCCAAAGGGAGGCGCAGGGACGACGGTGGATGGTTACAGGCCTGTCGCAGTGCTGTCGACCCCGGCTAAGGTTTTTGAAGCTGCTATTCATAAGAGTATATTTCAACAGGTCCGCGGTCAGTTATCGGACGCCCAGCACGGGTTCCGACCGGCAAAAAGCACTACCAGCAATCTCCTGAGCCATATGGTTAGTCTTGTGCCATCGGTGGACAGTGGGGGGCAAACTGATGCTGCTTACTTCGATTTTAAGAAAGCGTTTGATTTGGTTAATAATGATGTCTTGCTCAAAAAGTTAGCAGCTTTTGGTTTCACTCCACATCTGCTTAGGTTTTTTGCAAGTTACTTAAGCGGTAGGCAACAATATGTGGAATATGCGGGGTACAAGTCAGAGCCTTATTTTACCAGGTCTGGGGTGAGTCAGGGCAGTAACCTTGGGCCTTTGGAGTTCATACTCGTGATTAATGACCTGCCACAAGTTGTTAAAGACGCCAAGTGTTTGCTGTTCGCTGATGACCTCAAGCTATCGCTAGAGATAAGTGGATTGGATGACTGCGAAAGGCTTCAGAGAGACATAGACAGAGTGGCGACCTGGAGCAAGAACAACCTCTTGCAGTTCAACACCTCAAAGTGTGTAACCATCACTTTCTCTCGCGCGCGTGCTCCTATTATATATAATTATAATCTGGACGGGTTGCAAATGGCTAGGGCTACGGAAGTTAGGGACTTAGGGGTGAAATTCAACACGGGGCTGACGTTTCGTGATCACATCTTATGCTGCTGCAAAAAAGCTTATCGTAATTTAGGTTTTATGCTCCGTATGGTTCGTAAATTTACGAACATAAAAGCAGTTATAGCTTTATATAATGCTTTGGTTAGAAGTCAATTAGAATGTAACGCAATTATTTGGTCTCCGCATGAATCTAAATATAGGTCCATGCTGGAGAAAGTACAAAACAAGTTTGTTAGGTATTTATACTTGCAATTGTATGGCGTATACCCATTTTATCCGCTTATGTACCCAACTCTATTTATTTTGGGTATGGTTGGGTATAACGAGCTGAGGGTCAGGAGGGATCTCACACTCACCTCGTACATATTCAAGGTACTTAGAGGGAAGGTACATAATGCGGACATTTTAGAACACATAAGTCTGTGTGTTCCGGACAGGTACGTGGGGCGACGCCGGCGGCCACGCTTGCTGGCGGAGCCGCGCGCGCGGACCAATCTGTTAGGTGAGGCGCCACTGACGCGTGCACTCCGCACTCTCAACCTCATAGACGTTGATTTATTCCATTGTTCTCTGAGTGAGTTCACAAAAAATGCATTGTTTGTGATTTGTTACAAAATTTAATATTTATATTGTGTGTACACTATCGCATTAGGTAACCCTGTAAAGATAGTCGTAAGATGGAAAATAAATAAATAAATAAATAAATAAATAAATAAATAAAAAATGTTCCTTCATTGCCCTTTGTGTTCCAGGGCCACGGTATCTCTTTCGAACAGTCCCGCAGCCTAGTATAACATGGCCTCGCTTTGTATAAATTTCCCGTACACAGAGAGATCCGCATAAACTGGTTTTGTACAGCTTGATTGGCCGTCGTGCGTACTCAATACGAGTAGATCAAACGAAAACTATGTTTATTACTTAAGATTTTTTTTGTCAAGTTTCTCACATTTAAGTGAACTAAGTAATGGTTTTTTTGAGTAATAATTTTCTTTATACCGAAAGAAAAAATATTTGTTTGGCATATGCCGCAAGTGCATATACCGCAGTGGCGCACTCTTTTGCTGATTTTTGGCACGCTGCACTTTTCACTTTGGTAGATGGCGGTAATTTTCGTATCGTGGGTCACTAGAGCAGTCTTTAGGCACCTGTGGTCCCGCGTGGGCCCTAATAGCCCACTAAGGGCCACAGTCAATCCTTCCCAGCTTAGGGATATTTTGCCTCTGGTTGGTTATGCCGAGACCACTATTATTTTCCCAACGATACGAGCAGTCATCAGGGATCCGTGGCGCTGCGTGGGCCCTCAACGCCCACGTAGTACGACAGCCTCAAACCTTACCAGCCTAGGAAACTTCTGTCACTGGTTGGTAATGCTGCCTGATTTGGCTCTTAATTTTCCAGCGACTCGAGTAGTCGTCGGGCATCTGTGGCACTGCGTGGGCCTTTATCGCCCACTCTGTGCCACCGCGACAGTCTCCTATCCTTGCAGCTAAGGGATCTTTTCTTCTTGAGCAATCGTGAGGTATCTGTGGTGCTGCGTGGGCCCTCATCGCCCACCCAGTGCCATAGTCTTAAAACTTTGGGATCTTTGGCCATCGCGCCCGTCGTCGAGGCGTTCTCTTTGGGAGGCCCGTCGCTCCCTTCCGTTGGCTTTCTTGCCCCCACCTTCGGCTTTTTGGCCCCTGCTGGAGCTCTCCTCCATCCGCGTGTGGAGACTGTTATTCTCCTGAGGGGCTTTTCTCCCTCTCCTTCCTTCCCCCGTGCGTCCTCTTCTTCCGCTTCGAGGCTGAAATGTCACCATCAGCGTCCCACTAGGGGCCTCGTAGTCGTCTGCGTTGGTGGTGGTTGGCCTCTTCTTCTTCTTCTTCTTTGGCCTCTACTTTGCGGGCCGGCGCTGTTGTTGGGAGATGGCGACAGTGCCCGCTCGCTTATTCTGTGCTTCCTTGTGGAAATTGAGACATCTGCTGCTGCATGCCGGATGATCGCCCGCGCAATTGGCGCCTATCTTTGGGCACGGTCAGTTGTGTGCGGCGTGCTCCTCGCCGCATCTTAAGCAGGCGAGCGGGCGGTGGCACTGGTGTGAGTTGTGCCTGAATTTTTGGCACCGGTGGCACTGTTTTTCGACGTGGCGCTGGTGGAGAGAGTCGCGTCGGCATCTCGGATAGCACGACGACTGCAGGAAGATGGTCAGACTGCAAGTCATGGTCCATGACCTGTTGTGCGCGAACTGAGTACGCGGCGGTGGGTCCCGGGGCCTGTATCGGCACCGGGCGGAACGCGGACGGTCGCACGGCTACAGCTTGCGGTAGGCTTGGCGGAGGCACCGGCGCAACGCGCGCAGGCGCCGATGTCATCGACGTCGACATCGCCTCCGTCTTACCCACATTCACTGACAACCTCCATTTGGAGAGCCAGTCAGGCAGTAGGTCGAGTACACGCTGCATCTTGACGTCGCGTGTCTCACGTTCAGCGAGGTAGCGATGTACGCGGCGTCGTCGGCATACAGCGCGAGCGTGGTGGTCGGTCGCTGCTGCCCTGTGGCACGCCCGCGACGATATAGCATCGTCGACCACCACCCGGAAAGTCCTATCATCCTATGGAAGAGAAAGGAGGAGACCACCTGTATCAAGCGACGAGGCGCATCTGTCCGCGACAGCTTGTACAGCAGACCTTCGTGTCAAACACGTTCGAATGCTTTTTCATGTCGAGGAATACTGCAACTGCGTCCTCCTTCTTGTTGAGTGCCGCTGTTAGCAGGTGCAGTAGCCTCGACAGCTGGAGCGTCGTCGAGTGTTCAGAGCGGAACCCAAACTGTTCCGGTCGTGGAGTGATGTAAGTCTTCAGGTGTCGCAGCAGGAGTTGTTCAAACACCTTGGAGATGGTGGGGAGAAGAGTTATCAGCCGATAGCTCTCTGGCTTCATTATATTCTTGTTTGTCTTGGGCAGCATAATAACGCGCCCTTCCTTCCACGAGGCCGGGAAGACCCCAGTGCGCACTATCTCCGTATATAGGCGTACCAGTGCCGCCACACTACGGAACGGCAGGTGGCGCAGGGCAGTTTTGGTGACACCGTCCGCACCGGTTGTCTGAGGCTATCGGCGTATAAGTACTCCGCAAGGTGCCTCTCGACTGCTGCGATGTGCTCGGCGTCGTTGGTTGGATTCGGCTCGAATTGACGCTACAGGTGCTCAGTAAAGATCTCTGCCCGGTCTGCTGCAGTGTATCTTGGCACCCCGTCGCTGTGGAGTAGCGGACTCACCGGAGCTGGGGTATTCGAAAGCTGCCGACACAGCTTGTGTATCGACGGCCAGTCTCCTTCTGCGGCGTCAATGTGGTCCTCCCAGCTCTCGGCGTTGTGCTCCTGAAGCTTGACCCTAACCTTCTCCGCGAGACGGTTGAGGTCGGACTTGTCCCTTGGGCATCCTGTGTTCTGCCAACGTTTGCGTAGGCGCCTCTTCTGGGCGATCATGCGCTTGATGTGCGTAGGTAGAGGCTTGTAAACAAGCCCCTGCGGTTGCGTGATGGTGGTTGTCGCCTCTTCTAAGGCGTTGTACGCAAACGGTGATCTCCCCTGCTAGCCCGTCCGTGTCCGCGGCGGTGACGATGGGCAAAGTAGGAGTGGTGGCCTCCATCCTGTTAGTGAATCTCTCCCAATCCGTTTTACGACGTGGCGCTGGTGGAGAGAGTCGCGCCGGCATCTCAGAGAGGACGACGACTACAGGAAGATGGTCAGACTGCAAATCGTCGTCCATGACCTGCTGTGCGATCTGGCAGCTGAGGTCTCTGTGGATCACGATGTCCAGCACGTCCGGAGCGTGCGCCTGGCAATCAGGGTAGCGGGTAGGTGTGTCAGGGCCGGACACCGTGTATCCTCTGGCTTCTGTGTCCGCGAATAGCCGTCTCCCCCCGGTATTCGTGGCCCTGCTGTTCCACGCCGGGTGCTTCACGCTCATGTCACCCGCGTGGAGTTTCGGATGCGGCAATCGGTGTTGTAGCGCCCGCAGCTCAGCTATGTCTAGCGAGGCCGCGGGCGGGCAGTAGCAAGCGTAGATATCGACATCCTCGCCGGCGGCACTAGCACTAGCCTCCTTTTACTCGCTGGGTGTAGCTGCACATCAGCTGTACACCCAGCGAGTAAAAGGAGGCTAGTGACGTCAGAGGGAGTGCTTGATGGACGACCCTTCGGTTAACCAGTACCGCCAGACCGCGGTAGTTGTTGCCGAGTGGCGACTTCTCGTCCTTTTGATAGATGATGAATCCCGGGAACCTGGGTTACGGGTCCGGACGTAGGGTGCCTGCTTTGACCTGCTCGGCAGGGCAACCTCCGGTCCTGGTGACGGCGGCCAACACCTCTTCCTCGGTTACCGAGTCGTCCAGCCCCAGGATGCGCAGGTCTGCGCATCTGACGGGCCTGGACACTCGGGCCTCGTCCGCATTTAGGAACGCTCTGAGCTTTTCAGCCATAGAGTCAGCGGACGAGCCATTGGATTCACCGGGGATTTCCAGCACGCGAGCGCCCGTCTTGGTGACGTTAAGCCAGACGCCCCCGGTGATCCCGAGCTCCCCGAGATCCACCGTCGCCTTCGCCTTGGCGAGCACGTCGCGGTAGGACACGCCCCGACTTTCCGCGTCCGGCTGTAGTGTGATCACTACAGCCGCGGTCTTCGTGGCGCGGAGTCTAGCCGCGACGCTTTGCGCCTTTTTGTGGCGCTTCCGCTCCTCGTAGCGGGCTTTCTTGGCCGCCTTTCGCCCCTTCTTTTTGGCCCCGGCCACTTGCCACTCAGCTTCGACCGCGGGTGGCTGAGGGGGCGGAGGGGGCGACAGCCGGCTAGCCGCTGGCGCTGGCACATTCGCCACCGGCGCAGCCGCCTTGCCCTTCTTTTGGGCCGCCGCCTTGCCGTCGGCGCCGGGGGCACCTTGTTTGCCACCAGGGGGGGCGCAGGACTATACCCGCCAGGACGGAGAACCGTGCCTGGAAGGCGGCCAACTCCTGACGAACCAGGTTCAGGACCTGGTTCTCCACCGGCGCGGGCTGGCTGGGTCGCTGCTGCTGCTGCTGCTGGCCCCCATTTCCCGCCCGGGGGGGCCAGACTTACGCAGACCGGCCAGGTCTGCTCGGAGCTTCTCATTCTCCTTTTGGAGAAGCTCCGTGGCGGCCGTCAGGCGAGCGACCTCCCCCCGCAGTTTAGCCACTTCGCCTGCGCCTGCTGCAGCGGAGGCCCCGCATATGTGGCCTCCGCTGCAGCCAAGATGGAGGCGGAGGCCGCAGGTACTGCCCCTTGCTTTGTGGACGGCTTCTTCTTATAGGCTATGCCCATAAGAGCGACCTCCACCGCCTTTGCGAAACTGGCCTTACGCTCCACTTCGGAGCCACCAGCTGCGCGCGCCTCGTCGCCAGAGGAGGAGCCTGAACGGGCCCTCCCGGTACCGGCCTCCCCCGGTAGGCGCCCCTCCTTGGTGAACCGCGCCGATCTCTCTGACGCTGAGAGACCCCTCCCCTTGCCTCTGATCCCGCCACGCTTGCTGGTGGGGATCTTGCAGGCCGAGGCCTGCTCGCCTTCGGAAGACGACCCCCAGTCGCCTCCCGGTCTGGACCGCTTGCAGAAAAACTTTATTTTAAAAGAAAAACATTGATATTTTATTTAAGTTTTTCCGACTTAATTTGTTGCTGGTATTATTGCGAAACGCGAACTAAATCGACGCGCGTACGGACCACTGGCGAATCCTCCCCCCGATCCACTCGTAGACTTCGCTGCATCCCCGCAAGGGGGTGCGGCGGGCGGGTTTTGGGCATCGCCCTTGGTCCCGCGGGATCACCTTTGTGCCTGCTAAGACGCAGGCACCTTCGCTGGGCGGCCGATATAACGGCGACGTGGACGTTACGCGGATCCTGGGCAGCGACTGTATATTTATACCACACCAAACTTGCGCAAGTAGTGGGGTATCTCGTTGCTAACAATCGCGTTAACCAATGGCGCGGCGTGGACCGCTGGAGCGTCGCCGGCAGGTTGAAATACCTAATGTAGTTTATGTGTATAATATCATAACAAAACAAACTTTTTGCTTCAACTTGCGCGGACCGCTGGGGCGTCTCCGGCAGGTTGAAATACTTAATGTAGTTTATGTGTATAATATCATAACAAAACAAACTTTTTGCTTCAACTTAGAAATGTCATTTCTATCTCGGAGTCTGAGAGCACTATGGTTTCAGATACTTATCACCATCAAAACATACATATTTTGTGCATAGATCAACAACCACTACATGTAAATGGACGTGGAATACCTACAATATTGATTTATTTAATTGATAATATTAACACACAATTCCTCAATTAGGTTACTGATTGTATCCTCTTTGTATCCTGAACCCTCATGTATAATTGGATACGGAAAGCCATTCTATTATTTGAGTTTTCTATGATGATATTTTTTGAGTTGCCATATGGATGCGCGATAAACCTGTGAGTACCATAATAAATGAAAAAATAACGTAGGTAAGTTCACGTGATTAATCATTATTAGTGTATGTTAAAAAAAAAATAAGCACTTTGTATGACATGCAATTTTGTATAATTTCAGAAATATTGCCGAATAATTTAAAAATATCTACTGGCAGCCCTGGTATTACTTTTCATCTCTGACCATTTTTAATTAATATGCATTACAGGACTGTGCCTAAAATGCCATATAACTATTTTTATATTATTTGAACTAAAGTCCAACCACAAAACTGTTCTAATCCCAAACACAAAAAGTAAAATAAAGTTTCGCTTATTCATTTCATTTAATCTTAACAAATAATTTGCGTACTGGCAACATAGAGCTCATTCGAGTTCAAACTCAAGGTGACAATCAAATTGTCGTTAAAGAGGCTTCCGCCAAGCTTATTAACATTGCAGCTGCCCCAAGCGGCTCAAACTTGCTAGCTTACTACTCTAGCGCGTCGTGTCGTACATCATACACCTTTAGTAGGTATATTATTTAATTATTATGATTTACTTATAAATCAATGAATATCTCTCAGTATAAGGTCCGTGGTGCATGGTGCATAATGGGGATCACAGAGAGATCCGCATAAACTGGTTTTGTACAGCTTGATTGGCCGTCGTGCGTACTCAATACGAGTAGATCGAACGAAAACTATGTTTATTACTTATGATTTTTTTTGTCAAGTTTCTCACATTTAAGTGAACTAAGTAATGGTTTTTTTGAGTAATAATTTTCTTTAAACCGAAAGAAAAAATATTTGTTTGGCATATGCCGCAAGTGCACATACCGCAGTGGCGCACTCTTGCTGATTTTTGGCACGCTGCACTTTTCACTTTGGTAGATGGCGGTAATTTTCGTATCGTGGGTCACTAGAGCAGTCTTTAGGCACCTGTGGTCCCGCGTGGGCCCTAATCGCCCACTGAGGGCCACAGTCAATCCTTCCCAGCTTAGGGATCTTTTGCCTCTGGTTGGTTATGCCGAGACCACTTTTTTTTTTCCCAACGATACGAGCAGTCATCAGGGATCCGTGGCGCTGCGTGGGCCCTCAACGCCCACGTAGTACGACAGCCTCAAACCTTACCAGCCTAGGAAACTTCTGTCACTGGTTGGTAATGCTGCCTGATTTGGGTCTTAATTTTCCAGCGACTCGAGTAGTCGTCAGGCATCTCTGGCGCTGCGTGGGCCTTTATCGCCCACTCTGTTCCACCGCCACAGTCTCCTATCCTTGCAGCTAAGGGATCTTTTCTTCTTGAGCAATCGTGAGGTATCTGTGGTGCTGCGTGGGCCCTCATCGCCCACCCAGTGCCATAGTCTTAAAACTTTGGGATCTTTGGCCATCGCGCCCGTCGTCGAGGCGTTCTCTTTGGGAGGCCCGTCGCTCCCTTCCGTTGGCTTTCTTGCCCCCACCTTCGGCTTTTTGGCCCCTGCTGGAGCTCTCCTCCATCCGCGTGTGGAGACTGTTATTCTCCTGAGGGGCTTTTACTCCCTCTCCTTCCTTCCCCCGTGCGTCCTCTTCTTCCGCTTCGAGGCTGAAATGTCACCATCAGCGTCGCACTAGGGGCCTCGTAGTCGTCTGCGTTGTGGTGGTGGTTGGCCTCTTCTTCTTCTTCTTTGGCCTCTACTTTGCGGGCCGGCGCTGTTCTTGGGAGATGGCGACAGTGCCCGCTCGCTTATTCTGTGCTTCCTTGTGGAAATTGAGACATCTGCTGCTGCATGCCAGATGATCGCCCGCGCAATTGGCGCCTATCTTTGGGCGCGGGCAGTTGTGTGCGGCGTGCTCCTCGCCGCATCTTAAGCAGGCGAGCGGGCGGTGGCACTGGTGTGAGTTGTGCCTGAATTTTTGGCACCGGTGGCACTGTTTTTCGACGTGGCGCTGGTGGAGAGAGTCGCGTCGGCATCTCGGATAGCACGACGACTACAGGAAGATGGTCAGACTGCAAGTCGTCGTCCATGACCTGTTGAGCGCGAGCGTGGTGGTCGGTCGCTGCTGCCCTGTGGCACGCCCGCGACGATAGAGCATCGTCGACCACCACCCGGAAAGTCCTATCATCCTATGGAAGAGAAAGGAGGAGACCACCTGTATCAAGCGACGAGGCGCATCTGTCCGCGACAGCTTGTACAGCAGACCTTCGTGTCAAACACGTTCGAATGCTTTTTCATGTCGAGGAATACTGCAACTGCGTCCTCCTTCTTGTTGAGTGCCGCTGTTAGCAGGTGCAGTACCCTCGACAACTGGAGCGTCGTCGAGTGTTCAGAGCGGAACCCAAACTGTTCCGGTCGTGGAGTGATGTAAGTCTTCAGGGGTAGCAGCAGGAGTTGTTCAAACACCTTGGAGATGGTGGGGAGAAGAGTTATCGGCCGATAGCTCTCTGGCTTCATTATATTCTTGTTTGTCTTGGGCAGCATAATAACGCGCCCTTCCTTCCACGAGGCCGGGAAGACCCCAGTGCGCAGTATCTCCGTATTCAGGCGCGCCAGTGCCGCCACGGTACGGAACGGCAGGTGGCGCAGGGCTGTGTTGGTGACACCGTCCGCACCGGTCGTCTGAGGCTATCGGCGTATAACTACTCCGCAAGGCGCCTCTCGACTGCTGCGATGTGCTCGGCGTCGTTGGTTGGATTCGGCTCGAATTGACGCTCCAGGTGCTCAGTAAAGATCTCTGCCCGGTCTGCTGCAGTGTATCTTGACGCCCCGTTGCTGTGGAGTAGCGGATTCACCGGAGCTGGGGTATTCGAAAGCTGCCGACACAGCTTGTGTATCGACGGCCAGTCTCCTTCTGCGGCGTCAATGTGGTCTTCCCAGCTCCCGGCGTTGTGCTCCTGAAGCTTGGCCCTAACCTTCTCCGCGAGACGGTTGAGGTCGGACTTGTCCCTTGGGCATCCTGTGTTCTGCCACCGTTTGCGTAGGCGCCTCTTCTGGGCCAGACTTACGCAGGCCGGCCAGGTCTGCTCGGAGCTTCTCATTCTTCTTTTGGAGAAGCTTCGTGGTGGCCGTCAGGCGAGCGACCTCAGCCCGCAGTTTGGCCACTTCGCCTGGCGGAGGCCCCGCATATGTGGCCTCCGCTGCAGCCAAGATGCGGAGGCCGCAGGTACTGCCCCTTGCTTTGTGGACGGCTTCTTCTTATAGGCTATGCCCATAAGAGCGGCCTCCACCGCCTTTGCGAAACTGGCCTTACGATCCACTTCGGAGCCGCCAGCTGCGCCCGCCTCGTCGCCAGAGGAGGAGCCCGAACGGGCCCCCCGGTACCGGCCTCCCCCGGTAGGTGCCCCTCCTTGGCGAACCGCGCCGATCTCTCTGACGCTGAGAGACCCCTCCCCTTGCCTCTGATCCCGCCACGCTTGCTGGTGGGGATCTTGCGGGCCGAGGCCTGCTCGACTTCGGAAGACGACCCCCAGTCGCCTCCCGGTCTGGACTGCTTGCAGAAAAACTTGCTGTTCTCCGCAGCGGTCTCTTTCCTCCCGCGGCGGGAGCTCCCAGAGCTTCCCGCGCTCACACCACTGGATGCGGCGTCGGACTCCAACCCCACATCCCTCTTCTCCGCTTTCCTCTCTTTGCCGTTATCGGCGGTGTTGTTTTTTTTTGTTGTTATAATCTTCCATACTAATCCCACGAGTATGGAGGAAATAAAATGTCCATCCGGGCAGTGCCCCCTGTACCACGGATAAGCCATTTAACATTTATAACCCGCCAGAGAGTCGGCTGGTACTCTGGCGGGGAACGCACTAACGACTGATTTTCCATAGGAACCCGTCAGCCATACATCTCCCCGCGGTGCGTTGCCACTTGAGATTCGGGGTGACTTTTATAGTGGTTTTCTACCTCGCGGTCCGGGCGGTTAAGCCAAGACCTGGCCTGACCTGACCACCTGGACAAGGCGGCGGGGCGCCTCTGTCGTTGACAGCTTGTATAGCAGACCGGCATGCCACACTCTGTCGAACGCTTTTTCCATGTCGAGGAATACTGCAACCGCTCGCTCCTTCTTGTTCAGCGCCGCTGTGAGCAGGTGCAGTACCCTCGACAGCTGGAGCGTCGTGGAATGTTCCGACCGAAACCCGAACTGTTCCGGGCGTGGCGTGAAGTGGCGATTCAGGTATCGCAGCAGGAGCTGTTCAAACACCTTGGAGATGGCAGAGAGGAGGGTGATGGGCCGATAGCTCTCCGGCTTCAGGACGTCCTTGTGGGCCTTGGGCAGCATTATAATGCGCCCCTTCTTCCAGGTTGCGGGGAAAACCCCAGTGCGCAGAATCCCCGTGAACAGGCGCGCTAGCGCCGCCACCGTTCTGAAAGGCAGGTGACGTAGAGCCATGTTGATGACCCCGTCCGCTCCTGGGGCCTTTCTCGGCTTCGTCCTAAGGATGGTGCGTCTGACTGCGCAAGGCGAGAAGTAGATAGGGGCTTCATCGGAGGCTATCGGCGTAGCGAAGTACTCTCCAAGGTGCCTCTCGACTGCTGCGATGTGCTCGACGTTGTCGGTTGGGTTCGGTCGGAATTGCCGTTCTAGATGCTCGGCGAAGATCTCCGTCCGGTCTGCTGCTACGTATCTGGGGCGACGGCCTGCATGTCGCCGGCGGTGGTTTGGATGCTGTGGCCTCGCAGCACTCACTTCGTTGGGGGGCCGATATAGGCCTAGCCGAATATCAGGCGCGCGCACGCAGCCTGATTATGTGTTGGTATCATCTGTGTTTGGTAGGAACGCTACGGCGCTATAATGTAGTGCCGCTTGCTTCGCGCCACCTCGGCGGTCCGACCCCGCCGGGTGAGACCTCCGGCTAACCGGAGGAGCACCGTCATCGTCGGCGGTAGCTGGCGGAGCGCCGGGCGGCGAGTCCCCGATGATCGGGAGCGACGCCGTCCGGCCCCCCATCGACCGGGCTGCAGGTGGAGACTTCTTCATGTCTTGAGATTTTTGGGGTGGATGGTCCTTGAGGAGCGGTCCACCGCAACCGCTACGGTGCACAGCACCGGGCGGCACAGGGGGACTCGACTGTGAACGCACAGGCGCTAGGCACCCATGCGGTCACAGCGAGTTCCCTTTGTTCGCAGAAAAATAACGGTCGAAAATGACCGTTATTATCTGCGACAAAATAATCGGCGGTTCGGGCGGTAGGCGAAGAAATAATACCAGAGAAGGCGCAGCGGCGCAACTGCCGGCCAGTGGAGGCCTACCGGGCAAATTGCGAAACGCGAACTAAATCGACGCGCGTACGGACCACTGGCGAATCCTCCCCCCGATCCACTCGTAGACTTCGCTGCATCCCCGCAAGGGGGTGCGGCGGGCGGGTTTTGGGCATCGCCCTTGGTCCCGCGGGATCACCTTTGTGCCTGCTAAGACGCAGGCACCTTCGCTGGGCGGCCGATATAGGCCTGGCGGGTGGCAAGCGCGCGCACGCGACTTGCCTATGTGTAGTTGCCTATTTGTGTCGGTAGGGGCGCCACGGAGCTGGACAGCGTGGAACACGCAGCCGGGCCGTCCTTGGCGCGCCTTGATGTGGCGCACATATTCCGGCTCGTGCCCCAACGCCCGGAGCTCCTCCTCGATTTCCTCGGCCGGGGTGTCAACCGGCAGCCCTGTGATGGCCACCTTCAAGCTGCGCTCCGCTGGCAGCGAGTAGGCGAACCAAGAGATGCCGGACTCCTTCTCCAGGCCGGTCAGGTAGCGCTGGACCACCCTATATTCCTCCTCGCTTTCGGGTGAGAAGCGAACCCCAGCGCCGTATGGGCGGGCGTTGGGGGGGTGGCCCAGCTTGTCCCTGATGGCCCTGAAATGAGCGGCCCATCCTGGCAGCTTCTCCACCACCAGCGGAGGATACCTGGGCCGCTTCTGCGGCTTCGGCTTGGGCTGGCTGGTGGCCTCTCCTTCGTCGTCCCCTAGGGCCGCCGGTTGAGCTGTATCAGCAGTGTAGGCACTAGCACTCACCCCTTGTGCCTCCTGGTGGCCGCCTTGCGTCGGTGACGGTGATGCGGGCGGCGTACGCCGGGCCGCCTCGGCGAAGGTGGGCGAGTTGTTCGCGCCCTGCCCCCGACCCCGCGGTGGCGCGTGTTCGCGCTGCGGTCGCGGCGGGTCGAGGCAGTAGCGCTTCGCCTCCTCCTCCTCCGACTCGGTGCTTCGCCGCCGTCGCTGAGGCCTTGGGTCCCTGGGCCCGTAGTCGGGTCCCTGCGACGGCGTCGGTGATGCGGGTGGGGTGCGCCTCCACTGCGCACTCGGCCCGGAGTCGGCCGAGCTCGCAGACACCATCGACATCCTCGAGCCGGCTCGCGACGAGCATGCCGACAGTCCTGCCGGCGAATCGTAGGACGAGGCGCGGGGGGGCGCCGGCGAGTCAGGCGCCTGGGGTGCCGAGGGCGCCAAGCGGGCACCCGGCACCGGCAACGCCGGTCCGGACAGCAGGCTGTGCCGAGGGCCGGCAGTGGCGGTGCGCGAAGTGGTGGCTGCGTCACTGGTGGCGACCGCCGCGGACGCAGCCCGGATGGGCGCGTTCGACGCGGCGTGACGCGAAGCGGCGGCAGAGCGCGCTGCCGGTTGTGCGGAGCGCGCAGGTGTCGCTGGCGGTGGTGGCGCCTGGGCGCGGAAGATAGCCGCGGGGGTGCGCGGCTGGGGTGCGGGTGCACGCGCCGGTGGCGCGGGATCACGCACCGTCACGCGCGCAGTGGGTGCAGCGTTGCGCGCGCTGGACGCGCGCGTCGGGTGCGCAGCTGCGGGTCCCGGGGCCTGGATCGGCACCGGGCGGAAGGCGGACGGTCGCACGGCTACGGCCTGCGGTCGGCTCGGCGGAGGCACCGGCGCAACACGCGCAGGCGCCGATGTCGTCGACGCGCCGAGCGCAGCTGCCGCCCTGCTCCGTCCCGCCTCCTCGTCCCTCCTCAATGTGGGGTGCTGCCCCGCCTTCCTGGACGCCTGCTTCTCCTCGCTACGAGGAGAGGTGGGTCCAGACGGCGTCGCACCGGACGTCGCCACGCCGATATTCGGCATCGACGTCGTCCGGTCCAACCCCGGACGAGGCTCATTGGTGCCGGCGTCGCCGCGGCCGAGCGAGCCACGGGCTTCGGCATCACTGCAGTGCTTTACACTAACACTTTTGTACAAACACGTGTTCACGGCACAAAGTTCACAAGTTCACTACACAGACTTCACTTTACAGACACAGAAAAACAGGAACTTCTCGTCCTTGGGGGGGAGTGGATCCGCGACCACGACGGTGCTGGTGCACCGGGAAGCACGTAGGCCTCCCCTGTGTTCGCACCCGTGCCAAGCACTTGTGCGAACCCCACGTAGCGACCGTTCGTAGACTTCGCTGCATCCCCGCAAGGGAGTGCGGCGGGCGGGTTTTGGGCATCGCCCTTGGTCCCGCGGGATCACCTTTGTGCCTGCTAAGACGCAGACACCTTCACTCGGTGGCCGATGTAAGCCTGGCAGTTGGTAAGCGCGCGCGCGCGACTTACCTAGGTGTAGTTGCCTATTTGTGTCGGTAGGGGCGCCACGGCGCTGTACAGCAGCGCCGTTTCTTCACGCCACCTCGGCGGTCCGTCACCGCCAGGTGAGACCTCCGGTTACCCGGAGGAGGCCCGGCGGGTGACAACCAGCGACAGAGGTGGCTTAGGCGCTCTCTACCGAGGGTGTAGACCTCAGTCTGGAGGCGATTTCAGATCTAGCCGAGCACGCTCCAGACTAGAGGCCGTGGGTCCCGGCCCTCGACGGCGTCGGCGACGGTCTAGATGTTGCCGTCGGCGGGAGCTTCTTCTGGCTGGGGTTGTGCTGCGGCCCTGCAGCACCAACAGCGTCGGCGGTGGCCGGCGGAGCGCCGGGCGGCGAGTCCCCGATGATCGGGAGCGACGCCGTCCGGCCCCCCATCGACCGGGCCGCGGGTGGAGTTTTCTTCATGGTCCTGCTCTTCTGGGAATGAACCTCCGCAACCGCTACGGTGCTCAGCACCGGGCGGCACAAGGGGACTCAGCTGTGAACGCACAGGTGCCAGGCACCCATACGGTCACAGCGAGCGCCCTTTGTTCGCTGAGAAAAATAACGGTCGAAATCGACCGTTATTTTCTGCGATAAATTTGTAAACGGTTCGGGCGGTAGATGAACAAATTGCGCCAAGGGAGGCGCAGCGGCGCCACTGCCGGTCAGTGGAGGCCTAGGAAAACTGTGACGGTGGCGACGTATGTGCTTCGCGGTTCACTGGCTAATCCACGTAGCGAGGGGCGGCGACTGTATATTTATACCACACCAAACTTGCGCAAGTAGTGGGGTATCCCGTTGCTAACAATCGCGTTAACCAATAGCGCGGCGCGGACCGCTGGAGCGTCGCCGGCTGGTTGAAATACTTAATGTAGTTTTAAATGTGTATAATATCATAACAAAACAAACTTTTTGCTTCAACTTGCGCGGACCGCTGGGGCGTCGCCGGCAGGTTTAAATACCTAATGTAGTTTATGTGTATAATATCATAACAAAACAAACTTTTTGCTTCAACTTGCGCGGACCGCTGCGCGCTGGGGCGTCGCCGGCAGGTTGAAATACCTAATGTAGTTTATGTGTATAATATCGTAACAAAACAAACTTTTTGCTTCAACTTGGAAATGTCATTTCTACCTCAGAGTCTGAGAACACTATGGTTTCAGATACTTATCACCATCAAAACATACATATTTTGTGCATAGATCAACAACCACTACATGTAAATGGACGTGGAATACCTACAATATTGATTTATTTAATTGATAATATTAACACACAATTCCTCAATTAGGTTACTGATTGTATCCTCTTTGTATCCTGAACCCTCATGTATAATTGGATACGGAAAGCCTAAATTCTATTACTTGAGTTTTCTATGATGATATTTTTTGAGTTGCCATATGGATGCGCGTTAAACCTGTGAGGACCATAATTAATAAAAAAATAACGTAGGTAAGTTCACGTAACTAATCATTCATTATTGTGTATGTTAAAAAAAAAATTAAGCACTTTGTATGACATGCAATTTTGTATAATTTCAGAAATATTGCCGAATAATTTAAAAATATCTACTGACAGCCCTGGAATTACTTTTCATCCCTGACCATTTAAATTAATATGCATTACAGGACTGTGCCTAAAATGCCATTATAACTATTTTTATATTATTTGAACTAAAGTCCAACCACAAAACTGTTCTAATCCCAAACACAAAAAGTAAAATAAAGTTTCGCTTATTCATTTCATTTAATCTTAACAAATAATTTGCGTACTGGCAACATAGAGCTCATTCGAGTTCAAACTCAAACTCAAGGTGACAATCAAATTGTAGTAAAACGGGATTCCGACTTGCTAGCTTACTTACTAGCGCGTCGTGTCGTACATCATACACCTTTAGTATATTATTTAATTATTATGATTTACTTATAAATCAATGAATATCTCTCAGTATAAGGTCCATAGTGCATGATGACAATACTTTTGTGTAGAAATACGCACTGGTCTATTTTTGTTTAATATGCGTACAAACTGTTTATTCATTGCAGAACGTATAATTTCTCAAAGTAAAAAGAGTCAAAATATATATTTTATATAAGCTATTACATGTTGGCTACTGGCACCGTTACATAAAATAGAGTGATTTATTGGTAGCATGTACAACGTTCGGTGCCGCATAGTATCGACTTGTCGAAGGCGAGACTGGGATATATATTTTTTTATTTTTTATTTAACACATCAAGCACAAAGTACAGAGGCGGACTTAACGCCATTGGCATTTTCTACCAGTCAGACTGGGATACATAGGCACTAACAAATATCATCAAATATGAAGTGAGATTATTTTATTGTTGAATAGTGTATCGATTTTAGATCAGATTATCAGACATCGATTTGGCACCATTTAATAAATAGATTATAAATCTTATATTTTGTATCTGTATAAAGGGTGTAACAAGACCCTAAACGAAGCCGAAAGGCATTTGTTCTCCCCGTCGTTGCGATCATTTTTTTGTTCTAGACCATACCTGGGAACCTACTAGATACGGAGATATTGGGGGTCAAAGTTCCAACTTTTCCACAAGTAGGTATATTCACATACAAGGTTTTAATGTTGTAACTTTAAATAGCTCCACGGCCCCTGTACTATTCAATGCATCCACTAGCACAACGTTTTGAATGCGTTACTTTGAATTTTACCTTAAAACGTGATTTTTCACCCCAAAAAAAGTTGTTTCCCAGCAATAATTTTTGCGTAGGGTTACTTAGTTTGATGTACAGAATGCTTGGTTGATGGCTTCGTGAAGGATCTGTTTACACCTTGTATACAATAATTATTTTGTATCTGGAAATCGTTGTAAATGATTTAAAATAACTGAAATTTACTCACGGCCACCTCTCAGGGGTTTTTGCATCTCCCATCGGGTTGTTTTACTTCCCATTGACAATCCTTTGAAAAAACGGTTTATGTTTTAGCTATGGTATTAGAATTAGGGCCTATTTCACAATGTCCGAATAGCCACTACTCAGAATTTGTTTCAAATACAAATTCTGTTCCATTTCTGAGTAGTGGCTTCAAAAAAAAAATAGGTGATGAAACAGATCCTTAGTAGTGCGGAAACTCTTAGTACACAAGACCGACTCGAACTTAGCCGTTTTACGATTATGCAGTGTAGAGGGACGAATGAACAAGCGGAGATATAGACAAGTGGCAGTCCGTTTTATAGCATTATTTTCTTTCACATCTTCAGGACTGACGTTTTTGAAATATCCGCCATCGTTATCGCTATTTTCTATACTCTCTGCGCAGCCGTAGCCGATACAGTGTATGCGTAGCAGTTATAGCACTTTAGAAACATAACATCATGACTGTAATCCCCGAATAGTGAAGGACCTCGCGCACTACGCGACCACGAACACTACTTTTGACCGCAGAAGCGTCTTTTGGTCGAAACGAGGAAGAATGTTTGGTCGCACGACTGGTCGTTCGATCAGTTTTGTTCAAGATGGCGGCCAGTCATGCGACAAGTCGTGGTCGTGGCCTCGTAGTGCGTAAGTTTTAAGTACTTTGTACGTGTAATAAGTCGCTTTTGAAATGTATTAGTGAAAGAATTCTTTCATTTTTCTTGTTCTTTGATTGTTAATACTCTTCATACCATTTCCTTGTATTGAAGACTTGAAGATGACATGTAAAATGTAGGCTTGTGTTAGACCATTATCTTGTTTGATTATTATGATTATTTTATTTTCCTATTTTTTGGCCAAAGAATCAGCATTGCCATCCAACGTGGTAATGCTGCCAGCCTTCTGGGTACTTTTCCTGTTGACAGCGATGTGGGCGAATTTTTTGACGCCCTGTAACCCTTTTGATACTTGTACATATTTTTATTACTATTATAGATTAAAAAATGGTACCTAGTTTGTAAATATTCTTTGAAATTAAATGCACAATTCACATTGTTATATAAGTACCTAGAACAAAATCTATGTTGTCACATTATTTTTATTTAATGTTTAATTCGAACACGTCTATAGACCGACCGCTTTAATGAGTCCTCGCGAAGGTATCAACTTAAATGGGATATTCTGAAGGTTGATCACGTATTGGTTCAATTAGGATCGTAATACCTACGTGGATTATGGTTATTTTAAAGCAAATAACCTGTGGGATATTGTTAAGACTTTGTGGACTCATGTGCCTTTGATGGGGCAAGGCGGAGGACTCATTAAAGCGGTCGGTCTATAGAATGATACATAATATATTGCTTTATATTTTTTTTTATCATTATACCTGCTAAGCTATTCTGTAATGTGTATCATTTTCATTCCTATTTTATTTGTAAATTGTGAAGTGTTTCGAAAGTTAAAATAAATCTGCAAGTACATCGTTGAAAATTGTCGTTTTATTTTTAAAATAAGCTGCTTTCGATGTGGTAGGAAGTGACTGCTGAGATGACGAATAATAGAGAAGTATGGAAGAAGATAGGCTGCGCAGATCCCAAATAAATTGGGATAAGAAAGAAGAATGTGGATGATGAAGCTGTAATGTAATGAAGTGTCAATGTATTTTTGGAACGAAGTTCTTTATCGCGCGTTGTGAAAGGGGGCTAGACGGAAAAATTCATACGAAAAGTTGTAACGACACTTTTGCTATAGTAAGCTATTGTAAGCGCATGTTTCGGGGTCCCTTGGTGTCAAGGGACACTCGGATGGAACGAAGTACAAAAAACCTGTATACACTCAACAAAAAGAATCGTCGCGACACCACACTGTTCAATGCGAAATAGAAAGACGAAATGAAAATATCTGGCTTGCTTTCTATAAGAGAGAGAGAGAGACAGACAGAGAAACATGCGCACGCCGCACGGCTTACAATAGCTTACTATAGCAAAAAGTGTCGTTACAACTTTTCGTATGAATTTTTCCGTCTAGCCCCCTTTCACAACGCGCGATAAGGAACTTCGTTCCAAAAATGAAGTTCGTAGTCCCAGCCACAAGGCATAACAACTGTGAAAATACTGTAGTTGCCTATTCCAAAGCGTAGATCTCTGAGGCTTCTTGTTGTATCGATGTTCCTTCCATACTACACGGTTTGGGCCAGTAGGTGGCCACGTTTATTGCAGCGGCAGAGGCGCTATTCAGGTCATCAAGAGTGCAGGTAAACGGACATCTGGGATACTCCAGCAGGTGGGGCATAGTTTGATCCGGAGCGCCGCACTCGCACTCGGTGTTGGAGGAACCAATAATACCCCATTTTGCCAGATTGTGTTTGCAGCGGCCTACTTGGGTACGCAATCGATTCAGAGCTTTCCAAATAGGCCACTGAGGCTGACGTGTCGCTGGTGAGGCAGATGATGGTTGTAGAAACTTCGAACTGCTCTATTTCTGTCACATTGAGAACAAACCTAATCTTGTTAGTTTTAAGTGGGTTTTCCTCTTGCTTCGTTGAACGAAGACATCGTGAGGAAACCAGCATGCCTGAGCTATATTTCTCGAGGGCATGTAAAGCCAAGTCAGAGGTCCATGGGCGTTATAAAAACTCTGACACCAGGTTAGGCACGGAGGGCACTCGCATGCGTGTTTATGCTCTATATACCGCCATAGTCACATATCCCTTTCGCTGCCCAGCACCCAGTATATGAGTCCAATGACCATATTATGCTGGGTGCTGGGCAGCGAAAGGGATATACGTGACAAGCAAGCAAGCGCGTGCCCTGTACGCCAACGACACAAATATGTGACAAAAATGCGCGAAATAAATAAACTATTAAATAGTTCTGGAGCACCTATTATTTTTGTACCTACAAATTAACCTCTGCGATGAAATTGTTGCTTGGCGTGGGGCACGCGCGTGCGTTTATGCTCTGGCGTTCAATAAGGCTAAGCTATCCACGAAAGCTTTCGTGAGACATTATTTTGTTCAGGACAAGCTACAGATACATTTCCATAAAAACAATACATGTATCTATCACTTTATTCATTACTAGCGTCAAACATACAACAAATAAATAATAACAGGCATCGATATGTACATAAACGAGGAAAAGTAAACAAAAACAAAAAAAAAAAGTAAAATAAAAATATACATTTTATTTTTCAAAAAAATAATTTAATTAACATGATCATTTACTTACATAATATACTGTAACGTGGTAATCACAATGTACTAGATATACTGTGTGGCGGTTTGGAAAGTGGCTACTGTCGCGCGCAGGCCATAGGACCCATACGACCCATATGGCCTAGTTAGACCATAATATCATGTCACAATATCATTTTAAATTAATCATACATAGTGGAAATACTAAGATTGCTGTCACAATACCATTTTGTACTCATCTGTAATTATTATTTTAATAATTACACTTTTTGTTCCCTATTTAAACTTTACTTGTAACTTTTTGTCCAAAAAACATCGCTACCTCACTCATAATCACCCCATCACTTATCAATACATGTCTCTGTCTACCCCAAAAGTAAAACAGGCGAGATGTTTCCCCAAATAGTACTACCAGCAATCCTAGCCTAATTAAAACGCGCGACGCAAAATAAACTACCTATTATTGTACTAAGTTCACTTGCTCTTCGCTTCTTCGGCTTCGAGCCGCTTGCGCATCGACTCCGGCATCTCCGCGGGCGGCGGGCGGGGCATGCGCAGCCACACCTGAAACAGAGACGCAAGAGGGGTGAGTTTGGGTGGGGGTGGTATGGGTGGGGGGGAGGGGAGGTGTGTTCTCATTGTGGGTGTGTCTACATGGTTCTGTCAGTAGGAACAATTGGTATTTTTTTATAATCATTGAGTTCTGATGTTGGTTTGGTTTAGGACTGCCTCGTTGGTCTAACGGTCGCAAGCGCGACTGCTGAGTATGGGACTCCCAGGTCAGGCAGTGTAATTAGGTTTTCCATTAAAAATTCTGAATTTGCGCGCCTGATCGTCGGACAAATAGTTCTTCGTGTGCTCAAACCTTAAAAGGATCTATCTTATTAAGGGTGCGTTCAAGTATTATGTAACGCAATTTTTGAAGATTTTTGACCCTCCCTCTCCCATGTAACGCGACGTAACGTTTTTCTGTACCCCCTCCCAAAACGTTACGTAACATCCAGTGACCATAAAGTCAGAATTATGGAAAGTCACTAAAATACCTTTGTTATGGCTTTAATCTGTTCGCACGCCGCTGCTGCCTTCTACTACGTCTACAATATAATCCGAGTGATTCCCCGTAAGGCATAAACGAAAAGGCTTGCCAACTTGATATGAGCGATTTTACTTCCTTAGTTTTTTAATTTAAATAAAAAAAACAATGTTACGTAACGTGCCCCCTCCCGCCCCTGTAACGCATAGTAACGTTTTACAAGACCCCCCCTTCCCCCAAATTACTTTACGTAATACTTGAACGCCAACCTGTGAATATCATCAAAACTAGATAATGTATTTACCTTGACGGCATCATAGATGAACCATTGCAGGGCGGTGAGGGTACCGATCATGACGATCCTGGGTCCGAGACCCTTCCATACTCCGGCCATACCCAGCTTGCCGATGATGCTGCCTACTGTGGCGGTCTTGTCCTGAAAATTAATGAAGATCACGTTAATAAAATCCTCGTTGGTCTGAAGGTAGCAAGCCCTATTGCTAAAAGTAATATTGAAAGTAAAATTCTCAGATTCTTCTGGATTTTCATTATTCTTCTCTTCTTAGCGTGTCGATGGCAATCTAAATAGTGTCGGCCCCGAATTGAGCAACTACTTTGGCGCTTTGGGTAGCGTCTATCAATTCCTGTAGTGAACAAACAACAGGACACGCAGGACACGATATTAAGTGCCCCATCGTTTGTAGAACAGCACCACATTTACACTCCACTTCTTTTTTATTTTCATTATTCATGCCCAGTTGATGGCAATATGGTCGCCCCCCTATAACATGGGACTTGACCTTTATTTTGGGGTAATTCACATTTTGGTGACCTCAAAATACTAAATAGCCAAATAACTGCGACGAACTCGGCTCGAATGTGGTTGGTCAGTTCTAACTTAACCCATTTGGTTGGGGTGCCCTAGTACACCAACTACTTGTACTGCAACCAACTTTGAAAACAGGTCAGAAAATTTTAAAAAGACCTTAAGTTTTTAGTTATAAACAATAGAAAATCATGAATCCGTAAAATATCGGAACTTTTCTAAGAAATTCAATCTCCTTCGTCGTTCAAACTCTTCCTCCCATCATGGCCCATAGTGTACACATACCTGGTTGAGCTTGGACACCACGGTGTCTGCGGGATGGGAGACGATGGCGCAGAACACACCGGCGATGTAACCGGCGGCGAAGGTGACGATGAGCTGCTCGCCCTTCGAGCACTGGTCACGGGGCTTGGGCACGACGAACTGTAAGAAATATTGGTAGTTAAAAACAGGGTTGAGGTTTCTTTGAGTCAACTTAATATTTTGATTTCAGAAATCAGAAATCAGAAATATTTGTTTGTAAGAATGTAGTTTTACAGGGTTTGACACAAAATGTGCTCTTCGCAAAATGAGTACTTTATTATTATTTGCAGGTCAGTGTGTACCGTAACAAATATGACTACAGAATTATAATTAATCATTAAAATCATCAATACAACCCTCTAAGTTCATTTAATCCCATTGAATTAGTAATTCGATTAAATGAAATTAACGACACCTGTTCGTTTAATTTGGTCGGGTTTCACCGCCAAAGGTCATCATCTGCCTAGCCTTTTCCCAACTATGTTAGGGTCAGCTTCCAGTCTAATTGGTTGCAGCCGAATACCAGTATTTTACATGTAGAGAATGTCTATCCGACCTGCACAACCCAGTTAGTACTAGGTAATACGATACCCCTTGGTAAGACTGGTTGTCAGACTTTTTGGGCCACTGACTACCTGTAACGACTGTCCAACGGCTTAACGTGCTTTCCGAGGCACGGAGGAAACTCGGCATGTAAAGGGTGGTCACCCGTCCACAGACCAACTTAGGCAAGCACGGCTTAACCTAAAGATCGACCCGAGCGGCTGTTATTATTTAGCCACGAGCTCCTCAAGTACACTACCTTAATAAAAAGCGTGAAACTTACCTTGTACAACAGCTCAACGGTCTTCTCAAAGCAGGCGAACTTCATCATGGTGTAAGGGATCTGCCTGCCCCACAGGGGCACGAGTCCCTTGTACAGGGTGCCGTAGCCCTCGTTCTGGACCATCTTGGGCCACGCCTCACGCAGGGTGGTGGCGAAACCAGGCATAGTCTGGATTCTGACCTGGGAAGTTGGAGTTTGGTTAGTATAGACTGCTTTTTTGGTGATTTTGGCAATGTTTTAAGAGTAAGAACCTATATATCACTAGCTGACCCGCGCAACTTCGTCTGCGTCACTTAGGGGTATGAAAAATAGATAGTAGCCGATTCTCAGACCTACTGAATATGCATATAAAATTTCATAAAAATCGGTCAAGCCGTTTCGGAGGAGTATGGGAACGAACATTGTGACACGAGAATTTTATATATAAGATACTAGCTGTTCCCCGCGACCTTCGTCCGCGTCAAGTTATTAAAAATACAATTTTCCCCGTTTTTGCAACATTTTTCATTGCTGCTACGCTCCTATTGGCCGTAGTGTGATGATATATAGCCTATAGCCTTCCTCGATAAATGGACTACCCAACACTGAAAGAATCATTCAAATCGGATCAGTAGTTCCAGAGATTAGCGCGTTCAAACAAACAAACAAACACTGCAGCTTTATAATATTAAGTATAGATTAAAAACACTCATAAGTCATAAGACTATGATAAATCTTTCTGATAGTGGGTTTTATGCTCATTCAGAGTAATTTAATTTAGTGACATTTTTATCCTTAATTTTTATTGTAATTCTAAAATTATTTTTTTTGCTATTTTTAATTGAATTTATTGACATTAGAAATTTGAATTAATTGTGATTATTTTAAGTTTAATTTGTTGACATTTGTAATAGAATTTTCTGGAATTTTAAACTTAATTTGTTGACATTTGTAGTTTAATTTATTGAGATTTTTTACTTAAATTTTCTGCTATTTCTTAATTTAATTGATTGACATTCGTAGTTTATGATATTTTCATCGGCAAATAAATGATTTCTTTAAGACCAAATTAATCTTTTTGAAAAGGTGCTGGTAAAATTTCAGATTAGAATAGTTATATACAGTACACTTTTGTATTCATTGTATTGTATATCGGGCTGGTGCCCGCAACTCCACGTTCAAAGCGCATTTATATTGATAAAATCCTTTTGTCAATTAAAAAGTTTGAGTGAGTCAGAAACGGGCATCTAATTGTTTTTTTTTGTAGGACTACCAGACATTGGTGAAGGAAAACATCGTGAGGAAACCTGGACTTATAATAAATATAAGTCTGAAATCGCCAACCCGTCTTGAGCAAGCGTGGTGATCAATGCTCGTGCCTTCTCTGTATGAGAAGAGGCCTTTGCCCAGCAGTGGGACAGTAATAGGCTGGTATTATTATTTTACTACATAATATTAGATCAGATAACAAGAGAAACGTAAGCCGTTTTGTGTTCGTTTGTGAATTTCTTCCTCTATTTTTTAATTAGTAAATGTAATCAGTCAATAAGTGTTTTATTCCGAAGCCCTCAGATCTCATAATCTCATAGTCACCGGGCAACTCCGCCGCGCGCCCGGACACGCAGCGCAAGCGCAGGGTGACGTGTGACGTCACAGACACGGGCACGCGGCAGCAACCCTCGAGCGCGTTTTTTTCGTCATTGGGCAGGATTTATTGTAAAAAAATAAGTCGTTTTTTGTAGTAACTCATTTTTTGTACTCTGATGAGCGCCATTTGGAAACTTTGATGGTCTGTTTCGTGAGCTTTGGATATCCAAGTTCCAGTTTCACTGGCGTATAAAGGGTGTAAAAAAACCCTTAACGAAGTCGAAAGGCACTTGTTCTCCCCGTCATTGCGATATTTTTTTTGTTCTAGACCATACCTGGGAACCTTCTAGTTACGGAGATATTGGAGGTCAAAGTTTCAATTTTTTCACAAGTTTTTTTTTAAGTACTACCTTTTAAGGTTTTAACTTTACTTTAATTACCTCCATGACCCGTTTACTATTCAAAGCTTCCATCAGCACCAAGTTTTGAGTGCGTTACATTTAGTTTGACCGTACTTTTAAATGTAATTTTACTTTAAATACCTCTACAACCCCCGTACTATTCAATGCATTCAGCAGCACAATGTTTTGAGTGCGTCACATTGAGTCCTACAGAAAACGTGATTTTTCACCCCAAAAAAAAAGTCGTTCCCCAGCAAAAAAATTTACGTAGTTACTTAGTTTGATGTACAGAATGCTTGGTTGACGGCTTCGTGAAGCGTCCGTTTACACCCTGTATATTCATATCATGGTGTTACTATACTTCTTTCGTAAATATGTTTTTCTTTTTGTATATTGGCACCTTGTTTTTCTAGTCGTGTAATTTGTATAATTTAATTGTTTTTCTGTGTGCACAAAATAAATTATTCTTACCTTAGCAGCCTCGAGGGGTGAAAGTGCGATATCAGCAAAGAACTCAGCAGTAGCTGACGCAGCCAGGTACACTCCGGTACGGTAGGTATACGCCGTCTCCTCGTCCAGGAGACCATTGTACGTCACTTTGAAGACTTCATAGAGACCGAACTTGCAGAGACCCTGAGAGACAGATGGACATAGGGTTAGAACACGTGTGTGAGAGAGAGGGGAGATGTAGGTGACTTTGAAAGTCTCATCGGTTTTTCGTCTTCATTTCTTTTCAGTAGGAACAATTGGATATTTTGTTTTAATCATTGGTATATTGGCGAAATGTGTTGCTATGGTTACGAGCACGGACAAGTGGAACAAAATCATAATGATCTTTGATTTGGTAAGCAGGTTTTGGTTGATAAGCAAAGATAGCTTACAGTAGCGAAGGGGCAATTTTTTTAAGAGGTAAGCCGGAGCACATGTCTTTAATGTGATTATATTATTTGTCTATAGAATACTGACTGTGACATTGACATTTTTCAAAGGGAAGCCGGTAGGAATCGAGTTGTATGGAACCTTCGCCACTGATAGCCTAGTGTTGTGATCATTGGACTACCAAGTCTTAGTCCCGAGTCGAACCCAGGACACGCACTTCTCATTTTTCGGATTCATATCCGTTTTGTTATCTCTTGCTTCGGTGAAGGAAAACATCGTGAGGAAACCAGCATGGCTGAGAGAGATATTTCTCGACGGCATGTACAGCCAAGTTCGAGGCCCATGAGCGGCATGAAAGTTCTGACACCAGGTTAGGCACTAACCACACGATAAAGAAGGAAGATCTTTATTTTGGTTACAAAAGGTGGCCAGGTGCATGCTGTCGTCCGTGAAAGTCCTCCATAACTATGCCAGATTAACTTTAAGCAGTTTCTTTCATGTCTGCCACATGCCCGACGAGCTGTGGGCCAAAATAACCACGATATGGAGCCCTGATACAGCCAGAAGGCGACGCGGTAGACCTCGCAAGAGATAGCGGGACGAGCTGGACAAAACTAACTACTAGTGGTCCACATTGTCTCTGAATCGAAGAATTTGGAAGTCATGGAGATAGGTCTTGGCCCAGCAGTGGGATGACACAGGCTAACAGTACAGTAGTAGTAGTCGCTTATTGAAGCCTTGAGCAGCCACGGAGTCTGGATTCGTGCTTGGTTGATGCCCATAGGCTCGTCTCCTATTACATGGGACTTAAACATAACTGGCGAATGTGTGTACTATTAGGTACACCTCTGCCTAACCCCTCGTGGATCAAGCGTGATGTTGTTACATACCTGTAGCGAGTATCCAATGAAGGTGGGTGCCCATCCCTTGGCAAGTCCCCTCATGCCCTCCTCAGCCACGGAAACCCTGAAGCCGTTCACTACATTCTTGTACTTGTCGGGGTCGACCTGGAGACGGCACTTCACCAGATCCAGGGGTACTACGGCTGTGTGGGTGATACCTGTGGGATTAAAGGGTGGGAATTAGTCCGAGGGGCTTCAGAATAATGCGTGTATAATGTTTATTTATTTATTTTATTTTACTATTTATGTACACACAGTAGACAACACAGGAAAATAACATTATAATACATGAGTACATAGGTACTGCTTATTTCATACGAAATTTCTGCCAGCAGACCTGCAAAAGGAGAAATGAAAAAGAAATGTAGACAATAGTGTGTGAGAAAAGGAAGAGAATAATGAGTTTATGTGCCTTACCTAACTTAACCTAAAATATTATATATAACTACACATATAAGTTAATATTAATATATACTTAAATAAATACATAATATTAAGATATATAAACTAATAAAAATATATAATAAATCATGATTGAGAGGAAAGGTAATGCTCTTTCACTCTAGCTTTGAACAATGTAATGGTCTTCAAATCACGAATGCTGGGACTCCAAGTTTCTGTCAGTGAGAGGAGTAGCCGTAATATAAAAGGTGTAAACGGACCCTTCACGAAGCCGTCAACCAAGCATTCTGTACATCAAACTAAACTCGAGTAACTCTAAGCAAAAATTATTGCTGGGAAACGATTTCTTTTTTGGGGTGAAAATTCGCGTTTTACTGTAGGACCCAATGTGACGTACTCAAAACATTGTGCTCCTGAATGCTTTGATTAGTACGGGGGTCATGGAGGTATTTAAAATAAAATTATATTAAAAAGTCGTATTCAAAAAAAGTGGCCCGTTAAAAAGTGAATGTTTATAAAACGTTGTCCCACACTAGGAGTTTCTCCTGTATCGTGAGTGCGTTTACAAACATTTAATCTCACATACACAAACAGCCAGACCCGGAACAACTATCTGTAGGTCATACAAATATTGGCTCCGTGAGGGAATCGAACCCGCGACACGCAGCGCAGCAGTCAATCGCTCAGCCACTGCGCCAACCGTGCCGTCAAACCTATCATGTATGGTTCACGTGATTTCAATCACACTTTTGCTATCACACAAATGATTATGCAGTTACGTAATAATTACAAAAAGATGTCACTGTAAGTACATTACAAAATTATATTTTATCATTTTTTATCTTGGCCAGTTCTGTTAATTACGAAGAGTAATTGATTAATGCTGTTGAAACGAAAGCAAGCTATCTACACTAATATTATAAAGAGGAAATATTTGTATTTTTGTGTGTGTGTATGTTTGTAATGAATAAACTCAAAAACTACTGTGCCGATTTCAAAAATTTTTTCACCATTAGGAAGCTACATTCATCCTGAGTAACATAGGCTATATTTATTCTAGAAAAAAATACGGCTGGAGGGGGGAATTAGGGGAAAATAAATGTCCACCCGTGCGAAGCCGTAACGGGCCGCTAGACATTTATAAGTTGATGAATATTTTTGAATGTTACCACCTTGCTTGAATTTTCGTATTCAGGCAAATTCTCTAAAATCATCATCAAGTGATCATCTGCTTAACCTACACTACCCTCCACCTCGTATAAAATAGTATCACTATTGTATTCAGTAGTACTATTTTACATGAACCGATGTTACTAAGTAACTGGGTAATCATCATCTGCCTAGCCTTTTCCTAACTATATTGGGGTCGGCTTCCAGTCTAACCGGATGCAGTTGAATACCAGTATTTTACATGGAGCGACTGCCTATCTGACCTCCACAACCCAGTTAGTACTGGGTAATACGATACATGCATATTTTATATGCATACATGCCGAATAGTCCACACGAAACAAAAAATTGTGTTCAAAATTCGTTCCTTGTTTTTTCCATTTTAAACAAATACGAAAAGCAAATCGCTACCATTGGTACCATTGGCCAATGTTTAGTCAAACATTGGCCAAAGTCTCGTGATCAATACATGCCCGTGGATTTCATTGGCGTTGGCCCAAGATTGTTGACGTAACATTTCGTTGTTCGATAGTCGGAACCTTGTCGGAACCGACTACTCGCGGTCGACATTCTGGCAGGATCGAGATTTGAGTTACTATCTGTATTTTCAATTGAAACAAGGAACAAAGCACTTTAAGCCGTTGGTCCCGGCTGTCATTTGTAGATCTTTGATAGTCGTTACAGGTAGTCAGTGGCCCGAAAGTCTGACAACCAGTCTTACCAAAGGGTATCGTATTACCCAGTACTAACTGGGTTGTGGAGGTTAGATAGGCAGTCGCTCCATGTAAAATACTGGTATTGGCGCATCCGGTTACCGCCGGAACCGGTAGTATGAAATGGATAGACACCCATGCACGGGCCGGCCACAGCCAGCCTTGATCTATTGACCCGTGCGGCAGTTACTAGCTACGATACCGTCAGACGAATTGATGAGTAAGATTTTAAATGTAGTGCTATATAATTATGGTGTTTATATAGGATGTCTGGTAATTAGTGACCGATACTTAAACACGTGATTGGACTCATGATAACAAACAACTGTCCCAAAGAAACATTTTTTTTATACTCATTCACTTTTATCACACTAACACAACAGCCGTATGAAACTCGCCGCCCCCCTTTGACCTATCAGCTGTTAGCCGCGTGACGTCGTTCTGTCTCATTACTACCGTACCGTGCAACAGTGGGTAGGCAGAGCACGCGCGGCTCGCAAGCCCGCTCCATAAGTTTTATTGTGATAAAAGTGAATGAGTAAAAAAAATAACGGAACGGGCTTGCGAGCCGCGCGGGTGCTCTGTCTACCCACTGTTGCACGGTACGATAGTAATGAGACAGAACGGCGTCACGCGGCTAACAGCTGATAGGTCACAGGCGTGCGCGCACGAATTTCATACGGCTGTTGTGTTATTAAAGTGGATATCTAAAAAAAATTCTTTGGGAAAGTTGTTTGTTATCATGAGTACAATCACGTGTTTAAATATCGGTCACTAATTACCAGTCACCCTATTTATTGAGTGATAATCTATACTAATATTATAAAGCTGCAGGGTTTGTTTGTTTGTTTGTTTGTTTGTTTGTTTGTTTGAACGCGCTAATCTCTGGAACTACTGGTTCGATTTGAATGATTCTTTCATTGTTGGGTAGTCCATTTATCGAGGAAGGCTATAGGCTATATATCATCACGCTACGACCAATAGAAGCGTAGCAGCAATGAAAAATGTTGCAAAAACGGGGAAAATTGTATTTTTAATAACTTGACGCGGACGAAGGTCGCGGGGAACAGCTAGTAAATATTATAAAGCTGAAGTGTTTGTTTGTTTGAACGCGCTAATCTCTGGAACTACTGGTCCGATTTTAATGATTCTTTCAGTGTTGGGTAGTCCATTTATCGAGGAAGGCTATAGGCTATATATCATCACGCTACGACCAATAGGAGCGTAGCAGCAATGAAAAATGTTGCAAAAACGGGACGGGATTTTACGCGGACGAAGGTCGCGGGGAACAGCTAGTTGAGTGATAAAGACGAAGTTTAGACTGCGTCCCCACGTGTGAATTTTTAACCTATGACCGTACAGATAAGTGCACAGAACTGCGTATCAGACTACTAGCGTACATATTTTATGTATGACCAAATGATGTAACAGTTATCATGTTGCAGAGTCGTCTATTTACCTAATTAGAGCTATCAATGTGTCAATATTTGCTGAGTAAATGTAGTATTAGCATTTATAAGCGCTTTTGCAGTTTTATAATAGTTATGATCGTTTTTTAGCGTCACGAAGTACGATGTGGTGCAAATATGTTTCTTTTTTTTTCGAATTCGGTTAGTCAGTCTGCCCAGTGCCCCCCCCTTCTAGGGGGCACTGGGCAGACTGACACACACTCACTACATAAATCTCTGCCCAATCCCGCGTGGAATTCCAGCGTGGTGTTACGTTTGTATGCCTCAATACTACTACACGAATAATTGATCTGCAAAGCCTAAAGCGCAGGCCACACCGCTTGCTAACGACCGAGCGAGCGAGCCGGGCGAGGCATCGTTTCACCTCTTTTTCTTACTTTGGTTCACACCGCAAACTACCGAAAGAGCCGAAACGAAGTATGAAAAGAAGCTCGCTCGGCTCGCTCGCAAGCTGGCGGTTTGGCCAGCGCTTAGTCTGGGTACGCCACACGTCCATGACTACAATTTGCCATCCATCTCGAATAAGTTAAGATAATATTATTATAATCTTACATAAACTTGCAAATTATCTAAAGCTGGCCTTAACCGTGATTGAAGACGTTTTGGCGCGAATCTCGGATAACGCCAAGCACAGATTATAAATAATCAGCTGTTATCAACGCTCTACATTATCTTTCGGTTGGGCAAGGAGGATATAAATAATGTAAGTGTATGTTAAAAGATAGGGCGTAACTTGTAATATGATTTATCTTTACGATATTTTTAGGCATTATTGTTTCAGAACAATTTTCATCTGCGTTAACGCATCTGTTGCTGAAATGTATTATGTGCCTGTCAGTCTGGCACCCGTAAGTACTTAATAGTACTTATTAGTTCCATAACCCATTACAGCAGAACACAGCAAAGCTACTTTAATGGCGGAAGAATCGTAGTCCTTTTCAATTATTTGACCTCTGACGTAAACCTTATTCTCAAGAAAATAAAGGGCACTGAACTGCAAAATCGCTAGCTTACTACTTGCTGAGGAGTTTGTACTTCCAATCCCCTCCCCCCTGTAAGTAGGTTAGGGGTCGGGACGGTATTATGTCATTTTTGACGTTACCGACTCCGGACAATTTTAACACGAGTTTAAACGGAATTTGACTAGTGAATTTACATCTAGTCCTCATTTTTCTACAGTTAACATAAAATTATACTGGTAAAACTTCACCGACTTGTTCGTATCGATATGTAATGACGTTGGAACGAAAAGAACTTCCTAAATTAATAATTTCAATACTACACCTAATATTAATTGACCCTGTACGTAGTACCTATAGTTCAATGTATTGTACACAACATTTGTTTAGTAGTGACCCTTGGCTACCTGCCACGTACAATACGTGTGACAGATGAGAACTATTTTAAGATACAAACAAAAAAAAAGAATTTAAATAATAGTAAAGAATTTTAAATATAACCAATGACATTAAGTCTAAAAACTGACAACTATGTGTGTCAAGGCGGCGCCACTTTCTATGGGGAGCTGTCAAAAACTTGTCAAATTCCATACATTTCATTTTAGTTCCTTATTTCGCCACACGCTTAAAATGTTTTTAGTTGATTATGTATAGTGTATCTAGTGATGTTAGCTTACAAGAATTATGTCTTTTAACAGTTTATTTACGGCTGTCTGTTATGTTGGCTAACCTGGCTATTTTTTATTATTAGTTATGATCTCATTTTTTATTTATTTTAGTACCAATAACTCTTACATTTTATGTCTTTTGAAATTAAAGTCGTCATTGAAATTTTTCATCGGTTATAAAAAAAAAATCTGCTGTTTCCTACAAGTGCAATATCTTCGCGATCAAAATGATTGAACAACTGATTTGGGGGGAGGGGGGGCTCAGAATGATGTACTTCATACGTGGTACAACAGTTTTCGCGTAGGTGTCTCTTCCACCGTGTACATGTACTGTATGTAGGTATAGATGTATGTAGTTAATTATAGTGTAGCTAATGACACGGTGACACTTTGAAGGCAAGGCCACCTGACGTGACATTGTTACGAATCTCCCTGAAGAAAAGATTAGGTGTGGTCGTACTGAAGAAGTTGTTTCAATTTTACCTCTGTTTTTGAATGACCGTCATATTCAAATTGATCTTTATTCTTGTACAAATAGGGTTGCTACTGAGGGTAACCAGAGGTAAAATATTTGAGAACAGACTTTAGTGTTCATTTCGAAATTTAAACTCATTGTCTCATTGTGAATCAACGATGATTTACTATAATAACCTCATCCTTTTTTAGAAGTCGATTAAAAACAAATGAGTTCGCTCTCGTATTTTATGCGGCCACTTTCGTATTATTATTTTTTCGGATGGGAAATCATCAAATAACCCCCTACCGCTCTGGGAGCAGTGGGTGAGGGAGTGTCAGACTTTTACTGACTAAAACCCATCCATGTTCCTTCTTTGCCCTTTGTCCCAGGGCCGCGGTATCTCTTTCGAACAGTCCCGCAGCTCTTGTGCGGTCACTTGAGTGAGGTTTACTGAAGCATTTAGCTGGTACCAACCACACTGGCTGGATAATCTTTTCACTGATTTAAAAACTGTGTATTTGTTTCATAGACAAGATAGACCGACCTAAGCGAACCGTGTTACGTAAAATTAGTCTGTAAAATAAGCACTTAATCCTAATAACCTGGATCAAAATAATTAGATTGACCTCGTCGCCATAATATAAAAGGTGTACACAGATCCTTCACGAAGCCGTCAACCAAGCATTCTGTACATCAAACTAAGTAAGTCTACGCAAAAATTATTGCTGGGAAAAGACTTTTTTTTTGTGGTGAAAATCACGTTTTACAGTAGAAGTCAATGTAACGCACTCAACACATTGTGCTGATGGATGCATTGAATAGTACGGGGGTCAAAGTAAAGTAATAACATTAAAATATTGCATTAAAAAAAAGTTGTGAAAAAGTTGGATTTTTGACCCTAATATAAAGGGTGTAAAAAGACCCTTAACGAAGCCGAAAGGCACTTATTCTTCCCGTCATTGCGATCATTTTTTTGTTCTGGACCATACCTGGGAACCTTTAAGTTACTGAGATATAGGAGGTCAAATTTCCAATTTTTTAACAAGTTTTTTTTTCATTACCTCCATGAGCCGTTTACTATTCAAAGCATCCACCAGCAGCAAGTTTTGAGTGCATTACATTGAGTTTTACCGTAAAACGTTATTTTTCACCCCCAAAAAAAAAGTCGTTTCCCAGCAATAATTTTTGCGTAGGGTGACTTAGTTTGATGTACAGAACGCTTGGTTGACGGCTTCGTGAAGGGTCCGTTTACACCCTGTATTCGAAGAAGTTCCCAGGTATGTTCCAAAACAATGGCGGGGAGAACAAGTACCTTTCGGCTTCGTTAAGGGTATTTTTACACCCATTATGTATGTACACCAGTGGCGAAGGTTGCATACAACCCGATTCCCACCGGCTTCCTTTTGAAAAATGGCACAGTCAGTATTCTATAGACAAATAATATTCTATGCAGTAAAGATATGTACTCCGGCTTACCTCTTAAAAAAATTGACCCTTCGCTACTGATGTACACACATCAAATCACCATCAATAATAATACACTTCCGATACAATAAATCGGCACAGATCTTGATCGCTAACCTTCACCTGCGCAGAATTGAATTATCGGGTCTCTTTGGTGTTATGCCAAAAGTGTACGATGCGGAAAGCGATCTTCATTGTCGTCGACCGCTCAAGAGCCATGTCCTACTCTAGACAACAGTAGCGAACGGTCAATTTTTGAAAGTCATAAGCTGGAGTACATAATCTTTAATGTGATTATATTATTTGTCTATAGAATACTGACTGTGCCATTTTTCAAAGGGAATCCGGTAGGAATCGGGTTGTATGGAACCTTCGCCACTGCTAGACAACCTAGCTAGCACCTTACTGTCTAAAAATTTTGTGGAGACGTAATGATAAGAGAAAACGAGCTACTACAAATATTTATTGTTTAAGACGGTGTATGACATGGTGATTCCACCGACCCCCACTGGGGCCTAATTTTCTTAGCCTTTCAAATACGTTTGTCTAAAGAACTCCGCTCACTAGTGAAAAGGCAAGTTTAAAAAAAAAAGCCGTACGCAAAATACGCGCTTTGACGTGGAGTTGCGGAAACCAGCCCGTTAAACAATACAATACAAGGCCAGTTAACGGCTTAACCCTTAATTGGTCGCGTGGGGTGTTACACACCCAAGCGCATCCTTAAAGGTTTAGAACTTTTTAAATTCTGAATTTTGAGCGCTGAAATTCCCGTTAGCTTCAGAAAAACACGTCCTTTATGATCAAGTATCGAACATAATCGTGATTTTGCATGTATTTCGTACTTGATTTATATGATCGGGGTGTCACGCACCCAATTAAGGGTTAATGATCGATTACGGTCAACTCCTTCTCACAGAGGGAAGGCTTGAGTCCTTGGAGACTGGACTAGGCTGATTATTTCAGGCCTGTAATGAAGTAGAACACTTACCGCAAGACAGGACACCTCCAAGACCGCACAGAGCGAAGTATTTGGAGGAGGCGAACTCACAGGAGTCGCCTTGGACCACAGCCGCGGCCGCCATACCGCTCTGTATGAGACAAAAGAAAAAGAAAAATTAAATACTAGCTTTTGGCCGCGTTAATTTATAATTTGACAATCAATTCGGGTTGTACTCTGCTTCAATATAATCCAATCATGATTAGAAAGACACGTGGTGCCATCTATTATCATAAGAACGTTGTTGTTGTTGTTCTTGGGGACAGTACTTTTTTCGCGATGAAAGGTAACCTATGTCCGTTTGCTTCGGTGAAGGAAAACATCGTGATGAAACCAGCATGCCTGAGAGATATTTCTAGACGGCATGTAAAGCCAAGTCAGAGGCCCATGGGCGGCATAAAAACTCTGACACCAGGTTAGGCACTAACCACACGATAAAGAAAGAATAAGGAAGTCTTGTGCAAAAAATCATGCTTCTAGCTAGACCCAGTGATGTGGCTGTGCGTTTACGGACGGTGAATCGTAAGATTTTTGAAAATAAAGACTGACATCCAGATTATATAAAACTCACAATGGATGGCGAAGAATCGTTTCTTAGCTTCTCGAAGGAAAATCTTGGATTTAAAATTAGACAGAGCCCTTTAAATAATTGTTTGTTCCGAACAAAATCGAATCCGTTGCGCACATGTTGCGCAGAAGAGTTCAATGGTCTCTCAGTCGACTACAGCTAAGACATAATATCGAGACTTCTGCCCGTTTTCAGTAACAGTCGGGTGCTCCTAATAAATACCTTAATATTATTGCACTGTAATTTCATCTTTCGGGTCTAAATCTAGGTAAAACCCGACACCACGATTTTATGAAAGCACTAGCTTATTACGCCCGCGGCTTCCTGCGTGTAGTTCGGTAATTGTCCCACGGGATCGTATTGCTGGGATAAAAAGTATCCTATGTGTTAATCCAGGCTATAAACTATCTGTGTGAAAAATTTCATCCAAATCCGGTCAGTAGTTTTTGCGTGAAAGAGTAACAAACATCCATATGTCCTCACAAACTTTCGCATTTAAAATATTAAGTAGGATTTGTTAAGGTATTTATGAAGCAGGCATTTAAATCCATGGAAACATGACTATCTACATTGTAATAAGATATTTTTTCCAATACATTATACACGGACCTTGAAGATTTTTTTTATATGCTTTTCTTCAGTTGTTTTCGTAAAGATGACGTAATCGGAATCGATCATGAATGCGTGATAAGAAACTATAGTTACTAAGTCACTTTTATGATTCGATTATATAAATTGACGAAAGATAGCTACTGCCTGCGGGTTCGCCCGCGTGGAAGCCGGAAATTATGACTTGGGAAGTATTCCATCCAAGGTCATTACACAGAAACGGCATACAGCGAAGGCGCGGCGCAGGCATGATGCCGCTTCAAAACGTTTTCATACAAAATGTACGTAGGCGACGTGTCGTGAATTACACTCAAGCGGCACGGGACAGACACGCCGTTCTTTCGTTTCCTTATAAATTCCATGCCCGCGCTGCGCCTTTCACCGTTTCTGTGTAATTCGCGCCTAATACGTTCCGGCCCGAAAAGGTAAGGAATTGAGTTATTTTCGCATTTACAATACAAGAAGAAAAAAATGCATTTCAGTTGATTTTGTATTCTATGATCTACATAATCAAGAATATTCTATTATTTTCTGCTATCTTTATCCGCCAGATAATGTGGCAATAACCTCAGCAAGGTCACCGTTTAATTAATTATAATAATATAATTATTCGTGAACAACCGTGACCGATGTGTTGTGTGGTTTGTGCGGAGGGTAACTGTTACTAACATTAGATAATAAGTTATATTAATTAAGTTACTAACACTCAATGGATCTCCATTGTTTTCCGAAATTAATATCCGGCTCGAAGGACAACTCTGTAGCAACAGTGGTCCTTCGCGCCGGATATTTATTCAATAATATTAAAATCCATTCACTTCCATGTACACAGTTAATACCTATTGTAAATACGGAAGAAATGTTGTCTGCCAGCACTCTCATGACTGACTGGCTTTCGATAAAACTTGGTACATCGGTCACCATCCATCCATCAGTCACAGGCCCTTTTGATCTCTCTATGTCTCTCTCTTTTTGTTATATCCCGTGAGATATATCAGACCTCCACGCGGACGAAGACGCGAGTTAAAGTTAGATCTGTCCATTTTTCTTTCATAAAATTAATTGCAGGCAGTTTTCAAGAAATATTCTATGTATTTTCCAGAGATCAAGGAACTCTGTGAGTTCAGTTACACACTAAGAAAGGATTTTCGAAATTCAAATAAACTTTTCAAAAATTGGACCTTAATCCATTCGCTGCGGCGGACGCCTATCGGCGTTTTTTGATTTAATATTCAGGTGCGAAAAAGGCCCATCGGCGTTTTTTTAAAATTGCTTATATCTTGGCAAAAACAACTCACAAAACATTATACTTGCAATAGATGCACATTTTTTTTAAATTAGAATTTATTTATTTATTATTTTTTAATTTATTTATTTCTTTAAATATCCTAATGAGGTGCGGAGGTTGCCCATCGGCGTTCGCGGCGAAAACCGTCCCGCACTTTGCTAATAAGCGTAATTTTTATCGCCGCAGTGAATGGGTTAACAGTCACATTACAAAAAAACTTAATCATAATAAACCTTGGTAATATCACTTTTGATTAAACAGTAGTCTATAGAAGTTTAAACCAGGGTTTTTAGTTAAACCGCTTTTTGTAATAAGACCGTTACACTCTTCATAAAGTGCTGGCTGGAAAATATACCTATAGTCATTTCACAGTTTATTTACCACTAGCTCTGAGGGTTGAAATTTTAAATGATGCCCTTGTAGAACATAATTATAAAGGGTGTAAAAAGACCCTTAAAGAAGCCGAAAGGCACTTATTCTCCCCGTCATGGCGATCATTTTTTTGTTCTAGACCATACCTGGGAACTTTTTAGTTACGGAGATATTGGGGGTCAAAGTTCCAACTTTTTCACAAGTTTTTTTTAAAATACAAGGTTTTAATGTTGTAACTTTACATTAAACACCTCCACGACCCCAGTACTATTCAATCCATCCATCAGCACAATGTTTTGAGTGCGTTACTTTGAGTTTTATCGTAAAACGTGACTTTACACACCAAAAAAAAAAATCGTTTCCCAGCAAAAATTTTTGCGTAAGGTTACTTAGTTTGATGTACAGAATGCTTGGTTGACGGCTTCGTGAAGGGTCCGTTTACACCTTGTATTTTGACACAAACCACAGGTTGGCCAACTTAATAGATGTCGGTAAATGAACTGTGAAAGGACTTTTAATACAATCTCTTTGGTAGCGCCCTCAGCTCTCATAATCTATGGTCATAGGGCAACTGCAGCCGTATCGCGCGCGCCGGCCACGTTGTCATTGTTGCCACGACAAGACGACGCGATTGCGACGTCGACGCGACGCACACGACACGACTACTCCCCTCCGGCATGAGTTCTCATCATTGGGCAGGATTGCGAATGCTATTAGGCCTGGTTTCCACAAGAGCGGAGACGGGTAAGCCTTCGACCAATCACAGAAGAGACAATTCGGGATTTCAATGGGATTGGTTGATTTCTGCACGTTTCCCATTGGTAGAAACTGGACCTAATGCTGGCTTAAAATGTTGCTATTTGGTTCATTATCAATCATATTGCTTATCATACCTGTTCGATGGCAGGTGTGAGTTCCGTAGACTGACACTGCGCTGGTGTCAGTGGGCCGCGGAATGGCGAGTTCCGCGCCAGATCTGCTAGGGACGAGAACATTATTCTGAAACAAGATAGACAGTGTTATTAATACATAGACATTACACCTGTAAACCCTGAGGGGTTAGGCAGAGGCATACCAAATAGTGCTCCTGGATTCTACCATAATAAAACGGGGTGGAAGGGACACCGACGCGAAAACGGTTACCACGCAGAAAGCAGATGAAAAATTTGTATTTGTAGTCGTTTATAAAAAAAAAATCAGCTGTTCCATACATTTTTTTAGTTTTTTTTTTTAAATAACCGATGAAAAATTTCTATGTAGTGGGCTCAGAATGATGTACTGAATACGTGGTAACCGTTTTTGCATCGGTTTCACTTCCACACTTTATGTTTAAGTCCCATGTAACAGGGAGCGAGCCTATTGCCATTAACCGGGCACATATTCAGACTTCATGGCTTGTCTTTGCCCAGCCTCAGAATTGAACCGAGGACCTAATCAACGTCAACAACACAGTAACCAGCCGCTTTTTTCTTGAGTAGGTTTCATGGAAACTGGCTAAGGATCCTTGTTGAGACAACAGGAGCTTCCACATTTGTCTGCCATAAAAGTTACTCCGAGTGCATGTACAATGGTCCACTTTAAGGACTAAGTGCGGAAACCAAATCCCCTAACATAGAAGGTACTCCGAAATTCACCAACGGTCTGCCACTTTCATCCTTATGCCCTAAGTGATAAGGTTGAAAGTGGTTGATCTTCAGTTAACTCAGTAGTATACTCCTTTCACAATTTTTTTACCCCAGGGTATCATGGACACGTCCCAAACAGTGTCAGTGTGGAGCCCCTCTGCAGGATATGCCCCACCTCCTTTCTTGCCCATCCTGCACAGCCACCTGCACCTTCCAGGATATAAATGAAGCAAACAACAGAGCTGTGCAGGTGGCAATATACTGGTCGGGTATTATTTGAGTCTATCGACACGCAAAGAAGACGATATGCATGCCTGTTCAGTATTTTCTATAGAAGATTGTATAAGACCTTCATGGCAACTTAGCTTCGTGGATAGCTAGATAGCTGACTGACTGCTGAGAAACTGGGTCAATCAATAACTCACAGAGACCAGAGAGTATTGACCCTGTGTCCATAGAGTTTACATTTTTTTTTTAATGTGTTTATTATATAAGTTGTTTGGTTGATTTTTAAATGAGTACTCATTCCCAAATTAAAGTTGACTTTTAATGTTCTTTCATAAAAGTGTTTAAAAAACAAATTATTAATTATTTCCGTACGATTTTAGAGACAAAATTATGAATATGATGGGTTTATTTATAGCATTAGAGTATTCAAAATGTTTAGAATAAAATTTAAGTTGTATAATGTTATGGGGTTTACATGTATGTATATGTACTATTGGCTTAAAAAAACAGGAAAATTAAAATAATAAGTTTTTTTAATAATTAATAAAACGAAATTCAAGTCACTATTATGAGATGTTTGGAGGGAGAAAGGTGCGGCCTTTGTCCAGCAGTGGGACACAATGTAGGCAATAAAAAAATTATGAATATTTAAAAATGCACACATGGTGTGTCTCCACTCACTTAGGGACTGCGCACTCCGTAAGGAATCATTTTCGAAAGAAATAAGATCAATTAAAAATTTCAGTCTAGAAATAAGTCACATTTCAAGAATTACGAAACAGTCGAAAATCAATGTCAGTGTCATTCATCGCAGCGAACACAAATGAAGGTTAGGTAACGAAAAATTTAGATTTTCTTATGTTTTTACATTGAAATATCTAGAAATTATCGTAATTTAGGAAATTTTCGCTGGAAAATCATCTTCAGTGTTATACGTAAGCATAGACTGGCAAACTTTTAATCAATACCGCTTAAAACCGGGCAAATGTCAGTTTTGTCCAGCCTCCGAGATTTGATATTTAAATCACAGCTTTTGTCAATGCAGTTATTTATTCCACAATTTATTAATGAAATGTAGAACATCAAAATAAGATATGGAGCAAGGTCACGTGCAAACATAATTTCATTATCGTTACGTAAGGGAAACACCACAGAAATATTTTCCAGTACGCACTCTAAAAGGCTTCTTCATAAGAAATTCTGTAATAAAATACCTAGCTAGAAGATATGAGAATAATAAAATAATAAGTTTCCTTTACTTACATGTTTTAAATCCGATCGAAACTACTCAACACACCGTGAACACACCGCACCGCGCCTGACGCACAGTGCTAAAGGAAACAGGAGTGACAATGCCAGCGCCATAACGGATGTTACATAATCACGTGTACTTTTTTTACAATGGCAATACTTTATCAATAATGTCAAAATTGTTTACCCTGAAAGTTTTGTAAGGGATCCCCAAGACGAACAATTTGGAATTAATACAAACCGTGGTCTGGCAAAGGTTAGATTGAACGAGGGTGTACTGCTAGATAGCTCCAAAATTTTTGTTCATTTTTATTGGTTTGAATCAGATTAACCAGACTGAAATAATGCAATTTTGATTGTATGTGGTCTCCCTTATGTATCAAAAACTTATTTTCATGGACCGCCTTTGCCCTGTATAACCACGACCGTCACTTTGATCACAGCGACCAATTTTACTTCATTATATTAATAAAACCTTGATCGCTGGTAGACCGTGACCAAAGACTCGGTCGTGGTCACCCAGTATTCATGTGTGGCTTCTTTGGATTTCTATGCAGTTTCTATTATATTAGAAATTTAACCTTCAGGAAGTTTTTACTTATAAATAATACTACTCTGTAACTACTTCTGTCACATATTTGTCACACGTCACAAATACAAACAGCCGATTTATGTAAATAAACTATCAAAATTACCCAAAATGTTCAAAAAATACCAAAAGTGTGCTAAATAATGAGAAACTGAAACCACACATGCAGGTAATGGTGTAGTTTTCAAACAATATCAATCTAATTCATATGTCCTGCAAGAATAACCAACAAAACAAAAGGGGAACAGGGCAATGTACATCAAGGCGGGCTTTAGAGACCCTCATGATCAAAGATTTAGCGCAAGCCAGAAACGAATGGTTTCCATGTTCACATTTACCGAGCCCGTCCGTGTCTGGCCGATGCGTAAGCGACCAAGATGATCAAAATACAACTACATATCGCACTTCGTGCCACCAACGGCCTGGGAATAGTAGAACGTGCTCTCTAAGTCCACGGCAAAGACAAATATGTGGACCACAAAGTCAGCGGCAAATAGAAATGGATGTACCACAAAGGCCGGGACAAGAAGAATTCTTTGTACCACAGTGTCCTTGGCGAAGAGAAGTCTGTGTACCACAGAATCAACGGCAACGAGAAGTGTATGTACCACAATGTCAGAGATTGAGACAAATTAATGTACCTTATAGTCCGAGACAAAGAGGAATTACCATACCACAGAATCAACGGCAAAGACAAATCGATGTACCACAAATTCAACCGCAAGGAAATATCTGTGTACCACAATGCCAAGCATCTATGTTCGAGGAAATCCTACAATGCCGAAAGACGATTGGGGTACTCGCCAATGAAGCACTAAATATCGTTTCTGAAGCTTCGGACCTTTTAGAACAATTCAAAGATAAATCAGCTCAAACGAACCGATATCGCGTCTGCGTTGGAGCGAACACAAACAATCGAAATACAGCAAAGAAGCCAAGTAGAATAAGAATACTACCAAGGGGCGTTAATCGTTGCGCCTCGGGTGAGGTAGTTGAAAGCTGCTGTCAGGAAAAAATCGAGAAAAAAAATAGTGGCAAGGTCAGTTCTGGTGGTTTGGCTGATTGTGCCTATGATAGAGAAATTCAAAAACAAAAAAAGGCAGCCTGTAAACGTTGCTGTCGGGATAAGAAAGACCAAAGCACATCATATTATTCTCTACCAATAGTCGCTGACAAATGTGGGTGTGTAGAAGAAGTGAAAAAGCAAAAAAAAAAGAAACAAACGAATGACAAAAAAACATGTCCTCCACTAGTAATTGCTGACAAATGTGAGTGTGCGGAAGAAATGAAAAGGCGAAAAAAAAAGAAACAAAGGAATCTCAAAAAAATATGTTGTCCTCCAATTGCTGATAAATGCGAGTGTGCGAAATACATGAAAAAGCAGGATAAGGCAAACAAGGGAAAATGTATGGGGAAGCAAAGCTATACAAAAGTTGAGTCGACCTCTTTGGAGGAGTCATGCAACATGCCTTCGTGTCCGGCTAATAACACTTGTAAATGTAAATGTTGTTACTCATGATCTGCTAATCACAAATTAGTGGCAAGTGAGACAAAAATAAGTAGTTTCAAGTATGTTAAACAAATAGATGGCGGATTTTATTAAGTTGCAAACTTTATTACAGTACACACAATAATATTATAAACTATGTTTCATTAGGAGCTGAGTTCGGTGCGCGGCAATAAGGCTGGAAAAAAAAAACTCTTAAAACCCCCATATCAGCTTCGTTCTTTTAACAAATGCAAATAGTATACAGCGTAGGTACTTATTAGGGCCCTCACGCACTACGCGGCCATAGAAGCTCCAGGAAGAAAGTTTGGCCGCACAACCGGTCGGTTCGACCAATTTTGAATCAAATAACTGCCGTCATGCGACAAGTCGTGGTCGTGGCCACGTAGTGCGCGAGGTCCCTTAATTGTCTCATGGACTATATAACTCTTTGACGAGGTCACTAGACGTAGTCCCCTGGTAATCAGGCAAAGCAGATAAAAACTGCTTAGATCTATCACGAATACGTTAAACGGATTTGCAGATGCTCCATGATCTAAACAATGCTAAATTACAGCGTCTCGGATAAAGTTGAAACAATTTTCACATACATACAAATAAAAACATTCAGACGAATTGATAACCTCCTCCTTTTGAAAGTCGGTTAAAAGTGGTGACATTTACTAACGGAAAACATAATAATTTGTTGAAACGTGGTTCAAACCATGTTCAAACATATCCTTGAACTGTCTGTGGTCTACCCGAAAAGAGACCTACCTGCTTCGAAAAATAGATTTTCATTTGACCAGTTTTGTTTTTTAATAGGTAATTAACATTAATCTGTGCCTAGATCTGTCATACACTTGTCATCCATCTTCTCAAATATAAACAGGATATTTTAGGCAACAAAAACCCTAGTAAAATGCTACAAAATTCAATATCAAAAGTGAGAAAAGTTATATGCAGGAGCTAAATTTAATAGTGATGGTTTAGTTTTGTCCATTTTACTCTCATGCCCTGCGACAAAAAGAATCAACACCCGCCAAAATGCGTTACACGACGTCTTTTAGAAACAGTGGCAATCAAAGATCTATCCCAAACCCACGTTTGTGCTCCGATTACCAAACAGTTCAACGGGCCTGGCCCTTCGGAATCTGGCCCGTGCGAATGCGAAGAAGATGATTGCGGTCTAGGTGGATGTTGCTCTTCAGAGTGCGATGAAACGAGTAGATCACGTCGGAGAAAAGACGTGGAATCACTAGCCTGTGAACCAGAGTGCAAAGTGGCAGAGTTAGACGCTATGATGAATGAAATAGCAAGTTGCCGAGATTTCTTTCGGAAATTAGCTCTAGAAACACAGGATATCATTGAACCAAGAAATCCGCAGCAAGATTCGTGTTGCGTCCAAGACACACATTATGAACGTCACGCACAAGACCCACAGCATGAACGTCACGCCCAACACCCACAGTATGAATGTCACACCCAACACCCACAGTATGAATGTCCCGCCCAAAACCCACAGCATGAACATCACGCCCAACACCCACAGCATGAATGTTCCGCCCAAAACCCACAGCATGAACATCACGCCCAACACCCACAGTATGAATGTCACACCCAACACCCACAGTATGAATGTCCAGCCCAAAACCCACAGTATGAACGTCACGCCCAAAAACAGAATAAGCTGAGTGGTCCGGGATGGTGTTGCAAATATACAGACATGAAAGATAACCGAATCGAACCAAATAAGCGACCGAAGCCAATGATTCATAAATGTAACAGCGTTGGTCCAAAAAAACAAATGTATGCTCCTACAACATGTTCAAGTTTCCAAGACCAGTCCACGTCTAAGTTACTCACAATGCCTCCTACCCCGCCGATGTCAGTTTCTAGAAATTGCTTCGCTCCTATAGCCCAAATAGCTTGTAAGGTAAAGGAAGGGCGGTTGTGCAAAAGTGTCGAAGAGAAGTTAAAAAACGAACGAACTAACGAACGAACAGACAGCAAGATTGGCTTGGAGGTAACAGGCGGAAACACGCCCGAAGGTAAAAAGAAAAAAAATATATGCAAGGATTTATTAGAGAAAGTATTAGGAAAGAGACAAAGTGACTGCAGTTGCGACCCAGAAATGCGTAAGCAAACTGCAGAGACATCTCCGAAGGAGGAAATAAAGCAGAATAAGGGCAAAAAACCTGACTGTTTTTGCGATGAAACGGCAGTGAAAGGGAACAAAACAGTTGACTGTTTTTGCGAAGAAAAGGCAGTGAAAGAGAACAAATCAGTTGACTGTTTTTGCGACGAAAAGGCAGTAAAAGGGAACAAACCAAATGACTATTTATGCGATGATGAAATGGTCAAGCAAAATGAAGAAAACGAAAGAAGAAAAATCTCTATAGCGGTGAATCAGGCACACACTACTTCCAAGGCGGAGACTTGTCCATGCTGTTTCCCACCTGCGTACAACCAATATTTTAACTGCACTGGCCAAGTGAGCGGCAATTGCCATTGTGATAAAAGTGTCTAGTTCAAACAAAAGAAAAATCGTATTATACACAAAACAGCCTGTTAGTCCCATTGGAGGGCAAGAGCCTTTTCGTAAACAGGGAAACTATGAGCTTTAAATCATTGACCACCACGCTTCTACAAAACCGATTTGAGATAGACTTTTATTATTCATTTATTAGTTCAGTATTAAAATGTACATAACATAAAGTTGTGTGTTTTATTAATTATTAAAGTGTAGTTTCTGCCCGCGACGTTCTCATCCCGTTTAGGCACCCTGTGCTTCCGCCGCTAACAATTTGAGTGGAAGAGCTAACTACTATTGCCACTAACTCGAAAAGCGTTGGTTAGCAACTAGCAGTCACTGTGCGACATGCTATCACCAAGCCAGCGTCGCTAGAGAGCTGAAATCAATTGAGCAAATGCCCACAATTTAAAAATAAAAAAGCGGCGGTCAGTAGCATGGCCAGGCTCCATAATAATACTAACCCCTTTTGAAGTGATGTCCACCTCGCCATTAAAATAAAACAACACCGAAGCTATAATTCATTTAATTATTTGACAGGATAGTATCATTTTTAAGGTTAACACACGTTTGGTGTAAGACTAAAAACACGCGTCATTTTTTCCTATTTGGCGTTCTTGCTTTGTTCATGTTCGGCGACACAAGTTTAACATTCTTCTGTCCGACTTTAGGGGCTGAGTTTGATTCACTTTTTATCCTAACTCGATACTGAGTCCGCGCCGAACGTGTCCCAGGACTACTAAGAGCTGTAACATTTAAATAATTTCATTAAATCGTTGATAGTGGTACTCGCAAGCGCTACTACTAAGCATAAGATCCTAGGCTCGATTTCTAGGTCAGGAATTTCTCAGTCGTCGTCAGCATCGTCAGCTTACAGCAGTCCACTGCTGGAAATAAACCTCTCCAATTGCACACCACTCGGCTCGATTCTCGGCAAATCTAGCTGCTACCAGCCACCCAGCGAAAATTGTCACTGTAATTAACATGGGGTACCGACCCACCTTTCGCTTGCCAGTTCAAGAACAGAAACTGGAATTTTCGAGTTGCAACCGAGTTAGGATTTTTTTGGAGTGTTTATTTTAAAACGACCTCCTAATCTACAGTTTCAAAAATGAAATTGCAAGCGCAGCTAGCTAACCTGATTTTGGAATGCACTGCGGTTTCCGTTCTGTCGAGGTGACAACCTCACGAGGCTTGTTTCGCAGCAGGACAGGCGAATAATGACGTTTTGCTACCGCGTGTTTAACTGAAAGATTAAAAGTACATACTACTTAATAACAAGAACGAAAGATTTAAGTCTCGCAAAACTGTTCTTCTACCGTAAAAAGTTGTGAGATCTAATGTCTTTAAAGAATGACTTGTCCATCGCACGGTCCCATAGTCAAATAACAATTATCTACTATTTTAAATAGTCCTAACTCCTAATCGAAAATAACGCTGGCAGCCCAAATAAGATTTAGTTGTGTGTAGATTCTATTGCCCTTAGCGATTGCCAAATGCCAAGTCATTCTTTATAGACATTGGATCTCACAACTTTAAATTACGGTAGAAAAATAGTTTGCGAAACTTGCATTTTTGTACATGTTATGTTTTTGATGGGATCTCATTTCTTTTGGAGGTAGTAGTCGTAGTATAGGTGTATCAAAGGAAACATCGTCTGTGACTTATTCATCATCTGCCTAGCCTTTTCCCAACTATATTAAGGTCGGCTTCCAGTCTAACCGGATGCAGCTGAATACCAGTATTTAACGTGGCGCTACTGCCTATCTGACCTCCATAACCCAGTTAGTACTAGGTAATACGATACCCCTTGGTAAGACAGAAACGGACATAAGGTACCTTTCATCCCGAAAACTTTAGCAATTTTTATATCTAGAGAACTGGACTGAAATTGCAATATGTTTTATTTTTCCTCGCTTTATAGACTAAACACGAATAGTATTCAAAACTTGAAGCTTGCGTGTCTGCTACAAGTATCTTAGAATTATGACGATCGGTGAGTGAGTCAGTGACAAAATGAAGGAACTTTGACTTGCAATTTCCCGTTTACACGTTTAAACATTGCAAACGCAGCTTACTAACCTGGATTTGGAACGCAGCGTGGTCTTTGTTCTATCGAGGTGACAGCCTCACGAACCTTGGCTCGCGGCAAGACAGGCGAAAAATGACGTTTTACTAGCATGGGTTTAACTGCAAAAATTAGAAGTACTACTTTACAGCAAGAAAGAAAGAATATAAGTTTCATTTAATTCCTATTTATTTTTAGATTTTGTGTAATAGTGAAAAGAAAAATACACAACCCAAACTTAACCTGCAAGCGACACAACAGTCGAGTATTTTACCCCGACCGATTCTGATTGGTCAAATCCATTATTTATCATTTTTAGGGTTCCGTAGCCAAACGACAAAAAACGGATCCCTTATGGATTCGTCCTGTCCGTTTGGCTGTCAGTCCGTATGTCACGGTCATTTTACTCCGAAACTGTTGCTACTACACAGTTGAAATATGTATATTTTTTGTAGTGGTTTTTATAACAACCTTCCCGTTTACACGTTTAAAAATTGCAAACGCGGCTTACTAACCTGGTTTTGGATCACAGCTCGGTCTCTGTTCTATCGAGGTGACAGCCTCACGAAGCTTGGCTCGCGGCAGGACAGACGAATAATGATAACGTACTTCACGTTTTACCATGGGTTTTACTGAAAACTCAAAAGTTTGCAAGGCAGAAAGAAAAAAGTTTATTTAGCAAATCCCACAAGTACAGTTCTGTACAGCAGAACAAAAAAGAAAAGAAATCTAAACACGAAAGAAAAATAAATAATTTAATAAATGCTTTGATGTGCGCAAAACAAAAAAAAAATAGGAGCAATAGATTTTTTTTTTGCAGTCAACAGCAAGTCTTGTGTGTTCACTTGTCCTATCCGTGAAAGCTATAAAACCGGGTCTGCAGCGCCCTTTTCGAACAAAACAAGTTATCCGTCCGCCGCGGCAAATATTTTATGTTAGGCTGCGCCCTTTTAATGTTTTAACTTTTTCTGTTTATAAAACACGATAACATGGCGCAGCGGACTCGCTCGGCTTTACGTTTCAAAAATCACTAGCTATTAATAAATTGTAGCAACCCAGAGACCTACGAGTCGACCAATAAGAGAGTCCCGCGGTCGCGTACCGCTACGATATAGCGAATAAGATATATCGCTCTCCTTCTTTCCCGCGTGGCGGTTGCACGCGTGTGACGGATGCGCGCGGCGTGGGCGCGCGGCTTCGCCAATCCCTCACGTATTATTATTATACTCTTTGACATGTCTGCTGCTTACGCGCAAGGGACATAGTAAATGTATTTTTCAACTCCCCGCGCAAGTAAAGGTATATTAATCGTATACGTGACGCCACGCGCCAATATTGTCCGCGAATATTTACACTATTCTGAACTATTTTAATTTACTGTGAACTGACGAATGAACTGTTGATCTTAACTATAATCTGAGACCGTTGTTGTTGTTCCCTTGAAAACTCTTCTCATAAAATTAAATTACCTATGCTTTTAAAAGTTTTCGGTTGTTGTTATGACTAAGTTAACTGTTTAAAACTCACCGCAAATCTTTTCTAGCTGCGCTCTCAAGGGTTTCATCATATAGTTCACAGGATCAACTTTACTGTCATTTATAAATCCATGCCGAGTCATATCTATTGACGCAGTTTTTCTATAGCAAATCTTTTGAATAAAGTTTTGAGTTTCTGTAGACATGGGATTGGTTTTAGAAACATTGCGTTCTTTTATTTTCGCAGATTTAGTGCGACTGCGTAAAACTTTTCCTTCTTCAGAAAACGATGGAATTTTCTGCCTATTCATCATTCTTGATGGGCCTCCCTCACGGTAGAACGGAGATCGTGGAAACCCGCTGGACACGAGAAGCACACGTGGCGATGTGGCGACGCTTGTGAGAGGCCTACGTCGCTGCAACGCACACGCAGCTGAAATAAATATGAACTGAATCTAATTCAACAGGAGATTTTGAGTCATTTTGAATCTTACTTTGAAGTTTCACAAATTGAAAGACAACAGAGGATTTATAAAGGAAGTGTAGATTATGTGAAATCGCTTTGAATGAAAAATAATCATTTCCATGATTTAAATCTTTGCTTTTCTCTGGGCATGTAAGAAATGTAGCGAAAATGAATGGTGTAACTATTATTCACAATATATTTTGCATAGCCTATTCTTCTAGTAATGGAGCTTCAAAAACATTGCGAAACAATCTTCCAACTGGCAACTCCGTCATAAGACTGACATGAGAAACTTTGACATTGACATTTGTCGCCTCTTCTGAAAAGAATTTTTCCGAAAGAATTTTGAAAATAATCGTGAAAAAGTTTAAAATTATTATGCCTGCTTTAAACGAAGTTTTGGAGCCCATTTCTTGGCTGGCTGGACGCTGGTCTACTGAAGAAGGCCGCGGCACGTACCCTAACATCCCTGATTTCCAATATCATGAAGAATTGGAATTTTCTTGTATCGGTACGTAAGTGAAATCGAGATTCGAAATTTTTTTCTACCTACATGTTTGAATTAACTATAAAATTTCTATAAAAGATACGAAATTAAGTCGGTATAATGATGTTACTATGCACTGTTTTTATCTAAAGTCTTGATTATAAGCGACCAAGGTAATAATGTATTGGAAAGATAGTTATGTAAACAAAACTTCGCATATTTTGTTTGCACAAATGCCGTAAGTTATTTCTTGAATAGTAAGTTGGGAAACAGAATACCTGTTTATACAATAAAAACTTCAAGAAAAATCTTAAAGTAATAAGAAAAAAAAAAACAAGTTTCATTTTTCATACTTCAATAGTAAAACTGCTCTAAGAGTTAAATATTAAATACAGGCTGGAAGGTACACTGATGCACAAACAGCCACACCCCCCAGATTGAAATTTTTCATTGGTTATAAAAAAAAGAACAAAAGAAAGAAGAAAAGAAACAGCCATTTCTTACAAAAGCGCAATAACTACACAATCAAATGTATGGAAAAGCTGATTTAAAAAAAAATACCAACGAAAACTTTCGATGTGGCCCGATTAAGAATAATGTACTGAATATGTGGTAACCATTTGTGCGTCAGACCTTACCACCCCGTATACTGCTTAAACAGTGTGTGATGTAACTCTTGCACTACGGAAATAAATGCCTTTTACTGTTAGAATATATTTCAGATATGATATCGACACCTGCAAGAAAAACTTCATTACTCAGTTTTAGGCAATTTTAAGTTACAATCATGTTCTTGCTGTACAAAGATTTTTGCAATGCAGATTTTTTTTACACTCACTCCTGAGGCTAATAATATAATAATCTTTAAGTAGAGGAAATAAAGGAATTTAGCCGCAGGGGTGAGTGCAAAACAAAATCTGCATTTTTTGTACAGCAATATATGATTGTAACTCAAAATTGACTAAAACTGAGTTACGATGTTATTCCTTGCAGGTGTCTATATGTTGGTGTGAGTACTTGTTGCCATTTTCAAATTGTTACCACTGTTGTGCGGATGACTAAAAAACTAACCAAAGAAAATCATCTCCCTTCTTATATTCAGAGGAAGAATTACAAAACATTTTATATCTACAATTCCAGGTCAACCGATGTTCAACTTCATATCAAAATCGACGCACCCTGTAAAGCAGACACCGATGCACCAGGAACGTGGCTTCTTACGCATCAAGCCGGGCTCCAACCAACTGGCGTTCACTGTTAGCCACAACTTTGGCCTCACGTCCCTTGAAGAAGGAACTTGTGACGTTGAAAACAAACAGTTGACGCTAGAAACTGTAAGCTTAGCTCGGATTTCATTTGCAAAGCCGCCATTTGTGAAGAAAATTAAACGAAACATCAAATTGTTGGCACCGGATACTTTAGAGGTGGTGTTGTTCATGGAGACGGACAATACTCCGATGACGGAGCATTTGAAGGCGGTATATAAGAAAGTTGATGGCTAAATTTATATTAGTGTTTAGGCTTGCTTGCACCAAAAATCCTTTCAAACTCAATCTCAAACCATTTATTTCAATTAGACCATAACAGGCACTTTTGAATGTCACAAAAAAACAAAGAGAGAAGCTACAGTCACAGACACAAGTAACTTGTAAAAGTACTGTAGTTGCCCATTCCAAGGCGTAGATCTCTATGGAGAAGACTGGGCAAGAAGCTCCATGGACACTCGTTCAAATTAATCTGAGAGTTTGCCATTTTGAAAGTCTATATTACAGTCAAGTCACGTCACGGCACAAACAAAGTTACCACAAACTCTCCAAACGATTTTAATTCATAAAATGTAGTTGGTTATGTTAAAAATCTGACAACCAGTCTTACCAAGGGGTACCGTATTACCCAGTACTAACTGGGTTGTGGAGGTCAGATAGGCAGTCGGTCTATGTAAAATACTGGTATTCAGCTGCATCCGGTTAGACTGCAAGCCGACCCCAACATAGTTGGGGAAAGGCTAGGCAGATGATGATGATGATGGTTACGTGCAAAATCGCATCAGAAAATTTGACAGTTTGTAGTAACTTGATGCGTTGGCAACTGTACATAAAGGCTAACCCCAGGATGCTTGCCCTTCACCAGTACCTATTGACTTATCTGTGGAGAAAATGGGGACACATCAACTCACAAATTAAAAGAATTTGAGTCTTAATAATATGCAATTCAGTGTTGTTTATAATACCATTCTGTCTGTGTTGTCTTTGAACATTGTTTTGTTTCTTCCAATTGTTTTCAAAACACAGGAATGTTAAGCGATTTTTGGTGCATGTGTATTCTAGCTAGTCTTTGGAAAATGCTGGTGCATTTAAATATATAGGGTGACTTAGTGACCGATACTTAAGCACGTGATTGTACTCATGATACCAAGCAAACTTTCCCAAAGTTTCACTTTTATCACGATAACACAACAGCCGTATGAAATTCGCGCGCGCGCGCCTTTACCTATCAGCTGTTATCCGCGTGACGCTGTTCTATCATTACTATCGTACCGTGTAACAGTAGGTAGGTGCGGCTCACAAGCCCGCTCAAAAAAAAATAAAAAATAAAGTTTCTTTGGGAAAGTTGTTTGTTATCGTGAGTACAATCACGTGTTTAAGTATCGGTCACTAATTACCAGTCACCCTATATATTTACCTTTTCTTTTACATCTATTTACAAACCTTGGTCTGGCAACACTTCCCCCTAGCATCATCAGCATTCTCTTGCCCTTATCCCAATTTACTTGGGGTTGCAGCATGCCTTCTCCGTAGTGTAAGGATATTTAAGCCTATGTGCTATTTGTACCCGACTTGAGTCATAAAGAGGGTAATGTATTTTGTTATTTATTTAAGTGTGGATATGCTTGAAACGTAGTGAAATTCTATTAATATTATACTCTTTCTCAAGAACACAAAGTTACACCTAAATTAATACTTAAATAAAAGAGCCATTTTCAATATTCCGGATGAAATAACCGGATGCAACTGAATACCAGTATTTAACATGGAGCGACTGCCTATCTGGCTATCTGACCTCCACAACCCTGTTAATACTGGGTACTACGATACCCCTTGGTTAGATTGGTTTTTAGACTTTCCACTGACTACCTGGAACGACTGTCAAAGATTTACAACTGACAGCCGAGACCAACGGCTTAACGCGGGTTACGAGGCAAGGAGGAAACTCGGTATATAACAGGTGGTTATCCATCCACAGACCAACCTAGGGAAGCGCGGCTTAACCTGAAGAAGCTCTGTTAGAGTTTTAATTCAAACAGTGAAAAAATATGCAGATATTTATTAATTTAGGTGGCGCTTAGTTTAGTGGAAACTGAGATTAGTTATGTTTAATTGTTTAGTTCCTATTTACTTTTTCTGTATAAGCCTAAGTAAAAGACACATTTGTGATACGTACCAAAATTATATTATTATAAAGGGTGTAAAAGTACCTACCCTTAACGAAGCCGAAAGGCCCTTGTTCTCCCCGTCATTGCGATCATTTTTTTGCTTTGAACCTTACCTGGGAACCTTCTAGTTACGGAGATATTGGAGGTCAAAATTCCAATTTTTTCACAAGTTTTTTTTTTAAATACCACTTTTAAAGGTTTTTACTTTAATTAACTCCATGACCCGTTTACTATTCAAAGCATCCATCAGCACTAAGTTTTGAGTGTGCTACATCGAGTTTTACCGTAAAACGTAATTGTTCACCCCAAAAAAGAAATTACCGTTTCCCAGCAATAATTTTTGCGTAGAGTGACTTAGTTTGATGTACAGAATGCTTGGTTGACGGCTTCGGCCCTTCCGAAGCCGTCAACCAAGCATTCTGTAATAATTACCGTTAAAAAATAAATTGCCGTTTCCCAGCAATAATTTTTGCGTAGATTTACTTAGTTTGATGTACAGAATGCTTGGTTGACGGCTTCGTGAAGGGTCTGTTTACACCCTGTATATATACTCATTTTAAAGCAAAGACTGACCACAGGTTTTATATTTGATAGCTAACAGATAAAGATCTGGTTACACCGAGACGAATCCCGGTCGGGACGCGGGAAGCGACGTTGCTAATAAGGAACTCACACGACTGCCTCGTTGGTCTAGTTGTCGCAAGCTCGACTGCTGAGTATGAGGTCCTGTGTTCAATTAGCAGTGTTTATTTGATATTTCCATCAGGAATTTCTCAGTAGCAGCCACGGAGTCTGGATTTGTGCGCGGTTGACGGCAACAGGCTCGCCCTCTGTTACATGGGACTTAAACATAACTGGCGAAATGCGGGTATACTATTAGGCTCAACTCACACCAAAAGAGCGTCGAAGCGGAGCGCAGTTTCAGTGTCATATGAATTTTAACTTTATTTTCATTACTATAATACTTATTATCGCATGAGAAACTCGAACGAGTCGCGCGGATGCCCGCGGCGCCGCGGAAATTCCGGCGAATTTCATAAACGAAGCCTTCTCTACCGAGCGGGTCGCTGCGCTTCGCCGCCCTTCGCCGCTCTTTCGGTGTGAGTTGACCCTTAGGTTCACCTTTGCCTAACCCTTTCGAGGAATTATAGGCGTGATGTCATGTTACGCGACTATTGGCACCAGTTTGTAAAACTCCATTGCTAGTTGACACATTGCACGAGTGAATGTCGGCCCGCATCCCGCACGGGTTTAACCAGAGCTTTAATATTGTAGCCTATCTTCTTGCTACGTAACGTTTTCTTTACCATTTTTACCCGACTGCAAAGAACGGTTATGTATTTAACTATAGCATTTTTTTATTGTAATTGTACTATCTCGAATGCATTTCTAACTTTTATAAACATTTTTTTTTGTGTCTAATAAAGTATTTCTTCTGGATTTTTGCATTTTATTACCCACTAGCACTTCGCCCTCGACTTCGTCCGCAAAAATTGTCATAGCTCGGCTAATACGCTTGATATAAATATAATTTATTGCCTATAGCACCCACGAATAATATAGCTGTCTGCCTGTGAAAGAATTTTTGGAATTGGATCATCAGTTCCGGAGATTACCCCCTACATACAAACTAACAAACAAATTTTACCTCTTTGTAATATACCACCTCCTATAATGTCCTCTGTGCCCCAAACTTGCAGACAAGTGACCTCTGCGCTGCCACCGACAACGCCTTTTGGAAATGGACGAAGTTTTGGGCCAACAACTGTCGTGCCAGCGATATGGAGAAGGGAAAACAAATCCGGACAAGGCAAAACTGTCTTAAGGTGGTAGCGCCAGGGTAGCCCGCGCAAAAAACCTAAGAAAATTTTAATTTCACGGGCTACCTGGCGCTTCATTCCACCTTAAGATAGGATGCCAAGCTCTATAGTCGCGTTTGAGCTTAAGATCTGACCAACACGTGTTACAACGGCAGAACGTACGAGCGTTTGTATGAAAAGTATGACGGGTTGGCCGCTCCTAACCTTTTGACCTCCATAGTCACGTATACGTGACAAGCAAGCGCGTGCCCTGTACGCCAAACGACACAAATATGTGGCAAAATTGTGGCTTGGCGTGGAGGGTACGCGCGTGCGTTTATGCTCTGGCGGTCAAAAGGTTAAGGATCTTTGTAGGTGGCGTTCTGTGGTTTCTACGTCTACCTACCCCATGTGAAAAAGGCGTGAGAGTTTATGTATGTATGTTTGTAGTAAGAAAGAAATTGCATATTCTTCAAAAAATGCAAATTCTACTACATTAAACTCATTTTATGTATATTAAGTCTATCTACGATCATAAATGCGCATTTATGTGTGGATGGATGTTTGTTACTGTTTCACGCAAAAACTACAGAACAGATTTGGGTGAAATTTGGCACACATATAGTTTATACCCTGAATTAGCACATAGGATACTTTTACCACGATAATATGTCCCGTGGAACAATTACCGCGGGCATATAAGCTAGTAAATAATACAAAATAGTTGTGTTTAATGAATCGTTTATTTAAAATACCCTTATCACTAATGATTTTCCTATAACGTGATAACAGAAGACATCGACACAATGTGTTGACAAATACAAAACAACAAAATTAAACTTAAAAATATAGCCGTACAAGGATCTTTTGGCGCGCGGCCGAAATAGGAACTTTCGCCGCCGCCATCTTGCCCCCTTCGAACGCCAAAACATCCTTGTAGCATTATAGTAAATATTTTAATAGTTACGACTACAGCATAGTCAGGTCACCTATACGAAGCATAGGTTCACATAATTTTACTAGATAAAACTAAAAATCATTTTTCCTTTTAATGCCTGAAATACACATGTTTATAAAGCACTCTTGTTAGTAGTATACTCAAGACAGAATGCTCACCGTGTGTTTAAACTAATGGAGTGATCATAGTCGTAGACGAGGAAATTGGCTTAAGAAATTTTCATCGTTTTCGCGAATCGTCCCCGCATCGTACTATTCGCTTTTATTGGGTGTACCTGACAAACAACTTTCCCAAAGAAACATTTTTTTTAATAGTCATTGACTTTTATCACAATAACACAACAGCGGAGCATAACGGAACGGGCTTGCGAGCCGCGCGGGTGCTCTGTCTACCCACTGTTGCACGGTACGATAGTAATGACACAGAAAGGCGTCACGCGGCTAACAGCTGATAGGTCACAGGCGTGCGCGCGCGAATTTCATAAAAGTATAAAAGTGAATGGGTATTAAAAAAAATGTTTCTTTGGGAAAGTTGTTCGTTATCATGAGTACAATCACGTGTTTATGTATCGGTCACTAATTACCAGTCACCCTATATAATACTTGTATGCTACTTGATAGTCCTGGTCGAAAATTAGCATATTTTTGCCCAACGACATAGTATGTGTATTCCAGCCAAAAAACTATGGTCAAAATAATATGAGAAACAATTCTGTGGAATCAAAGTAGGCAGTCATAATCGCATACTAATTTTGAAGATTTTTATTGATGAGATTAACAATTTTAATTTAACATGTCCTAAATATCTTTTTTAATTAATATTGCTTCCACGCTTGGCTTGTGCAATAAAAAAAGAAAAATAAATTGAGTTTAGAATATTATTTTTGAGGCGAAACATTCTATTCACATATTTTATTACTGAAACATATTAATAGTCATCCATAAGTTTAAAAATCTCATGAAAAAAAAACACACTTTTTGAGATTATTTTTGTTCACCAACCTAACTAATATTAGAGTATTGCTCTCTCTTTCATATAGGTAGCGCGAGAAAAGGATAGCGATACTTTAGAACAGTCAAAATCCTTTAACCTAAGTTAAGTTGGTGCGCAAACGAATCCGCACCATTATAAAAGTTACTACTTATGTATATTTTATTTCTATTTAAAAACGGTATAAATCAAAGATTTAAATCGTTAGATGTCCCTCACCGCAGTACAGCAAAAAAGCATTCGGACTGAGAAGAGTGAGCTCATACATCCGCATCGAATGACAGATAGTTCTCTGTAAAGTGAGACAATGGAGAAGATAACTGTCAAACGAACAACCGTTTCTTCTCCATTGTCTGCTAGGGGGCTGTTCAAGTATTACGTAAGCAGATTTTTTGGTATTATTAACTCCCCCCTCCCCCTAGTCAGCAAAAGTAAGCAAATCTCTTACCCCCTCCCATGCTTACGTAAACATTGGTACATGCATTTTTCAATGTGTTCTGGTTTCTTTATTGATTCATGAGCAGCAGTTATAAGTCTGGAAATAAATTATAACGAATAGGCTTTGAAGTAGGGTTGCCATATGTGTTCAAACCGAAATCGACATTTTGTAGAAAATCCGAAAAAGTATAAAAAATTAATACTGCTTACGTAATCACTATCCAGACCCCCCAATCCCCCATGTCATCAAAAATAAGCAAAGCAAAGAACCCCCCGCCCCCTTGTAGTGCTTACGTAATACTTGAATGGCCCCCAGCCATCGTCATTGGTCGAATATCTGTCAATGTCATAAAAGGTGAAAGGGATACCGACGGTAAAAGGGTTACCACGTAATCATTCTGAATTCCCCATAGAAATTTTTCATCGGTATTAAATCAGCCATTCTATACATTTTAACCGTGTAGGTATTGCAGTTTTCTAGGTATTGTGTTTTGTTTTGTATTACAGCTGTTTTTTTTTAATAACTGATTGAAAATTGTATGGTGGTGAGTCAGAATGAGGTACTGAATACGTGGTGACCGTTTTAGCGTCGATGCCCCATCCTTCTTGTATTTCAAAATAGCTTGACCAGCTCATAGGTCAGATTGGGATTAACCTATGGAGACGCCATCTACAATGAACTTAAATCGGCCTTCTCCATTTTTAACCGACTTCTAACAAAAGAAGGAGGTTATGTATTCCAGCAGTATTTTTTTTTTTTTAACAAAGCGTGATCACCTTCTGAAGCGGTAAGGTAATCTAACGATTTAAATCTTTGTTATAAATGGTGTGCATGTAAATATTTGCGATTTAAATGAGGAGATGACATTTCATTTTGTTGCTAAATTGCTTTCGATTACACATTTATGGAAGACCATTCAATCTATTCAAGCCAAATTAATACCAGTTTACTTGCTCACCATGGTTTAACTTTCACACCTTTTTATTGGGACATACACATTTTACTACAATACCAAGTTAATTAGACAACTGTAGGTTAGATCGCGGCTAAATAATATAACAGCCGCACGGGTTTGTATTCAAGGTTAAGCCGCACTTGCCGAGGTCAGTCCGTGGATGGGTGACCGTTCATTACATATCGAGGCTTTGGTTCAGTCTGTCATTTGTAGATCTTTGACAGTCGCTACAGTTGTCAGTGGCCCGAAAGTCTGGCAACCAGTCTTACAACAGGGAATCGTATTAATACCCAGTACTAACTGAGTTGTGGAGGTCAGATAGGCAGTCGCTCCGTGTACATTACTGTTATTAAGCTGCATCTAGTTAACCAACATAGTTGGGAAAAGGCTAGGCAGATTACGAGGTTATATTCAATGTATTATGATACCAATTCTGGAATTTCGATATTTTTGACTTATACCTCGACAAAAGTTTACATTATTATTCTTAGGACATTTTCCATATGGGGTACGGTTACTTCCTACCAAAAATCCACCTAGCTACCTCAGTTGTCTAATTCTCTCGGTCAAGTTATTAGTACTATTTTAACAATATTGCAGTAACGTTTAGGACAAAAACATATTTGTCACACCCGATACAGAAGTGACCAGGCGTCGGGTGTCACAAGTATACTAGCCTATGTACTCGTAAAAATACATAGATATAAAAATACGTGTTAATAATGCAAGTTAAAGTTCGAATTAGTAATATGCTAACTACGTATTAACTCCTTACAGTGGGACAAAAATAATCAGAAGGCCTTTTTTAACGTTCAGCTCAGTGCAGAAAGTTTAAATTTAAAGTGCACAATTTTATTTAGGTATGACTTATGGAGCCTACACACTAACACGGCCGGGCATGTTACTAAATGGAGGCTACACACTAGTAGCGAAGGGTAAATTTTGTAAGAGGTAAGCCGGAGTACATATCTTTAATGTGATTATTTTATTTGTCTAAAGAATACTGACTGTGCCATTTTTCAAAGGGAAGCCGGTAGGAATCGAGTTGTATGAAACCTTCGCCACTGCTACACACCAAAGACGATGTCAACTAAACGCTTATGAAAGTTGCCGACATGCAACCTCCTTTGGTGCGTAGGCTTCAGAATGCGTACGAGAGTTGCCCACGTGCCTTTGTTTTTGGTTTGTAGACTCCAGAACGCGTACGAGAGTTGCCCACGTGCCTTTGGTTTTGGTGTATAGGCTCCAGAATGCGTACGAAAGATGCCAATATGCCTTGTGTGTAAGCTCCATTAAACTTTGAACGCCGGAGCATAAACGCACGCGCGTGCCCTCCACGCGAAGCCACAATTTCACCTACCATTTTGTCACATATTTGTGACGTTTGGCATACAGGGCACGCGCTTGCTTGTCACTTATATGTTACAATGGCGTTCAAAAGTTTAACAGATATAAAGATTTAAGTGGTGAAAACGGTCATTGCTCCCGTTACCCCACTGTATGGAGTAGGACACAAGACTGTTAATATTTATCAATTAGGCTCTGATTCTATGGGCACTGCTTAGTAAACTATGAAGGCAATTATTTGCATGTTAATTTTTGCGAGTATCATTTAAAAATAAATCTCTTGTCTCTGTTTTATTAAAGTTGTTGGTCTCTAAAAAGTCTAACAACCAGTCTTACCAAGGGGTATCGTATTACCCAGTACTAACTTGGTTGTGGAGGTCAGATAGGCAGTTGCTCCATGTATAATACTGGTATTCAGCTGTATCCGGTAAGACTGGAAGCCGAATCCAACATATTAGGAAGCTAGGCAGATGATGGTTACTGAACCAGAGTGTCAAACGGTTTTTTTTTTTAAATAACACTCGCAAAGATTAAAAAGTTTGGTGCTTTATTTTGAAATGTTATAATAACTACCAAAAAGGCTGCTACATGAAAATAGGGACTATTAATTTTATAACTTTTTATTTGATTGGCATTTTAGTTAAAATACATCAGCCAGTACATCGAGCTACACGAAACTGTCAAATTTTCCCAATCAACCTTTAACCTAATTCTTAAGCGATAAAGCTGAAAGTCTATTAAAGAATTTTGACAAATTGTAGTAGTCTGATGTGCTAGCGTCTGTATATTGAGTGTTTTTGTTAAGTCATCAAGGGAGGAACTTCTCATTAAACGTCATGAAGCGCTGTCCAGCGATTTTCGCTGGAGGACAACTACCAGTGCCGGATTTAGGGCAGGGCAACAGGGGCACTTGCCCCGGGCCTCCACAAGGAAGGGGCCTCCACAACTTGGTTAAGAAAAAATTACATCCTTTGTGTCCATTAGTCCATCAAAGAGTGTTCAAACACCCCCCAAAATCTCGGACATCTATAGAGAAACCAACCTATCCCAAGCGGAATACTATAATTTTTGAGCTCGCTTCGCTCGCTAATACATCCGAATCATACAATTACTGAATTCAATATTAGTTGACACATTTACTTTTATTACGGTTATTAAGTTACACCTTGTTTTTTGTTTTTTTTTCGTCTGTCCCAAAACAAGTTTCGGTGCCTCCACTTCTTGGTTGCCCCAGGGCCTCCACACCCATAAATCCGGCCCTGACAACTACACAAGATTATCTTGGGGTTTTTTGTAGAATGTTATTGCAGCGCAAATCGTTTAAACAGCGCTTTCGTCACGAGGATACCCTGATGTAAAATACAATAGTCTCACCCGGTGTTTGAAAAGCAGAAAGTTTGAAGGCATGGTACATCTACCAACCAGTACTGGGCCCACGTGGTGGATAACGGCCCACTCTGAGACTGAGTGGGCCGCCATTCCAATCCACCATTTGAGTCCCAGCATTGGAAACACTAACAGACTAACACTGTTTTAAGCTTTCACGGTTTACAACTAAACTTGTACTGTCACTTACGGGATATCTTCCGTGATTGTTCATTATTTTGATATTATTTACCAATGCTGACAAGAGAAGCAATTGAAATAAGAAAACACAAAAATGTCAATCGAGAGGATGGCTTCAAATTTTCGAGTACGTGGAATCCAGTTTTGAGTAAGCTCAAAAGGAGCAGCCGGCATCGTAATAAGGACTCCTCAAAACCTAATGATACTGTGAGTGTGTTTTGCCGTGACTTAGTGTCGAGTTCCAGTATTGCGCGTAGCAAAAGACAAAGAAAGAGGGTAGACAGATTTGTTGCTCTTAACAATTTATTTTCCATCCATCCGCATTCTCCAGTCAACCCGCGATCATGGCGCTTGCAAAAGCGTCGAAATATCGGGAGCTCAAAGTAATGAACAATCACGGAATATATCCCGTAAGTATAAGATTAGCAGTTAATCCCAGCATAACATTAGAATTTTTGTCTTAGCTTTCAAAAATCGGGGGCCAATGTATTTTAACTTATAAAGTACTCATACATAACTATAATATAATCAATGTGTATATATTGTAGAAACGTCTAGCTAATCGTATCGTTCGGTAAATCTAATATCGCGAATATTTATAAGGCTATATTTTTTCACTATTTTAATGGCAGCACTATTTTTTTTTTTCAAGAATTTGAAGTGTCAAAATTACCAATATGGATGAAGAATTGTAAATAGAAACTATGATAGTTTTTGGAGAGTTAAAAAGACTATAGATTACGAGGACGAATAGTAAAAAGACAACATAACGCTTGTATACTTCGATGGGGCAGGTACAAGAGTATAGTATAAGTCCCGTCACGTAAAAAGAACGCTGAGCGACAGTGTAGGGGATGTTTTTGCGCACGTTATACAGCCGCGTCCTAAAGTACTAAGCTATTGTTTTATAATATAAGTATAACTGTTTCATTGTAGAATAGTAATAGGTACTTTACTAGCTACTTAGTACATTGGAAAGGGCTGGAATAAAAAAAAAAGAGAAAGTTTATTTGAGCGGTCAGCGATCTTTTTACGTGACGGGACCTATACACCCAAATTTCGCCAATTATGTCATAATTTCAATATAATACGGAGTTAGTATACTGTCAAAATTGTCACGAAATATAGCGTTTTTAGCTAAAAAATCTGGCCAAATGTCGATGTATACTAAACAGTTCTACCTACCCTGTATATAAGAGAATACAAGTGAGATGTTGTGAGAACATTTTCACTACAATATTTAACAAGAAGAGTAATAGTATAAAGAATTGCTGCGTTCATTATAAAATTATTCATTAAATTTTGGGCAGTTTTAGTTCCATTGTAAAAACCTCCTACACATCATAAGATTAATTAACTTTTATTAATGCATCGTCGTTTTAATGCTTTAACCAACATTTTGACTGGTACAAATGGCGACCAATTAAGCTATACAAAACCAGTTTATGCAGATCTCTCATTGAATTGGAAATTAATACAAAGCGAGGCTATGTTATTCTGGAAATCTTACTTTGAAATGTCGCCGTGTGTACAATACTATGAAAGAGTGTGCATTGAGTTTCTTGCCAATTTTTCTCCATAGAGGTCAAAGCTTTGGAGTCGGCATCTAGATTTCTTACAGTTATTATGCCTTGTGTCTGACAATAGCTTCTTTTTGGTTTTGACAGATGAAAAGTTCCTGTGACCGGTCTATTTGAAATAAATTCTTTGAGTTTCAGTGTGATTTATTACCGAGTTTTCACTCTGACGACGGAAGCTTGAAAACTGCGTCGTATGTCGACGGTGTAAGGTACACTTCCGAACCGCAAACAGCAGCTACAAAGCCGCACTAAACGCTATAACAGACAGCTACGACGCGACTGGTTTCTTAACGCAACGACATACTTTGCCGACGTTGTTGTCTGACGCTGCGGTCGACCGCAGACCACATACCAGTAGTACTGTCAGTAGCTGTCACTTGCACAGCGACAAGTTTTTTTTTTTGTTTATCGGAGTTGTTAAAAGTACAGGAGAAAAATGCCATGCAATGTTCTAACGTCGCGTTCGGAAGAGTACCAAGGCCACTTTTTACTGGAAACTCAAAGAAAATACTTCTTACACTGAAAATGTCAACAAGTACCAAAATAAAAATATCCCGGTTTGTTTCATACATGTCCCAAGTAGCGGTAAAAAGTTTCAAAAATGTACCAACAGTATTTCAAATGTCTGTTTAAAATCTACACTATTTTTTTATACTTCGTGCTTGAAATTGCTTGCTTTCTTTGTAGTGCACGGGGGTTTAATATTTCGTGCCTACGCTATATGAATGATCAATAAAATGTGAATACAAATTTTAATATTATAATATTCTTCTCACTGAATTTCAAAGGATTTTTTAGGACTATGAAAAAGCACATGTTGCCAATGGCAATAGTTTTTACTTGGAAAGACTAGCAGCGCTAAGACCACACAAACATACGACATTTAATCATAGAGGCATGGTAGGAGTAAATATACTAGATTAGTCATAGTAAAAAAGTATTTGCTCTTGTTTGATTTTCCAAAGAGGAAATCGGGGAATATGTTGTGTGTGTTAAGCGCCACTAGCTTTTCCTATTATAGACCGACCGCTTTAATGAGTCCTCGTGAAGGTATCAATTTAAATGGAATATTCTGAAAGTTGATCATGTATTGGTCTAATACCTATGTGGATTACGGTTATTTTAAAGCAAATAACCTGTGGGATATTGTTAGGACTTTGTGGACGATTAATGTGCCTGTGATGGGGCAAGGCGGAGGACTCATTAAAGCGTTTGGTCTATAATGCTGAATTCCTAAGTCATACCAGTGCTCGTTGGTACGTTTAGGTACCCTAGGCAGCAATTTCATGGTTACATTATTGTTTGAGCTGTAATCTAGCAAAGAAAGGTCATAGCAGAATATGTGCTGACCATAACATATCTATAAATTACTCTATTTTCTTGCAAAGTTAGAAGATGAACTCCATACCGATTGTTAGCAAATGGGACCACGAATCCCCAAAGCGGTTGCTAAGGAGCAGCATCCCCAGCTCTGCCACAATATCAAACGAAGTAGTGCGGCTTCCTTGCAACGATTCCATACTCTTGCAATGCCGGAGCTAAATCCTCCATGGTCATCACGTACTTCTTTTCTTTAGGTCCCTTCTGGTTTTTGGAGGTCTGCGTGATTTGGCTCGAGGTCCGCATCTTGCAGTGTTGGAGGGCATCGTTTGCGATGTCCGACAGGAACTTTTGAGATGCCAGTGCTATGAGGCGGATCAATCTGGAATGTTACGAGTGTTACGTGAGTGTTGGCTAACCAGTATTGAAGGGAAGTGGATAATAGCATAATCAGCCTTTAATGTGCCTACTTCTGGGATCCAGGTCTCCTCTCTATGTGCTGGAAAGGGCTGTAATCCACCTTGAGGGCCTATTGTGGGTAAAAATTTAAAAAGTTTTTACTGCATCATTGGTCCAGTGGCTCTAAGAACTAGTCTGATTCCCAGGTTCTGATGGTCGCTGGTTAGTGGGTTTTCTCCTCAGAATTATTTTAGTAGCAGCTCAGAAACTGGGTTTGTACCCAATTGTTGGCAATAGGCTCCTATTACATGGAACTTACACATAACTACAGGTGAGTTCTTATGCTAAAAAATACTCTGAAAATTCTAGTAGTCAACAATAGCATTGCTATTGTCACCAAAAGTGACTAAAGACTCATAATTAAGCCTTGTGTTTAGTAAATTTCCTAAAAGAAAGAAACTCAATTACAATGCAAAATCAATGGTTATGCCTATTATCCATGTCTACATAATATGATCTTCATGGAGTAATCCCATTTTCTAACAATTTTAATGATTTTTACCATTTTATTCTTTACAAATATTGTTATGTGAAATGTATGAACTTGGATAAAGTCAAAAGCATAAGGAAGAAGTATGAAATACTTATTTTTGTTTTAGTGTTAGTAATACCTCTTTTCTTAAAAACCAATATTGTTTGTCTTTTGTCATCTGTGTTTATGTCAAACTATTAGAAGTAATAAATGAGTAATATCAATGAACTTGAAGTAGCATCTTTTCCTGCTTGAGTAGAAGAAAAGCCAGGATTAAAAATCATCATACAACGCCTGCTATGCCAACTAAAGCAGTGACAGGTTTGAAAAGAATAAGTAATTTTGCAGGTACAAATTTTTGATTTAAATGATTTGTGTGCTTTCTAGAGATTACGGAAGGGATGTTAACAGTTACCTCGGATCCTGGGACTCGAATCCTGACATATTCAAGTAATGTGCAACCACCGAATCTGGTATTGACGGGTTGTAGTTCTCAAGTTGGAGGAGAAAGTCGCTCAGAGCGTGGCCAGCGCCTGTGTCGTCGTCCATACCGACCGACGGAGAGCCCATGCGACTCATCTGCATGGCGCTGTCAACAATTAAAGCCAAAAAATTAAATAAATAAACAAAATCTAAACTTCAGGCACACACATTTTTACTTACTCAGCACAGATAATGTAGGAATTTTTCAACAGTTTAATGTCATTGAAGAATGAGGTTGGCCTGCCTGATTGCGTTTTGTTTTTGCGTTAATTTCTCGTTTTTATTTTAACGAGTTACGATGATTGGTATATTAAAAATGGGTTAGGACATAATAGAAATAAATCCGAAACTTTCAAATTAATATTCTAAATAGAAAGAAAGAAGCTGAATTGGCTAAAATCGAAAGAAATGAAGCCCTTGTCAGTTGATTCATTGCAGTAATTAAACGCAAAAAGTGCACGTCATTCAAGTGTTTTCATACTTTGATGATTTACCCTAATATTGTTATAATTAAAAAAATAAGGATAAGAATTTTAATTCGCAAAATGTTTTAAAATACCCTTTTCAAGTGATGTAAAGTGCTCATTCACATAAAGTCCTTATTCATGTTTGGTTTTCCATCAATTCATAATTTTACTTAGATGCTTCCTTGACAAAGTCCCAAATCACACCCCCTAATATTTTTTTTTATAATGCATTTGTAATATGTTTACCCAAAATGATTCCTAGTATGATAATCTTCCAGTTATTGCAAGTATAACATTAAAGAACGACCGATTTATTTTTAGAATTCAGTGGAACTTAAATAAATCGTACTGGCCACCCTGACCTCGTGGTGCTTTTCCGTGCGGTTGGCAACATCTGCCCCTTCCTTCCTTCTTTTACGCCGCTCCTCCGGGCAGAACTGCGAGAGAACGTGATCGATCGAATTTCAAAAAGGCACACACCTACCCCCTGTGCTCCCGAGATCACGAAATTACTCTAAATCTCCTGATTTTATATTCAGGGGTTCGTGTTTCGTGATTTATTCCATTCCGTGTGTGTAGATTCCACCTCGACCCGCGAGGTAATTATTACCAAGTGAGCACCCACCCAATCGAACAAAATGTCAAACCTCGCTGATCCGGTCGCGTTCGCGAAAGATTTCATCGCTGGCGGTGTCTCCGCCGCAGTCTCCAAGACCGCCGTCGCTCCCATCGAGCGCGTCAAGCTGCTGCTCCAAGTCCAGCATGTCAGCAAGCAAATCACCGCTGACCAGCGCTACAAGGGTATCGTCGATGCCTTCGTCCGCATTCCCAAGGAGCAGGGCCCCCTGTCCTTCTGGCGTGGTAACATGGCCAACGTCATCAGGTACTTCCCCACCCAGGCGCTGAACTTCGCCTTCAAGGACAAGTACAAGCAGGTGTTCCTCGGAGGCGTCGACAAGAAGACGCAGTTCTGGCGCTACTTCGCGGGTAACCTTGCGTCCGGTGGTGCCGCCGGCGCTACCTCCCTGTGCTTCGTGTACCCGCTCGACTTCGCGCGTACCCGTCTGGCCGCCGACGTGGGCAAGGCCGACGCGCGCGAGTACAAAGGTCTGTTCGACTGCATCGGCAAGATCTTCAGGTCCGACGGTCTCGGTGGTCTCTACAGAGGTTTCGGAGTGTCCGTGCAGGGTATCATCATCTACCGTGCCGCGTACTTCGGCTTCTACGACACCGCCCGTGGCATGCTGCCCGACGCCAAGAACACACCACTCGTCATCAGCTGGGCTATCGCGCAGACTGTCACCACCGTCGCTGGTATCATCTCGTATCCCTTCGACACGGTCCGTAGGCGCATGATGATGCAGTCTGGCCGTGCCAAGGGAGACATGCTGTACAAGGGCACCATCCACTGCTGGGCCACCATCGCCAAGACAGAGGGCGGTGGCGCCTTCTTCAAGGGAGCCTTCTCCAACGTCCTCAGAGGAACCGGTGGCGCTTTCGTGCTTGTGTTATACGATGAGATCAAGAAGCTTCTCTAAATCTAATGTAAGAAATTGTTACCATAATTACAATTAATTGTGATTCCAAATCACCTCTGATAGCCACTCCCTAATCATGTATTATTAGACGCGGAATTAACCTAGTAACTTATTTTAGTTAAATAAAAGCGTTATACACCAATTCCAACATTTATTTTGTTTTATTAAATTATTAGGTATTACATAATGCTTGGCTGCAGCCTCACTGAAAAGTTACGTAATAACATTCATGTAGAAATCTTGTGTTGTTCTGAAGTTTCTTCTAAATATATTTTGCCTGTGATCATCACTCATTCAGCCAGTGTGTGTTATGTAACAACCTCATTTCGTTCAATGTTTGAGGCCAAGGTCTAATGTGTACCTCTAGCAATGATAATATCTAACTATAATAATTAAACTGTTGGAATAGACTTCATTTAGTGAATATATTGTGAAAATATTAGATTGTCACTCTTGTTATGTGGTATAATCAATACTTAACCTATGTGGCGTTGGGAGTGAGACCTCGTATATGTAAAGTGATCTATGCAGAACACTGAAAAATCATGTTAAAAAGCTGTGGAATCCAAAATCATGTGATTGAGAGCTGTTATGTAACGATGCAGTATGAATATGTGCTATGAGTGTGCATGGTGACCTAGTAGGAATTTAATTTTAGTTCACTTTTAAAAAGTGCTATGCAATGTAGTTCAATCCACATGTGTAACATCATTATGTAACATTGTGTTACCGGAGCAGGCCCACGGTAACATCGGTCCTGTCGAACATCTTTCTTGCTCGGTGTGAGTTTTTTGGTGTGAAAAACTCAAACTTGAGTTAACATTCTAGAAAATAAATGTTAAATAAATACTCCTTGACTTTTATTGATACTTTACCTGCTAGCCATTTAAAAATCTTTAGAACACAACTTTCAGGAAATTAAAAATAGAACACCAACTGCATACATTCAAAATAACATTACTCAAAGACAATAATGTCATTTACAATTTCTAAGTTCATAGTGTGAATGGAAAGTCTCCTCCCACTTGGAAGTATTGAAACCACAAATATAAATACTGAAACATCAGCTGATTTGAGCCTTATCCTAATTCAAGAAGAGGAAATTCATAAATAGGTTGTAGTTACACAATTTTTAAGAGTGATTAGGATAAACCCAGGGGAAATACCTAGTGTTGCCCCATTCAAACTTTTATCAATGGACCACAAAAGGAACAGGCAGGATATTCTTCTCGAGTGGTCATTGACGATAACATTAACTACACACGTTATAAGGTGACGTAGCTTACACCACGTCAAATGAATGACGTCATTATACAGCTGTTACGTAAAGCTATCACGAGCTAAAGTAGTGACTGATGTGATGTTAGATAAACGTCCATTGCAGTACGTTCGAAGAACTGCTGTGACTGACCCGTTGAAGCACGTGAATGGACTACATGACAACTCTACGAAGTAAAGCAGTAAATATGGCAGGTAAGAGCTCGGGTAATCAAGAAATGGAACGTTCCAAGTCTAGGTTTCGTAAATAAGAAACAGAAATCGTTGTCATTACTTAAGTTTCTACTTTTAGTTATTATTTCACGAACTAAGTTCAAGGATACGGTCAATATCTCTCTCTATCTGTTGTAATTTTGGCTAGGTACCTACTAATGATAGGCTGACTGAACGGTAGTTCCTTTGCGCTTGTAGATTAGTTTATTCGAGGTTTTTCTAGTAGGGTAATTTTTTTGTGTTAAAGCTGCCTGAAACTAGAAACAATGAAGTTCGAACAAAAGGCGAGTCGACAAAATATCTTGTCGGCCAGTCTTGGCTATTTTTAGGTTAGCTTTACCTAATTCTTTTCATTCATGTTATCTTCATTATTCTTGTTGAAACGAATAAAGGAAGGCGCTTATCGTGTTCTCACTTAAAAGGGCAAATAAAACTCGTTACTAAGCATACACATTGTCAGTTTTATTGAAGCATTGTTGGAAAGAGAATGAATTAAGTACCTACATGGAACTTAAAAAGGCCGTACCTAACTAAACTTTATTCAGGTTTCTAAATATAAACAGCTGAAAGGAAAGAGACCTTCAGTACCTATTGAATTCATGAATCAATACACCAGCAGTTAAATAACGTGTGAAATCCAGAGTAAAATCGACCTAATCTGCTAGAAGGTCAAGTTCAAAATCCAATGGCTAGTTACAACATTACAACCGGTAGAAAGGAGCGTTTTCATCTAATTGGCAGACTGGCATAATGTCTATGTCTTAGACTATTTACAGATTCATCGCTTATGTTCACGCGTGTAATGACTAACACGTGCTTATTATCTATAACTTCTGTAATAGGTGGCTCAAGGCCACGATCGTTCATGTTGGCTGCATTTTGTTAATTCGATGGCCATCTTGGATTTTGCCTTTTGGCAAAATGGTGAAAACTTCAAAAAATCATGACAATTTTATTAAGCTATATTTTTATTCTTTTGCTTTTTACTTTGTATTTGAAATCGGCAATTTCGCTATGTCTATTCTTAATAACTTATTCATATTATTCTTAGCAAAAGAATTAGGTCTTCCCTGTCCACACAAAAATATTAACTTTAGCCAAAGACAATTTTTTGCTATAATTCACTTGACAGGCACTGATCGGTCCAAGTATTGATTGAAGTTTTCTTTCTAGGTCAAATCGTAGCTGCGATGCCTATAGATAGCCGGTGTACAGGTAGCCGTTATTGGCAGGTTATTTATGTAAGTAGCTGCAGAGCAGTTACTTAATCCAACTAAATAAAGCCTCTTTTATTTTAAGGTTGTTGCTAGGCAGTATTACATCCTGTCTGTGCCTCCGAATGTCATTCAAAGTGTATTCGAGTTCATGGTCATTGCCAACGTCATGTAATGATTATCGTAATATTATACCAATAGGAACACAAAGTTATTATTATCCAGAGAATATTGTCCTAGTCGTCACGCCTGGCAATTGATCGCATTCGTCTTTACAACAGACATTTTTTTTTCTAAAATTTTGTGCATGAGAGGTCACAGTCAGACAGGGGGCATTAACCTCAGATTCAACGATTAACTTTAGGTTAAATACTCTTTGCGTAAAGCTATGACCGAGTGGCTTCCAAGGACTGGAAAGAGAAGTGTTGGTCGTCCGACGGCGAAGATGGGCAGACACTTACCATCGCGGGAATATCCTGGATGAGGCTGGCACAAGTAGGTACTTGGAGCTTGGCACAAGCAAAGAGAGGCCTATACCCAGCTGTCGATCATGACTCTTTCCTTACAATATATTCCACTTTTGGAGATGATTGCCACGGAGTCTAGATAATTAGGTATGTGCCCGGTTGATAGCAATAGGCTCGCCCCCTATTATATGTGGTTGTAGGTACCTACTATTTAGGTATACCTCTGCCCAACATTACAGGCGTGATATGCGTAAATGGAACTTCTGTCGCTGAGTCGTACGTTGAAAATCTAACAAAGCGTTTCAATGTAGGCATGTATTCATTTACCTAGGGTTTATTACGTACGCCTAAGCCTAAGCGTCTGTTAGTGAAAATGAGCAGAAATCTATGGCCTATTGTACACGAGAGCCAAGTTATTTATTCAGACTGCATGATAACTAAACTTATCATGACAAAAACACCAGGAACGTGAACTTGGTTACTTTGTTACATAACAATAGGGCTGGCCCAATTTATATTTGCAGTTCACAGTGGCGCTAGTTGTAAGGTGAAAATTTCAAATTCAGTACATAAAAATTTAGTTCCTTTTTTATCCGTCTGCCGAGATTAGCGACGCGGCAATCTACCCAATCCAGTAACGGTTAGATCATTCTTCACCGCGCGACAAGGCTTGCAAACTTCAACTACGCGACCACGGAGATTTTGAAACCGCTTTTATTGTGAATGCAGGAAGGACTGTTTTCATTTGTTACTGTTGTAATTCGCGCGATCCAGCACGCACCGATTTTTTCAAGGTGTCATTTTTCTTTTTTTTTTATCAGACGTCAACGCAGCTGGGTCATTCCAGTCAAAAAGTATAATGCGCGAATACCAAACTTATTGCTAAAACGGTAAGGCAGATAGTTCGATGAATGAGTTTAGTTTGCGAGGTGTACCGTGTAGCTACCTGCTTACAACAAAGGTTTAGAATCGGTTCTATGTTCCTTTATGGGTATAAATATCCGGTGGTATAATAATGATGTGGCTGTTCTATTTTGGGTACCTGAAACAGTATTAAAAGTGCTTAGAATGTAGTTTAGTGGCAGCTGCTCTTTCGTTGGCAGGACGAGGACCAGCTTACACTGGCATAGAGTAAAATAAGCCATAATAAAACAAAGAAGGCGCATTTAGTAAGGATCTTTTTGCCCCTGGTTGAAGGCCTTACTCTCAAGGCATCCACAGGATAGTCCGCAGAAGAATGAGGCTTCATAGGTTGACCTGCGAGATGCCATTAAAAAAAAAGAATATTTTGCTCTTATTGCCATCTGTAATGCGCCCCTTTTACTTACGGCAGCAGTATAGCAGAGTACTAACCCATATTATACGAATAAATTATTTGATTTGATTTGATTTGATTTGAGTAGGTTGCACTCAGACTCGGGACTTTATGATGAGAAGTTTTACAATCATCATCTGCCTAGCCTTTTCCCAACTATATTGGGGTCGGCTTACAGTCTAACCGGTAGCAGCTGAATTTACATAGAGCGACTGCCTATCTCACCTCCACAACCCAGTTAGTACTGGGTATTACGATACCCCTTGGTAAGACTGGTTGTCAGACTTTTTGGGCCACTGACTACCTAACGACTGTCAAAGATCTACAAATGACACCCGGGATCAACGGCTTAACGTGCTTTCCGGGGCACGGAGGAAACTCGGTATGTAATGGGTGGTCACCCGTCCACAGACCAACCTAGGCAAGCCCGGCTTAACCAATCCACGAGCTCCTCGATGATAAGTTTTACCATAACCCCATTTACTCATTCGTGAGCCTAAAAAGAGGAAGTCCCACTAGTTATCTAACTAAAGTACTTATATAACACCCAAGGTCCGCGTTTAGCATAGTTGTAATGTTATTGATGTATTAAGTACTCGGCACTGACGTTCTAAATTTAAAGACGACTTGGCGCCAAACGCAGTTGGGCCATAGACTTCCTCGTGTTTTTTTATCGCGGCACGTGCAATGTCAGGGCTGACTGACTGCCGATGATCGAAAAGGTGACAACTTTTATTTTTGAAACAAGCGGAGACTTCCGTAAATTAAGGAAAACATAACGCCTATGTAATCCCCGAAGCGATAGGCAGAGGTGTAGGTACCTACTATTGTTAAATACATAACCGTTCTTTGCGGTCTGGTAAAAAAGGTTAACCAAAAAGTTATGTAGCAAGAAGGTAAGTCAAAATAGTTAAGCTCTGGTTACTTCCATCCATTTCCACAGTTGTCGTCGGTGGCAGCGCAGAGGTCACTCGTCTGCAAGTTTGGGGCACAGAGGGCACTATAGGGGGTGGGTGTAGTCTATACTCTATACGAATATTAAAAAGAGGTAAAATATGTTTGTAAGTTTGTATGTAGGGGATAATCTCCGGAACTAATAATCAAATTCTAAAAAATTCTTTCACTGGCAGAAAGCTACATTTTTCGTAGGTTCTATAAGCTATAAATGTTATTTATATCATGCATATTAGCCGAGCTATGACAATTTTTGCGGACGAAGTCGCGGGCGAATTGCTAGTGGGTAATAAAACGCCAAAATCCAGAAGAAATACTTTATTACAGACAAAACATGTTTATAAAAGTTAGAAATGCATTCGAGATAGTACATTTATTATAACAAAAAATTCTATTGTTAAATACATAACCGTTCTTTGCTGTAGGGTAAAAATGGTAGACCAAAAAGTTATGTAGCAAGAAGGTTAGTCAAAATATTTAAGCTGTGGTTAATTAAACCCGTTCGGGATGCGGGCTGTCATTCACTCGTGCCGATTGTGTCGACTAACTTGTAATGGTACACTTGGCAGATCTGGGCAAATATTCGCCTTCTACCGTTAAAATAAAGTGAACTTTATCTCAATAGGCATAAAGAATATTTTGTTTCCATTCAATATCGCGAATATTTTGACAAAAACGCCATGTGTACTGCCAGCATATGGGGTTTTACAAACTAGTACGAATAGTCGCGTGACATAACACGATGCCTATAATCCCACGAAGGCTTAGGCAGAGGTGTACCTACTAGTATACCCACGTTACATTTCGAATAGGGGCGAGCCTATTTCCATCAACCGGGCACAAGTCCAGACTCCGTGGCTGCTAGGTACTGAGAGGTTCCTGACACAAAAAAAAAACAATAATACTTTGCCCGTCTTGGCAATCGAACCTGGACTCAGCAGTCGCTAGATCAACTAAAATATATTGAGGTAAGTTTGTTATTAAATCCGTTTGTAAGTACATTTATATTCTTGGTATTTTACCTGTACAAACTCAAAAGTCTGCCGTACAAAAGATGATAATATTTCAATGTAACAGGAAAACTTGTATTTACTCAACGCTGCAATAAGTTACCGAGGTGAGCTTGGGGCCATTGACAGCAGACAAAATAGGATTACCCGTACAGTATTTCAACTAGGGACAGCCTCGGCTTTCACACACATGCGGACTATAAAGGGTGTAAAAAGACCCTTACCGAAGCCGAAAGGTGCTTATTCTCCACGTAATTGCGATATCTTTTTTGTACTGGACCATACCTGGGAACCTACTAGTTACGTAGATATTTTAGGTCAAAGTTCCAAATTTTTCACAAGTTTTTTAAATAAGTACTAGTTTTTAAGGTAATAACCTTACTTGAATATTACCTCCATGACCCGTTTACTATTCAAAGAATCCATCAGCACAATGTTTTGAGTGTGCTACATTGAGTTTTACGGTAAAACGTGATTTTTCACCCCAAAAAACACCCGTTTCCCAGCAATAATTTTTGCTCAGGGTTATTTACTTTGATGTACATAATGCTTGATTGACGGCTTCGCAAAGGGTCCGTTTACACCTTGTATGCACGCATGGGTAGTACACTGTGACATAATTATAAGCATATTATAATCACCCTGTAATATGGTATCGACATGTAATGATTAGGAATGAAACGCATGTGACTAAAAGAGTGATGGACATGAATGTTGATGGATGGAGAGGGAGAGGAAGGCCAAAGAAAAGATGGATGGATCGTGTGAAGACAGATATGAAAGAGAAAGGAGTAAATGATGCCGTGACGTCTGACAGCGGAGAATGGAAGAAGAAAACGTGTTGCGCCGACCCCAAGTAGAATGGGACAAGGGCAGGAAGATGATGATGATTATCACCCTGTAATGTTTCAACTGCTGGGACATAGGCCTCCCCTAAATGAGAGGACATGGGCTATAATCCACCGTGGGTGTGTGCGAAAAGTTTAGTTGATGACTCTAACACCCGCAAGTCATCATCTGCCTAGCCTTTTCCCAACTATATTGAGGTCGGCATTCAGTCTAACCGGGTGCAGCTGAATACCAGTATTTCACAAGGAGCGACTGCTTATCTGACCTCCACAACCCAGTTAGTACTGGGTAATACGATACCCTTGGTAAGACTGGTTGTCAGACTTTTTGGGCCACTGACTACCAAACGACTGTCAAAGATCTACAAATGACAACCGGGCCTAACGGCTTAACGTGCTTTCCGAGGCACGGAGGAAACTCGGTATGTAATGGGTGGTCACCCATCCATACACCAACCTAGGCAAGCACGGCTTAACCTAAAGATCGACCCGAGCGGCTGTTATTATTTAGCCATGAGCTCCTCTAACACCCGCGAGTGAGTTCACAAAAATGGCGTCGTTGGTTTACTGGTTATCATTACGTTGCGCCATTGATTTTATTTTCCTTGTAAGTTGCTGTATTATTTGATAAATAAATAGGACCTCTGAGCCTTTAAGGATAATATGCTGTTTGAAATCTTACCAGTAAGCAATTACATCGTCGGGCGTTGAGAGATATACCGAGTTATCGTCATCTATAGGGTGTAAACGGACCCTTCACGAAGCCATTAACCAGGCATTACTCTGTACATCAAACTAAGTAACTTTACGCAATTTTTTTTTGCTGAGTAACGACTTTTTTTTGGGGTGAAAAATTACATTTTACGGTAGAACTCAATGTTACGCACTCAGAGCATTGTGCAGATGGATGGGTTGAATAGTACGGAGGTCGTGGAGGTGTTTAAAGTAAAAATCTTACTTTAAAAGTGGTATTTAAAAAAAAAACTAGTGAAAAAATTGGAACTTTGACTTCCAATAACTCCGTAACTAGAAGGTTCCCAGGTATGGTCCAGAACAAAAATATGATCGCAATGATGGAACAAGTGCCTTTCGGCTTCGTTAAGGGTCTTTTTACACTTTTTATACCATTATTTGGAGTCGGCGCAGCATGTCTATTCGTCTTCTTCCATAGATACGTCAGACCATCGTGAATCTACTCATTTTTTTAAAACAAAATCCCGTGCACACGTTGTCCCCATCTGTAAATATACAGCGTGTCCGGTCATGGACTAGCGATATATTTTAGGTACTTATGTAGCAACTATTTTAAAACACAAATACACTACATACTTGGGTCCAATCCACTTCCCCGCTATTTGGCAGACATTTTTTTTTTGTTGTGATAATCTCTACTTGCGTACAAAAAAAAACATATCTGTCAAAGTTTTGGTCTTATTGAGACAAAAATAGACTTATTCGGAGGGCAACAATATTGTGTATCGTTGACATTTCGGAATAATGAGTTCACATTTTTGTAACTTCAGAAAAAAATATTAAACTTCAAAAAAATTCCAAAAATTTTGCAAATCCATAATTTTTTTGTGAAGAAACAAACAAATTTTTGTCAACAAATCTCTTTGAAAACCAAGGTGTATTAAAACCGTTGTTATATAAGTACCTAGAATATCGCTAGTCCATGCCCGGACACATTGTATTTTGAGTAATGTTTCCTTGAATTCTTCGTCTAATCTTTGTCTTTGAAGGATCACAATAGCCACAAGCCGTGCAACCTCAGCTGGAGTAGTAAAAAACGACTTGTATTTTTTTTCTTTCGGCCCTTTTTTTCATTTACAAAAACAAGGGGCTCAGCAAAAATCTGATGCTGCGATGCTTTAGGTTGAGGAGCGCAAATAAGCGCTTCTATAGCGGTCGGATGCTGCAAGCAAAAATAGTCCTTATGGTGGGGACAAAGACATTCAAAATTTACGAGCGATAGACGGGATAAGACGAAGAAAATCGTAATCCAATACTTGTTACTACTTAGTAACAAATCGGTCTGTCCTGTCTAGTGTCATACGCCCGCTTGTCAGGTAGCATTCGTGAGTCAAAATCGAATCGGGATCAAAATTTTTGTATGAAAATATTCCCAATGTCCGCTCTATAAGTCTTTTAAATCTCTTTGGGTGGGGAGAATCAATCTGGCGCGATAGTACTTCGCTTAGTCGTCATCTCAGTGGTACGGTTCTTTTCTACCCATTTCATTTTTCACGCAATACATCCGTCGTTTCTTTCTCAAGCTAAATTCACTCTAGGAATTTTTCTCACGACCTTTTTACTCATTCCTCATCAAGTCATCAAACAATTTTCAAAAAGAGAACTAATCGACAAAAGTAAAAATGCGTGCAACCTCGAAGCTCCGCTATACTTTATGGTCATAATTTCCATATTGAGTACGTCTGGCTGTGCGTAGCTGCCAAGAATCCTGTCTATATTGTTTCAGTGAATCGCATTCACGTGGCAACTGCAACTATTGAAACATTATTTCTGTATGTGCAGTGCATTGATAACGGACGACATTTAAAAAAAGAAATACGCTCTTACGGGTCCATAAGACACTTGTCAGTGTCATTGTCTCGGTTAAGCCCTGACCATAGATAGATTTATAAACCCGGTTATTATGACAAGTAAAGTCATCAAACTGCGACCTCTGATTGTGCAGCGCTGTTAGAAAATTATAAAGAGTGTAAACAGACCCTTAACGAAGCTGAAAGGCACTTGTTCTCCCCGTCATTGCGATCACACCGTAAAACGTGATTTAAACCGTAAAACGTGATTGAAACGTGATCATACCGTAAAACGTGATTTTTCACCCAAAAAAAAGTTGTTTCCCAGCAATCATTTTTGCGTAGAGTTACTTAGTTTGATGTACTGAATGCTTGGTTGACGGCTTCGTGAAGGGTCTGTTTACACCCTGTATTGATTTTTATCGTCGGTGCCATACGGTTGCTATCAGAGGTAAATTACCTGCGAAAGTACTTTACGTAACAGCGCCGGCGCCGGTACGCTGGCTTATCTTTGACATTGAAGTCTCGGAATTTGTACAGACTACACATCAAGTTACTACAATCTGTCAAATTTCTATAATAGATTTTCAACTTTATCACTAAAGCATTAGGTTCAAGGTTGATTGGGAAAATTTGACAGTTTCGGGGAGCTTGATGTGCTGGCGTCTGTACAAAGCTTTGATAATTATAATAAGACAGCTAAGATAAGGTGAAACGTGGCTGTAATTATAGTAATAAGATTGTAGGTAGTACTGCGTTAAACAGGATTCGTAATTATCATTTGAACGAGCATGGGCGCGGTCTAAAGGACCTCGCGCACTACGCGGCCACGACCACGACTTGTCGCATGCATGACCGGCCGCAATCTTGAACAAAACTGGTCGGACGCCCGTTCGTGCGACCAAATTTTCTTCCTGGTTCCGACCAAAAGTCGCGTCTGCGGCCAGAAGTCGTGGTTGTGGCCGTGTAGTGCGCAAGGTCCCTAAACGATCTCATCATTACCATCGCCATCGTTCAAAGACGTCTACTGCTGGACGTAAGGTCTCTCCCAAGTGTCGCCGCATCGACGTTAACATTTATTATGAATATTTACATTATTTACAAACTACAAATCTATAATAGTCATAAAAATATGTACAAGTATCAAAACGGTTACAGGGCTTCAAAAAATTCGTCCTCGTCGCTGTCAACAGGAAAAGTGCCCAGAAGGCTGGCAGCGTTGCCACGTTGGATGGCAATGCCGATTCTTTAGCCAAAAAATAGGCCCGCCCTCTGGTCACGTGAAGAGTCGACCAACCGCTTGGCGATTTCCCGAAATACTAGGTAGGCACTCGGAACCCATGGCCCTAGTGTTCAACCCCAAACGGCTCAAACACATAACTACCAATTAAATTATTGTATTTGCGCCGTTTGAGGTTTTCAGCACCTGCAACAGCCGCCCCAGCGCAGCTCACTGTGCTAGGAAGATGGGATGGCGCAAGGGTGTAGACGCAAGTTGCATCCCACACCAAAGGCCTACCCAACTTCCATGGCATTATGGTCATACCATCTGGGCCCAATTCTGCTATTTTTTATAGATTCGTCATTCCAACACGATCCCATTGTCATTTTGCTAAAAGTTCGTAATCTGCTAAATTCATAATGGTCGATCATTGGTCGGTCATTGTTATAATGATAACACGATACTCGTTACGAATTAAAAGCAATGACTACACAATGAAGTTATAATGGTAGGTCACTGATCAAAGAAACTGTCAAAAGAACATTGCCCACTTATTAGAACAACCGTGGCCTACAGTAAACACTGATAAATAGTTTATGGAATTATAGTTTAAGTTATTATGATCACCTTCTAGTACTTATCAGTTAAGAAAATAAGTCGCCATTTGGAAATAAAACAGTCTTAATTCATTTTATAACATTTATTTTTTCTTAAGCACAGACGTATTCTATACACTTGCAATCACTTTTGAATGGTAAGTACATAATGTTTAATGTACAATTTATCGTACTTCGACAATTTCTAATTGATGAGATCTCAAGCGCCTCATATCCACTCTGCAATTCGCACAGCGAACGTTGCTTGCGCCGCCGCCAGTTAGCCCTGCGATGACTCGCTCGAGACAGCAGAGCTGCTCGGATCCATATGCGCGCCGGAGCGGATTGTAAAAGCGGGGCGAGAGTAAATACGTGCGAGGGCATTAGATGTAGGGCCAACAATTTCCACATTCTCATCAGAGTTGTCATTTAAAGAGGAGCCAGGGTCCAAGTACGCGCGAGGGTCGTCATTCGGGTGAGGTTGATCGGAGTCCATAGTCGTAAAAAAGGTCGCAAAAGAGCACAAACCACGGCAAAAGAAAACTACAATAGCGAGTATTAGCTAACGCGCTAACGAGGAGGGGGATTACAGCTTACTGTCAAATCCATGGCATCTGTCAAAGGACAATGTTGCCGTATTTAGAAATAAAATCGATTATTTGCAACGATTGTTGGTCTCGATCAATTTAATAAATTCAATTTAATAAAGGATAATATAAGTTACTTTGTCGCATTAGATTTATTATCTGTAATGGCAAAGGAAACATGTCATGTGAATAAATAAATAAATGAAATAAATGAATTTTCATCTAAATACGGCAAAGCCGTAAAGGAGACAGTGATTTAATCATTCTATGTTTATGTATGTGTAGACTATAGGATCTCTGATCTGAGGTGTTTATGATCATAATAGTTTTGTCTTAAAAGATCGAGTAGGTTTCGTTCAAAGAAACTAAAATGGCCGTGACATCAGAAAAACTTTTCGCTAACCATAGAAATATTTAAAATCAGTTTAAAAACCAGGAATCCGACTAACATATTGAGCAATATTATAAGCGCTTCCCAAAGTCAAGACCTTATAATACTTAAGTTTTAATTTAAATAGTACCTAGCCGACAAGTTGCTTGTTTTTTTCGCTGACGGTTTTAGTTTTTAAGTATTTTTTATTTTATACTAATCTTATATTTTATTTTACGCAATATAGTTTCTCTGCAAAGTCAAAGCTAAATAAGATGAAAGTGTTAAATGTACATGAAATAGGACAGAAATGTATCTACACTGTTCATCATCATCATCAAACTCTTTTACTCTACGGCTGGATAACAGTCTTGTCCTTCGATTGCACGCCACTATGCACACAGGTTCATTTTTAATTAATCCGTAATCGATTATATTTATTAAATGAAATGAAATTGAACAAAATTATAATGGCAACCCTAAACTTCGCCTGGAAGTGAAACTCGCATTGATAATGTTAAATTACTTATTTATTTGTTATGATCACGGCGTCATATTTAGAGATAGAACTTAAACGAATAATTCCTACTTAAAAAACTTATATTTTTTGATTTTCTTTCAAAATGTGTCCGTGTGTCATATAATATGTGGGCCATAATTGGGCATTGTCTTTTTAGCAGATTACCGCCCAAGTTAGTCATTCATTGTCATTATGTACGAAATTACCATTCTATGCCATTTCTTTTAATGGAGTGTCAGTGGTTGACTATTGGAAAGTCATAATGACGCTGAATTAATGATTGAAGCCTGGGTCTCTTGGTATCGACGTTAAAGATTGAGTGATATAAAGCATAAGGTATGCGTCGTCATGTAGAAACGGAACTATCTTAAAATACGCGTAACTTCTCCACGTAAATCTTAATCCACGATATGATGGATAGTCCGAGAGTTCCGTACCAAACAGACTTATCTCGTATATTATAAGTCTCGCAGATAAACGGTGAGGACATCGTACGTCTCCGCTGACACTGACTGCCCGTTATTTTTATCTTAGGGCCGAGTTAAAATTGTGCGAACAGCTGATTGGCGAGTTATTGTCTTTGGTACTTAACACTTTCGATATGCTGGGTGCTGGGCACCGAAAGTGTTAATATATGGTCGTGTTTTTTTAGCTGTTGTTTTCGAAAACATGAGCTAACATGAAAACTTGTAAGTATTTAAAAAAAACTTGTGAAATAGTTGGAAATTTGACCTCCAATATCTCCGTAACTAGAAGGTTCCCAGGTATTGTCCAGAACAAAAAAAATGATCGTATTGACCCCCGTCAATACGATCATTTTTTTCAAAAATCAAAAAGACCCTTCAAGAAACCGAAAGGCATTTGTTCTCCCCAACAAATGCCTTTCGGTTTCTTGAAGGGTCTTTTTACACCTACTGTAATAAAAATCTTATTCACTGACAGCACTTAGGCAGGATTTTTTTTTTAATTCATCCGTCAAGGGATTAAATGGAAGGCTATTATGATCTTCATACATACTTCATCTGCCTAGCCTTTTCCCAACTATGTTGGGGTCGGCTTCCAGTCTAACCGAATGCAGCTGAATACTAGTATTTTACATGTAGCGACTGCCTGTCTCACCTCCAAAACCCAGTTAGAACCGGGCAATACGCTACCCCTTGGTAAGACTCGTTGTCAGACTTTCGGGCCACTGACTACCTGTAACGACTGTCAAAGATAGTCTATAAATGACAGCCGGGACCAACGGCAACGGCTTAACTTGTTTCCCGAGGCATGGAGGAAATTCAGCATGTAATTTAATGGGTGGGTCACCCATCCACGGACCAATATAGGCAAGCGCGGCTTAACATGAAGTCTCAAGCCCCTCTCCTCTATAGTCTTCATGCATTATTCACCAAAATTGTTGAACAGCTTTTTTAGAATATTCCTAAATGTGTTGCCAATGGGCAATCCCATACGGATTGTGTAGAAGAATTCGTAGTATCTAATTACGTAATCGTAAAAAGATACTAGATATAATAAAATAGTGATTGAAGAGATAGAACGTAGTAATGTTAGGTCGTCGAGGTGAATCGATCCGATACTAGGGTCGCGGCCTTTCGGCCCACGAGGAAACTACTTCACGCAAATAATTTAAAGCCAACATAGACGAACTCTTTACCGTTTCCTCTACGCAGTAAATCACTATTTAAAGTCTGGTTGAAACTTGGAGAGGATTTAACTGGTTTTAACCTCTTTGGTCAAAGACTCTTCAAAGCGAGGTTATGACGATCGCTGGGGTGATGGACTGCTTAGTTATGTTATGTTGGTAGAATGTAGAATGCCCATTTAATCTAAAAAGTAAATAATATTTTAGCTAGGCTGGACTTGTTGATAAGAAAAACCTCTAAAATTACCGGACACTCGAGGTAGCAATTTAACGTCAGTCAATACAATAGAATGATATGTTTGTTTCCTTCAAAGGACCTTGATAAAATGCCTGAAAAATTAAAAAGAGTCGATCGCCAGGAAAAAAAACGAAATGTTCAATTCAACGAATTTCAGGTTAAGCAAGACTTTTGCTTAAAGATTTTCACTTTCATCAAACATATTTACGGGCGAAAATAACGGCCGACAGTTGTGTAACTTTTCACGATCAAAACGTGTTCGTACACATAGACGCCAAGGTCACACTGATAAAATATAACTGAATGCTGATAAAAAAGTTAACTAATCATGTAATAACCAAGTGGAGATATGACCTAGATAGCGTTCCGCATTGCGCCAGAATATTTGGCAGACTGTATTAGGAACCAAACCATTGTTTCTTACATAACCTCATTACGCACTGACATGACATTTTTAAATAAAAGATGGCGGCGGAAATGCGAGGTCGTTAGCATGTGCGTCATGGTGTTTCGACTTTTGAAAAGGACAATGGGCATCCATGTATAGGCATATGCCCCAAGGTCCAATAGCCATAAGATACACATAATTGAAAAGAGATTTTTACGGAGAACCTTTGCTACTAACACGACTTTTGGCAATTCGTAATACGTTCGGAGTTATTGAACTAAATATGTAACTAGTTGGACAACGAAGTTAAGATTTTCTTGGCATCAATTAAGGTTGTCTGGGTAACCAATAGTAAAAACATATAATCCATTTCATAGAGCTTTTCAAGGAGAACCTTTGCCAGAAACACGACTTTCGCCAATTCGTTGTCCGTTCGGAGTTATTGACCTAAATAGGTGACTATTTGAGCACCGAAGTTAAGATTTTCTGGGTGACCAATAGCAATAACATATATACCATTGCAGAGAGCTTTTTAATGACAACTTTTGGTACTAACATAACTTTTGCTAATTCGCAGTCCGTTCAGAGTTATTGAACTAAATAGCTGACTAGTTGGACACCGAAGTTAAGATTCTCTTAGCAACCAATAGCCATAAGATATACATCATTAGATAGAGCTTTTTGACTAGAACCTTTGCCAGTTACACGACTTTTCCCAATTCGTATTCCAGTCGGAGTTATTGACCTAAATAGGTGACTATTTGAGCACCGAAGTAAAGATTTTCTGGGTAACCAATAGCAATAAGATATACATCATTGTATAGAGCTTTTCAAGAAAAACCTTTGCCATTTAACGACTTTCACCAATTCGTATTCCGTTTGGAGTTATTGACAAAAATAGCTGACTAGTTGGACACCGAAGTTAAAATTTTCTTGGCAACCAATTAAGGTTATCTGGGTTACCAATAGTAATAACATATGATGCATTGCATAGAGCCTTTTAGAGAGAACTTTTGCTACTAGCATCACTTTAGCTAATTCCTATTCCGTTCGGAGTTATTGACATAAATAGGTGACTATTTGAGCAGCGAAGTTAACGTTTTCTGGGAAACCAATAGCAATAAAATATACACCATTGGAGAGAGCTCTTCTATGACAACTTTTGCTACTAACATAACTTTTGCTAATTCGCAGTCTGTTCGGAGTTATTGACCTAAATAGGTACTAGTTGGACACCGAAGTTAAGATTTTATTTACAACTAATTAAGAGTTCACGGGCAACTAATAGTCATAAGATATACACTATTGGATAGAGCTTTTTAAAGAGAACTTTTGCTACTAGCACCACTTTTGCTAATTCGTAGTCTATTCGGAATTATTGACCTAAATGTGTGTCTAATTGAGCACCGAAGTTAACATTTTCTGGGTAACCAGTAGCTATAAGACGTACACCATTCGAAAGAGCTTTCAATTAGAATATTTGCTACTATACAACTTTTGCTAATTCGTAGTCTGTTCGGTTTTATTGATCTAACTAGGTAGTTGATTAGGCACCGAAGTGTAGCTCCTCTCTGACTCTGAATCGAGAAAAGTTGTCAAAGCAAGAAATATTCTTCTTGTTGAGATCAATCCATTGATACATATCTTGACGCTATTGGGCGTTGGGGTTGTGTTAACGATCTATCCAATTTACTGTTACAGTAAGGATTTGCTCCTAAAATAGCATTTTAAGATGTCAATATTTTGAAAATGATGTTTATAGGCTTATAATATGATGTTTGAAACGTACAGTATTAATGAAAGTTAAAAAATTTACGAAATAACAGTATTTAATCTAACTTAATTTCTCAACATTAGACCTCTGTAGCTCCTCTCTGACTCTGAACCGAGAGAAGTCGCCATAATAAGAAATGTTCTTCTTAAAGAGATCTATCTATTGGTATATATCTTAACGCTATTGGACGCCAGGGCAATTCTGCCCATTCTCCTTTAAACTATCGTTTTGTTAAGAACACGAAAGAAGTGGGCAGGTGTGAGAGCTAAACGCGCAAACCGCTACCCTGGTCACTGCGATAGACCGCAGCGACACCCATTACATAAGTACCGAGTTTACTCCGCGCCAGAACACGTCTACCCCAACGATCATCGTTTCTATGGATAGTCCCTATGCGTATTACCTGTGATTATTACTTATTCACGAAACAATTAAAAATGTGCCCTACACGCACAGTTACTGGGGAATACCGAGGTGTCCAAATATAAATAGCAGTCACCAGTCACACGGTGTCATTAGCACTTAGGTGGCTACGTCATTCTTTCTGGAAAATTGTCGTCGCACTGTAGTGAAGGCCGTCTTGTGTAAGTCAACATACATGTAGCTGTCATCGCCTGAGTTAAATGTGTCATTACCAGCGACGTTACAGCTTGGAAGTTCACTGCTAGCCTTAATATAGCTGCTCTACTAAAATATGATTTAGGTATGATGGGCGTGCCGTCGGAGACAGTGGAGACATCTGCCCCTCCCTATAGCTATACAACGATTGTCGCTTCTGCTATCTATTCATCATCTGCCTAGCCTTTTCCCAACTCTGTTGGGATCGGCTTCCAGTCTAACCGGATGTAGCTGAATACCAGTATTTTACATGGAGCGGTGCCTATCTGACCTCCTCAACCCAGTTAGTACTGGGTAATACGATCCCCTTGGTAAGACTGGTTGTCAGACTTTTTGAGCCACTGACTACCTGTAACGACTGTCAAAGATCTATAAATGACGGCCGGGACCAACGGCTTAACGTGCTTTCCGAGGCACGGAGGAAACTCGGTATGTAATGGGTGGTCACCCATCCACGGACCAATCTAGGCGAGCAAGGCGTAACCTGCGTAATCAGCGTAACTCGAGCGACGAGCTCCTCTTCAGCCACGAGCATTCGAGCTATCCGGCATTGAACTGGTGAATTTGTATCTTTGCCTAAAGACTGTACGATATCTCCTGTAGGAAGTTTTTGATTAGCAAAATTGGGTCGGGTTTGCTTATTGAAGTTCAAGAACTCCATTTCAACGAGGTTTTCCGAAAATTTTCTTGTGTTAATAGACACTTTATTTAAGAACGTTGAGTGTCAGATGAGCAGTTCAGAGTTCTCCCTCTCCAGCTAACTTTAATGTGCGTTATCTGCTTTTCATGAATGATCCTACCACATGGACACTCCTCTCTGTGAGAGGCTCCCGCCCATTTAATGAGTCATCTGTGGATGCGACGTATCTTCGAAGCTGCCATTACTAGCAAAGCTACCACTTTGCTGAATGACTTTCGAATCTTTCCAACACGACATCCCGCAATGACAGATGAAGATCTCCATCATACAAACGTGTGTGCAACATTGAATAAGGAGAAAATGTAGACGTTTATGATTCTATAAATAGCCGCATAAGTACCTCGATGTTCCACACAAGGTGACTGTCTACCAAGGCGAACGTAAACGTAAGTGATAAAGAAAACTATAGTAGGTACAATGCATTATACGGGGTGTAAACAGACCCTTCACCAAGCCGTCAACCAAGCATTCTGTACATCAAACTAAGTAACTTTACGCAAAAATTTTTGCAGGCAAACGAAATTTTTTTTTGGGGTCAAAAATCACATTTTACGGTAAAACTCAATATAATGCGCTCAAAACTTATTGCTGATGGATGCTTTGAATAGTAAACGGGCCATGGAGGTAATTGGAGTAAAGTTAGAACCTTAAACAGTAGTATTTAAAAAAAAACTTGTGAAAAAATTGGAACTTTGACCCACAATATCTCCGTAACTAGAAGGTTCCCAGGTATGGTCCAGAACAAAAAAATGATCACAATGACGAGGAGAACAAGTGCCTTTCGGCTTCGTTAAGGGTCTTTTTACACCCTTTATAATCGATATAATTGTTTGTGAGAATCCGATTCATTGACTACATAAGTAAGTAAATGATGTCGCTACTGTATTGCCAATAGGTACCCTATAAAATGTCGTATGAATCGCCGATACTATAACAAAACCGTAGGTATTCCAAACGACAGTAAATATTACCTAGTCGTTAAAACCGTCGAGCTCTTACGAGTAGAGGGCGGATCATAGCCAATCACTTGATGAGTTCACCTGTATCTACAGGGTGTAAACGGACCCTTCACGAAGCCGTCAACCAAGCATTCAAAAATTATAGCTGGGAAACAACTTTTTTTTTTGGGGTGAAAAATCACGTTTTACAGTAAAACTCAATGTAATGCACTCAAAACTTAATGCTGATGGATGCTTTGAATAGTAAACGGGTCATGGAGGTAATTAAAGTAAAGTTAAAACCCTTAAAAGTAGTGTTTAAAAAAAATCTTGTGAAAAAATTGGAACTTTGACCCCCAATATCTCTTTAACTAGAAGGTTCCCAGGTATGGTCCAGAACAAAAAAATGATCGCAATGACGGGGAGAATAAGTGCCTTTCGGCTTCGTTAAGGGTCTTTTTACACCCTTTACAGTTCTTATTTTACTCGATTAAAGTGACAGCTGTCAGAATGAAAATAATTAATCCGATAATTTTATGAAGACTATGTTTTTTTTTTTAATTTAAGGGGCCTAAGAAATACCTCTATTTATATAGCGTAAAATACTGACTGCATAAATATGCATTTGTAAGTATTTCTTTCGATATGACCAAAGCTACTGTCCCTTTTGTTTGACAGCTGTCATTTTAATCAATTTATTTTATGAACTAGTAACGACCCGTCCGGCTTCGCACGGGTTCTAATTTCCGACTTTCCCGGTGTATTTTCCAAATAAAACCTTATCCTGACAATTACGAACACAACAAAAATAAAAATAACCAACTCTGCTTGATGCTGCACTACGTAAAACCAACATTTTCTGTTATAATTTTCCAGGCAGAATTTTTAAAGGCTACATAAGCTCATTGACCCCACAGCGAATTTACCCCGTGTTCTGCCAGAGCGCCTGGCGTCCAGTTACGTCACAAAGTTACGTTCTACCGCTGTATGACGCAATATTATTGATTTTCTTACTTACGTCACTTGTATGTGGGTTAGAGGGAGCCCAGCTGTTAAGGTACCTTCTGGAACTTTCCAATCAAATCTTACCATGGCATAATCTTACTACTATTATAAATGCGAAAGATTGTGAGGATGGTTGGATGTTTGTCACTCTTTCACGCAAAAACTACTGAACAGATTTGGATGAAAATTGGCACACAGATAGTTCATTACCTGGATTAACACATAGGATACTTTTTATCCCGGTGATATGACCCCGTGGGACAATAACCGATCTCCACGCGATCGAAGCCGCGGGCATAAGCTAGTCTCACAATAATGTTCTCACTACTGGGACACAGGCCACCTAGGGGGAGTGGGCTATAATCCACCATTCGGGCCCAGAGTAGGTCGTGGTTGTCACATGTCTTCGAATTTTTAGTTCTAGGACATACCAGTTTCCTCACGAACAAAATTTTATCTTGTTAAATCAAACTTTATTATTAATGTTTTAATTAGACTGAAAATAAGCGCACTTTGATCGCCTTGAAAATGACTCAAGACAGCTCCGATAGGTAGGTCTCTTCTCCCTCAGATCCAGCCTGTCCCTTTGCTGTCCTCCCCCAGCGACGCCCTAAGCCGAGGCTCGTACCCCACAGGGGGTGCTAGCGCATCGCTTAATTTATAAGTTTTTTGTCCCTGGCTGGAGGCCTTACACTCAAGGCATCCACAGGATAGGCAGAAGCCAGCCTCATGGGTTGACCTGCGAGATGCAATTTAAAAAAAAGGCAGGTCTCTCCAATTGGCTGCCTTTCTCTGAAGTCTGCCTCTCATGATGAGTAGGTCCTAAGTCTCTTCTATTTCTTGGTCATCATTCTCTGAAGTCTTGACCAGGGTCGTCAGTCCACCTCGTGAGTAGGCAGGCTGCCCTATTGAGTGTAATGTAATGACTTTAATTACGTTCCTTTTTCTGTCTTTTTTAATTATCTGACTTTTCAGGGTTATTGTATCTACTTATAACCTCACATACTTACGTTATGGGACCAACTACGAAATCGTAAAAATTTCCTATATTTTGCGAAGTTATGCAACATACATGAATGAACCGGCTGCTTTTTATCGTAAAACTTCATATAGTCTCATTTCAAATACTTACCTACACCTTATATTGCCTCTAAATGTAGTATGTGCCATAATATGTATTCTGTAAATGTATAAAGTAAATATTTGACCTATTTTCTTTCCAAACAGCTGATTGATCTATCTCAGCTGTATATTTTCCCACGCCCTTTACATAACTGCATAGCGTTCTATTATCTTGTTACAAATTCATTAGTTAATTTATTAGGAGCATCATGAATTTATTACCAATGACCTCCACGCTTGCTACAAGATTATTGATTACACGTTGCTGACGTAACCTATTCCTAATTTACCTTTTAAAAGGAGGAATGGACATTTCTCTGCAAAATTCTTACATCTATGAAGTGTCTTTTTGATACATGTCATGCAATAACAGTAATAATATTGCCCAGTCGTCGTAGTCGGACGAAAATCATTAAATTTGTACTGTGAAAGTCTTACGCTCAGAGGCCACCGCGCAGATCGATCGACGGTCGGCCAGCCGGCCGGCATAATATGGCCGTTGTAATGTAAGTTCAGTGCCGACCCGCTATTGCGATGTTTTCTTGTCTTTTTCTACACAAATTAATGTTTCTAAATGAATGTCTTGTTGATTTATCTTCTTCTTTCTTTATCGTGTGGTTAGTTCGTAACCTGGTGTCAGAGTTTTTATGCCGCCCATGGGCCTCTGACTTGGCTTTACATGCCGTCAAGAAATATCTCTCAGGCACGCTGGTTTCCTCACGATGTTTTCCTTCACCGAAAAGCAAGTGAATGAATCCGAAAAATCAGAGGTGCGTGCCTTGGGATTTATCTTCGAAACAGCATTTTGGAAGGGCCAGCCCAAATGCCGGTGTCGTTCTACAAATACTACTTCGAAATTCGTAGATGCTACTGGTATGACTTCGTGAACGCAAAGACGTAAGTCCTTAAAAAAAAAAAGAAAGAATTCGCTTTCGAATTGTGCGCGCTCACTTCAGAATCAAAGTGAACAGTTGATCCTTATTCTTAAACCGAAGTAGAAAAGTTTAATTCTGAATCTATTGATGTCTTCATGATCATCATCTGCATAGCCTTTTCCCAACTATATTGGGGTCGGCTTCCAGTCTAACCGGACGCAGCTGGGTATTTTACATGGGGCGACTGCCTATCTGACCTCCACAACCCAGTTAGTACAGGGTAATACAATACCCCTTCATAAGACTGGTTGTCAGACTTTTTGGGCCACTGACTACATAACGACTGTCAAAGATCTACAAATGACACCGGAGACCAACGGCTTAGCGTGCTTTCCGAGGCACGGAGGAAACTCGGTATGTAATGGGTGGTCACCTATCCATGGAACAACCTAGTTAAGCACGGCTTAACCTAAAGATCAACCCGAGCGGCTGTTATTATTTAGCTACGAGCTCCTCAAAGCTACGTCAAATGAACACTTTACTAAGGCAATGTGTGGCAAATAATTATGCTTTCCATGACATCACAAAGCCAGGAAAAACCATCACCAAAACAATAAAGGGTGTAAAAAGACCCTTAACGAAGCCGAAAGGCACTTGTTCTCCCCGTCAATGCGATCATTTTTTGTTCTGGACTACACCTGGGAACCTTCTAGTAACGGAGATATTGGAGGTCAAAGTTCCAATTTTTTCACAAGTTTAAAAAAAAAAACACTTTTTAAGGTTTTAACTTTACTTTAATTAACTCGATGACCCGTTTACTATTCAAAGCATCCATCAGCACTAAGTTTTGAGTGCGTTACATTGAATTTTACCGTAAAACGTGATTTTTCACCCCAAAAAAAAAGGCCTTTCCCAGCAATAATTTTTGCGTAGAGTTACTTAATTTGATGTACAGAATGCTTGGTTGACGGCTTCGTGAAGGGTCCGTTTACACCCTGTATAATCCACTAGAAAACGCCCTTTTTTCTGAGCTATGATACTCATTTTTCACTTAAAGATAATATTATTCTCCTACATAAAATGATACTTGTCACTCACTCACGTTCACTCACCAGGCCGCATGACCTTGGCAGGTCCTCTCTCATTACCAAGTATTTTCTCGTTACATAATTGTATCAGCTGGTCTGTGTTGGCTTTGGCTGTTGGCTATTGGCAACTGAAACCGCCAATATTGGCCACACTTCAACGCTGTCATTATAGACATACTTTTAGTTAGATAAGATTCTAAAGGAGGAGGGATCTTTTTTTTTTTTTACGGATGGTAAATCATCAAATAACTCCTCCCGCTCTGGGTGGAGTGGGAGGGAGTGTGTTTTACTGACTAAAACCCATCCATGTTCCCTCTTTGCCCTTTGTGTTCCAGGACCGCGGTATCTCTTTCGAACAGTCCCGCAGCCCCGGAGGAGCTGGGATAATATCTTCTGACCAATAAAGTCCTACTATATTATAAATGCGAAAGTTTGTGATGATGAATAGATGTTTGTTACTCTTTCACGCAAAAACTACTGACGGGATTTGGATGAAATTTGGCACACAGATTGTTTATAACTTGGATTAACACATAGGATACTTTTTATCCCGGTAGTACGGTCCCGTGGGACAATAATTACCGAACTCCAAGCGGTCGAAGCCGCAAGCATAAGCTAGTTCTGCATAAATTCCTTTTGCCAAATGAAATGCATCGCCAAACGTTTTAGTAATAGATCGTCTTGCTTTCAAACTTCAACTTTTTACGACCGAAATGGGTATAAATGTATTCTCGAAGACGCGCATTCGTGGAAGTGCCCCATCAGTGCCAAGTCAACCGATCGATCGGTTCTTATCGGTTGAATGCGCCATGGAGCTTACGAAATTCAAATTTTCTTACGTTTTTTGCTATTAGCGTTCAGTGGCAGATTGTATGTTGATTAAAATATAATTCGCGGTCGTAACAAACGTGGCTTTACAGCGTTTAAATATAATAATCATTGAAATTATCGGTAAAACCCCTTTCATTTAACATGAAAAAGTCAATCAATGGGGTTAAATGAACTGAGAGAGAGGGTTGTATTGATGATTTTAATGATTATAATTCACACCTTTTGCCATATAGGCTACTTTTACATACCTATTTATTATTTCACACACCTACATATCTACACATGCAAATCTCCACGCGAACGAAGTCGCGGGCAACAGCTATTATAGACCGACCACTTAAATGAGTCCTCCGCCTTGCCCCATCAAAGGCACATTAAGCGTCCACAAAGTCCTAACAATATCGCACAGGTTATTTGCTTTAAAATAACCATTATCCACGTAGGTATTACGATACTAATTGAACCAATACGTGATCAACCTTCAGAATATTCCATTTAAATTGATACCTTCGCGAGGACTCATTAAAGTGGTGGGTCTATAGCAGTGACCATATTTGCAATAGTTGTTAAATTATTGTGTACTGGCTTATGTCCGCGGCTTCGCCCGCGCAGAGTACGGTAACTATCCCACGTCATCATAAACGACTTTTATTTTTTGGGTGAAAAGTAAACTTTTACGGTAAAACTCAATGTATCGCTTTCAAAACATTGTGCTTATGGATGCGTTCAATAGTAAACGAGTCTTGGAGGTATTTAAAGTAAAGTTTTAACCTAAAAAATGTGTACTTAAAAAAAAACTTGTGAAAAAGTTGGAACTTTGACCTCCAATAACTCCGAAACTAGAAGGTTCCCAGGTATGGTCTAGAACAAAAAAATGATCGCAATAGCGGGGAGAACAAGTGCCTTTCGGCTTCGTTAAGGGTCTATTTAAACCCTTTATGTAGACAAATAATATAATCACATTAAAGATACATGTACACCGGCTTACCTCTTACAAAAATTGACCCTTCGCTACTGCTGTGTGCAAACTATAACAATATTTCACCCAAATCCGTTCAACCGTTTTTGGGTGAAAGAGGACCAAACATCCGAACACCCTCAGAAAAGCATTTATAATAGTAAGTAGTAAGATTAGTTGCCATTAAGAGTACCTAAGTAGTAAGATTACCCATGTTTTTTTTAAATCTTTTCTATTCTAAATCGTTCACGGGTTGTCCCTGTCCCTGCAACGGCCTCAAGCAATGAGGAGCAACGACCTTTGCAGGGCAGCTGTATGAGAGTAGACGAGGATCGAGTTCAGTGTCGTGTCCACGAGGGGTTTTCAGTGGCTTTGGCCTTCATCCAACAAAACACGGATGATGATGATGAAATCTCCGTCCTCTACCCAGCATTCCCCCTGAACTTATATAACCAAACTCCTTTAATTTTAAATGTCGAGTTTGACCCACGAGCTGACCTTGAGCTACATAAGAACCCAAGCTACGCGTAGAATAGTTGGCGGCCGTCCAAATAGACGCACGCGCACCTCGCCGCGCTAGTATTACGGGACGCTTTTTGTCTTGCCCTTTCTTATGTAATAGGCGACGTTGTTCTTGACATCTTGAATTGTTTCAAGTGCGTAGACGTTTGCCAGCGAGCCGTGTTCCGTTTAGTAGTCCTTGGAGGAGTTGGGCTTGTTATGTTGGTATGACAGTTGTTCCTAATTCAAGTTTGGCGTTCTCATTTGTGTTTTTAGTTCTAAATAGTGTAGGTATCTTAGTTGTCTTTCTTTTTCGTGTGGTTAGTACCTAACCTGGTGTCAGAGTGACTGATTTGGCATTACATGCCGTCGAAAAATATGTCTCAGGCATGCTGGTTTGATTTCCTCATGATGTTTCCTTCACCGATGCAAGTGACATTTAAATAATATACAATACGCGCATGAATCCGAAAAATCAGAGGTGCGTATCTTGATTTGAATTTGAGACCATAGGTAGGTCTCAAGGTCCGACTTGGCAGTCCGAAGGTTACACCACTAGATTATCAGCAGCAGCTTGATATCTTAGTTGTTCACTACTGTCTTCAAAAATCGTAACATTTAAGAAGAAGGATGTGAAATGTTCGAAAAAGTCTCCATTGGGAGAAACCTCTGATTTCCAATGAGATTCCCGAGTGTGTATTAGGTAGAAAGCAGTGACCATTTTGAACCTCCAGCGGTTTCCAAGTTAATAATGTGCTCTAGTTTATTGCTTTTAAAGAAAATCTGATGGCCATCTGCGTACTTGCTGGTGGCCATGTTATCCTGAAGCATAGGCTATGCCCTGGGTATTTACTGACTTATTTTTTTTGTGCCAAGCCCGCCACACTATTCCTATACCACTGCAACTCCTGAAAGCCAGAATCAACAATGGCGACTACCAGAAAGCACCAGAAAGTCCCAGAGAAACGCAACGAAATTAATCAGAAAAGAATAGCGGAGGAGTACGAATAATCAAGATTTCCACTGCCCTCTATATCACTGCATGAATATGACTGATTTTTTCAATATTTTATTTAGATAACAAAATCTATGGAGACAAGACGTCTATTGTTTGTAATATTAAATCCTGTTCACGAAGTATTATAACTTCGATGACCTAGGGCATCGTCTCATCTAATTGTTTAATTAAGCTTGGGTAGTCCCGAGCCTGGAAGACCCTGATCCTGAATGTGTGGCAAGATTCTAAGTCCGACTTATGAATTGATAGAACTTACCTACTTATAGCTTGGTACCTAAATCCGACCTGTGAATTGACAATATAACGTACAGGAACTCATAGACCTAGTTAAGGTTTGTACCATAAGACTTGGAGAAAAAAAATCGGACCATAGACTTTCAACTTAGGAAAATGACACGGCTTAAATGATTCCTATCAAACCTTTTTTTTTCTTCTTTTTGGCAAAATTCACGAACTATCATCCTCTATCTAACCCAGAGGATGAATTTACAAAATTCTTTCCTTCTTCATTCTCTTTTTCACAGAACTCTTGTACATTTCAATTTAAGCTACTAGATCCAGAGCTTGATTAGATTTAGATTAGATTCTTTATTATCTAGATTTCCATAGCCAATTTCTTTCTTCATTATTTTAGAAAAAACATTGCCCCACCCTATGAATTTCTCCTGTATCATGGGTGCGTTTAAAAACATTCTAAGCTCACATACAAATAGCCAGACTTGGAACAACTACCCGTAGGCCATACAAATATTTGTTCCGTGCGGAAATCGAACCGGAGACAAGCCACTGCGCCAATCTTGCTATTTGAGTACCTATCTAAGTACATTATATAATCTAAGTTCACGTGTATCGATATGATAACAAGAATAAATTGTTCACGTGACGCTGAAAATTCTCATTGTTGTAAATAGATACCAATATGATAATGGCCACGAGTTGCAGTTTATAAATTGTCACAAAGTCACGATTGAATTCAATCAAACTATTTGTAGTATACAAGGTGTAAACGAACCCTTCACGAAGCCGTCTTCCGAATCCCAATTCATTTGGAGCCGGCGCAGCATGTCTTCTTCTTCCATATTTCTCTGTTACTCGTCATCTCATCAGACACCTCCTTTCTTGCCATACCATTCTTTACACAGTCCATCCATCGTTTCTTTGGTCTTCCTCTACTCATATACCTATCCACATTCATACTCAAAACTTTCCTCACGACATTTTCCTCATTCCTCCGCATCACATGCCCATACCACGACAACCGATTACCACACAAATTTTCAGACTTCCTCTTATATACTCATTTCTTATTTTATACAATCGCGTAACATCACACATCCCCCATATCATTCTCATCTCAGCCACATGCAAATGCCTTTCATTCATCCCTTTTGTGGGCCGACATTCTGATCCATACAAGACAGCAGGTCTAACCGTTTGAATTTATTGAATTAAATATAGTATAATATAATCGTCGTAAGAATAGTGTCTTGACTGCCCATCCCAAATAATAGGTAAAGGCGTGAACTTGTTTTCCTTGTGTATACGGTGGCAACAGAATCTGAGCCTTCAATGACAGTTAATAATGGTAGCGGTCAGTCATAATCACTGGACGTAATTGGATCTTCGGTATGCGGTGAGATCGACGGCTAAGGTGCAAACTGGCCGCCACTGGCGACCAAAAGGTCGTAGATTAAATCCTCCTTTAACACTATTTATGTGAGGTCTTGAACCCAGTTTAATAATAATGTTAGTAGATAAATTGTTTAATATAAGACTACCTAGAGTTCTCCGTAATTAATTAATTTATTAAAACTTTTTGTACAGGTAAAACTGTTCAAAGGCGGACTTATGCCTTGGGCATTTTCAGCCACCAGTCTACATTAGGGTGATTAGATGCAGAGACAATACACAGTAGAAGTATAGAAAACAAAATTAATCCTAAAAATATTTAATTCTCAAGTTACGCTAAACAACAACTCGTTATACTTACTGAGGCTTTAAACAACAGCAGTTCTCAACCAACAACGGTTCTCAAGGTCTACGTCAGAAAATTGGCCCTAAAGGAGCGGCGAGGAGACATGCGGAAACCGACCAATCACACAGTCTCATATCATATTTGCTTAAGCCAGCCTCTGAACTCAGCAGCAGCGCGCAGCGGAGACGAGAAGAGTCGTTGAGCGGCGTATGGTGAGCGGTGTGCAGCGAGCGGAGAGCGGTGTTCAGCGACCGGTATTGCTATTGTTTGACTGTACCAGGATCATTTGGCGCATCGACATGTTCGGAACTAACGCCGCCATTTAATTTTTTCCATGGAACTCATCTTCTGCCTAGCCTTTTCCCAACTATGTTGGGGTCGGCTTCCAGTCTAACCGGATGCAGCTGAATACCAGTATTTCACATGGAGCGACTGCCTATCGAGCAACGGCTTAACGTGCTTTCCGAGGCACGGAGGAAACTCGGTATGTAACGGGTGGTCACCCATCCACAGACCAACCTAGGCAAGCACGGCTTAACCTAAAGATCGACCCGAGCGGCTGTTATTATTTAGCCACGAGCTCCTCCATTTTTTCCATGGAACTATTAAGTACTAAATGTTTTTTTCAGCACATGATAGCGCCCTTTTGACAACGTTATTTGAGCGTCAAAATATTCATACCCTGTAACACTGTCTCTAGGTACTGTTTATAAGTTGTAAATAAACCAATACTAACGATCGTCAGGTGTACTACGGTCCACTACGCGTAATTAACCTAGTGACGTTGGTGTGGGACCTAGATTTCCGATCTTCTCTAAAATGTCAGAAGTCTTTGAACTGTACGAGCAATGCCGCTGTGCTATTTATTATGAAAACAAAATAAAAAATGTGATGCTAATAAAAAAATAAAATATTGATGATATGATAGAATTTTATTAATTTATTGATTGTTATTATTTGAGGAATGAATTTTAATTTTAATTAATATAACTTTATTACCAAATTTTTACCAATAACATAGTTCTTAGTACTTATTACTAACCTAAATGGACCTTGTTGTTCGAAATGAATAATTATTTGATTTGATTTGATAATGTAGCTCGATTCAGTGGTTTGTAACAATATTTAAGCTTCAGCAAATTATTTAGAGAATAATTTGTGGTACTTATTTGGGAAACAGTTTGGGAGAACGAGTAATTAGTTATTGAGACAAGTAGTTATCTTGAAAACGTCCTACTTACTGCAGAACCCTTTATTAATGTTTTCTCTAGGTCTGCAATTGCACAAGTCCTGTGTAGGTACCTATCTACCACTTCTGTCAACATAACTTATGAATCAAAATTCTTATTCTAACAAGAGACTTGACAGATCTCCTCAGAATGAGCGCGACAACAAACCTATTTCACTGATTCCTTTCGAATCGAAGCACTACATGCCTATTCAAATAGATCTGCTGAGTGTTGGACAATAAAATAAAATACATTTGCTATCAAGTATGCATTTGAAGCTTGAGCTCTACGAATCTTCTCTACTATACTAAAAAAAGAAAGAGATTGAAAAACACAAACTTACGTAAAATTATGTAGTTACGTTAGCAGACATCTATTTTTGAAACGCACGTGATTTAAAATCTCTTTTTGTAGTAAGACCGTTGCCCAGTCGCCTTGGACGAAAAAAAACATCAGTGTGACAGTTATATCTTGACAGTTCCTAATGGCGCTAGTCGTCAAGAAAACTGTCAAAAATATGTTAAAATTAGTACTTTTTATAATTAGTTCCTTATTTTGCCGCATCTCAAGATATTTTGGGTTGTACTAATATTTAGTTTTTGTAACTAATTTAGATCGAAATGTGTATGGTGGAGTTTCCATAAACGTTCTATGGACGGTCAAGGGCGTTTGTCCCTAAATAGTCCATCCGTAGGCTATTCTTGGGAAATGGGTCTTGGGTACAAAACTGACTCATATTTTGGTGTTCCCCTTGCGATACCTAGTAAAACTCCGTAGTTTTGAATGAGCTTTATAATTAGTTTATACATTTCCAGTTATGATTCATTTGAAGCTATTTAATTAACGGTAGGTCGGTATACAATGTACCGCCTATATTTAAGGCTCATTTACACAGAGTAGTTAAATTGATTGATAGCAGTCTTTGTACTAGAGAACTATAATTATATAAGGTTAATTGCATTAAAATACAAATGAAAAACCTTTTTTGTCAAAAATATTACAAAAATTCAGGCGATTATTCAATTGTTTCGGGTATATGTGATTCTTATTCTTTATTGCACACAAAATTAGAATATACTAGCTGACCCGCGCAACTTCGTCTGCGTCACTTAGGGGTATGAAAAATAGATGTTGGCCGATTCTCAGACCTACTCAATATGCTCACAAAATTTCATGAGAATCGGTCAAGCCGTTTCGGAGGAGTACGGGAACGAAAACTGTGACACGAGAATTTTATATATTAGAAGATAATGTCTGTTTTTTAATCCCTGAGACTAAATAGACAAGTGAAAATGTCAAAACTGACTTAAATCCTATTGAAATCTTTGTCAGTTTGCTATTTTTACTTGTCAATTTCAATGGCGAGCTTAACCCAGAAACAAACTTTACTTCGATTGCGAGATAGTGATTCTTTATTTACTTGCGATTATGTAAGTAAGCCAATCATTTCGTAACTTAGGGGTACATTGTGCGGTAATCTTAGGGTAAATAAGTAAAAAAACTCGAATAAACTGAAATAAATTTATTTATCTACAATAAAATTAGAGGATTTTATACACACATAATTATTATTACAGAATTACACAGTATTCATTGGAATGATAGCAAATCTTCAGTTGATCGACCCACAGATTAATTATTAGAACCATAGACAAACGTTCAACTTTTATTTCACAAAAGAGTTTATACGTGCAATAAATAATTTTTGAGTTTGAAGTTTTTAATCATGCTTTCTTTACTTCGTTTATTTAATTTTTAACGATTGAATTGATAAAGGTTTACATAAATAGTTTAAAGTTTATTTAAATAGCATGTATTAGATTATAATTCGACAGAAAAAACTTTCAACACTTAAGATAAGGGATGGTGGATGCTCTCTGCGTACTTATGAGACGATTTTGTTGCCCTGTAACAAAAAAAAATATGTTAAAATTACACAATTAGAATTTCTCGTTGAGCTAGAAGTCGCAAGTGCGACTCTAGAGAATGGGGTCCTGGGTTTCAATCCAAAGATTAAACAGTGTTATTTTGTTTTGGCAAAAGGAAAATCTCAATTGCAGTAGTCAACTGTGTGGATTTATGACAGCCGCTCGGGTCGGTCTTTAGGTTAACCCGTGCTTGCCTAGGTTGGTCTGTGGATGGGTGACCACACATTACATACCGAGTTTCCTCCGTGCAAAAAGCACGTAAAGTCGTTGGTCCCGGCTGTCATTTGTAAATCTTTGACAGTCGTTACAGGTAGTCAGTGGCCCAAAAAGTCTGACAACCAGTCTTACCAAGGGGTATCGTATTACCCAGTACTAATTGGGTTATGTAGCCACGGAGTCAGATGGGCAGTCGCTCCATGTAAAATACTGGTATTCAGTTGCATCCGGTTAGACTGGAAGCCGACCCCAATATAGTTGGGAAAAGGCTAGGCAGATGATATGGCCCTACTACATGGGACTTTTTGTACAAATTACTTTTTAAATATAAAGGGTGTAAAAAGACCCTTAACGAAGCCGAAAGGTACTTGTTCTCCCCGTTATTGCGATCATTTTTTTGTTCTACACCATACCTGGGAACCTTCTAGTTACGGAGATATTGGGGGTCAAAGTTCCAACTTTTTCACAAGTTTTTTTTTAAATACAAGTTTCTAATGTAAGATTTTTACTTAAAACACCTTCACGACTCCCGTACTATTCAATCCATCCATCAGCACAATGTTTTGAGTGCGTTACATTGAGTTTTACCGTAAAACGTGATTTTTCACCCCAAAAAAAAAAGTCGTTTCCCAGCAATAATTTTTGCGTAAAGTTACTTAGTTTGATGTACAGAATGCTTGGTTGACGGCTTCGTGAAGGGTCTATTTACACCCTGTATACTTGTGTAAGATGCAGTCCATAATACATATATCCGAGATCCTCTAGTAACTAACGCAAATGTGTGTCATACACCGTGACTTTTTAGTCGTCTTACAACGGCAGCCCACTTCATGTATCCAATGACTACTACACATTCATAAAAAAAAATTGGTATTTATGAGATTTTAATAATTTAAATATAAAAATATTATTCAGTATTCTGTCGCATGACGTAGTTAAAACACCCTGTTGCGAGCGATGATCTACTCTACTCGAGCACTGGGTAGCTATGTTCTCCCGTTTGACACGTAAACATCATTAACAGGATGTTTCATAATTTTATTCTAATGTAATATTTATTTTTCTTAGTATCTGTTATGGTAGGTAACAAAAAAAAATCGCGCCTAGAGCTATTTCATGTTGGGTACATTGAGTGGACCACCTTTGTAAGACGACTAAAAAGTCACGGTGTATGACACACATTTGCGTTAGTTACTAGAGGATCTCGGATATAAAGGGTGTAAAAAGACCCTTAAAGAAGCCGAAAGGCACTTGTTCTCCTCGTCATTGTGATCATTGTTTTGTTCTGGACCATACCTGGGAACCTTCTAGTTACGGAGATATTGGGGGTCAAAGTTCCAATTTTTTCACAAGTTTTTTTTTAATACTACTTTTTAAGGTTCTAACTTTACTCCAATTACCTCCATGGTCCGTTTACTATTCAAAGCATCCATCAGCAATAAGTTTTGAGCGCATTATATTGAGTTTTACCGTAAAATGTGATTTTTGACCCCAAAAAAAAATTTCGTTTCCCAGCAAAAATTTTTGCGTAAAGTTACTTAGTTTGATGTACAGAATGCTTGGTTGACGGCTTGATGAAGGGTCTGTTTACACCCCGTATGTATTATGGACTTTTCGTACGTGTTCAGTTGATAATATCGCCGGCTTCGATGTGTGGGCCCCCTTAGACATCTATGGCTACCCCTTCAGAAGAATTAGATGATTTAATTTAATTACACTTTTTTTAATAAGGAAATTTCTTGGCCGGCGTGACCAGAGGGCTAGCTATTTCTTTGGCCAAAGAAATAGCATTGCCATTCAACGTGGCAATGCTGCCAGTCTTCTGGGCACGTTTCCGGATGACAGCGATGTGGATGAGTACTTAGACGATTAAGCGTCCTTTTGTTTGTTTTATATAAATTAGTTCTTTTTTAATATTTAGTTTTAATTCATTCATGTATTTATTTATGGAGCTAGTCAATTAAATATTTTTTTAACATATATGATGAAAATATCGAAAAACCTCAAATTGCAGTATCGAAATCCGTCGAATTCTATTTCACTATTACTACATGACTGAATAACAAGAATTTATCTAAAATATTCACTTCCAAATTCATCATATTGTTAGCAAGTAAGATGTAAATACATCCACAAATATACGACACACGAACGATTTACACTGACCAAAATATCAAAATCTGTCAGGGTGACGCTCAGTGGCGCTAGTTACAAAGGAAAACTGTCATCGAAACGTCAAATTCAATACTTTACATTTTAGTTCCATATTTCGCCGCAGTCAAGTTGAAATGGGAGGTCTAACACGTGACGATTTTAATGTGATGTATGTCAGACACATGATTTTTGACCTTGGCCTTACAGATACGGGGCGATAACAAGAAATAGGTCTCGTTTAGCTCATATGGAGCAGTAAAAGGTGCGTATAACGAGTTTTATTTGTTAGTAGCGGCCCGTCCTGGCTTCGCACGTGTGGACATTTATTTTCCCCTAAACCCCCCCTATTTTTTTCTAGTAATAAATATAGCCTGTGTTACTCAGGGATAATGTAGCTTTCTAATCGTGAAATTTTTTTTTGAAATCGGCACAGTAGTTTTTGAGTTTATTCATTACAAACATACACACACACAAAAATACAAACCTTTCTTCTTTATAATATTAGTGTAGATTTGGGGGCGTCCATTAATTATGTGGGGTAATTTTGGCGATTACTCGACCCCCTTGGTGAGATGTCGTGAGATTTGACTTGACTCCCACCCCCTTTATCTCATATGAGATTTTATTAAATGCGTAGTCTAGTGTAAATACGTTAATCTGTGCTTGATTGCGTTGGATAATTTTTTATTACATATTATTTTGTAGGATTTAGCTACATTTTACTGGAGAAACATGTTTACTTAATTAAACCCAGTTTTGTCGCCATTTTACTCTGTTTCTTAAGGGAAAAATTACCCACCCTCTCCCTCGTGAGAATTGGTGAGGTTCGGCTCGACAACCCAGTTAGTACTGGGTAATACGATAAAACTTGGTATGACTGGTAGTCAGACTTTCCGGCCACTGACTACCTGTAACGACTGCCAAAGATCTACAAATGACAGCCGGGACCAACGGGGCACGGAGGAAACTCTGTTGTAATGCGTGGTCACCCATCCACGGACCAACCTAGGCAAAGTCGGCTTAACCTAAAGATCGACCAGAGCGGCTGTTATTATTAAGCCACGAGCTCCTCACTTCAAAGACGCAACAGACCCCGCGATTAACGTGGCCACACACTGGGCCCAAGAAATTTAAACAAGCCGTACCAGCGACGCGAAAGAAGAAGTATTTTACATGGAGCGACTGCCTGACTAAACACGATATAAAGTACGATCAAATTAAAGATAAATCAGGGAAGTGCATGAGTAATGGGTAATAAGTAGGTCGTTGAGATAAGGCAAGTGCAATTATTGCAATGCGCATTGACACATTGAACACACCCATTATAATGATGTCTGGTTGAGCCGGATCTACGTCTCAGTGTTAGGGGCAAAGACTAGATTTTCTGTTCTATTAATCAGTGAATGTATGAGTGATGTTTCCGCCTCATTACAAGCATGACTGATAACATTACTGAAAGAGAGAGCAAAGGTGGGGCTGACCTACGTGTGTCGATCGACAGTCGACCCGTAGCATAATTTATCTGCTTTTAAATCGAAAATGAAACGAACGAAAAAAAAAGAAAACATTTTGACGTCCACGAAGTGGTGGACCTGCGTGGTGGATTTGTACCTCTTCCTTCTTACTAAGAGGAGGCAGTATAAGCAGTGATAGTTAAGTGGTGTGACCGTCGGACTGCCAAGTCATAGGTCTCGAGTTCGAACCCAAGGCACGCACCTCTGATTTTTCGGATTCATGTGCGTATAGTATAATTATCACTTGCTTTTCGGTGAAGGAAAACATCGTGAGGAAACCAGCATGCCTGAGAGATATTTCTTGACGGCATGTTAAGCCAAGTCAGAGGCCCATGGGCGGCATAAAAACTCTGACACCAGGTTACGAACTAACCACACGATAAAGAAAGACTAAGAGGAGGCCCACGCTTCCAGCATGACCATGACCGTAGAAACGGGTTTCTTTGACGGAAGAATCGACAAAATGAGAGATTGTGAAAAGAAATCTGCCATTTTGTCGTCGACACACAGCGTATCTTCTTTATAATAACATTGGCGGTAACCATGTTAATAGGTTACAATGATAATGAGTGCGCGTTCAGTTTATCGCACAGTTGATGCAATACACTTCACTATTAATTGTGTAATGCAGGTAAATGATAACGAATTGTAATGGAGCCCATTCAGCACTCTTTACGAGCACATAAATACTCTTTCGAGTGGCTGTACTTTACTGCACTTAAAGCTTTTATATTCAAGTCTAATGTCAACTGTTGTGATTTTTGGTTATGTTTAACCCGCGCGAGTGCTATATACGTCAACCCACAATTTCACCTACCATTTTGTCACATACAGGGTGTAAACAGACCCTTCACGAAGCCGTCAACCAAGCATTATGTACATCAAACTAAGTCACCCTACGCAAAAATTATTGCTGGGAAACGACTTTTTTTTGGGATGAAAAATCACGTTTTACGGTAAAACTCAAAGTAACGCACTCAAAACTTGGTGCTGATGGATGCTTTGAATAGTAAACGGGTCATGGAGGTAATTAAAGTAAAGTTAAAACCTTAAAAAGTAGTATTTTAAAAAAAACTTGTGAAAAAATTGGAACTTTGACCCCCAATATCTCGGTAACCAGAAGGTTCCCAGGTATGGTCCAGAACAAAAAAATGATCGCAATGACGGGGAGAACAAATGCCTTTCGGCTTCGTTAAGGGTCTTTTTACACCCTTTATGTGTGTCGTTTGACGTACAGAGCACGCGCTTGCTTGTCACGTATATGTGAAAATGGCGGTCAAAAGATTAAGAATGGTAGGCCCATTGTGTTTTTCAGCATGAAAACTTGATAGCAATGTAATGGTGATATGAAAACTTGATAGCTTTCTTATACCACGTCCTATCTACTTAGCTATCAAGATTTAATTCTGAATTTAACATAAACATCACGCCTGAAGCTCTGCCTAACCCTTCGGGAATAACAAGCGTGTTATTATGTGGAACACACCTCCACAAAATAGTGGCTTGGACAGACCAGAAGAGGTATTTTGTGGCGCAACGTAGGAGAGGCCTATATCCAGCATTGCACTACGTTAGGCTGAGCCAATAGTAGTTGATATTGCCAATGTCAGTATCGTTCACACCCATCGATAATAAATAATATTTATATGAACGTACTGGAATAATAGCCACGCCATTTGATTTACTATGTCAACACGAGTAGTAATAAACAATCAGCGATAAAATGGCGGTGTTCGTGTATTGAAGATTTGAAGCTCGATATAATCTAAAGGGTGTAACTTGACCCTTAACGAAGCCGAATAGCACTTATTCTCCCCGTCATTGCGATCATTTTTTTGTTCTAGACCATACCTGGGAACCTTCTATGTAGCTACGGAGACATTGAGGGTCAAAGTTCCAACTTTTTCACAAGCTTTTTTTTTAAATACAATTTTTTACTTTACTTTAAATACCTCCATGACCCGTTAACTATTCCATCCATCCATCAGCACAATGTTTTGAGTACGTTACATTGAGTCCTACCGTAAAACGTGATTTTTCACCCCAAAAAAAAAATAGTTTCCCAGCAAACATGTTTGCGTAAAGTTACTTAGTTTGATGTACAGAATGCTTGGTTGACGGCTTCGTGAAGGGTCTGTTTACACCCTGTATACATGCATCTATGCATGAAACGACTCCTACAGTACTTCGGACACGTGGCAAGGAGGGAGCCTGATAGCTTGGAGAAGCTTATTGTGGCTGGTAACTTGGAAGGAAAAAGGGGCCGTGGAAGATCACCAACCCGATGGACAGATATGGTGAAGGAAGTCTGCAGAGGAAATTTCCAGGCATCTGTCCGCATGGCCGAAAACCGTCCAGCATGGAGAGCAGAAGGAGAAGGCAACCACCTCATGTGGCCACGACCCTCGGTCATGAGGAAACGAGAAAGAAGAAGAATATTCTATACAAATAAATGAAGTGTCTGTTTGTTATTTAAAAATAACAGTTTTTACTGAACGTATATAAAAGCAAATGCGGTACTTATTACATTTTATTTTTTCATTTTTGTCTGTATACGTATAGACCGACCGCTTTAATGAGTCGTACGCCTTGGCCTATCAAAGGCACATTAAGCGCGAACAAAGTCCTAGGTTAGTAGAGGTTGTCTTTTGCTTAACCAGACAATCCTGTGGGTGCCTTGAGTGTAAGGCCTCCAGCCAGGGCAAAAAAAACTTACAAACAGCGCGACTACACGCTCGCGGGCACCTCCTGTGGGTACGAGCCTCAGCTTAGGGCGTCGCTGGGGGAGGACAGCAAAGGGACAGGCTGGATCATTTCTTAGACTTAACTTAGATTTTGATAACAATCAATTAATAACCATTTTTTTTTGGCATGGGAAATCATCAAATGACACTCTGGGCGAAATGAAGGGAGTGTCAGACTCGTACTGACTAAAACCCATCCATGTTCCTTTCTTTGCCCTTTGTGTTCCAGGGCCGCGGTATCTCTTTCGAACAGTCCCGCAGCCCATCAATTAATAACCTTGCCATAAGAATCGCACGTGTTGGCAAAGGTTGCTCCCATGCGGAATAGATTCAGGGCCGCATGGCCGCAATGTCTTATTGATAAGAATTATTGGCAACACTACTTGAAAAATAGTTATACAATAGCTTGAAAAATAATGTATCAGAAGATACGGAGTATACAGCGCCATCTATCGGTAAACAGTGTAACTATAATTTAATTTTTAGGGGTATCGTATATTATTCAGTACTAACTGGGTTGTGGATTTCAGATAGGCAGTCGCTCCATGTAAAATACTGGTATTCAGCTGCATCCGGTTAGACTGGAAGCCGACCCCAACATAGTTGGGAAAAGGCTAGGCAGATGATGAGTTGCAGGTACAGGCGTGAACAATATCTTTTAATGACAGGAGTACGGATAATTTTCGACGTCCAAAAACTACATAACATCACGCCTGTAATCCCCGAAGTGTTAAGCAGAGGTGTACCTAAAAGTACACCCTCATTTCGCCAGTTATGTAATAGGGGGCGAGCCTATTGCCACTAACCGAGCACAAATCCAGAATACGAATGGACTTATTTAAGGAGTATGAAGAACAGAGTATAAACTTCTTCATCCCCCAAAGAAAGGGGAGGATTCTCCGACCAGCACCTCACAGTACACCCACAGTTCGCGAGTTATTGTTTAAGTCCCATGTAATAGGGGGCGAGCCAATTGCCACCAACCAGGCACAAATCCAGATTCCGTGGCTGCAACTCAGAAATTCCTGATGGAAAAACCCAATAACACTGCCCGACCCGGAAATCGAACCCAGGACTTCAACCTCAGTCGCGCTTGGGACCACCAACGAGGCAGTCATAAAATAAAAACACTGTTTTAAGCTTTCACGGTTTACAACTAAACTTATACTAATAAACAATAATGAACAATCACGTAAGATATCCCGTAAGTGACAGTATTAGTTTAGTCATAAAATAAAGAAGAAGGAGCACGGTCCATACAAAATTAACCCACGTCCTACAGCAACGAGAAGTATATAAAAAAATGATAAAAATGGGTTTAAAATTAAAATTATTAGATGGCATACTTCCAAACTCCATCCTTACAGTCTACCTTAAAAAAAATGTTATGAAAATTCGTTCAGGAGCAAAAAATGATAACAATGATCATTTTTTCGAGATACTTCTCTTTGCTGTAGGACGTGGGTTAATTTTGATCCTTCTTCTTTGCAAAAAAAAATCTTTGTATGCTCACCCAAGTACGAGACATCCAGATGAGTGTTTCGTTGTTCAGTCTGGGCCCGATCAGCGGGTTCATTTGCGCCATGTACGCGCACAGCCAGCTGGAAATCACAAATAGGAAATGAAAAATGGTTTATTACCTTAAGAAATCTTAACAACTAGAGATTGGAGCCTAAATAATGCTCATTTAGTAGTATAGGATGTAGGTATTCAATGAAATCCATATTTAATATTAGCCCCCTTTTTTTTTGGATGGGAAATCATCAAATAACCCCACCCCCCCCCCGCTCTGCGCGGAGTGGGAGGGAGTGTCAGACATTTACTGACTAAAACCCATCCATGTTCCTCACAATTTCTGTTACTATTTACTGTCCAGTGACGTCACAAGCATCAAAGTTCAGGAGAGGGGTCCTGAACTTTGATGCGATGTATCGTCGTAATTTTTTGATTAAGTGACAAAAGAAAAAATACGTGTCCAACATTTTTTGGTAATCTAACTGATGGACTAAATATTTTTGTTTTGTTTCTATGTTGTCAAATAGCCTATTTGTAAAGCAGTTTGTGTTTGTGATTTATGGGGATTCGTACATGCATAAAAGAATTCATGTATTTTTTTACATAAAACAACATATCATTTAAAAGAAAGAAAAATATTTAAAAAAAAAAAATCTACAGTCCAACATACAGGGTGTAAACAGACCCTTCACGAAGCCGTCAACTAAGCAATCTGTACATCAAACTAAGTAACTTTACGCAAAAATTATTGCTGGGAAACGACTTTTTTTTGGGGTAAAAAATCACGTTTTACGGTAGGACTCAATGTAACGCACTCAAAACTTAGTGCTGATGGATGCTTTGAATAGTAAACGGGTCATGGAGTTAATTCAAGTAAAGTTCAAACATTTAAAACTGGTATTTAAAAAAAAACTTGTGAAAAAATTGGAACTTTCACCTCCAATATCTCCGAAACTAGAAGGTTCCCAGGTATGGTTCAGAACAAAAAAATGATCGCAATGACGGGGAGAACAAGTGCCTTTCGGCTTCATTAAGGGTCTTGTTACACCCTTTATAGGTCCTGCAGCCTGTGATACAAGATTATCCTAGTACAGGCATCATACATTATTATACCTAGATTGTTAGTTTTAGATTCATATTGTATTTTACCTTAAAATAAAGATTTATTTATTTTTATTTAATTGTTGAGTAGTAGAAAATGAAAGAAAGTTATTAATTGCGGGATAGGTTTATTTGGGTGTAATCTACATTCGGTTGAAATTATGATTTACGTTTCAAATTTAAATGTGAATAATAAAAATGCTCCTTATTTTCTGAGTAATAATGGTCAAATTGTTTAAACCGGGACGTTGGATTGAACGCACAACTTGGATACTGTCGGATCTCAGTTATAGGGCTTCATTTATTTGTACTATCGCCATAATAATTAGTCCACGCCAAAATATATATAATACTGCTGTAACACACAATATATTGAGACAGTTACTACCAAAGAGATTTAAAAGACTTATAGAGCGTACATTGGGAATATTTTCATACAGCAATTTTGATCCCGAAAATTTTCGATTTTGACACATGAATGCTACCTGACAAGCGGGCGTGTGACAATAGACAGAACGATTTGTTACTAACTAGTAACAGATTTTTTTGTCTTGTCCTGTCTATCACTCGTAAATATGTGAATGTCTTTGGTTACAATAGATGATTGGAGTTCAGTCAAGCACTCTGAATTATTTTTTTTTTTGTACAGACTATGTTTCTGTATGTGTCATCAGTTGTGTTAATGTTGGAATGAATTATATTCATACATCATTTCGACTACCCGCCTGGGTAGTTAAAAAAATACCAGCTGTTCCATACATTTTGACCGTGTAGGTATTGCAGTTTTGTAAGAAAAAACCGTTTAAAAAAAATAACCAACGAAAAATTTCTATGTTGGATGGTTCAGAATGATGTACTGAATATGTGGTAACCATTTTAGCGTCACTGTCCCTTCCACCCTGTATTCAGATTAGCGCAATTCAAACAAACAAACTTTTCAGTTTTATTTTATTAGTATGGATTTGGAACAGTTTCCCTGAAACTAAGATAATGAATATCCAATGATCTGTCAGCCAAAACAGTCAGTAATTGGCCTTTGTTGACACAATGACTTGAACCAAACAACCAGTTGTACACATGTGATTTGGATATGAGATCTATATGATAACACATAGAGTGTGGTTTTAAGTTTAATTAAAATCAATTTATTTTAATTTATTAATGTATATATTTATTGAATTGAACCATATACTGACAATTAAAGATTAAAATCATATTAATTATTAAATTTATATTTTCCGATCTACTATCAGATAACACAAGAAGAAAGAGACAAGCAATATAAGACATTGTCATAATTAAAATGAAAAAAAATTACTTTCTAAAAAGTTTCTAATCATCTCACGCACACTATGATTAAAAATTCTTTTTTAACACCCTAGAGTAATAGAACTGCAAGTCTACAGATAAGGCCTTGAGAAGTATAATTTTGATGCAGTTTAATAGAAAGATAATGAAAGGTTGGGGCATGTTTAAACCAAAACAATTGTTTGTTATTCATAAGCATACAATTTCGTAAAACGCTTATAAAATCCAGGAAATTCATAGGCTATTGAAAACACCCATATAACCTAGTTCTTAATGTATTGCGCTTACTAAAACTGATAAGAATAGTTTATTGGTATACCACGATCGCAGATAAATTTTGGGGCAACCCAAATCACGAGGGCAATCACTGAAGGCAATCAAGTGACCACAACTAAGTAAATTTTGTCCATGACTCACTTAAGCCTCAAAAACCTTGAAAAAAGACAAAATACTTACAATAACCAGCATGTGGCGGCAGTGAGCATCAAAACCACCTGGATAATCCTGGAATAGACCAACAAAATACAGGTTTTAGTCCTGGAATCAGCAAAAAGTTTTAGGAGTAGGAAGGCGTAATAACTTACCCTCTGTTTGGTCCTTTGGGGGCGAAGAAGGGGCAAACAATACCCACAATACCCCACAGCACGGTGAATACGGTGATAGGAACGAAGGAGGCACCCATTTTAAGATTTAATTTAGATAGAATTCTAAATTTTAAAATCTCAAACAAACATCAGCTGCGTAAAAATGGTGGACACGCTGATTATGTTGGTAGCACTGACGTCGATAGTCATATGACATTACGACGTTTCGTTCTACTAAATTTGTAGACGATTTCTTAAGAGACAGCATGTCAAAATAATGTGTGACGGTTTTAAAAATCTGAAACAACTATTTATTTCGATGCTCTAGACATGAAATAATTAATAATATGATTTCATTGAAATTATTTTTTCCTTTACTTATTCTCGTTGAAATAATTATTATGTCAAGTAAAGAAAAAAGATTAAGCATTACGGTAAAATGAAAAGCCGAATTAGATGTTGCAATGTACAGAAAATTGACAGTGGCGTCGGCGTCGGAAACACCTAAGTACACTGGCTGGCAACACAGAAATCAGCCCTTTGAGCTTTGTAACTGACTTCTAAAAAAGAAGGAGGTCATGACATGATTGTATTCCATCACAAGTAGTGAGTATTTTATGAGTTAGCTCCTTTAATACGTATTTTCCTTCCTGGCCTATGTTGACGACATGCTGATCCCTTAATAACTTCTAGTTAAAATTTAAAATTGATTCATGACAAGAATTTGTATGAATAATTTTACATTTTTAAATATTCTTATACAAAATAACATATAAAATATAGTAACCCACCGGTATCGTGGTCCAAGCTACCGATAAAATTACTAGCCATTTTTAATTAAATATGGTGAAAGCAGTTTCTGAAAAAAAGTTTTTCGTTTGTATAATTTACAAAAAATCATAGACCAAGACGAATAAATACTGACTTATTTTGAAGTTTCTACCACAGATAATATTTTAAAATATTTACATTAGTTTATTATTTTTACGAATCGAAATTTTTATTAAGTTTTTTTATTTTAGAAACACAAAAATGAGACCAGCGAAACGTCCAAAAAACCACAAAAAGTCATCACGACACGAACGAACAAGTAGGAAGAAATATAAAAACACATCAAGCAGAAGTTGGTGTTGGAATGATGACTTGTCGGGGCTGTTTATCGATGACATTAATGAAGCCATTCGCTTAAGAGTTAGTATGTTCATCTCTCCTCGTATAAGACTACTCTGCTCTGACCGAATAGGCACCAATAATATCCAATTTACTGTAGTTATTCTACCTAATCAGGCATTCCACCGCTAACAGTTCGCGTCACGTAAAAAGAACGCTGACCGCTCAAATAAACTTTCTCAAACTCAAAGCATTTATTTCAAATAGACCCATGACAGGCACTTTTGCATAGTCAAAAATAAGCTACCTACAGTCCCGCCACAGGCATAATAACTGTGAATGGACTGTAGTTGCCCATTCGAAAATAGTAGATCTCATGGAGAAGAATGGGCAAGAAACTCCATGGACACTCTTTTCAAATCAAGTTATATATTACATAGTCCTGGGTACAATATTGTTGCTTCTATATGTGAGCACAGTGTAGAGATAGGAAAATAAAACAAAGCTACAGTTAAAACCATAAAGATTAGGATAAGCCCTACTAACCATAATAGAAAGTCTACATGGTACTCACACTTACAAAAACTCAAATAATGCTTCTAATTTATATAAAACAATAGTTATCAAAGTAACTAAGTTTCCAAACGAGAAAAAAAATAAAAGAAATGATGAAAGAACTAAAGGGGGAGCATCTCTTCCAAGTTCTCAAGTTTTGTTATTCTAGCCTTTTCCAAAGTACTAAGTAGCTAATAAATACCTATTACGATTCTACAATGAAACAATTATACTTATATTATAAAACAATAGCTTAGTACTTTAGGACGAGACAGTATAACGTGCGCAAACACGGCCCCTCCACTGTCGCTCAGCGTTCTTTTACATGACGGGCCTTATACCATTTTTTTGACTGGTTGTAAGAGGGCGAAATATTTAGAAGTGCTCATACAATAAATAAGTCGTGCAGTAATTACTACAGAGCTAGCACCAACGCATTGTAAAATCTTTCCACCAGACTTCTTTAAATTGAAATTTGAAATGCAATACAGCTGTATATGTGCTAGTCTATAAAAACCAAGACAGTCAGCAGAACAGCAAAATAATCAAGCGCTTTTTAACTGACTTCTAAAACTACGTATTAAAGCTATTATTGGGCATGTGATGCGAAGGAAGAAGACGAGGAAAATGTCGTGAGGAAAGTTTTGAGTATGAATGTGGATGGGAATAAGAGTAGAGGACAACCGAAGAAGCGATGGATGGACTGTGAAGGATGATGTGGCACGAAAGGTGGTGTCTGATGAGATGACGAGTAATAGAGAAGTATGGAAGAAGAAGACATGCTGCGCCGATCCCAAATAAATTGGGATAGGGACAGGACAATGATGATGGTGATGATTAAAACGATTGTTTTCGTCTTGGCATATGTTGATAACATGGTGATCCCTTAATAACTTTAAGTTAATGAAACATAATTCAGGGCAAGAATTTGTGTAGGATATTTCATATTACCTACAGCTAAAAGGGTAAAATAAAAACAACAACTTCCATAAAAAAAGGAAAAAAAATAACTTTAATTTCGGAAGTCGGTGGCAAAAAACGCAATGAAACAGACTCACCGACTTCCGAAAGTTCAGTTGTGTTTTTAGGGAAGTCGTTTTTTTTAGTAACTACATCAATAGGAACAAAACTGCCTCAAACCGCAAATCATGTGACGCTTTCAAAACTCTTTTATTCTTTCATTCTGAAGAAATCTCAGCTGGCATATGGAAAAGGATCTTGGAAACTCGTGCCAAAAGACTCGTGTGAAGTTTACAAAGATCGCAAAAGACGTTCAGTGGCTCATAAAAGGTCAGAATTGAGTTCTGAAGACATGATATCAAATGACACTGAAGGCCGCATGGAAGAAGATAAAACGGATTCTAAGAAAAAGCTCCGCAAAAAATACCCGAAGAAAATGATTCAGGACAAAAAGCTACAGACGAAAAATAGGCGCAAAAAAAGGTTAGGGTGCTACACACTCTTCGGGTTGGCACATTCAATTTTGTCGAACAATATCAGCAGAGCCAAAGCAATTAAAACACATAATTACGGCTTTAATCCGACTCGCGTTGATCGGCAAACATCGTGGACACCCCTGCACTGGTTTGTTTCCCCTTCAAATGTTATTTTCGTGTGGCCTATTCGATTTTGTTGCTCGTCTGTGCTGACCCGAGAAAGTGAGTATAAATAGCACTTTATTGGAGGTGGATGTCATATAAAATGAAATGGTTTTGGCGTGCCTCATTTTTTTTTTTAAACTTGGGCAACGTTTAACACACTAGGAATTTCTCCTGTATCGTGGGTGCGTTCACAAACATTTAAAACTCACATACACAAACAGCCAGAGCCGGAACAACTACCTGTAGATCATACAAATATTTGTTCTTTAGTTGGCCTGGCTGGAGGCCTTACACTCAAGGCACCCACACGATAGATCTGCTAAGCAGATGACATCCTCCTAGTCTCCTAGCCTCTTTAGTTTTGTGGTCGCTTTCCAAATTCTTCCTATGAAACTCCATACTGCAACGTACACTTATATTCACCGTAACAGTGGCGTCTCAGATCGGTATCAGCTTGTAGAAATGAAGTACTGCCGCGATCTGGTGCAGTGCTTTTTTAAACGTGTCTCGGCCTTGATGGGAACCCCAACTCGATGTTTTTAAACGCTTTTCTATTTGCAAAAAAAGTACTTTTATTTTTGCAGATCCAAATCATATGCTACGTCGACGTACTCGAGCACATCTCAATCAACTTGCTATACTAATAAATCACATTTGGATAATGGTTACTATTAAATGAATTGTTTCCTTATTATGTTTTTATTTTTTACAAACGTGTTGCGACGACACCAAGTAACATGGGACAAAGGCAGGAAGATGTTGAATTACACGATCTCGATAGATTTACCAAAGGTGGTGAAATTGGTGTGATCTTCTCGTTTTCGTTTGTCTCCGTGTTATGTGCCACGCTCTAGGAAGCTGCTACGGGGAATCGAGGTATGTGCAACCCTTCTTTCTAAGCGTATTGTTCTTTTTCATTGTGTTCCATATCAGTACGCTAATCCGCCATCTTTGCACGTGCCAATTTCTATTTGATCGAATTATTAGCAAAAAACCAGCGCAAACAGTACTTCAGTAAAAAGTAAATAGTCAAGTGGTTAAGAGACCTATTTAACATTTAAAGCCAATTACACAAATCTGGCATCTGTAGCTAGAAAAAGAAAAAGAATACATGACATGTAGTCACCATGTAGTATTGTCAACATGACATGTTTGGATAAGCATAAAAATTGTAAAGTAAAATAATATCAACAGTGATCTTCCCTTCTTCAATCGGTCTCTTATTCGTGAGGATCGTGGTCACTGGGCCCATTTAAACGGACAATCTGCCTCCATCGACTCCGGTCCAAATTTGCCATCACCACCTGCTGAAATTTGCTTGAGGACATAGCCTCTTTTACCTGGTCGGACCATCGTGTTGGCGACCGGCCTCGTGCTCTCTTGCCTTCGGTATTGCCAGCAATGACCAGCTCTTCAAGCCTGCTATCTCCCCTTCGCATTATGTGGCCGAAATAGGTCAAAATACGCTGTAGGCAAACTGTTAACAATCGGATTTTGATATCGAGTTGGGAAAGAATAGACGTATTTGTGCGTTTGGCTGTCCATGGAACTCGGAGCTCTGCCTCCGGCACCACATTTCGAATGCGTCTATCCTCTGTCTTTCTCTTGCTCGGATTGTCCACGTCTCAATCGCATCTCCATAGAGGAAAATCGGGAAAACTAGTGTTCTGACCAAGTGGGCCTTCGTTTATAGCTTATACCACGATTTTTTCAGATGTTCTAGAGGCGTGTCATAGCATCTTTAGCCATAGCTATCCGCCATTTTATTTCTGGGACGCAGCTACCTTCATTATTGATATTAGAGCCTAGATAAACGAAACTGTCCACAGTATCGAGGTAGGGATGTTATAGGCGCCCGATAGCTTTCCCACACGATCTATCACCATAAGCTTGGTTTTCTGCCTGTTTATTGCAAGCCCTAATTTGCCATTTTCCACCTCCAAACTGTGCAGTATCTCCTTCATGCGCCAAATGTTGTAGCAAGGAGAACGGTGTCATCAGGGTATCTCTGATTGGAAATGCTCTCTCCACCAACAGCAAACCCCTTTTCCCAGCGCTCAAGGGTCTTCCGAATGATATACTCTCAATACACATTGAAGAGCAGAGGTGAGAGGAAGCATCCCTGCCTAACGCCTTTCTTGATGGATAACACATTTGAACAGTCGGTGTCTATTTTGCCGAAAGAGCGGTTGTTGATGTAGAAGCATCGGACTAGGTCAATAAGATATTGAGGCGTACCCATGACCTTTAGAACCTTCCACAGCATGTCCCACACCACACAATCAAAGGCTTTGGTGTAATCAATACACAACAAAACAGGACTGTTAAATTCCTGGCTCTTTTTAAATAATTTGGCGAAAGTTCAGGATTTGTTCCCGCGTGCCTTTTCGTTTAACAAAACCTGCTTGTTCCTCTGGATTTTGTGACTCGAGAAAATATCTCCAGGTCCAGTGTGTTTTGCTGAGTCCGAGGATAGTGATTTCCTTTCTTTTCATTTCACTCTCTATTATCTGGAGTTTTCCAGGTTGGTTTAGGCATCGTACATTACAGGTGCCAGGCGGTGAGGCTGCCTAACTGATTTTGGTTTATCAGTAACATAGTTTCCATGTGTCGCCTGATCCGACACAATCACATGGCCGGTAGCACATTTCACACCACCATCCCCGGTTTGGTGGCGCTGGGCATCAGCCGAAACGCTCAACAGATCTAGATTGCTATTTCTTAAATCCATTGTGACTCTCATCGGAAACTAGTGCAGTGGTTTCCCGTTGCCTTCTGCACCAGACATTTTAAGGGTTATTTAGACCTTAAGGTCGCTGCAGCCCCTTCCAAACCAGTTGCCCGGATGGGTGTATAGTTATCCTGCTATTGCTTGGTCGCCATAGCCTCGTTCGTTATTTAGCAGGGAGCACCACGGCTGTCAGATGGCAGCCTTCCAGCGCGTGCAGGTGAGGATGACACTTGGGACCGGAAAGATGTTATGTCCGCTCTCCCCTCATGGAGTGATATATTGTTCAAATTCAAATTCAACATGGCATGTTTGTACAATCTAGCAAAGTTGTAAAGTAAAACAATAAGAAAATTCTTAGCTCTCAAAGAAACTATTCTATAATGATTCGCAATGCACAATAATTTTCAAGATTGCCACAGCGTAGACTTTTTCGTTGACAATATTCGACAAGCGATCTGGCCCTTGTATTTAACTCTGTTAACGGTCACAGCAGCTGTCAGTGTGGTCTGGATCTTGTAAGTTAATGTAGATGATTTGCAGAGCATTATTTTGTAAACTCCTGTCCTTTTACCAAGCAGAAACTACAGATTATCATGAGCTCGATGTACAGACGCCAGCAAATCAAGCCCGAAACTGACAAATTTTCCAAATCAACCTTGAACCTATTACCTAATGCTTTAGCGATAAAGTTGGAAATCTATTAAAGAAATTTGACAGATTGTAGTACAGCTTGATATGTGCTGGCGACAATACAGTCAGTACAATCCTAGTTATTTCACCTCTGGCTTTATATGAAATCAGTGATCTTAACTTTGCAAGTAGTGACAAGTCTGTCAAATTCACTGTAGTCTTTATAATAATGTTTCATTACGGTTGCTAGTGTGCTAGTGTGTTGCTATTGTAAAATAACTCTTAAGAAACTTTTGGCGCGCGGACAAAATCGTTGTAGGATTGTATAACGACTGTCCCACCATCGAAGATGAGCCGATGAGCGAATAGAGATAGCAACTAGGAACCAGTTGGCGAGCAGCGAGTGCGCTAACGTTCGATTAAGTTTTGTTGATGTTCCATACAAAGTGCGCGACGGCGATTACTTGCTGTGAGAATACAAAAAAGATTATAGCTATCCGCTTACTCGTCGGTGGCGGGACTCCTTGGGACAAGCTGTACCCGGACAGCTGGTGCCTATCACCGTATCTTCCAGCCCTCAAATGTCGCTGAGAGAGTGGCGTGGTTGATGAACTTTTTATGAAGTGTATTGAAAAACAATATGGCGGAGTTAGTTCAGATTTATGCCAAGCCCCAAAAGATTCTTGGTTATACAATATAGATAGGTACATAGTCTAGCTTCGTCCTCATTCTCGAATTGCACGCATTCATAATAATAAGGTATCAAAATTATTGTTTTCAGTCGGCGGCAAAGATCTTCAATAGTAGAAACTCAATGGCATGCACCCACACCGTTACTGGAGCACAAATCTGTAGAGTCGACCATGAATGATTTTGACGAAAACGCGTTTCGACAGCCCGTCGGTGATCTTGGTAAAGGAGTCCTCGATCAACAAAGCGAAGAAGTCGACGCTAACGAGCCACCAAACAGTATTTATTTCTCCCAGCAACTGGCGTCTCTCGAATGCACAATAGATGGCAAGCTAACAGCACCACAAAACAAATTCGAACTCAGTACCTTCACTAAACAGAGTAAACTATTTGGCAATGATTTTATTGCCTCAACATTTGGTGATCGATTTGATGTGAATTTTTCAACAATACAACAACAGGTCGAGAAGGATGATTTAGATGAATTTGAAAATGATTTGGAAAGACGGTCGAGTAACATGGGCTGTCACGGCCCGTTTAGCAATGGACAGAACTTGTTGCACATTGAGGGAAAACTGAATATAACGCATAAAGTTGTTAAAAATGACGAGGACATGTCCATAACGGACACCGTGCACATCCCGCTTCCGGACGTGTCTAAAAATGCGTCCAAAGACAAGAAAGCTAGCTTGAACAACGATTGGGTTGCCGATAAAGAGAACATCGCAATGAATCCTTACGCTGCCCCGTCTGAAACTAATATCACTGTCAATGAAGAACCTGATCAAGTTTTTGATGGCAAACGGTTAACTTTACACCCTGATATACCAGAAAAAGATAAGGATTGTAGAGAAACTTTTTTGCCTAATTCTGCCCCATCAATAAGTGGGAAGTCTTGTCAGAATTATGTCAATTCCTCAGTGATACAACAGGTTGTAACTTTTCCCGTCAAAAGGTCATCATTACTGCCAGATATACTTGAAGAAGATAAGGATCACAGACAAACTTTTTTGCCTAATTCTTCCTCAGAAACTCCTCAGAGTTTTGTTTTGGATGTAAATGATGATTTACCAAAATCAAACAATGGCATGCTCAACTCTAAATGCAAAAAATCTGGCTTCAGCGGTTCGAGAGCAAGAAGAAAAAAAATCAAAAGAGATGAAAATGAAATACCTGATACTGTATCAGTGCATAAAATAGTTATTACACATAAATATGGAAAAGCAAGTAAAAGGGAAAAAACAGTGTTGAACGATGGTGCTTGCAACGTGTGCTGTACTCAAGCTTTGCCGGCCAACATGATGCTACCAGACAAGCGAACACAACAAAAATGTCAGACTATTAAATATGAAAATGATTCAGGGAATATTTCAGATACACAAACATTTCCTGTAAATTTAATCCTGCCGAATAACAATACAAGCCCTGAAAGACAGCAAAAGGTTTTACACGAAAAGCCCGAAAATCCCAAACGACGACGGAATGTTGTATACGAAGACGATACAGACAATATTTCTGTGACGCAAGCGTTACTTTTATTGGATGACAGCAAAGAAAATAATGAAGTTGAAAATATTCTTATTACACAATCATTCTCAAATAATATCGTCGCCGTCGATAGTAAAACATCCAGACACAGAACGATTGTCCATGAAACTGGAAATACCTCCATAACTCAGGTCAAAGAAAAACTTAAACATAAACCCCGCTATAGCGAAGAAAAACCTATCGTTCATTGTAACACATCTAGTAAAGCTAGATCCAAAAAAAGGACAACAATAGTCTGTGACAACAACGAAAGCCATAAATTTATGGCTGAATCTATATCTGCTAACATAATAGCAGAATCAAAAAATGAAAGAAAATCTATTGTCTATAATGAGGACCCAGCTAGCATCTCTATGGCTTTAGGTATATCTGCAAATAATTACCTACTCGACGATTTAGATTCAGCAGCAGATTTTAAAAGACTGGAAGAGATTAAAAAAGTTATAAATAAAGTAATTAATGATGACATAATAGAGGAAGCAATTAATAAAATAAAAACTATTACCTTTAATGAAGTCAACACAGACGAAGGCGAAATATTTATGACTGGAGTTATATCTACTAATATAATGGAAGAATTAATTAATGAAAGAAAAACTATGGCCTATGATGATGCTGACTCTAAAAGTCTAGCTATATCTACAAACGTTTACCTTCTTGATGAACTAGACTCAGCAGCAGATATTAAAAAACCTGAAGAGACTAAAGAAGTGAAGGAGAAAGTAATTGACGATGGCATAATAGAGGAAGCAATTAATAAAATAAAAACTATTGCCTTTGATCAGGTCGATACAGACGAAGGCGATATATCTATGACTGGAGCTGTATCCACTAACATAGTCGGAGAATCAACTAGTGAAAGAAAAACTATGGCCTATGATGACATTAGCTCTAAAAATCTAGCTATATCAACTAACGTTTTCCTTCTTAACGAACTATATTCAGCAGCAGATATTAAAAAACCTGAAGAGATTAAAGAATTAAAGGGGAAAGTAATCGATGATGACATGATAGAGGAAGCAATTAATAAAATAGAAACTATTGCCTTCGATCAGGTCGATACAGACGAACGCGATATATCTATGACTGGAGCTATATCCACTAACATAATCGCAGAATCAACTAATGAAAGAAAAACTATTGCCCACCATGACGTTGACTCTAAAAGTCTAACTATGTCTACAAACGTTTACCTTCTCGACAAATTAGATTCAGCTGTAGATATTATAAAACCAATTAAACCAATCACTCTCCCCTTTATTGAGGAAGTAATTGTTGTTGATGTGTATGAACAAGATAATCGTATGCCAACTGAAGATCCCTTGCAAGATAACCGTAAGTCTACTTTATTTGTAGCTAACAACTTTCATTCGGAAACATCAATGACCAGGGAAATAGCAACGGTTTCGTGCTTAGTACAAACAGAAAAAATAAGAACAGTTATATTTGCTAACGATAACTGCAACATTTCAATGAAGCATCCCCCTCCAGATGAATTAATAAGTGATGAGACTGAATTGTTATATAAAACGGAAACTAAATCATCAAAACTGACCAAGCAAAATCGAGCAGCCTATCCTCAATCAGATATCACAGTGCTGCAAGCTTTTACAACCAATAGCAAGCAACTAACAGCGAGCACAACCGAACAATCAAACTCCCAGGGTGACGACGATTCTTTAACAGAAGAACCACTAGCCAACATATCTGACCAAACCCTCCAAAGAGGTACATATGATAAATGCTTAATGACTATTTTAGAATCAGATCCACCTTCTACTGTTACACTGCTGGCTGATACTTCTACCGGGAGTATGTTTTATATTATGAAAGACAGCGAAGTCACTACACAGACAGACAGAAAGATGGACAAGAAAGCGAACCCAAAGGACGAAGAAGAGCAGGTCGTTCACCTTCAAAGGCAACTTTCAGAATTAAAATCAGTTACACAAAACTCTGCCCTTCTAAGCAGGTCAATCGAAATTGACAAAATAAATGAACATGTCAACATTAAACAGCAAAGTGGCAATTCTAGTAGTCCTTGTGATACACAAGATTTGTTTGATTTGATATCCGATTTAACTGGTAACGTAGTTTGTGAGCATAAGGTTCAACCGATGAAAGATCAGGGTGAGACCACAGAGCATAAGCGAGTAAGTAAAGCATATAATGGAAAATCCGTACCCTTGAGTAGAGAGGATTTATGGAGGAACATTTTAATGGCGGAAGAATTGTTACAGAAATGCAGACTAGCGTTAGAAGACCGTGAGTGTGCGGACGTAGATACAAGAGATGCTTCCGTAGAAACATCTAATGGGCCTGACCGGAAAAGCTATAAAGTGGACAAAGCATTCAAGTTTGGCGATGAATCGATTAGTGAGGTCAGCCTTACAAACGAAGAGAAATTTTACCCGCTAAAGAAAACAGCTTTCGGCGAAACTTCATACATGTATGAAACCAAAGAAACAGAAATTCCTACACACTTCAAAGACGCTTCAGACGGAATTAAAGAACTTATGCTAGATCTGGTAAAGCCAATGAGCAATGACACTGTGCCGGTTGAGATTAGATTGATCGATAGTGATGTAAAACAGAATACGTCTACGCACAGCGCGCAGATACAGGCCAATTTAGCCACATCCACTCACAAAAACGAAAATATATTAAAGCCAAAACAGTCTGTGGTGCTAGTTTTCGATCACATGACTCCTTTGAACAATATTCTGCTGACCCCCAATTATCCAAATGACGGACATAAGTATAACCCGAGAGAAACGGACGAGACGCGTTGTGGTTCCGAACAACTCTTGAAAAAAATCTCTAAAGGTAATAATTATGAGGCGGAAACTTTGACCACCTCGCAGTTCACCATGATGCCTGAACCGATCACAATGCAAGACGATATATGTGACCAAAAAGACGACCGATTCGGCAAAAAACATGACCAATTCACCTCACAATCTACATCTACAACAAGCGAATGTGTTCCCGTAGACCAATCAGTAGAGGCAATTTCTAGGCATTTCTGGAATGACAGAGTAAACACTATTATGGAAATGAGAAAAAACGAAGACTTGCTTAGAGAAAGTTTCTCGCCCGAGTTAGTCGAAGACGCATCAGAGCATACTAATACAACATTGACATCGGACAGCAACAAACATACGAACTTAAAGCTCAAATTCTCGATATCGCCCCATGTTAACATAACGGCAGAAGCAGCAAATATTGTTAAAGCTGCAAAATTATCAGGAATATCCACACGACAACGATTCAACAGTTCAAATTCGCGTGTAAGCGTAACAAATAGTAAGACGCGGATTTGTAGTCCTTCAACGGACAAACATGAACAATGCTCGCCCTCCGAGGAAGTAACTCCGGAACCGATTTCGAAAATTGACAAAAGCTCTACACCACACAATACCAGTGCAGTGTTGTCTTCGCCGAATGACCCCACCAACTCGCTAAGAACTGAAGAGACTTTTTTCATTTTTGTTGATCAGTCATTTCGGCCTGCAGTGCCAGTTTTCGACCGCCCGACTTCTGTGAACAATATTCTGCATTCCCCAACAGATTTAACGAACGCTCATAAGAATGACCCGAGAAAAACGGACGAGACGCTTTTTGGCTCTACAAGCAGCTTTAATAAAATGTCTAAAGGTGATTATGAGGTCGAGGAGGCCTCGACCACCACTCAGAACACCATGGTGCTTGGACAACACACTGACAACACACTGACTGAACTGGTGAACACTTTACACACTTTGGTCAATGACGAGTCAGAAAGTGAGAACAGGGTATTGACACCGGACAACGAGCAATCGAACCACAGGATCAAAACCTCAAGATCGATTCTAGTTGACTTGGAGGGTCAAGCAGGAGGGATTGATAGTATTGCTAAAATAACAAGGCGTTCATTTGGAGACCATTATTACAGAACAAAATCACGAGTGAATAGCGTAAAACATAGCAAGAAGCAGATTTGTATTCCTTCTACGGACAAGTACAAACAATACTCGCCTTCCACGAAAGTGATTCGGAAACCGATTACGAAAATGCAGAAAATTTCCACAAAACCTAAACCCAGAATAGAACCCAGTGCAGAATTGTATTCTGCAGATGACTTGACACATAGTATGGCGCCTGAGAAAGATGTTAGAGAAACTAATAACAGAGATGCTCACTCATCGACAATCTGCGAAAAGAAGTCGCTAGGAACAAAAGAGACTCCTGTCTTTTCTGTTGACAAGCCGTGTACAAAGCCAGGAGAGCGGCATGAGCACTCGTACTCAGATGCTCCCATTAAACAGCAACAACATTCTAGTTTTCTAATTTTCGACCATCTCAATCCTTTGGACAATGTTCTACTTGCTCTAACTAATTTGACGGACGTACATAAGTATAACCCGAGACAAACGGATTCGTCGCTTTGTGGTTCTGGGAGTCGTTTCAATAAAATCTCTAAAGATAATGACGTGGAAACTGTGACGACCACGCTGTATACCAGGAAGCCTGAACCGACCACAATGCAAGACGATATACAGTATAATCAAAAAGGCGTCCAATCTGACTTACAATATGCATCTTCCACCAGCGGATCTATTTCCGTAGAAGAATCAAGAATCAATTTCAACGCTTTTAAGGAACGATGAAGTAAACACTGTGATTGCTAAGAGAGCAAACATCGACACTGATGAGATGAGTGATATCGGATAACAAGGAACATTCGAACCACAGGATCAAAATCATTATTAATCAGTTTTGGTGGCTAAATTTTTTCTTGACTATTCATGAAAAATAAGGACCTGGTTTAAGAATAGAAAGTCCAAACTAGAAGGATCTTCAAGAGGTCTCAGAAAATCTCGAATACTTTTTGAGATATAAGTTCAACATCTAGTGTGGCCACCAAAATCGAAAGTGCCCACCAAAATCGAAAGTGCCCACCAAAATCGAAAGTGCCCACCAAAATTGAAAATCAATGGCACAAAAATTGGATTTCTTAGTCACAAACCTCAATCTCACTAATAAAGCTCAATGTGACTAATCTCACAAATTCTCGGGAAGTATCCAATAACTCTCATCGGTTAATAAAACTATCTATTGTTAAAATATATTTATTATTATTTATCTGCTATCATTATGAGTTTAAGACAAAAACACGAAAACAAAAAACATCAATCTTTTTATTGTAAACAAAATTACTTGCCAAAAACTACCTGCAAAAGTGTCCCAATCAAAACTAAGAAATAATACATAATTAACACTAAAATAAAACATGATTGAAAAAAAGCAATAAGTTCTTTGCAATACTTTTTTGAAAAGAACTTGTAGACATGGCCTAGAAGTGAGATGGGCCTATTATTCTTCAGCTGGGCATTCAAAATCAAAATCATAATATTTTATTTCACATAGGCCTAGATGGGCACTTATAAAACGTTGACAAAAAGGTGCATGGTTCGGGTTGGTCGTTGCCCATGAAGAAGAACCGGCAAGAAACTCCATGGTTACTCTTTTCAAATCATTTGGTATTACAATATTATCATGGTTACAGCACTTAAGTATGAGGGGACAGCGTAGGCCCGCAATAAGTCGTTGTTTACTACAAAAGATGTAAAAAAAAAAGATACAAAGTTAACAAGCAGTTGTAAATCTACAAAGCCTACAATGTTCACACATTCACAAACAATCAGTAAATAAGAATCTATACAAAGGTAAGAAAACATAAAATACTAAATTAAACAAAAGTTGTCATACAATAATTTTCATCCTGAATATTTCGATTTTGAGATCAGATGACATGATGATGAAGGAATTGTTACTAAGTAGTAACAAGTTTTGGATTACGATTTTCTTCGTCATGACCCGTCTATAGCTCGGAAATATTTAAATATCTTTGTGTCATATGAATGCGACCTGACAAGGCGACGTATCGCACTGGACTGATCGACTTGTTACTAATTTGTAACAGGTTTTGGAATTGTCAGTTTCTTGGTATTGTCCCGTCTATAGCTAGTTATATTTGAATGTCGTGACACAAATATGTTCGCCTCTGTTCTCAACGTGTGGACACGTATTTGTTGCGGGGATATTCACCCATATTTATTACTGTGTGACCTAGACTAAGGAGTTTGTCTGATAATTCATTTTTATCTGTGGAAGGATGAATATTTTTTAATACCACTTTGAAACTCCTGTTCGCTTGGGTTTGTTTTTGTTTGTGTGAACTCGGCTATCATTGTGCCGATTGTCGTGACGGCCAATGGCCTTATGGCCAAGACCCTCGACGACCATCTTTCGAGGCTCTCCCTAGGCGGTTGGATCAAGGGCCTGATTCAGAGGCAGTACGGCTCGCATTGTGAGGAGGTTCCTGTCTCTAGAGCCCCAACCACCGGTAGCTTGGACCCTGCTCCCGACACCGGCTGACCACTATTTTTTATATTTTTAAATGTTTTTTTTATTTAAGAAATATTTAAAAATGTCAAAAATGTGAATGTAGAATAAATAAAGGAAATAAAGGAGTGTAAAACTTTGTTTGTTTAATTGTAAATGGGTGAGGATGCTTTAAGTGAAAAATGATCATAAGAGTATTCTTTGTCGAGATTGATCGATCATGATTTCAAGAAAGCCTAGAGTTCGTCGACGACCATAACTGCGTCAGTGAATACCGTTTGAATCAGCGCTGCACGCTCGGTCTATCTCAAGGCTGACAATTTCAGTAAGAAGTATTTAATCAAGGTGTAAGAAACCTGCTTGTCATCTTTCAACGCTAATAACAAAAGTCAGACACCATCCTGCTAGAAAAAGAACCCTTAGTATTGTCAACATGACATGTTTGGACACGGTAGCAAAATTGAGAAGTAAAATATTAAGAAAATTCTTAGTTGTAACAGAAGCAATGTAGTGTTATTTGCAATGATTTCTAAATGTCGCCCTCAGTGAGTGTAGATTACGCCGTCGTCCTCATTTGGCTAGCGATTTGTTCCTTGTACACAACATTGTTGACAGTCACTGCACTCAGTGTAGTTTGGATTCTGTAAGTTATTTGAGCTTTATAAACTCATAACCAGCTCATGTCTTTTCCAATTTGAGCATGTAAAAACTACAGAACATCGTACGTGCTCAATCAATCAATGCAGTGATGTATCTTTAGACACGCGGCCACAATTGGAACTAGCGCCAAAAGATCTTTGTAGCACTGTACAATCATGAATGACGCGGCACAGTACCTACAGTTGTTGAACTTTGGGTATTTTTTTCGTGAATTGTATAAAAAAAATGCTGGGGTCTTTGATTTTCGACCGTAACAATTGTTTTTTTACAGAATTACAATCATTATAGGAAGCCCCAACAAACAAACATTTAAAAAGTCAAAAATAATACCGTATCGTTGAGCCATCAAATTCGATCGAGTAACACCTATATCTTAATTATAGAAATAGATGGATGACACTTAAACATTTGCTCGTTAAAATGGTTCTACAATGCCGCGGCGGAGTACGGCTGAACTAAAAAAAAAATTGTATATTAAACTAAAGATTAGTTCAGGGGTACTCCACCGCGATTGCCACCCCACTTGGGTATATTTGAAAATTTATAGATTATTCATCATTACTTTCACCAACATGTCTAAAATGGCAGGAACCGATTTTGATAAAACATGTCTAATTGTAATAAACACATCATGCGCTTTCATTTGATAACCCACTTGGGTGGGTTTATTTGAAAACATTCCAGTTTTCATAGCCACTTTGATCCCCCGTATTTAGTAAATGGCTGCACCGATTTTGATAAAATATGTCCAAGAACCTTTGACAAGAAACTAGCTTTCAATTAAGAAAACCGCATCTAAATCGGTTCACTCGTTTAAGAGACTACGGTGCCATAGACAGACACACACACAGACAGACACACATAGCAGTCAAACTTATAACACCCCTATTTTTGCGTCAGGAGTTAAAAAAAGTAAGAAATTTTGAATTTCGAGGGCTACTTTTACTAAATCGAAATAAGAGTTTTGTAGCAGTGTAAACTATTGAAGGTTCTATCCCTCTATTTCTTCTCTTTGTTGAAATCTATACAAAAAAAATATTGAAGTGTCTGTTTGTAATTTCAAAATAACGGTTTTTACCGGATGCTTCTGGTTCTGAAAGTATTATGCAGTACTTACCAAGGAACTTATATACTAACTGGAATGAGTACGAACAAAATTTTGATAAAAAAAACCGTTTGAAAATGAACTTTATCTCAAACACATAGAGTTCGTATTACTTTAATTAATCCAAAGGGGGAAGAAAACTTCAGAGCGAGAAAGCGACGAGAGTGGATTGTGTCCTTGTCTAATAATTGCCAGTAATCAAAAAATAAACAAATATTTTATTTTTTATTTTTTTATATAGCAATCGGAAATCACGTTGATAGCTAAACTAGCACATAAATCGTAACTGGAATTATTTGATATTTACATACCAAAAATTAAAATAATAATTTCATGCGAAATTGAATTCTTTAGTAGTTACTTACATTTTATGAATACCAAAATTCATGAAAGATTTAAAAAAAAAAAAATGGCCGACACGGTTTCCCGTTGCAGTCGTATTTTTGCTTGCTCAGGTGCTTTTTATTGTATTTAAGTGAAATCTTCCACTATAAATATGGTGAAATCGTGTTGTTTGAAGGGGTTTAATAGTGTGAGGGGTTGATGGATATGCAATTTCTTTTTTCAGGTACGTTCGTTTAACTTTGTTTACAAATTACGACTAGGGTGACAATGTTTTACATTTGTAAACGGGGATTATGAAAATATTGTAAAGAATACGCCTTTTCTATTATCCATATCGGTATTTATAATCTTGTGCACATGCGTATAAAATACAAAACATTGTTATTTATAATGCTGTAGCTAAACTTAATCATTTACTCAATTTAATATTAGCAAAAGTAACTTCTTAAAAAAAAACACTTGAATTCTATCTTTACATTTTTAAACCCTTCCATTTTGGCGGCAACTGTCGATTCAACCGTTTTTTTTTATTCGACACAAAAGTCTCGAGTCAAATCCAAAAAGTCTGAATAAACTCCTTGGTCAAGTAAAATACTATTAATTTAGACCACCGTGAACGAAAATAAGTGTACGTATTCTTCACATCATCAACCTATCCCACTACAGAGTTTTTTTTAACTGGAACTGGCACCCTTGGAAAACTAAAATTTATGGAGATACGTTACCGCTGGTACATGCCGCAGCAGTCAGATGAGGTTTTTTAGTATTATTATACCTAAAAATAAAGTAGATTTTTTTTACAAATGGCTCTGCCTTAGATGAGCTGTATGCGTAGGTTTCGGCATCGCCCATGCAAAGCGGGGAGCGGGGTGCTAGTAAGTTAGAAAAGAATAAGTGTCCCAAATTTAAGTACAAAAATATGGATACCCTATTAGAAAGAGATAACATCCACTCTCGAAGATCTCTCACTCGGAACGGCTTTGCGTTGCACGTAATCATTCCAGTTAGTATATAAGTTCCTTGGTACTTACTAAAACATTTTTTAATTGTTTGTCAGTCTGTGTTTTTTCCGCTAACCTTCCAAACGGGGCTGGACCGTTTTTGACGGGAGTTTTACTGGATAGCTGATGTTATAAGAAGTAACTTAGGCTAAGTATGTTATAAGGCGTAACTTTTTTTAAGAAAAATAGTTGGGTTTCCGTATAAAAAAAATGAAACCTTTGAAATTGTTAACAAAATCCAATTCAAATTGGGAAGTCATATAAACAGCATTTACCGCAAACAAATAATTTTGACATTGACTAAAAAGCCTTGTAGTCAAAAGTTTTAACAACGTTTTTTAAAAACTCATGTTTAAAATTAAAAACCTGTCAAAGTCAAATTTTGAACGCACGCAGCCGTTGTGTTTTGAAATCGTAATGTTTGATAATATAAACATTAGTTTAATTAAATGAATCGCTATCGAGTGAAGTGCGGTGTTTAATTAGCTTTAGGTAACGAACTTATTGATAAAAATGGATGATACGCAACAGAGCAGGGTGTCGGACGCTACGGCCGCAGCTACGTAAGTTTCTTGTTTGAACTTGACTGGTAACTTAAGAGAGGATTCTATATTATGCTACTTTAAAAAACATCACAGTTTCGTAAGGCAGAATAGTAATAGATTCTGCTCAGTGAACATGTGATGCTAATAGAGATAAATAGAGAATTCTAGAAACTAAACTTCAGTTTTGTCTAAACCTTTTGTTGCTTTTTGCATTAGGTACTAATATTGAAAAGGTTTATACTGGGTATCAATTTATAACATGACAACAGACCTGAAATTTTTGTAGGATAAGGCAGAGGTGTCCTAAAAGTACAGACTACAGCCACGATTCGTTAGTTATGTTTAAGTCCCATGTCATGGAGGTGGGGCCTATTGCTATTTCACAACACTTCATGGCTGGGTGCTGCTATTTACCTATAGCTCACATAATTTTTCATTTATGTAATCTTATTTAATTCACAAATAACACATTTCTTACTGTGTTTATCAGGAACAAATGAGTAAAGAAATATGTTAGCAAATTAAAAAAAGTGAATTAACAAATAGTGTGCTTAGAAAGTCCGGCTTCGTGCAAAAAAGGTTTTATGTTGATTGTTTTTGGAGGGTTGTTTAATTTAATAACAAACCGACTGTCCCATTTATATAATATATGTTACTTTTGTTTTGTTTTGACAACAATACTTATTGTTATATATGTCACAGTCAAAACTACTTTTAACTGGTGAAAACTATTTTAGGAATAACATTTACTTAGAAAAGTTATGTGGTTGTTAGGTTTTTTTTTGTGACCGTTTGCAAAACATTATGTTGTAGTAATTCTAGGACTAGGTAATTACAATGTTCTGAAACAACTTATTTTAAATGGAGAAAATGCATTTTAACGTAATAAGGATTTTGACTGACACCAGTCAAAAGTGGTTTTGACCGATTAACAGTTTTGACTGGGAAGGAATACATCGAGCCACTTCCTTTTTTCACATATGTATAATGGTTAATATTTTTGGAAATATAGAATGATTTTTATTGGTTCTGAAAGTGTACAGTGACTCGGTGGAGCGCAGAGCTAAAAGGCTTATAGGCGATGAGACGTTGGTAGCTACGCTTCGCAGCCTAGCTCATCGGCGTAATGTTGCCTGCCTGTCGGTCTTCTATAGACTGTACTTCGGAGAGTGTGCGCTGGAGCTCCACAACCTGATCCCACCATCACCTTTTTACCACCGGACCAGCAGAAGTACTGTGGCATACCATCCGCACTTGGTTGATATGCCGACGAGTCGTACTCAACGCTTCTCCTCCACGTTTATTATGTGCATAGCCAAGATGTGGAACTCTCTGCCGGCATCTGTGTTCCCTCCTACATTTAACCCGTCTGCCTTCAAAGCAAAACTGAACAGGCATCTTCTGGGCACGCTCGTTTCGAAAGGTTTTACACAATAGACGTGCTACAGTCTTGGCATCATCTTTATACTTTGCCCAGATTCATCATGATGTTGTATCAACATACCATTGTAACAAAATAATAAGTACTTACCATGTCACGCTGTACTGGGATCGCTCTATCATTACTGACAGGACTATTGTCGCCAATAAGCCTGACATAGTGGTGATAGACCGATCAGCGCGCCGCGTAATGATAGTCGATGTTACCATTCCGCATGACGTGAACCTCGTGAAAGCTAAGAAAAAGAAACAAACAAAATATCTCGACTTGGCACACGAGGTTGTCGACATGTGGAATGTGAACTCTGTTGTCACTGTGCCGATTGTCGTGACGGCCAATGGCCTTGTGGCCAAGAGCCTCGACGACCATCTTTTGAGGCTCTCCTTAGGCGGTTGGATCAAGGGCCTGATTTAGAAGGCAGTATTCCTTGATACGGCTCGCATTGTGAGGAGGTTCCTGTCGCTAGAGTCCTAACCACCGGTAGCTTGGACCCTGCTCCCGACACCGGCAGAAACCTATTTTTTATATTTTTAAATGTTTTTTATGTGTTTTTTATAAAATAAGTATAAAAAACACATAAAAATTAATAAATGTGTATTTAAATGTAATAAGTACTTTAGGCTCTCCTTAGGCGGTTGGATCAAGGGCCTGATTCAGAAGGTAGTACTCCTCGATACGGCTCGTATTGTGAGGAGGTTCCTATCTCTAGAGCCCTAACCACCGGTAGCTTGGACCCTGCTCCCGACGCCGCCGCGCCGGCGGACCACTATTTTTTATATATTGTTAAATGTTTTTATATGGTTTTTTAAGAAATATTTAAAAATGTTATGTAAATAATAAGTACTTAGTATTATATTAATAAGTATTTAGTTGATGTCCCTCGTAATTAATAAAAAATAATTATGTTTACAGAAGGAAGAGAAGATCTTCAATATTGAAAAGTCAACGGCCGGCTCGCACACCCTTCTCGGAGCTCGAGTTTAATGTCGCCACCCCCACTGACACCGCTAAAAGTCGAAGAGTCAGTTTCTCACGAAGGACAGGTGTTGCGTAAGTTTTTTCCTTAAATATTTTAAGAGAGGACCCTTCCCCCTTTTTCTATTAATTTTTTGATAGTATTAAATAAGAATTCTTATATAATGCATCACGATGGTCCGACCAAGTAAAAGAGGCTATGTCCTCAAGCAAATTTCAGCAGGTGGTGATGGCAACTTTGGACTGGAGTCGATGGAGGCAGATTGTACGTTTAAAGGGGTCCAGTGACCACACAGTGATCCTCAGTAATGATGGACGGTTTGAAGAAGAAGAAGATAAAATGCAAAGGGGAACATAGAGCAGATTTCTTTTTGACACAGAATTATTAACTTTACTTATATAAAACTAGGTGAACCGCGCAACTTCTTCTGCGTCACATAAGAGAGAGAGATGGTTAGAGAGAGAGTGAGTCAACCTTAAAAGATAGACATATGCAATCACGGACTTTTTTTTTTTAATTTTTAAGCGGAACTATTCCATCATACATGATTGTTGCGTAACTTTAACCGTTGATGCAGCACACGCATCGGAAGCTCTCAAAAGGAATACATTTTCCCTGTTTTTGTAACATTTTTCATTGATTCTTCGCTCCTATTGGTTGTAGCGTAATGTTATAAAACCTATAGCAGCCTTCCTCGATAAATGGGCTATCCAAAGAAAATGTTCAATTCGAACCTGTAGTTCCTGAAATTAGAGCTTTCAACCAAACAATCAAATTCTTCAGCTTTATAATATTTAGTATAGATTAAAGTAGGTAACAATTTAATTTCTCGGACAATTTTTTGCTACTTTGGGGGGCTACATTATTGCAACTTTCTTAAGGATCTCTAATTTTTTTGAAAATATGTTACTTCCTGATAATTTAGCTTTCTATTGTTGAAAAAATGGTTAAAAAACAAAAAAAAAAATAGCCTCTTAGAATAGATCTGTTGTATCAAGTCCAAAGTTGTACATTTACGTCGACGCAAAGACACACTTCTCGAACGATCGAGCAAACTGATTTATCCTTTTTATTTAGAAAAAATCAGTTTCCCATAACATATTGAATTACATAACATATTGAAAACTTCACTATTTTTTTACCATAATATTCCCATTTGATCCCCAGCGAATTTGTAACGAACGAAGCAACGACTACGTGGAAAAACTTCTACGAGGAACAAAACAAATCTCTAGAATCGTCCAGCAATGACTCCGAAGCTAACGCGTCCCGGCAACCCGTCGGCCATCTTGGCAAAAGAATCTTCGACCATCAGTTTGAAGAAGTAGAGGCTGTCGACTTTATCAGTGGACTCGCTAACGGGTCACTTAATGTTAATTTTTCTCAGCAACTGGCGTCTCTCGAATGCACAGCAGACGGCAAGCTAACGGCACCACAAAACAAATTCGAACTCAGTGCCTTCACCGAGCAGAGTAAACTATTCGGCAATGATTTCACTGCCCCATCACTTGGTGACAATTCTGGTCGAATTGATGTCAATTTTTCAGCGATACAACAGGTTGGGAAGGATGATTTGGATGAAATTGAAAAAGATTTGGAAAGAGCGTCGAGTAACATGGGCTGTCACGGCCCTTTTAGTAATGGACAGAACATGTCTGAGTACATTGAGGTAGATCTTAATATGACGCATGTTGTTAAAAATGATGAGGACATGTCCATAACGGACACCGTACACAGTCCGGTTCAGGACGTGTCTAAAAGTGCGCCCAAAGAGAAGAAAGCTAGCTTGAACAACGATTGGGTTGCTGATAAAGAAAACATCGCAATGAACCCTTACGCTGCGCCTTGTGAGACCAATTTCGCTGTCAATGAAGAACCTGATCAAGTACTAGTTTTTGACGGCAAACGCTTAACTTTAGAGCCCGATATACCAGAAAAAGATAAGAACTATAGACAAACTCTTTTGCCTAATTCTTCAGCAGAAACTCCTCAGAGGAAAACTATCGTTCTGAATGTCAATGATGATTTACCGAACTTTATCGATGATAATAATATGGTCAACTCTAAATACGAAAATTCTGGCTTCACCGGTTTTCAAGAAATCAAAGCGGATGAAGATGAAATATCGGAGACTGTGCCAGTGCACAGAGAAGATATCAAATCTAAAAGGAAGACAATTCACGATTATTCAGGAAATATATCTATGACACAGGCTTTACCCACAAATATAATCTGCCATGCGGCAGTAATAAGTCAAGATGTCAACTCTACCAAGAGAAGAACTATTGTGTTTAACGAAAGTAAAAGTAACATTTCAATGACTGAAGCAATACCAGTAAAACTATTGAGCAGTAGCTCGGCGTTGCCTGAACGACATCGTACTGTAGTTTATGAGGACGATACGGCTAACATTTCCATGACACAGGCAGTACCGTCCAACATACTCGTTAACGAAAATTTTGAGACCACCGAAAAACGTAAAACCATATTTAGTGATATATCACTAATCAAAAGAGATGAAAATGAAATACCTGATACTGTACCAGTGCATAAAGTAGTTATTACACCTAAATATGAAAAAGTAAGTAAAAGTAAGACTGCGGTGTTCGACGATGACTTTTGCAACTTGTCATTTACTCAAGCTTTGCCGGCCAACATAATGCTACCTGACAAGGAAACACCAGAAAAAAGTCAAACCATAATAGATGAAAATGATACAGGGAACATATCGGTCACAGAGGCACTTCCCACAAATGTAATTCTGCCGAAAATCGAAACGGATCCCGAAAGACGACGAACGGTTTTATACGAAGACGATACCGCTAACGTTTCTGTTACGCAAGCGTTACCGTCAAACATTATACTAGAAGAATATCAATTAGATCGCATCAAAAAAGATAATGATTCTGAAGATATTCTTACTACGCAGTCTTTATCTACTAATATTACTACCAAAGACTGTGAAACTTCTATACGAAGACCGATTGAATTTGCAAATGATACAGGGAACATCTCGATGACGCAGGCCATTCCCGGTCAACTTATACTCGGATATAGCGAAGAAAATCCTAGTGATGACTTAAACACATCTAGACAAGCTGAACAACCTACAGCTCGAAACAAAAAAAGAACCACAATTGTCTATAATGACAACGAAGGCGATATATCTATGACTGAAGCTATATCCGCCAACATAATAGAGAAAGCAGCTAATGAAAGAAATACTATTGTCTATGATGAGAACGAAGCTAACATCTCTATGACCCTAGCTATATCTGCAAACGATTACCTCCTCTACAAACTAGACTCGGCAGAAAGTATTCAAAAACCTGAAGATATTGAAGAAGTGAAGGCGAAAGTAAATAATTATGATGTGTTTGAACAAGATTACATTAAACCAACTGAAGACGCCTTGCAAGATAATCGTAAATCTACTGTATTCGACGCCAATTTGATTTCTGAAATGACCACTGAAATACCCACGGTTCAGAACTTACTAGAAACAGAAAAGAGGAGAACAGTTATATTTGATAACGATAACTGCGATATTTCAATGACGAAACCAATTTCAGCTGAATTCATAACTGTTGAGACTGAAATTTTAAATAAAACGGACGGAACGGAAACCAAACTAGACGTGACACCGCAAAATCAGGAAGCACATCCTCAATTAAACGTCATCGTGATGCAAACCTCAACAACCAATAGTAAGCAAACAATAAACTTAAACGTGGAAAAGGCCCACGACTCGAAAGAGGAATTACCAATTAAGTTGAGTAAAGTTACGGAAGTCAAATTAATAGCTTCGACAGATTCAAAAGATCAAAATATAGATGAAGTCTTCGTGGGTGACCACGATACTATAATACAGACAGTTGTTGAAGAAAGAAAGGGATCACCGATCAGCGCATCTGAATCTTCCTACACCAGTGATACAGATGATAAAAGCTTAATGGCTGTTCTAGAATCTAATTCTTCTTCAAGTGTCATACTGATGGACGCGGCCGACAACATCTCTACTTCTGGGAGTATGTTTTATATTACGAAAGAGTGCGAAGTCATTATACAGACATACAGTAATGAAAACAATGATCAGGCAAACACAGCAAAACCCACAGACGAAGAAGATGAACTGGTAAAGGTCGATCATCTCGAAAAGCAGCTGGCAGAATTAAAAACAGATCTGTCACAAAATACCGACCATTCAAATGATTACGTCAGACGACTAAGTCGAATTTCTAATAAAGCGAATGATACCCAAAATTTACTTGATTTGTTATCCCATTTGACTGATAACGGAGATAGTGAGGATGAAGCCAAACCGGTTGCCGTTGAGGTGAAAGATCAGGGCGAGCCCATAGAGCATAAGCGACTCAGTGTGGCACCTAGCAGACAGTCCATAGCATTGAGTAGAGAGGATTTATTGAGTAACATATCAATGGCGCAAGCAGCGTTACAGAAGTCCAGACTAGCGCTAGATGACAGTGACTATGCGGACGAAGATACCAGAGACGCTTCCATAGATACGTCTAAGAACTCTGACCGGACAAGCTGTGAAGTCGTTAAAACATTAAACTTTGACGATGAATCAACTAGCGAGACCAGCCTTAAGGATGAAGAGAAAATTTCTCCGCTAAAGAAAACAGTCTTCGGTGAAACTTCATACATGAAAGAAACCAAAGGAAACGTAATTCCTACATACTTGAAAGACGTTTCAGACGGAATTAAAGAACTTATGCTAGATTTGGTAAAGCCCGCAAGCGACATTATGCCGTTTCAAAGCGAATTGCCTAATAAAGGTTTATTAGAGAACACGTCTACGCACAGCATTCAGGTCCAGGCAAATTTAACTGCATCCAGTCAGATTGACTTAGATTACGAGTTGATTTCCAGCGCTGGAGTTGATTTAGATAGAATAAGTTCGTCCACTAGCGCAACTGATGATCGTCCTGAAAAGTCCAAAACCAGGGTCTATCGAAACCAGGTCAAGTTTGCTTGCTTGAAAGAAACAGAAAAGCCAGCAGAGCGGCATGAGCACTCGTACTCAGATGCTCCGCTTAAACAGTCACAAGATTCTAATTTTCTAATTTTCGACCATCACAATCCTTTAAACAATGTTCTTCTTGCCCCAACCAATGTAACGGACGTGCATAAGTATAACCCGAGACAAACGGACGAGATGCTTCGTAAACCTAGGAGTCGCTTTTACAGTAATAATTATGAAGTGGAAACTGTGACCACCCCACAGTTCACCCTGATGCCTGGACAGAGCACAAAGCAAGAGAACATCTATGTGTTCCACAACGGCGATCAATTCAGCCAAAATGACGTTCAATCATTACATACATCTATAACAAGCGAACAAACTTCCGACCAATCAGTAGACGCAATTTCAAAGCATTTAAAAGACGACGAAGTAAACACTCTGATTACTATGAGAGGAAATAAAGAATTGCTTCAAGCGAGTTCGTCGCTCACGTTAGTTGATGACCTATCGGAATGTGAGCACAATAAATCGGACAACAAAGAACATTCGAACTTCAGGATTAAAGTCTCGAAATCGCCCCTAGGTAAGATAAAGGAACAAACATCCGAGATTGATAATATTACTGCATTATCAGGGGTATCTTTGCCAGACAGTTTCGAAAGTACGAATTTGTGTGTGAATACAACAAAAGGCAAAAAGCGAATTTATAGTCCTTCTACGAATAAGCACAAATATCACTCGCCCTCCAAAGAGGTGACTCCGAAACCGATTACGAAAATGCAGAAAATTTCTAGAAGCCCTAAACCACCAAAAGTACCTTTAAAAGTGTCTCCGAAAAATGACTCGACACTTAATACACAAATTAACAACCAAAAGGTCCACCAGTCTAAGCACCGCGAGAAGCAATCGCTAAATATTAACATTACAAAATCAGGACAAACTATAACAGTGCAACAACTAATAACTGATTACAAAAATGTTGAAACTGAACTGGAACACAATAAGAAGTCAGAAAAGAAGTTGGATGGTTTAAACCCAAAATCTGGAGGTATACCGGCGTTCTCACAATCTGACGCTTCTTTTACGAGTAGTAATAACTTGAAGTCAGTGAAGGACGACAGCGTAATGGCTACGGGCTTTCAGTCAACCCATGAAGCCCCTGTGCAAGATACACCCTGGCAGATGGACTGGCATCCCGAACTGATAGCCACAACCAGCTCAAATCTAACTGAAACTGATTCTGGTGTCAATGTCGTGGCCAAAATTGATATGTTGCCGTTTATGGGGTAAGTGCAGACTTTACTATAAATTTAATACTCGTGTGAAGACTTGGGTTCGAATCCCTAGTCTTAAAGTTGCTACAAACTGGTTTTGCCGTCGGAAGAATCGGAAGAATTTTGTCGATTCTACCGTCGTCAAAACCCGTTTCTACGGTGGTCATGCTACGCATGCCGTTTGAGTTGGTCATAGTCGATTTGGCAGTATTTGTTGAATAAAGCCGTGTCGTTCATTCGGCTCCATACGCCTCGTCCGTTTGGCGTCTACCATAGCTGAAGCCAACCGAACGAAGCCAACTGAGCCAAACGGCTTTTACCCGACCAATGGTCATTGTTTCTGACCACTTCTTTCCCTTAGCAAGAGATTGAAAACTGGTCAACAAAAAAATTGAAAAGTTTCAGTCTCTCGATTTGGCCGAAAGGGAAACTTGTTATTGAAATTTCCATTAAAAAGTCTCAGCACGGAGTCTGCAATCTGTGATAGGATCTCCCCCTATCACATATTGCATGACTTATAAACAAACATAACAGGCGAAAATTGCACTATACATGCTTTTCTTTTCGGGTAAAACTTAAAAACCGCCGGGTTTTGGGGATGGGATTTTTACCTTACTAATCCTACCCCGGTGGTCACCATCAGCGACATCAGCACATGGAAGTGGGCTCGTTACCCCCCCCCCCCCCCCCTTTGTGTATTATTTGGGCAAATCCGTACGCAAAATAGGTGCTTTGGCCGTGGGAACACCAGCCCGATATACAATAAATAGCGTACAGTCACGAGCATCAATATGTAAACACTTAACAATTTTTAGAAGTGTTTTTCTCCTACTGTTCTGATTAAAATTTCATGTTGTAATGACAATAGTATTTTGGAACTCATATTTTTATGAAAAAATTCCTATCTCCAAGTTACAATCGTTATTTCTCGCGAAAATTACTTTTACATTTAGGAAAGTATATACATACTGGTGCTCGTGACTGTACATCCCCGGCCCTACAGTCCTCTGTAAAGAGGTATCCCCTGCGGTAAGCAGACGGAGTGCCCTCTGAGCGCCAGCGACCGCACCAATCAATAAACATTAAACATTACAGAAGCCACGAGTGCGAATGGGACACAAAATCAGTAGCAGATACGTGGTCGTTCCGTCTGCACCTGCTTACGATTGCAAAAAAAACGTCGACCTTGCTCTTGAAATTTGACACCAAACACTCGACGCGGCCGCCGTCATTATAACTTGATTTATAACCGACTCGAGTGGCCTAGCTCAGTTTTGTTTACTTTTTTGTGTAGACGATAAGATAAGGAAAGAAGTAACGTTTGTTATTTTGACAAAAGTAGTATGTATAATATTTTATATGAGACTAAAGTTAAGATCGAACATATTTTGCCGGTTTCAATCGAATAACGTGAAATTGTGAAGAAAATTGAGCGATAGGTATATAGTTTTTCATCATTTTTATAAACTAGAATAGTTATTTAAACTATTGAACAAGAAACAATAGCGATTGTGATTGAAAATCTTCATTAAAAAAATAAAAGAATCCACACGCCGTTGCACAATTCAATCTAGTTTTCCACTAAAACTAGATTGACAATCATGGTCGATTTACACAAAAGCTATAACACCTAGAACAAAAATATACCTATGTTAAGAAAGGCCAGTTTATTAGCTTTAAAAACAATATGAAAAGTTTTCCATAAGTATATAAACTGCCGAGGTATGTGACAAAAAACCCAAAGGCAGTTTTCTTTTTGCTGAAAAAGGTAGCGATTTCAAATAAAATTACGACGACACTGTGCTCTCATTTAACCAGTTGCAATCATGTAATGGATAGATGTAATCCTATAGTTTATTTTTATAGCTAAAAACGATTAAATATTGTTAGATTTATAATAAATTAAAACCTAATACTAACCACGACTTTCAATCGTAAAACTCGCGACGGCCCAAAAAATTGCAAGATGGCGGCTGCAGAAGCTAGGGTTGCGTCTGACCAAATAATTTAGTTTACATACCGGGTTAGAATAAAACTCCAAAATTAAAAAAAAATACTATATTTAAATAATATTACGTAATTATAATAAAAAAATTAACATATACCTATATATTAAAAAAAAAGATCTAAAGATGTTGTTGTTATAAAATAATTTAAAAATATTTGTCAACTCAACGTTCTAGAATACGTATCTGTAAGGTAGTAACAGTGAGCTATTGACACCGCGGTATTAGTTTTTATCAGCCAGCCGCCACTAGAGGCTCACTAAAAAAATCCGTCAAATTTCTTTAATACATTTTCAACCTTATGTTTTGGAAATAAAGTCGAAAATCTATTAAAGGAATTCGACAACGATACGACTTAGCGACCGATTTTTGTAGTCTATCTAATGTCGAGACTGCAGGGCCTGGTAGGTACTTAAAACCGTACGCCGCGGCTTTCTTCGCTTTGTCGGCGGCGCGCCACCGACAAAGCAAACAGCGATGCATATAAATGTTCAAAGCAAAATAAGTTCTCGAACGTAGTGATACGGCATAAACTAGTTTGCACGCAACAAGATTTATAAATGTTCAAAGCAAAATAAGCTCTCGCGTTTACTGATACGGCATAGACTAGCCTGTGCGCAACACTTACAAAGGAAGCCGCGAGACGGATGAATATAATTTAATATTATATTTGCGCGTGCGTAAGTGCAGTGCGCTGTGCGTGTGCGGCGGCGCAGCGCACTGCAATACTGCATGCATTTAGTTTTCCCGCGAATGTCGTACGCGCAGCACGCGTTATCAATGGTTGCGATTTGGAGTAGGTATATCGCTATGGTGCAATTGTATGGTAGGGCTGATTATGACTCCCATGCTGCCCGGCGACGAACCAGCGTAACGAACATTTTTGGGCTCTGAATAACCCACATGTTATTCGCGAGTGTGCACATCGAGTGCGTTTTAGTGTTAATGCAGCGCTGGATCGGACGCGGCGGGCCAGTGCCTTGGCCAGCAAGTAGCCAGGACCTAACTCTGTTAACTGTGATAGTGTGTGATAGTGTGATAGTGTTTGCTTTCAATATCGTAAGAAGTGACATAGATTAAAATTGGAAGACAATCAATTAAAACGTGCTCGATTGTGTATTCAACGCAGTGGCTTGCACTTCGAACAATTACTCCGTTACCGGGAAGTGTAAGTACCTACTCGTCCTTTTTTAAATAGTGAACATTTTGTAGCTGGAAAATATGAAGGCGTGTTTTAAGTCCAAAGTAGGGTTAATAAAATAAGATTTAAGAGATAGATATGAAATAACAAGCACTAGGAAGACAGAAAATAACAAGAAAGAAAACTAAAACTTTAGCTAAATAGATCGCGAAACGAAAAAGCGGATTGCGGAATTGAGATTAGCGCGTGCATTCGCCTTCGGAGTAGGTTGGCGACTGGCGCGAATTAGAGGTTTGCACCGGAGCAGTGAGTACCGGAGAATAACCGGTGATTTACCGGTAAAATTACTCGATTGAAATAATCGGTAATTAACCGATTGATCTCCGGTGATCGTCGCATCTTATTTTTTGTTTATATAATAAATTTACACAAATAAAAGACACACATTTAAAGCCTTTAAACGAAATAGCCTTTAAATACCTACCTGTGCTTTACTTCTGTAAGGTCACAGAGAGTATTTTCAGCGACAGGACAAACACTAAAATATCGTAGAAGAAACAAGTACGCTATGACGCTGTTGACATGTTGCGTTTCTTAAATCAAAATCAGCATTATTTTGTTGTTTTTAATGAACTTTTTTTTTAAATAATTGATTATATAAAGTATATCAATTGATTATTCTTATTTCTTCATCTTTAATGTATAAATTAAAAAAAGAAACAAAATTTCTTTATTCTCCGGTGATCTCCGGTTTTTCACCGGAGATTGCCCAATCACCGGTGAATTCAATCGGTTGTTGAAATCTCGCACCGGTGCAAACCTCTAGCGCGAATGACCGAGCGATCGCGGGTCTCAGTCACGGCGTGCGGGCGCGTCCGGTGCGCGGGCGCAGGCGGCGAGGTACACACGTCGTACTGACGACGAGAGGGTGCGAGCTACGTGCGCTCACAACAACAGGTGCGTTCTTTTATGCCGGACGGGTGCCACAATGTAAAAGTAGTTTAGTTTATTAAAATTATTGTAAATAAGTTGATTCAAATTTTTGAAATACGCCTCAAATACTTATTTTGCTAGATATGTAATTCAGAAAATTATTTTTCTTAGTTATTATATGTACTTGTTTTCATTTAATGTCTTGTTCAGTAAATTGCAGCTAAAAAAGTATATACCTATGACGGTCCTAAGCCCGTAAAAGTATGAAGGGAAAATTTGATGTTGGATAAAGCTTATTATTATGTTTCATTCACTCACAAGTTATCAGCTGATTGAAAAGCACGCGGGTCAACGTCCGAGCGGCCGACCGGCGCCCGGCTTGCACCGAGCGTCGGTATCGGGAGGTTTTAAATCTTGTTTTTCACAATGGTTAATCTGCCAATTTTGTTTCTAATATTTTATTTGTTTTTAAAACGATTGTATTACCAAAACAAAACCATTTCGCTGCCGGAAAACAACTATTAAAATTTCTCGATGTATAGAACAAAAAAACAGCCATGTGCAAGTCGTACTCACATGCACACTGGGTTCTGTAGCACCAAACAATATAATAAAAATATTTTGAAGGCTCATTAATACATAATGTTGTATTGTATTACATTCAACAGCAAAACTAAATTTGTTTTTCATAGAATGTTAATGAAATACAATGTTACTGCTGCAGTTTTACAAAAAGTCCCATATCTCAAAAACTAAACATCAAATCTTATTCAAAAAAGAATAACAAAATTAACAAAAATATCAATAAAAAACAATATGAAAAAAAAAATTACGTAAAAAAGCCGCATGCTACTTGTGCCAAACTGCCAACCCTATGCGTGAAACTTACTTTGCTTCTGTTTCCAAAACAATATTTCGTGATGTCGTAAGTACTTTCCGCCAATATTCATGTAATCCAGCACATTTACAAGATATTATATGACCTTTTTATTATTTATGATTACAGTTATGTATAAACTTTATTATTTCACACATAGTTTCTCGTAGTTTTAAGGAATAACGATAAATTACCACTTTAAAATACGTAAACAAACACCGTCAATGAAGACGCGTTCGACTCTTTCGATTTTAGCACATTTCACTTAAACTATCATTAAATAAAATATAGAAATATTATAGAATAGGTTTTCTAGATTAATTTGGTACCTTAACTTTAGTAAAAACCAATAAATTAGAATACTTACGGCATTTTTTCTCGAACCACAACAGAGCACACACTGACACTGATCACAAAAAAATACAAAATGGCCACTTCAAACTTTATTTAATAATTGTAAAATAAATTTCGTGCTATGATGTTGCAAACTTGCGTCGAAATGTTAGCTAATCTAATAGACTTTGGTTTAAAGACGTTTCCAGTGGACTTTAGCGTCCTTAAAATAGAGTTTAGAGTCGTTTAATGAAAAAAAAAATCTGGTAACTCTAGTTACCAAGAGCAAAGTTCGTTTTTTTTTTTGGAAACTGTAGTTACCGAAAGCAAAATAGCGGTTAACAATTTTTAGAAGTGTTTTTCTCCTACTGTTCTGATTAAAATTTCATGTTGTAATGACAATAGTATTTTGGAACTCATATTTTTATGAAAAAATTCCTATCTCCAAGTTACAATCGTTATTTCTCGCGAAAATTACTTTTACATTTAGGAAAGTGTATACATACTGGTGCTCGTGACTGTGCATCCCCGGCCCTACAGTCCTCTGTAAAGAGGTATCCCCTGCGGTAAGCAGACGGAGTGCCCACTCTGAGCGCCCGCGACCGCACCAATCAATAGCTATTAAACATTACAGAAGCCACGAGTGCGAATGGGACACAAAATCAGTAGCAGATACGTGGTCGTTCCGTCTGCAACATGGTCGCTTGAGACTGACGACACGACTGGCGCACAGACATGACAACGCGACGAGGACACGAGTTCGGGGAGACACTCCCGTGCAGGATATAACGGTGGAGACTGTGCAGCATGGTATGTACCACTGTCTTATACAACTGTGTCAGAAGGAGATGGTGTTTTCTGACCGCCACTTTGACTTTAACAATGGTATACCTAAAAACGGTTGCTAAGTCGTATGGTTGTCAAATTCTTTTAATAGATTTTCTACTTTATTTCGAAAGCATAAGGTTGAAAATTTATTAAAGAAATTTGAGATCGATTACACTTAACGACCGATTATTGTCGTTATATTTGTCGAGACTGCAGGGCCAGATGTGATGTCGGTCGGAATACAAAGTTTTACAGGTCACCTCACCTCACGGCAAATCAGTTTTAGAAAAAGTTTGGTTTTGTAATCGTTGTGTGACAACACATCATCGTCTGCCTAGCCTTCTCCCAACTATGGGGTAGGCTTCCAGTCTATCCGGATGCAGCTGAATACCAGTATTTTAAATGGAGCGATTGCCTATCTGACCTCCACAACCCAGTTAGTACTGGGTAATTACGACATCCCTTGATTCTTCCTTGGTAAGACTGGTTGTCAGACTTTTTGGGCCACTGACTACCTTACGACTGTCAAAGATCTACAAATGACACCTGGGACCTACGGCTTAACGTGCTTTCCGAGGCACGGAGGAAACTCGGTATGTAATGGGTGGTCACCCATCCATAGACCAACCTAGGCAAGCACGGCTTAACCTAAAGATCGACCCGAGCGGCTGTTATTATTAAGCCACGAGCTCCTCATTGTGTGACAACACATGATAATGTTATAATAGCAGGTCAGTATCCGACAGAAACATTATGCCGAATGAGTTTGTTTCATCTGTTGTATTGAGAACCTTATATTGCATAACATAACAATCCCCTTTTTATTCATCTCAGATCACAAGAATCCTGTGGCCACGCTGTGCGTCCGCTTCGCATGTGAAACCATTCGCTACATGGTCGCGCACACGTTGCGCACACCATGTTACGCGAAGGATATCCCGCAGTTGTTGCGACGTTGCGCCGCTGTTACGCGTGTAGCGTTGCGCTGGGGCCGGGCGATGCACGACGCCAAGTTGCAATTGGCTTATACGATGGACAATGATGGGAATATTTCATTGAAGGTTTGTGTGTTAAGATGATAGACGTATGGAGTTATTTGCCAGTTCTTCTCCACAGGACTTACTTTTTCTCCAGAGTTTTTTTTTCACAAATATGTTAATCTGCTCCCAGTCTAACCGGATGCAGCTGAATTTTTCTTCTTCGTCTTCGTCCAGATTATTTATTTATTTATTCAGCTACACATACATTTTATTCATTCAAGTTGGTGCCAACATAAACTCATTAGAGTTTTACCGTGCACCAATATCATCGACTACATAATTTAGAGAATTAGATCCATTCAAGTAGGTACTTAGTTATAAAGAAACTACAACTAAAATATATGATGTTCATATAACTTCTAGTTACAACACTGTTTTAAGCTTTCACGGTTTACAACTAAACATATACTGTCACTTACGGGATATATTCCGTGATTGTTCATTATTTTTAGCTCCCGATATTTCGATTTTCTAGTTACAATGTAAAATTGATACTTGAAACAAATCCTTGTTGTGTGAAATACCACAGCTATAAATGGTAAAATAAATACTTTTTTGCGAAAAAAATAACCGACTTCAAAAAAAAAACAAAAAGTCACTGATTTCAGAAAGTAAAGTCGTTTTCCACTTTTTAAAGTTTTTTGCACTTTTTAAAGTCGGTTTTTTTTTCTTGTGTACTGAACAGTCACTCATCCATGGGCGGACCTCGGCAATCTATGCTTATCCTTGAAGATCGACCCGTGTGCCTGTTGAAGTGTGCTTTCAACTTATATTTCCTTCAGGTGGCAAATGTACGACTTCGTTCTGTGTGGGAAGTGACGATGCATATAGAGTTGGTAGTAGACGACAACCGGGCGGTGCCCTGGCCGAAAGCGGACGGCGTGCACGTGACGCGCGTCGTGTCCGAGCTGCTCGTGCCCGACGCGGACGTGCGGCGCGTGCTCTCCAACATGCCCCGGGACTGGGGACACGCGCCCAGGACTATATGGTGAGATGTGCTGCTATTTTCTTGTATATCAAGTGTAGGTGTAAACCGACGCTTCACGAAGCACATAATAAAAAGGGGGTTTTTCGAAGTGACTTTATTCTAAAGGGTGTAAAAAGACCCTTAACGAAGCCGAAAGGCACTTGTTCTCTCCGTCATTGCGATATTTTTTTTGTTCTAGACCATACCTGGGAACCTTCTAGTTACGGAGATATTGGGGGTTAAAGTTCCAACTTTTACACAAGCTTTTTTTTAATACGGGGTGTAAACAGACCCTTCACCAAGCCGTCAACCAGGCATTCTGTACATCAAACTAAGTAACTTTACGCAAAATTTATTGCTGGGAAACGACTTTTTTTTTTAGGGTGAAAAATCATGTTTTACGGTAAAACTCAATGTAACGTACTCAAAACATTGTGCTGATGGATGGATTGAATAGTAAGAGTGTCGTGAAGGTGTTTAAAATAAAAATCTTACATTAGAAACATGTATTTAAAAAAAAACTTGTGAAAAAGTTGGAACTTTGACCCCCAATATCTCCGAAACTAGAAGGTTCCCAGGTATGGTCTAGAACAAAAAAATGATCGCAATGACGGGGAGAACAAGTACCTTTCGGCTTCGTTAAGGGTCTTTTTACACCCTTTACATGTTTTTAACGTTAGAACGTTACTTTAAACACCTCCGCGACCCCTGTACTATTCAATCCATCGATCAACACAATGTTTTCAGTGCGTTACATTGAGCCCTACCGCAAAAGGTGATTTTTCACCTCAAAAAAAAAAGTTAATCTATATATATATATATATATACATATAATAAGACAGTAAAAAAACTGTGTCTGTACATTGAATATATTTTTAAAAAAAAAATTGAGGGGGGTTTAGAAACAGTAACAGAGCACGAATCCAAAAAAAAAATTCTGTCTGTTTGTCTGTTTATCTGTTTGTCTGTTTGTTTGTACACGCTAATCTTCGGAACTACTGGACGGATTTGAAAGATTTTTTTTTGTTGTATAGGTATTAAGTCTGGGCAACATATAGGCTATAATTTATCTTGGAAACTTGAACACCTGATGCAGAACCGCAATAGAATAGCTAAACTATAAGAGATACAAAAATGGTACCATAGCAAAAATTGTTCCACGTGATGAGCATTTTCTGCTGAGAGAATAAATTTGAAGATCTGGAACACCCGATGCGGAACTCCAAGAGTCCAGCTACACTATAACATATATAGGAATGACGTCTTAGCAAAAATTGTTCAATCTGATGACCACTCTCGGTTGATTTATAAAAATCGAAGATCTGGAACACCTGTTGTGGAACTCCAAGAGCCCAGCTACACCATAACACATATAGGAATGACGTCTTAGCAAACATTGTTCAATCTGATGAGCACTCTCTGTTGACTTATAAAATCGAAGATCTGGAACACCTATTAGCAAAAATTGTTCAATCTGATGAGCACTCTCTGTTGAGTTATAAAAATCGAAGATGTGGAACACCTGTTGTGGAACTCCAAGAGCCCAGCTACACCATAACACATATAGGAATGACGTCTAAGCAAAAGTTGTTCGGTCTGATGGGCATTTCCTGTTGACTTATAAAAATCGAAGATCAGAAACATCTGATGTGGAAATCAAAGCTATCACTAATTTCACTGTATAATTATAAAATAACATAAGCTGGGAGTACCTCCACGCGGTGAAGGCGGTAACAGTTTAGAACTGATATTCGATGACGACGGTATATCATTGAAAATTTGACTCTACTGGACAAAACTCCTATTTTTTTTTTTTTTTATCGAATAAATATGCCTTCGGGCTTATGTTATTTGAGTGTTTTAGACTTTTTCCACTTATCTTCGTGACACGGTAGCCTACCCGGTAACGCAGGGGAGCAGTCACTTAGATTTTAATTGATCAGGTATCTTCACAATAAAACTATAACCATGCCTAGAAAGAGGTCAAATCTTTCCCAATGTTTCAAAGGAGCTAAAAGATTGAGGATCATAAGATCCCAAGAATCTACCGAAGAACGTCAGGAGAGACTTGATGCTGTTCGAGAACATCAGGCTGCAACTCGCTCTGTGGAAACCTCTTCCTCTCTTCTCTTCTCTTCTCTTCCTCTTGGATAACGAAGCACGCCTGCGTTCTCAGCGTATTTATGCATCTACATCCAGGTCTCTAGAGAACTGTGAAGAATATGATGCGCGACTGACCGCTGATCGTGAACGTCATGCGTTGTCTCGCAAATCGGAGACGTTCACGGATAGAGAATTACGCTTCAGTTCCAAGCGTATCTACGCATCGACTTCTAGGTCTCTAGAGACGAGTGGGGAACGTGATGCGAAACTGACCGCTGATTGTGAACGTCACGCATTGTCTCGCGAGTCGGAGACGTTCACGGATAGAGAATTACGCTTCAGTTCCAAGCGTATCTACGCATCGACTTCTGACTTACAAAAATGAAAAATATGGAACGTCTCGAATCGTCTCGCGCATCCCGTTGTTTTCCCGTCCCCGGGCTCTTAGAATTCGACATCAGACGTTTCAGATCTTCGATTTTGACGACCCCGTTGTCGCTGGCATAAGCAACAGGATCCGCGTACGAAGTCGCGGGCAGAAGCTAGTTATTAATAATAAATTAATTTTAGGGTAAAGTTACTTAGTTTGATCTACATAATGCTTGGTTGACGGCTTCGTGAAGGGTCCGTTTACACCCTGTATGTTTGTGAAATCTGGGATGTTTTTAGTACAACCGCAGAAGCAACTTAATTTTTTTCATAGATTTTTCGTAAATATTATTAAATGTAAACTTATTTTTACTGCTGTTAAATTTAATACTGTGCTTGCGCAATACGGAAAAAATATGCAAAATCATTCGAAATAGCAATATTTCGAATGGTATAAAAAAAGGTTGCTAAAATTTGTTTGGGTAATGAAATTTTGTCAAAATCTTTTCGGCAAAACGGTAGGATCCCGGTTTTTATCGATTGTTCCCAACGAGTCACACTAACATGTCACAGTGTGACTCATTGGGAAAAATTGTGAATAAAAATCCCAACCAGTCACACTCTAACTCCATAGGACAACTTTTTGTGTTACTGTATGAGAATATTTTATTCCCAACGAGTCACACTCTTCACATGGTGTGTGATCCGTTGGGAATAAACACAAAAAGTTTTTTCCCAACAAAGTTTTTAATCAAATACTTTTTAACAATTTGTTTTTTTTTTTTTCACAGGCGGATTTTCAGATACCTCAAACACAAAACGCGAAACGACAACCTCATACTAGCGTGATATAAGCTGTATATACCGCATATGTATTGTTTCTATAGATAACGCGCGCCATCTGACTCCTATGTCATTGTTATAAGGTGTAAATTGCAGTGATTGACGCGCGGGTCGTGAAATTCATAACCTCTATGGCGCGAATTACACAGAAACAGCGTAAGGACGTAAGGTGCGGCGCAGGCGTGGAATTTATAAGGCAACGAAAGAACGGCGTGCCTGCGCCGTGCCGCTTGAGTGTAATTTACGACATGTCGCCTACGAACATTTTGTATGAAAATGTTTTTAAGCGGCATCATGCCTGAGCCGCGCCTTCACCTTACGCCGTTTCTGAGTAATTCGCGCCTTAGGCTGAGATATACAATGTATTAAAAAATCCTGTCCTATCCGTGAAGGTATTATTAGGTATCGAGATAAGATTCTATGTCATGTATGTAATACTTTTTGGATAGCAAGTAAAAAAAAAACCGATAAAAATTTAGTAAAATGTACCAAAATGAGAAAACTTACATGTGCGCCTATTGTTCGGTTGTGACGTCATAAATAAACAATTGACGATCGAACATACTGAAGATGTGTTGCCACGTTTGACAAGTTTGTTCGATTTTAGGGAAATTTTGGTAATGGTATATTCGTGAAAATGGCACAGAATAATACATTTTAAAATTAATTAATATTTGTATGTACTCTCATGAATATTGTATGTTTCGTATTTTATTTGTAATGTCATTTGGTATACCTATATGCCTTTCGGATCTGGCAGAGTTTTTTAACATTGTATAGGGCGAACTTAGACTTAACTCAAGTTCAAGTTAAGTACAGTACCGTTTCACTTAGACTTGAACCTTATTCGTATAAAGTAAGGTTCACTTTAGCACACACACAGCAAAACACGGCGCATATTTAACGACTAATTTTCAAAAATAGAAGCTCATCTTTTAACATCACTCCTGTAATCACCAAAGAGCTAGGCAGAGGTGTACCTCATGGTACACCCCAGTAGCGAAGAGTCAATTTTGGTAAGAGGTAAACCGGAGTACATATCTTTAATGTGATTATATTATTTGTCTATAGAATACTGACTGAGCCATTTTTCAAAAGGAATCTGGTAGGAATCGGGTTGTATGTAACCTTCGCCACTGGTATAAGTCCCGTCACGTAAAAAGAACGCTGAACGACAGTGGAGGGGATGTGTTTGCGCACGTTATACAGCCGCGTCCTGAAGTACTAAGCTATTGTTTTATAATATAAGTATAACTGTTTCATTGTAGAATCGTAACAGGTACTTTACTAGCTACTTAGTACTTTGGAAAAGGCTGGAATAAAAAATATTGAGAGTTTATTTGAGCTGTCAGCGTTCTTTTTACGTGACGGGACCTATACACCTAAGTGTCGCCAGTTATGGTTTTTCATCAAGATATTTATTTTTGCTACATTTACCGGAGAGCCGGGAGCAGAGCGTCAGCATGCTCAGTATAAGTGCCTCATTGCTAATAGTAAGTCGCTAAATATGCGCTTTCTGAGGTTGCTTGTCCATTTCAGTAGATATAATTATAGAATCTTACAAAATTCTCAACAGTCACGTTTCAGTGGATAAGGTCACTTCATCATCTGCCTAGTCAATCAACTAGTTGGTTAAAGTCCAATTAGTTGTTTGACTAGAGGTTTGGGACAAGAAAAGGGAGGCCTTTGCCCAGCAGTGGGACGCCTGAAAGATTAACAACAAAAAAAAAAATGTTTGGTTTGACTTCCAGTCTAACCTAGTGTTTAATATGGAGCTGGTTATCTGAAGTTTTCTCACAGTATCACGATACCGTCACCTTAAGAGTGAAAACCACGGGAATGCATTTTTGCTCAAATTAATTTTATTGCGTTTCTATGAAGAAAACCTCGCAACGCACATCCTGATCGGACTAATTTGTTCATTCGATACTCGTCGCTCCTTGTATGACAGTAAATGAGAACCTCGTAAATACTCGCATCTGTCAGTTTGGCGTGAATACCTTGCAACGAACGTGTCGTTTTTTATTTGAAAATAGGAGTATCTTATAGTATCGAACAGATCTGGATATAAAAGCGGGTTAAATTTCCATATTAATTATTTAAAAAAACATAAAAGACGTTGTACAAAGAGATTTAAAAGACTTATAGAGCGGACAGAGTTTATTTTTTGTTTTTTTAAAGATTTTGATGTCGGACATTTTCGATTTTGACACACGGATGTTACCTGGCAAGCGGGCGTATGACATTAGAATTTAGACAGAACGATTTGTTACTAAGTAGTAGCAAGTATTGGATTACGATTTTCTTCGTCTTGACCCGTCTATCGCCCGTAAATATTTGAATGTCTTTGACGCCGTACAAAAATTTTACAGCACGCAGTTTTTTCTTCCTCCTGAACAGTTACTTCTTTTACACTTACGAGGTTTTTACTCTAAGGCGTCGATACCTATTAGTTAGAATTCACTAAACTGCTTTACTTAAATAGATAGGCAACCTAACAATAGATTGTTTTTATTATATGTATAAGACTGTATAAATCACTTACATATCGCTAGCTAATTGAAAACCTATAAAATTAGTTCAAATAATTATTGTCTGTGGCCGAAATTTCGTTTCAATTGTTTTTTTTTTTTAATAAATGTCTTTTGTGTCTAATGTATCAAATATTTTTACGAATAGATGTGCTGTTTTTCAATAATGTTTTACATAATTTTAGAAAATAAAACTTGAATTCTAATACCGACAGATTTGTTTTTCATTTAGCTTATTTTTGTCCTGTTACACCGCAGTTATGACCGTAGACAAGTAACTTTTTACGGTTAAAGCAAGTACCACGTTTTCCGACGTGTCTTGTTAGGGCCTTCTCACACTGGCGATTTGCAAACGAGCCTGCGAGGCAAAACCGCGGGCGCGCAGCAAGCTCGCAGCAAGTATCCTCCCATATTTGTTGTTGTATCTACTTTTGTTTTCGTTTCCTGCGTCTTCGAAGTAACAAAGCTAACAGTGTTTCTTCGTCAGAATCCATTCTGTTATTGAGTGTCCGAGATCCGCGTCGCGCCCGCAGCCTCTTCACCGGCATCTTCGGCGCGCGCTCATTGCGAATTCGAGGCCATAATAAAAATGCTATAACCATAGATAGAAATAGTTCCACAATAATAGTTTTTTAAAAGTTTGCAGCAGTTGGTGTCCGGAGGACAAACTTTCTCTTACGATATTTTTTAAATAATTTTTGTACATAATTCATCATCATCATCATCATTTCATCAGAAAGACGTCCACTGCTGGACATAGGCCTCCCCCAAGTCCCGCCATATTGACCGGTCCTGTGCGACTCGCAACCAGCGGATCCCTGCAACATTCATCGGTCCACCTAGTGGGAGACCTTCCAACGCAACTTTCTTCATTGCCCTTTGGGTGACTTTAAGCCTTCTGATGAAGCCCATTGTGAGCGACCACGTTTCGGTCCCGTATGTAATCACTGGCAACACACACTGGTCATAGACTTTCGTCTTGAGACACTGCGGTAAGGTGGACGAGAAGATACCGCGCAACTTCCTGAACACGGCTGCCCAGCCGAGTCGGATTCGACGATTGACCTCTTTTCGAATTTAGACCTACCTAACTGGACCGTTCGTCCCAGGTAGACATAAATGTCTACAACTACACTGCTCATAATTAATATGAATGAATTATAAGTCAGTATTAAACAAAAACAAATTAAATTTTATTATATATTAATATATATGTCAACCAATTACACATTAGCTCCATAATATAATATCCTCCCTACGCAAAAAGTTGTGGCCAGTCCTTTTACAACACAATTTATTATACAACCAATAACACACGGTTATACATTTTTTTTACAATAATTTTACTCCATGTGCGTTTTCCTAAGCCAACACTGAAGATCTCTTAGGCAGTCGAGTGTTGGGTGCGCCGCTCACCCATCGGCCCTCGACCTTCCGCCTGGTCGAACGGATCTCTACCACCGGCCGGCTGCTCAGCGCGTTGCCTAGCTCGCTGATTATGTTGTATGTTAGGTTTGGTCGGATTATCTACGAGAATAATAATTGATTGGTCTAAAGAATTCAGTGTTACAGTTATTTTTTCACTTATGAATTAAAGAAATACTAAGCAATACAATTCTAGTGGAAAAGGTCACCTGTATGCTATACCCCACTGACAATTTCTTTGCGTACTCAAAATTGATTTTCATGAAGTTTTCAAAGGTGAGGATACTCAATACTCAATTTATTTGTTGCTTCCACAAGTGTACTTAGATGGTAGGTTTTACAAAGTTATGATCATTGTGGACCCTGTCGGGCACTGCAAAAGTAGGATTGATATATATAAAGGGTGTAAAAAGACCCTTAACGAAGCCGAAAGGCACTTGTTCTCCTCGTCATCGTGATCATTTTTTTGTTCTGGACTATACCTGGGAACCTTCTAGTTACGGAGATATTGGGGGTCAAAGTTCCAATTTTTTCACAAGTTTTTTTTTAAATACTACTTTTTAAGGTTCTAACTTTACTCCAATTACCTCCATGGTCCGTTTACTATTCAAAGCATCCATCAGCAATAAGTTTTGAGCGCATTATATTGAGTTTTACCGTAAAATGTGATTTTTGACCCCAAAAAAAAATTTCGTTTCCCAGCAAAAATTTTTGCGTAAAGTTACTTAGTTTGATGTACAGAATGCTTGGTTGACGGCTTGGTGAAGGGTCTATTTACACCCCGTATATATATAGATAGGATTGTGTGGTGAAGGACACAGATAACGGAGGTGACGTTACGTATGAAGCACTCACCCTGCCAAAGACAACGCTCCGCAAATCTAACTGTGGCAGCGGCTTGAATGTGATGTTGAAGATCCCGCACATCTCATCGTCTGCTGTTACACGCATTGACAGCAAACCTTTGACAGAATTAAGTGGTTAACTTATTAACATCCTTACTAGTATTATAAATGCGAAAGTAAGTTTGTTTGTTACCTTTTCACGCCTAAAGCACTGAACCGATCATCCTGAAATTTTGCATATATACGTTGTTGTGTGTACGTGTAACCGCGGGGTACCTTTAATCCCGAGGAAAACTAAATAACAGATAATAGATGGCGCCACGTGTCTTTGCAATCAGAGTACAATAGTAATTCGGGTGAATTGATTGTCAAATTCTAAATTAACGGGATCGAAGTCGCGGGCAAAAGCTAGTAATTTATATGTGGGTCTATTGAGATCAGTTAGTGAGAATGCTACAAGCTTATACGTGGTAGAAGGGACACCGACGCCAAAACGGTTACCGCGTATTCAGTACATCATTCTGAATCCCCCCCACATTTCACCCCCACACGTTACTAAATAAAAACAGCTGTTTCCTACAAAATTGGCAATAACCTACACGGTCAAAATTTATGGAACAGCAGAAAAAAAAAACCGATGATTTTCTATGTGGAGGTGGTTTTAGAGGAGCTCGTGGCTAAATAATAACCGCCGGTCGGATCATCTTTAGGTTAAGCCGTGCTTGCCTAAGTTGGTCTGTGGATGGGTGATCACCCATTACATACCGAATTTCCTCCGTGCCTCGGAAAGCACGTTAAGCCGTTGTTCCCGGCTGTCATTTGGTGTCCCAAAAAGTCTGTCAACCAGTCTTATCAAGGGGTATCGAATTGCCTACTACTAACTGGGTTGTGGAGGTCAGATAGACCGTCGCTCCATGTAAAATACTGGTATTCAGCTGCATCCGGATAGACTGGAAGCTGACTCTAACATAGTTGGAAAAACGCTAGGCAGATGATGTGGGGGTGGGTTTAGAAGTATGTACTTAATACGTGGGAACCGTGTTCCTTCCACCTCGTATACATACATAGGCTGCTAAAATCGTAACCATTTCTGGCTTTTCCACAGTCGGGTAAAACATGGAATGCTCTCACACTGCAGCTGCACTGAGAGTGTTGTCGCAGGGAGCATGCAGACAGCAGTGTAGTGAGTCGCTTGCGTAAAGTTTTTAAAGGTCTTCCCCATTACCAGGCATAGAATGTGGGTAGTGATAATTCTCAGCGCCGATGGGTATCTCCCGGCCGCTTTGCGCGTAGCATCCGAAGCCGTTGTTGTAGATCACATCACCGCCACTCCAATACAAGTGGGGAATTTTCCTAGAGAGTAGAGCAAATTGTTTATGTACGTATCTATAATGGGTGTAACAAGACTCTTAAAGAAGCCGAAAGATACTTGTTCTCCTCGTCATTGCGATAAGTTTTTGTTCTACACCAAACCTGGGAACCTTCTAGTTACGGAGATACTTGTGCAAAGTTCCAACTTTTTCACAAGTTTTCTTTTAAATACATGTTTTTAAAGTGAGATTTTTAAACACCTCCATGACCCCCGTACTATTCAATCCATACATCAGCACAATGTTTTGAGTGCGCTACATTGAATCCTACCGTAAAACGTGATTTTTCAAAAAAAAAAATGAAAGTCGTTTCCCAGCAATAATTTTTGCGTATAGTTACTTAGTTTGATTTACAGAATGCATAGTTGACGGCTTCGTGAAGAGTCCGTTTACACCCTGTATGTTGTACGAGAGCTCTTGAACGAGCTCACCCGTAGAAGTTATGCTACCACACTCATTTCTAAAGCCTACACCGGAGACCTGCTGTGTTCTGGGGGTCTACTCTCTAAGCACGAAACCCGTATGTTCAGCCGAAGTTACGGGCGTTTCGTACTCTGTAGCACCTACTGACATATTAAGATTAGTTCGGGGCCCGAACTAAGAATGAATGAAAACTCGATTTGACAGTTGTACCCTACTCCCGATGTGTTTTTGCCCGTCCGAAATGTTGAGTTTGGCACTTGCTTAGACGGATCGTTATGTCATTTGATACGACATCAAAATAGTTATCGTGCTGTCGACGAAGGTATTTTTGTTTTCGAAAATTAATACAATTACTTCTTTTTAATACTCGAAGAAGCTCTACAAGAAGAGAGGAGGCGACGCTGATTCTACTTGCGCCAAAACTTCCGGTCGCGTATTCCCGATGTGGAGTTCAAAGGGCTCACACGGAATCATTTGAAGATTTGTGTGAGGATCTATTACCTACTTTGCCTCAACACGCGACGAAATGGTGTTGATCTAAGAATGGTTTGATTCAAGAATTAACGACTAAGGCTAAGTGCTCATTTATGGAGACGCGGCGCATCGGGCGGCGCGGCCCGCTTTCAATTCAAACATTTATGGCGATATATGAGAGCGTTTACGGAGAAGCGTTTTTACGCGCGTTTGCTTGAAATGCAGCGTTGCCCGCCGATTACGCGCAAATAGGAACATATGGCAGATGACACCGCCGCGTCGCACGCGGCGTTCGCTGCGGCGGTGCACTCCCCGCGTCTTCGTAAACAACATCGTAAATTGCCATATGTTTGTGTTTGGGCGTGTGATAACGCGGTCGCGTCGCGGCGCGCTCTTCGTAAACGGAAAAAACGCGCACCGCGCCACGCGACGCCCCGCGCAACGCGCCGCGTCTCCGTAAATGGGCACTACCGGTATTGAAAATTCTGCAAATTAATGAGTTGTATTACCAATCTGTCCTATTTACTGTTGTGTTTGTTTACTTTTAGATCCTTGCTGCTTTTGCGCCCAACAAATTGTTTATTTTGCTTACAGTACATAATGGGTGTTGGGACTGGCGGAAGATTGTGATATAAGTAAAGAAAAGATTTCCACAATAAAAGCATTATTTTTTTGAACAAAATATTGTTTTATTTGGCACCAATCAAATTCAGTCACTTTTATTTTCAGGCATCAAGGCCCTTAGATTCAATACACAAAATAATCTGATAAGTTCAATAATAAGCTAATACATATCGGTCACATTTACAAAAAACTACGTTTATACGTTTGGTCGGCCAAGTATAATTGCATTGAGTCGAGCCGTAGAGGTGCCATATAGACTTCCGCGAAAACACCGAAACACGACACCCTGCGGCCAAAATTCCTGTATAAAAGTCTCGAGATAGTGTGTTGGGACCCGCACAATAAAAGACTTGAAATTAATCTTGTGGCGAGACTAAACCTCTCTACTGTCTGGGTGAACTTGGTCTTGTTCCTTATATACTCCACGTCCTCCTCTGGCGTCGTGTTGTGGTGTAGACGGGACACGTACAGCTGCGTTGATGGAAGACCGGGACGCAGCAACATGTACGGATCTGTCAATGCGTTACCGCACTGATTGCGAGTAGGAAGGCTTCTTCTTCTTTTCCACACGAACGAAGCCTTCTTCATCAGCCTGTCCTCGGCTTGTTCCGAGGGCAACGAGCTTTGAACTTGCTTGGAGGGCCCCTGCCACTGGGTACCCCTGGTGTGTTTTGGTTGCCGCTGATATTTTGCGAGTCGTTGTTTTCACTCATAAAATTAAGGAGTGCCTCTATCTATTTGAGCGCGTGAGTTGCTGCTGGAGCGGTTGAGGCCATTTTACAATTTATTACGGAAAGTTCCCGCGTCGTATAATAATGCGAATTATATAAATTATTGTGAATAACTGACATTTCATTTGAAAGTTGCCGTCAAAAGAAAGGAAGGCAAAGGTATTGTCAGGATAAAGCCACAATTCGGACAAAAATGGCAAAAATTGTTCAATTCTATTTTAATAAGACATAATAAAATGTATATTGTTAAAAATGTGGTCATTTTTAACAATAACAATTATATTTTTTTGTATAAAAACTTGAAAACCACGAAGTAAGTAAACCGGTAATCAACCGATAAAATAGCGCAACTCTATCGCCATGCATCATTCGTTCACGAATATTGTCTATGATTCCGTTCGACAGTCATGAATCCGTAATCAATAGAGAGTAGGGTTTAGTCCGTATTTACGGACTACGTTCGGACGGGTCCGTATTTTCGTTGACGGACTTAGAGAGTAGACCTCCTGGTTTGAAGATTATACTGCTGTTATTACTGACACAATATCCTGTCATATCGCTGCAACGCCAGAAGCGGTATACCTAAGTATCTCTAATATTGCAACTATAAGCAGGGGTCAGGCGGTGACCATCCGTTTGTTGTCGTATATTAACCACTATGCTCGACAAGATTTTGACACATGACACACCAGCTGAATCGGCGGGGAGATGTGAATTGTCATGAAATTCAAGAATTTTCGCGAACTTTCAGCATACGATTTTTTAATGTAAAATATGTCGCGGAAGCTGTTTAATACTATAAGTTTATGGTTAATATCGGGTAAGGTTTAGAATCGCGTCCTCCGAATTGGTAGGTGTGGGAGGTGGGAGGGTGAGGGAGGGGAGTTGTTTAGTCACCCCCCACTTCCCTCCCCTGCCGGAGGCGCATAGTTTTTTTTTTATAAATTTTTTAAAATCTCAATTTGGTGTTATGATTGCTTAATGTTTTTGACATTATAAACCTGATTTATAGGGGAGAGAGTTGAGTTAGTTATTGCCAGTCAACGTGGCGCAGTCGAGGGAAGCCAGGTCGACGGAGCCCCGCTTCGCGGGGCTCCTACTTCTGAATGGTTTACAAAAAAAATAACCTCGAAGGGAATGGCGGGGTCTATTCGCTCGCTTCGCTCGCTCACTCGACCCCGCCATCCCCTTCTAACCTAACCTGTCCGAGTCGGGGTGCCCCAGGTCCCGGCTCGCTTCACTCGCTCTTGCACTCAATGAAACACGAAAATATTGACTTTTATAATTACTTGAATTTATAAACATAATTTATAGCTTGCACGATTTTTAAAAAAGGATCTTTTCGATATTTCATTCAAAATCATATATTTTACGCATTTTGAGATGATTTTGACAGATGTAACGTCAAAAACGTTAGACTTTAGTTAAATATTCGTCCCGTTTCACGTTTAGTTAGTCATTTACCAATATTTTGAGAAAATAATTTTAAATATTTCCGGCAGCTAAAATCGCATGGGGGCGCTTCAGATAAACCCCCTTGACCCCCCCACAGTGACAGAATCCTCGAATTCAGAGGACGCGATTCTAAACCCAACCCTTAATATCTCCAATAACGTGTTGATATCAGTAAAACGGCGTCAGTCTATTTCCAAATATGTGTAAATTACGTACCGCTAGACCCTTCCAAAAAATAGGTAACTTAGTTGCGCTGGAAATAATGTACATAGAAAAGTTCTCGTTTGCTAAAAAAACTCAAAAGGGCAAAATAAAGACAGTAACAAACTATCTGCGTTCTTATTTTTACCATTATTCATACATAATTTCATAAAAAACACGATCAAAGTCTTGACAAATATAACTAAAAAGTCTTAGTGCTGACCGTAAACCCAAAGTTCATCATTCGATTAAAAAGTTGGATTCAGCCTAATCGATACTCGAATTGAAATCAAGTTTGAAAAAAAGAGTTGAAACGGAATAAAAACTCTTTGGTATAATTTCAAAAAATTATTTAAATTTTAAATTAACTTTTTCAAGCTATCTGTTTACATAATTTCATTTAGTAATTATTCGATGTTTTTGGTTGACTTCAAGAGAAGGAGACTTATAAATGATAAGAAACACAAAAATGTGTAATCACAAAAAAAAAATGCTTCTAAATAAACATTCTGATGATTATCTTTCTTTTAAAAACTTATAGATAGTCTCCTAACTTTCCGTTGAACTAGTAGCGTGGGATTTGGCAAGAAATAAAGTCTAACAGTTCAAGCAAATAAAAAATCTGGAAATGGATTGATTTTCAATTGTACATAAATACGCACGGTTGCGTTTTTTTTTTGTTTCAAAATTTAAATTAGGAATGCGCTCGCATTTCACATTTATTCTTACTTTATAAGTGTAATAATTTACTATTATCATTTATTGCGAATTTTGTTTTGAAATATCTGAAGGTTTGATATAGAATCTTGGTAAAAAAAATTAGTTTGATCCGCAAAAGATATATAAATTGTTGGCAGCGTATTGTCGGTTGGGTTATTGTGTTAGATTAGGACAAACTTTTTTTCTTGTTTAGCCTATTCTTTACCACTGTTGAGCAAAAGCCTCTTCCATTCCTGTCCTACTCTGTCGGTGATTTGCCTTCTCTGGCCAATCAGCCAAGAACGAGTCTAAATCGACACGCCAGCGTTTCTTGGGCCTGCCTCGGTAACGATGACCGACAAACTTATTGTCTTTTATTTCGCAATCGGCAATTCATAGGCCGTATCCTAAAGAAACGTTAGTTTATTCTTTGAAAGCGGTTCACTATCCACTCTAAAAACGTCTTTTACAACTTCAAAGTTCAGGTTATCCATCATAGGCCGTGGGCCGTGTCACTTGAGTGAAGCCGTGAACAGCTATGCGACAGAACCCTCATGGCCAGAGCCCTACTCGCATTTGTAGTTTTCTTAGAAATATAATTTCATATCTAGTTTTTTGGGTTGCAACTAAACCAAGCTCATTAAGTATTAAAAATATACACCATTAAAAGTATTAGTCGGAGAAGGCAAAAGATAAAGAAAATTGGAATGCCATGGGGAGGCCTTTGCCCTTTTGAGAAAGAACAGGATGATAAAAGAAGTATTTGTAAGTGGTGAATCCCACAATAACCAATCCAACCTAACACAATTACTCAACCAAACTAAACCCAATTTTGTAGACTAAATAAAATTCATCTTGGGAACAAAATAAATTTTTACTGTGCCTAAGATAAGTATATAAGATGGGGCATTCTATATCCAACCGACCAACAACAATAAAAAATAAAATTAAGAAGTCATTAAAAAAAAAAAACTTATTTCGGAATATTTAATTTTGCCGTATTCTGTACATTTCTGATACCGCATCACTATATTATGCTATTGACCGTTGAGGAGTGTCCTCATGAAAAGACAATCCTAGCTGTAGGTCAAATACGATACAAATTAGGTTTATTCATCAAAATTGAACGCGTATCTATACAAAGTTTCGTGTCTGGGCTATTAACCATTGAGGAGTTCCCTCGTGAGAAGGCGATTTTGGCTGCAGGATGAGATCATTATAGAAATCATGAATATTCGTCAAATATGAACGCGCATACAAATTTCCGTATCCGTGCTATTAACTGTTAAGGAGTTCGCTCATGAGAAGACGATCCTGGTTGCAGGATGAAGTCATGAAAGAAATCATCTATATCTATCAAAATTAAAAGCGTATACAAAGTTTCGTGTCCGCGCTATTAACCGTTGAGGAGTTCTGTCGCGAGGAGACGATCCTGTCTGCAAGACTAATAGTAATGTTTGTCATAAAAATGTATTGTCACCAGAACCAAAGGCATGTGCAAAATTTCAGCTCAATCAGTATAGGGGAACTGGTTTGAAATTCAGTTGCAAGATTTGACCAATACTTACTAACACGGGAAGTTAAATAAAAGCATATTTATATAATATAAAAAAATACTATAAATTATCTAGTAAAATACAATGTAATTTGAACAGCGAATGCGTTCATAACTTAAATTTTTATTTGAAAAAAAAATGGCGCGAATTTAGCCATAGATCAGTCTGTGCTGTTTGTTGTTTCGGTTTTAGTACCTACCTATAATGTACGAAAAACTATTAAAATTACCATTTTAGAGCTTAAAAAATATTATTGCATTTAATTATTGTATTTTAAGCTTAAAACAAAATTATTTTAATTTCCATCTATCGATTTCTTAAATTCCTTAATTTAATTTCTCGATTTACTCGAAATTTACAAAAAACGAATCGATTGAAATAATCGCATCCATAAAACGCAGCAATTAAAAAAAAAATTGCCGTCTATTTCGATTACAAATTGAGGAGTGGTAATGAATATTACGAGTTATTGGTCCCGTATTAGTAAATTACGCTAAGATCTGGGCATTTTCACGTTGTTTATAATATTTGGAATGATATTTGTCATATTTGTTATCGAATCTGTTCGCGTCTGTGTGATGTAATGTGAAAAATAAAAATGTAAACACGCACGATTGGCGCGAAACTTCGACTTTAGATATCAAAATTCATCGTTACCACTGCTTATTTAAATTGAACTATGGATTAATTCGTCACATAATTTAATGACGAGTTAATCATTCTCAACATACATAGTGGAGCTTGGATGTCCGAAAACCACAATTTTTATGATTTTTAGCCTCGGCCGGCACTGCCGTCAAAATGGCGATGACCGTATTTACGCACTTGGATTTTATAAGGATAAATTAAGAAACTTGCGCGCTACATACTGAAGTTTTAATGGCGATGTCATATGAACTTTTTATCCAACTCTCTTAATTAACGCACACTCATAGTATTTGATAATCAGAATATTAAATATTTACATAAATAATGAGGATGACGGATGACTTAAACGCAGACCCCTTCGGGGGTATCTACCGAGCCGGCGGAGGTTTATGTGTCAGACCCCCGAAGGGGTACGTACCGAACTTTATGGTTAAACTACGCTTGGTGTGAAAGAAATCCTAAGTAGCTAACCAAAAAATTTAATCAAAAAGCCAATTCAAAATCAAAATATTCAGTTCCTCTGCCGTGATGTTGAAGGTACATTCGTTGTGGTCTCCCCCCGCCCCTCCTGTGAAAACTGGTTCACCGCTAAGCAGTACTTCTCCGAATGGTAGGTCCTAGAGATCTGTGACAGTAACGGACTGCCATGGGGAGAGTTCAGCCACAGTGATGCACTGCCCGTCTGCCCGACCATAGCAATAAAAGCTATTAGCATCCTCGTATTGAGTAGACCACGTTGTATGTGCGGCTGCTTAAGCAACGTTTGCAGGATTAAACCATCAGGTAGGCCGTTAATGAGTTCGAAGATACTAGAACCTCTTTCTCCGATTAAGTAAGATGCAGCAGCTGGGACATTACAGCCAGTATTACGCAGCGCTCTGTCGGCCTCCTCGTGAGTAAACCCAAGGTCTTTCAACGTCCCAATGGATTCGGGACTCGGTGGTTCAGCAATGTGGTTCCTCCATTCGCGGAATTTTTCCAAGAATCGTTGTAGATGTTCCGCTCGACGGTACATCTCATTCCCTTCTGTTTTGTCCTCTCCAGGAGTTTCGTCTACCGCTGTGTAATCTGTAACGTTGAGTCTCGCAGCTATATCTGCGGGAGTAATGACCTGGATGACAGCTGGTTGTAGGCGCTGTGGCTCCTCTAAAGCTGCCGTTAGTTGCGCTAGCGTCATTTCGTAGTTCCTACCAGACGCGGCGAGTCGAGCCCCGGCCTCGATCAAAGATATCAAAATCTTCCTTAATTCATAGGAAAGTTCGTTGGTAGATAAAAGAGACTGGAGATTCGGCTGTCGTATAGCGTTTGAAGGCGTTGGTAAAGAAGCTGTGGCGGCAGCGATGGTTCCATGTTGAGGTGCTCTGACCGTACCAAGGTCCCATAAAGTCCCAGCTTCTGGCAGGCGCCTTTCAACGAGTAGCAGCTCTTCTTGCATCATAATCTGTTCCTGTGACAGCGTCAGGAAGTCATGTAGTGTAGTGGTGTCATAAACTCGGACGATTTTGTACCGGCTCGAACCTGTCTCCCCCGTTGGGTAGAAAAAGTCGATGGCACGGTTCTTGACTTCCTCAATAAGGGTATCTTCGGAGAAATAGGATGTAAACGTTTGCCCCTCGGGGCTGACGACTTTGATGAAGATCTCGTTAACCCCGGTCACGCCGGAGTCGGGCACTAACATCTTTCAACACTTCTTCATCCAAGTTCTCCAGTCCCGAGAGATCGATGACCCTCACAGAAATCAGGATGAGAAATAATATTATGCTGCTAAAAAAAGTTGCGAGACACCAAACGAGTTTGAGCATAATTTTGGCATTTTGTTTACAATTTTGGCAGAATTTTGACGCATGGCGTTTGTTTTTAAACGTGTTTTTGGAAACGGTTTTGTTATGTGTAAAAAGGTTTTAACCAAAGTAGGTTTTATTTTATCATGTCCACAGGCCACGACGCTATTGGCAAAAGGAGTTCTCTGGGATCACAAGATTGAGTCTTTCTCAAACGTGTGGTGAGTGCCTAACCTTGTGTCACAGTTTGTATGCCGCCCATGGACCTCTAACTTGGCTTTACATGCCGTCGAAAAATATCTCTCAGGCAGTCTGGTTCCTCACGATGTTTTCCTTCACCGAAGCAAGTGGTTATTATAAAAATACGCACATGAATCAGGGTTGCGTGTCTTGGGACCTATCACTACTTATAAGATTTAATTGCATTTTCAACAACATCCAACCCAAACCTATAACGGTATATTGGCGTGTGTCGTGTGTCCTGAGGATGCCTCGTGGGCAAACACGTGTCGAGTTTAGGTTAAGTTAGTTACCTGAAGAAGCAAGTATTAACGTAGCCATGGCCGACGGAGTCTCCATCCACCAGCTCTAGGAACAGGCGGCAAGTTTTTGGACATATGTCAGTGAATAGTTCCACGCATATCTCACCCACCACTGCGCCGTCTTGCAAGCCCAGTTTTAGGTACACCCTATGATGAACATCCCCGATCATACTTCAAGAATTAACAGTATTATAAGCCGACCGCTTTAAAGAGTCCTTTTTTTTCGGATGGGAAGTCATCAAATGACCCCTCCCGCTCTGGGCGGAGTGGAAAGGAGTGTCAGACTTTTACTGACTAAAACCCATCCATGTTCCTTCTTTACCCTTTGTGTTCCAGGGCCGCAGTATCTCATTCGAACAGTCCCACAAGAGTCCTCGCGAAGGTATCAATTTAAATGGAATATTCTGAATATATTTTATTGGTTCAATTAGTATCTTAATAGGTAACTACGTGGATTATGGTTATTTTAAAGCAAATAACCTGTGGGATATTGTTAGGAGTTTATGGACGCTTAATGTGCCTTTGATGGGGCAAGGCGGAGGACTCATTAAAGCGATCGGTCTATAGTACTGAGTAGTATTTATAATTATGACCTAGTGCAGAAATTACAGTATAAAACTTAGGCCATTTTCAGTAACGTGAAAGTCCTGTGTTCTCCTGTTGGTCTAAATATTTTAGCCGGTTCATTATATCCCAGTCCTGTACAAAACTCGCAATTACGTGCAACACCGCGTTTTTGAAGTGAAACTTCTTTACGCACGCTTGACTTGGGGAGTAAGGTGGCGAACGCGTGACGTAAGCGTTACGAAAAGTGTGATCGGGCGAGGCGAACGGGAATTGAGTGGGGGATATAAGCAAGAGACAGCAGTGTGCGCGCACATTTTCTTTCTCTTTTCCTCTCATAGCCAAATACGTTCCGTATATCTAAGCACATTTCAGAAGTTTCACTTCAGTCGTGTGGTCATAAGCACACTCGTTTTTTTTTTTAATACTCGCTTTGGGCCACAACTCGCCGATGTAAAGGGATGATGCGGCCCAGGGTGGCTCACGCGTGCCTAGAAGAAACAGATTCGCTCGAACTATTATCTAACAATCGCGATATTTCTTTTTAAAAGCATCCAGTCATCCACGCCTTAACGACGTCCTACCTGGGACTGTATTATCGTCCCTTACAAAAGTGTTAGTCCAATCTTATTTCAATGTGGAAAAGAGATGAACTATAAAGGTCTACTAGCTGCATCCCTTCCCCATACTGAAGTGCCTAAGGCAATTTTTTTTTATATCAGCCTGCTCTGTCCCACTGCTGGGCAAAGGCCTCCCCCATGGCTTTCCAATCCTGTTTACAAATTGGCCCTCTCCAACTAATCCGTTAAGAATGAGTCCAGATCATCACGCCAGTGTTTCATGTGCCTGCGTTGGTTACGACAACCGTCTTCAGGCACCCACTGTGTAACTATCTTCGCCCATCTGTCCGGCTTCATTCTAGAAACGTGACTCGCCTAGTCCCATTTTAGCTTCGCGGACTTATTGCCAACATCGGCGATGCCTGTTTTAAACCTGTGTTAACACTCTCCCTGCCATGGGAACCGCTGGCGACCCCCAAAAAATTTTGTTCAGCAGGCCAAAGCACGAGGAGTATCACATTTTCCATAACAGCACGCCACTAGTAGTAAAAATCATTTGAATTGGGGAGGTCAGGGCGGATCCCACGGCGTCTTGAAAGATTTTTTTTTGGACCCGCCGGCGGCTCTCACAGCCTCTTGTAATCTTTTAACTTTTGACTCACGGCGTTCACAATCAGCAAATTTGGGACCCGCCGGCGACCTCCATGGCCTCCAGAACTTAAAAAGCTTTATATATTGTCGGCAGGGAGAGTGTTAAGGTGTAGCGCATTCGATTGGAGATTCGTATATTTAGAATGCTACGTTCCAACGCTCTTTGCTAAAATAATACCTGATTTAAAAGTTGGAGTTGCTAGGTAAGTGTATAAAGCATATAACTAGCTCAAACATTTTCACCGTACCTAGGTCGCTTCACATCCGGTTTAGCCTGAAAAGCCAGGTCCTCCATCTCCTCATGAGGCACGGGTGGGAACAGCACGAACGTGGCGCTCGATTGGTCTACGATCTTGCGTTTATTTCGGTTCCAGTCGCGGTTCAGCTCTGCTGTCGTGCGAACACGCGCATTCTGAATGGCGGCAATTAGGAATTGAAAGCTTTTATTGCAGTATTTTTTTTAATTAAACACACCTATCAGGTCTCATCATTATAGCCAACATTTTAGCCCAGAATTACCCACTATTGGGTTTAAGCCTCGTCTTTGTTCCGCCAGCCCAGTAGGCACTACGTGTCCCGGGCTCGATTCCTGCACGGAAGTAATATTTGTATGGCCTCAGTGCAGCAGTGGGCAGTTCAGTGGTTCTCAGTCCGGCAGTTTTTGTACGTGACTTTACACGTTTGTAAACGCAACCCACGATACAGGAGAAATTTGTAGAGTGACTTTGACGATATCGTCAACTCTTGGTTTATTTGGTCCTGCTGCTGGGCAAAGGCCTTCTAGTATTTTAATAGGAAATCATTGTACTGAAACCTTGCATCAGACTATTTAGCTGCATCTATTAGACTGGAAGTCGACTTCCAGTCAACTATTCGTAGATGTCTGGATCTCCACAACCAAGTTATTGAGTATCACGATACCAGCTGGTAAGACTGCTTGTCAAATTATGGCTACCTTTGGAGACACACGCCTTACTGAAACATACTTACTGTGTTCACTATTCGTTTATACAGCGCTAGATTGTCTCTTTGCACTGTTCTGAGGAAGTCAACTCTATCTTGATAATACTGCATGATGGGAACTGGTTCCTTATGCCAACGACAGTCCACACGGCCCTGTGAAGCACACAGAACACCATCATAATCGTCCACATCGCAGCAGAGATAGCCTAGTGGTGCGACCGTCGGACTGCCATGTCGTAGGTCTCGAGTTCGAACCCAAGACACACACCTCTGTTTTAACCCCCAACACAAAAAGAGGGGTGTTATTCGGATTCATGTACGTATTTTATAGTAATCACTTGCTTCGGTAAAAGAAACATCGTGAGGAAACTTAACCAGCATGCCTGAGAGATATTTCTCGACGGCATGTAAAGCCACGTCAGAGGCCCATGGGCGGCATATAAACTCTGACACCAGGTTAGGGACTAACCACACGAAAAAGACCAGCCAGTTAGTACTGGCTAATACGATACCCCTTGGTAAGACTGGTTGTCAGACTTTTGGGGCCACTGACTACCTAACGACTGTCAAAGATCTACAAATGACACCCGGGACCAACGGCTTAACGTGCTTTCGAGGCACGGAGGAAACTCGGTATGTAATGGGTGGTCACCCATCCACAGACCAAACTAGGCAAGCACGGCTTAACCTGAAGATCGACCCGAGCGGCTGTTATTATTTAGCCACGAGCTCCTCCGACCTTTACAACAGTTACCGTGTAATATTTTAGCAAATAGAAAGATTTCTCACCCCCATGAATTGCGCTCGCTTGATACACATCAGAAGATGTATGTTCTGCATATTCAGAGCATAAAATCGGTGCCGCCAGTCTTGCAAATTGTGCATGTTTCTATCAGGGTTGTAGCGTGGCGGGGACGAGTCTACCCTCGGTAGGACGTGGGCATACTGAAAAGTTAGCAGGTGAAAAATGACATTTATGAGAGGAGGTTTCAGGGGAACTTAAACAATGGGTCTGATTATCGTAAATATGATTGTATATAGTTTATTTCACACAACAGTAAATTAAAATAGTTCGGAAATTAAGGTAATTCGCGGACAATATGGGCGCGTGGCGTCACGACTGACTTGCGCGGGGAGTTGAGAAATGCATGCACAAGCGGGTTGCGCGTAAGCAAGCAGCGGACTGGCGAAGCGACGCCGCGCGCCGCGCGCATCGGTCACCCGCTTGCAACGGCCACGCGGGAAAGAGATAGCGATATATCTTATTATGAATATCGCAGAGGCACGCGACCGCGGGACGCTCTTATTGGTCGACCTGGTGGACTCTGGGTTGCTATACATTATTAATTAATGTCAAATTAAGGGTCCAAGAGCTGGTGCTGCTTGCAAAGAGAAGACCTAAGTCCCAGAAGTTATCGAACATCCTAATCCTAACTAATATTATAAATGCGAAAGTAAGTTTGTTTGTTACTTTTTCACGCCTAAACCACTGAACCGATCATCCTGAAATTTAACATATACATTGTCAGGTGTATAGAAACGGACATAGGGTACATTTCATCAAAAAAGGCCTGTTCCTGAGGAAAACAACAATAACGCCACGTGTCTTTCGAATCATGATTGAATTATATTATTACAAGCAGAGTACAAGTACTAAATTAACGCGAGCGAAGCCGCGGGCCAAAGCTAGTTAATTATACACTGACTATGAAGGAGAGGCCGCTAGAACGGGCGCGAGTGTTGGTCATGACGCTTGCTCAGTGCTTGTGGTTAATTTCCTGCAGTAGTTCAGTATCAATCATCTTTATCATCTGCCTAGCCTTTTCCCAACTATGTTGGGGTCGGCTTCCAGTCTAACTGGACGGAGCTGAATACCAGTGTTATAATGGAGCGGCTGCCTAATCTGACCTCCACAACCGAGTTAGTACTGGTTAATACGATACCCCTTGGTGAGACTGGTTGTCAGACTTTCGCGACACATGACTTCCTCTCAGGGGCGTACCAATCGAAAATGGCGCCTAGGGCACGCACCATAGTTGCGCCCCTTCGTAAATTATCTTAAAATAAAAAACTGATATCGAAATTAGTTCTCTTCTCGTTCTACATTGAGCAAAGCTAGGTCACATAACCTTTCTTGACCCATTGGAGCCCTCAAATAAGAAAGCATTAATTTCAGCTTAATAAAAGATCGCTCACAACTTGCGATGGATACTGTTGTAAGCAGAATTTGAATAGAAATGCGCAGATTTGGAAATACGCTTTCATCCCCATACTGCACAATAAATTCAAGTAGCTCTTCAGATTTCTTCAGGTTAACGTTTTTTCCTGTCGATTTTAGCATTCAAACTCCAATATATTATTATTTTCCTTTACATTTATTTTTAAACCTTCGCAGTTGTCAGTGTAACACTCTCTCTATCTAGCAGAAATCCAAATCTGGCGTCAGTTTCATGCAAAAGAGTAAACATTTCACATTCACACACAATGCGATCCAGCGATCCCTTCATTACTTGTTCTATCTTCTTTAACGGTCAACTTTGCGTCCGATGCACTCTCTCCAGCCAAACATGTTTTTCGCCTTCGACGCCTTTTCGTGGCTACATCCCATTCCTGGCAAAGATTGAATACTCTTTTTAATGCCTCATTTACTAATCTCTCCCTTTCATATGAAAAATTGTCTCGCAGGACTTTTATGTCCAAGGCAGCATTATGGAAATTCATACTTGGCTCCTGGTGTCGTTTTTGGATAGGGTCAATGGACGCGAATACATCGTTCCAGAACCCTTACGACGTCAGAAAATCGTAGGATAACATGCGATTATGAAGAAGTCTGGTCTCACTTAGAAGCTAGGAACATCAAAAGAATTTCAATAGTTTCGAAAAACGTGACCATAACAGTGTCTGGCTTGGCTGCATGTTACACCGACCAAATTTAGTGAATGATTATCGGAATTCACAAATATTACCAGATTATTCTTTTCGCTTATTCTTTGGCGAACTTCAGTTCGGTGCCCAGCCATCACAGAAGCGTTGTCATATAACATTGCGAACGACAATCCTGTAGATCCATGTCGTCTTTTCTCAGCTGTTTAAGTATTTCGAACACTAAACTTCCAGCGTCCTTTTGAATTATCTGGATGAAATTTAGAAAGGACTCTCTAAATGCAGGCAGATTTTTTCTCGAAATCAACTTCTACATAATATGTATCTCACTACTTCTGACATCTTCTCACGATGTGCCAGATCAGGAGTCGACTCAAATATGAGACCTTAGCATTTTGATTTTAAAATTTAATAATTGGCGATTTTTGCGCCCCCCTTCGAAAGGCGCCCAGGGCACGTGCCCTACTTGCCCCACCCAAGATACGCCTCTGCTTCCTCTACTAATGTCAAAGATCTGACTGGGCTGTCATTTGTCAGCCAGGACCAACTGCTTAACGTGCTTTCCGAGGCACGGAGGTAACTCAATACAACAACTACCCAACAACTCCACTCGGTATGCAATGTGGTGGTCACCCATTTATTAACCAACCTAGGCAAGCACGGCTTAACATAAAGATCGACCAGAGCGGCTGTCATTATTAATTTTCTTCTAAACAAGAATTTGTGTGTTTTGTGTGTGAACAACTAAAAAACCCGACTAATGAAAAATCACGCTCTAATTAAAATTGGGGTTTACAAGGTAAAATCGACTCCTCCTATTGTTGAAGTCGGTTAAAATCTAGCCTATGTTACCCGGCCTATAATAACGAATCGATTGACACCTTACTCATGAAAATCGGATAAATAGTTTAGGCGCTACGGAGGAACATACGTAAATACAAATATACATATGCATAGACTGTTAAAATCATCATAACCCTTCTTTTTGGCTTCGCCGTAGTCAGATAAAAAGAGTGACGTTCTGCGCATTCCTCTGCAACCCGCTGATACTTCTTTTTCTGCCCAGATTTATGTTAAACATTCCGAACCACTATGAAGTTTGAACAGTTATACCTGCGCAGACCGTCACTCGCAGCTTACTTCCGAGCCGTCATAAAGTTTGAACAGAACTTCGTACTTATCGTGCTTTCCGAGGCAGGGAGGGGTATATAATGCATGGTCACCCATCCACGGATCATCATACCTTATGTACTCGCTTTATTTTAATGTTGTGGTTGGAATCTACGGCTTCAGGTGGGGGAGAAGTATATTTTCCTTCTTCGTGAGGTTTTGCATTTAGAATAGCGTCTACAAGTTTCATTTTACTTCAAAAATTTTGCGGAAAAATTGTAAAGAAAAATGACAAATTGTTATTTTTTTTGGGAAAATCTATGTGGCTTTATTATTTGTCATTGTGATTGTGCCAAATTAAAGGGGGACAGTGAGAAACCTTTCATATCGACACAAAGACATTCAAATATTTCCGAGAGATAGACAGGGCAAGGCGAAGAAAATCTTAATCCTACACTTGTTACTACTTAGTAACGAGTCGGTATGTCTAGTGTCATACGCCCGCTTGTTCATCAGCAGGCAAAGAGATTTAAAACACATAAGAGAGGACATTGGGAATATTGTCATACAATAATTTTCATCCTGAATATTATTTTCGATTTTGACACACGAATGCTACCTGACAAGCGGGCGTATGACACAGATGACACTAGACAGAACGAATTGTTACTAAGTAGTAACAAGTTTTAGATTACGATTTTCTTCGTCATGACCCGTCTATAGCTCGGAAATATTTGAGTATCTTTGTGACATATGAATGCGACCTGACAAGGTGACGTATCGCACTGGACTGATCGACTTGTTACTAATTTGTAACAGGTTTTGGAATTGTCAGTTTCTTGGTCTTGTCCCGTCTATAGCTAGTTATATTTGAATGTCTTTGTCAGCAGCAGAGGCGGATTATCCTTAAGGCAAACTAGGCATGTGCCTAGGGGCGCGAGGGTACAAAGGGGCGCGCGGGCGGAATTGTAAAATAAAGAAAAAATATTTAATAGGTATAGCATAAAATAAATAAGAAGAATATATTACTTCGTCACTATATGGTTAGTTGGGAAACATTCAGAGTGACAGTATTTTTAGTAATTATCAGTGATCGGAGTAGGTAGATTGATTTTTGGTACTTGTATCATAAATGCACACAGAAAGAATAACATGGATAAGCCATTTTTCCGGAAAGTAATTCCGGTATTTCCGGATTCAATTAAATATTGTTAATGTTGGTAGTGATATTATAACTACTCAATTCAAAATTTAAAGGAAGGTATCAAAACTAAATTAATACATTATTATTTATCTGTTGAATAATAAAAACAATCACACCAATAATCCACCAATTCCGGAGGAATGTCCATAGTAATATATACGTTTCGGATCAATGACCCCAGTTCAATCTACCTACTCCGATCACTGGTAATTATAGACAGACTTGTGGTTGAACTTCAAAAGAGACGAGAATCATACAGTATTTTTTCAGTAAATTTTCATTTTTAAACAAGTTGACCAATTTGAGCACTGAAGAAGTTCAAAATTGAGCAAGTACGTTAGTAACAATGTATTCCGGTGATTTAGAAAGGTGTTTTGTGGATGAATGTATCCTGCGTTTTTATCTAACAATGGTAGCTCGAGATGGAAAACTGCCCCGAACAACCAACGCAATTTTAAAGGTTCTGAGAAATGAAGAACTTGAATCAATTTATCCAAACGTTGACATAGCTTTAAGAATGTGTGTAGCAATTGCAGTGGTGAGCGGAGCTTTTCCTGTCTAAAGAGAGTGAAAAATTATCTTCGCTCAACTATGACAGTTATCAAATTAAATTCGTTAGCAATACTTAACATACAATCAAACTTATTGCGATCTTTAAACTATGACGATATTATGTCAATTTCGCAAAACAAAAATGTAGGCGCCGAAATTTTTTTTTTTTTCGTTGGTCATTTAAGCTGTAACAACAAGTAAATCAAAATTAGCAACTTAAAAGGCGAGCGAAAATGCTGCTTAATTTTACATACATACCATTATAATTTCATTTTTACTTTAAATAATTTCTGCAAACAATTCAATTATTTCAAATTATATCTAACTTTAAGTTTCAAGAGTGCTTTTAAGTTCACTTTAAGTATACATAAAAATTCAGACCGTGTTGAAAATTTAACCCTGTATCAGTGTTTAAATAAATAATTCGTAACTTGATTTTTTTTTTATTTACCAAGTATTAATAAATTCTTAAAATTAATAAAAGCGCCAGACAATTCACGACGACGTTCGTTTCCCAAATTTGACCGAGAAAGAAATCCGGGACCTTCCGCGCTTGCGGCAGACACCTAGGCCACTATCTACAGGGTGTAAACGGACCCTTCACTACCCTTCACGAAGCCGTCAACCAAGCATTATGTACATCAAACTAAGTCTCCCGACGCAAAAATTATTTCTGGGAAACGACTTTTTTTGTGGGGTGAATAATCGCAGCAATAATTTTTGCCTAGGGTGACTTAGTTTGATGTACATAATGCTTGGTTGACGGCTTCGTGAAGGGTTTGTTTACACCCTGTATAGGGGCGCCGATGAGATGCCTGCCTATGGAGCTCTCAACGTTTAATCCGCCTCTGGTCAGCAGGCCTTGCCTTGCCTTGTACATCTGCCAAGTGTAGTGCCACTATAAGAAAATTCTAATTTTTAACGTATTTTTTTAAACTAACAAAAAAATGCTTAATTACTTGTAATGTACTGGAAATGAAATAAAACACCGTAATTTTAGTAAAAAACGTTTATTAAAATAAAATATTGCACAAATACGTGATATCACAATATACATAGCGTCGATATTTGTGCCTACTTCCATAATACTGAAGGATTTAGCTAAAGCAACACAGCGTGGTAGGTTGCACGAGGGACATATATGCTTACAACACGGACCCCTTACTCTAGGCGATACCTAACTGAAATACGAAAAAACAGATGTTCCTTACATATTCTGGAGCAATGCTGCTCAACCCCAGGCCCCCAGAGAGCAGATTTCAGGATCGAACAAAAATTCATAGAATATTAAAAAAAAAATGTTGCTTCTTATGAACCCATTCTCAGTAAGCCAGCATCCAGCAAACAATGAGCAACTAATTGAAGTCCAAAGTTAAAAGCTAAGTAGTTAGGTATCTACCGTGACTATAGCAAGTTTTATTTACTAAATGGCCCGCCGGTTGACATCATCATCATCTGCCTAGCCTTTTCCCAACTATGATGGGGTCAGCTTCCAGTCTAACCGGATGCAGCTGAATACCAGTATTTTACATGGAGCGACTGCCTATCGGACCTCCACAACCCAGTTAGTACTGGGTAATACGATACCCCTTGGTAAGACTGATTGTCAGACTTTTTTTTTTTGGCTACTGACTACCTAACGACTGTCAAAGATCTACAAATGACAGCCGGGACCAACGGCTTAACGTGCTTTCCGAGGCACGGAGGAAACTCGGTATGAATTGAGTGGTCACCCATCCACGGACCAACCTAGGCAAGCACGGCTTAACCGAAAGATCGACCCGAGCGGCTGTTATTATTAAGCCACGAGCTCCTCCGCCCATGGCCCACCGGTTGACACGAAATCAAAATGTTGGCCCACCTTTAAAATAAGTTGAGCAGCCTTATTCTAGAGTTATGAACAAATGTAGCTTGAAAACACGTTTTCAGAATTTGTCAGACTCTCTTTAAGTAAGTATGCCCTTCGTTTAACCTAACAGCCTGGATAAAATATACATAACATCACTGGAATGCGACTAGCTAAGTTGAGGTCAGCCCCCTAAATACAGATTGTATTGCTGCCATTTGCAATATCTAAGTAAGAATCATTTAATTGGAGCTCCATATCCACCCTTAACAATTTCCCCGTCCAATGACCCACATACTGGGTGTAAAAAGACCCTTAACGAAGCCGAAAGGCACTTATTCTCCCCGTAATTGCGATCATTTTTTAGTTCTGGAACGTGCCTTGGAACCTACTAGTTACGGAGATATTGGAGTTCAAAGTTCTTTTTAAATAAACGTGTTTAAAGTTATAACTTCACTTTAAATACCTCCACGACCTCGTACTATTCAATGCATCCATCAGCACAATGTATTGAGTGCGTTACATTGAGTCCTAACTTAAACCGTGCTTATTCACCCCGAAAAAAAAAGTCGTTTCCCAGCAATAATTTTTGCGTAGAGTTACTTAGTTTGATGTACAGAATGCTTGGTTGACGGCTTCGTGAAGGGTCCGTTTACACCTTGTTGTTTTTCTATTGCGTCTACTTTGCGAATGGACGTAAAAAATGTAAATATTATACACAACACAATAAATAAGACATGCTTCAAATGGAATTTTGTTAATTTTTTTTTTTTAATACTACTTTCTAAAATGTATATTCTCTTACAAAATAATTTCATTATAGTGATTAATAATAAAAAATAATAGGAAATTAGTAAAGTAATCACAATTTTGAGAGCCATGAAGTTTTAAAATAATAATACCTACTTAAACCATTTTTTCTCGCCATTTTTGTTTTATTTATCATTAATTATCAAAAAAGAGATATACTGCATAATACTAGTTACTGGTTAAATTGTTATTATGTTTTCTTTAGTATAAAAATACCCATTTCGTCCCAAACAGGCCTAAACCTTTGACTAAAACAAAAATATTTAAATAGATGCGCTAACATGAGATCGATACATACATAGGGTAAAATAAATAATATAAGGGCAATCCGGTTTTTTGCAATTTGCAGGTTAGTGGTAGTATGTTGATTAAAATATGATTGACCTACAAATTTTAAAAACCCTAAGGTACCCAGGCCCTGCAGTTTCGACATAAGATAGCGACAAAAATCGTTCGCTAAGTCGTATCGTTGTCAAATTCTTTTAATAGATTTTCTACTTTATTTCGAAAGCATAAGGTTGAAAATCTATTACAGAAATTTGACATCGATTACACTTAACGACCGATTTTTGTCGTTATATTTGTCGAGACTGCAGGGTCTGGCGGTGCCATATCATAATATGATTTAGCATAATCAGCCTATAATGTTCCCACTGCTGGGTCACACGCCTCCTCTCCATGAGAGTCACATGTCTTCGAATTTTTGGTTCTAGGCCATGCCGGTTTCCTCACGATTTTTCCTTCACCGTTTTGAGAGCAGTAATGTGCCTGCCTGGGTTCGAACCCTCGGCTTACTGTTCGTAAGTCGGGGCAGTCACCACTGGGCCACCGCTGCTCTCTAATATTATGTAGATAAAAAGATATTAACATTTCTTTCTACTTGTTTTAATTTCCCTTTAAAATCTATAAATTCATCCCCCATTCCATGCTTGAAGTAGCTGACTTGCACCGTGAAAACACACGACTGATTAGCATTATACTATACAGTCAAGATAACTTTGAATTCCACTGAAATGACTAAAAGCGGATTTTTCCATGCGAAAAATCGATAAAGGTCAAGACCATTTCTTCAAGAAACCAAGTTACATAACATCACGCCTGTAATCCCTGATGGGTAAAGCAGAGATGTACCTAATAGTACACCCACATTTCGCCAGTTAGATTTAAGTCCCATGTAACAGGGGACGAGCCTATAGCCATCAATCGGGCACGAATCCAGACTCCGTGGCCTGCTACTGAGAAATTCCTGATGTAAATACCCAATATTCACATTTTGTCTGAAATGTACCCATACTTTAAACCTAGGTGGACCGATGACCTGGTGAAGGTTGCGGGGATCCGCTGGATGCGAGTTGCAGGGACTGGTCAATGTGACGATACTTAGGGGAGGCCTATGTCCAGCAGTGATGTTGACTCTAACCCTAACTCCCTACCTGCCCTTAAGACAGCACAAGCGTGATGTACATTCGTCTCTCTATCATCTACTGCTGTTGTCTGAGCGCTGCAGGAAATAGTTAAAATGACCCACAAAGTCCGCGTATTAACCTTTTGAACGCCAGAACATAAACGCACGCGCGTGCCCTCAACGCCAAGCCACCCTTTCACAGCAAATACCTACAAAAAGAGTAGGGATTCCAAAACTTTATCGATAAACAATATTTTTATAACATATTTTCTATAATTTTCGAATAAACACTACGTGACATTGCAATTATTATTTAACCTCGCACTAATTACTACTAATTTATTTCGTGTTATGGTGCACCTCATTTTTTGTCACATATTTGTGTCGTTGGCGTACAGGGCACGCGCTTGCTTGTCAGTATATGTGACAATAGCGATCAAAAGCCATCAATGCTTATGCCATCAATGTCATACTCTACACCCTGACCCTGCCTCCCCTTTCACAAACAATGCGTGAAGCTATCCCCGTGACCTACTGCCGCTGTCTGAGCGCGGTGTGCGGGCGCGGTACGGCGGAGGTGTGCGGCCGGGCGAGGCGTGTCGCCGGACGGCTGCTGACGTTGCCGTACGAGAGGTAGCGCTCCGATAGGTCTGGGGGCTCCATCTGTAAGGTAACGAGGGGTCTTTGAGTAAAGTGAAGGAGAGATTTATAGGACTTTATAGGTAATAGGTCTTTAACTATGAAATTACCGTTTTTTTGTCACATTTTGTTCTGTTTGTAACTTTGACGTATAGTTATATTTTTTCCTAATTTATTTCAGCTATTGCCCGCGAACTTGGTCCGCGTGAAATTATTATAAAATATTAATTCCCTATTAGAATCGGATTTTGTTAAAAATTTCAGGGGTTCAATGTTTTTGTACGGAACCCTAATTTTTCGAAAAAACATCAGCTATCTGCCAGTAAAGTCCTGTCAAAATCGATCCAGCCGTTTCGGAGATTAGCCGGAACAAACAGACAGACAAAAATAAAAAAAATCTGCTATTTTGAAATTACAAATAGACACTTCAGTCTTATTTATTTGTATAGACGTTGAGATATTTCTTCCTGCAATACATACATGTTTGGTGTGAGCGTGCTGCGTCACGTTGTGGTGCGGCGCGCTCATGTTGTTGCCGGTGTACGCGACGCACTTCACTTGCCACTCGCCCAGCTGCTCGTTCCAGTGCACGTACTGCTCTATTAGCGCCTGTTAGTAATACAAACGGAGTTAGTAATCAAGGAAACTTGGAACTGTCAAACGTTTGCCATCCAAAGCTGAATCTTTACCTGAGAAGGTTTTTCTGCCCAACATGTGCCCGACTCCTGGACACTTAAAAAATGCCTGCCATCATCTGCCAAGCCTTTTCCCAACTACATTGGGGTCGACTTCCAGTCTAACCGGTTGCAGCTGAATACCAGTATTTGACATGGAGCGACTGTCTATCTGACCGCCACAACCCAGTTGGTACTGGGTAAATCGATGACTGGTCGTCCGACTTTCGGGCCTCTGACTACCTGTCGACTGTCAAAGATCTACAAATGACAGCCAGGACCAACGCCGTAACGGAGAACTTCGGTATGTAATGGGTGGTCCCCATCCACAGACCAACCTAGGCAAGCACGCCTTAACCTAAAAATCGACCCGAGCGGCTGTTATTATTTAGCCACGAGCTCCTCCACTCCAAAAATGCCTGTAAATGGTTCTATTTTAGTTAGTTTTCCCGTTACCTGATACTCCTTCGGTATATAGGAGTCGAGCACGAGGTCCGCCAGCTGGATCTCCCTCTTGAGCGCGCGCACGCTGTCGAGAATGCCCTCCATCTCTCGCTGCTGTTCCCTCTGCTGGTCAGCCAGCTCTGCCTTGGCAGAGTTCAGCAGTTGCACCGCTCGCTTCAGCTTACGGGTCTTGGCTGCGTTCTCTTCTTGGAGACTGGAGTAACGCTCTTCCAGGTCGAGTCGTTCGGCCTGGAGAGAATGTGCTGTTAGTGTCTATGTGGGATTTTCAATATCATACTTCGAATTTCGTAGTGTTGGCACGCCAAATTGACTTGATTTTTGACATTTTATAATTTTTATGTGTTTTTTATTTTTGTGTGTGATTTCTTGTCATCAAATGCTTTTTTTTTTTTTTTTCTAATTTCTGTGTTAACACGTAGTTACTTAGGACATGTTCCCCAACATGTTGCTACATTTGTTCCCAGAGAATTCGAGGCTTTATTGTAACACCCACATTTCACCAGTTATGTTTAAGTTTCATGTCATGCATGCCATAAACAGGGCACAAATACCAACTCCGTGAGTGCAAAAAAAAACCTCAATTGTCCAAATGAGAATCGAACCCAGTTCTTCTAGTTCTGGTGTTGCGCTTGCGACCTCTATACCAACGAAGCAGCATATTAAACTGTTACGTTTTTTTTTCAAATACTTGTACCCCGTTATTGACTTCCTACCTCTTTCTTCTGCAGGTCTTCCTGCAGCCTCAGTTCATTCAGTCTCCTCAGCTCCAGCTCCCTGGCGGCCTGTTCCAGCAGTTTGCGCTGGGCATCAGCCTTGTCCAGAAGGTTCTCTCCGCCGACCAGGACCTTGGATTCCAGGCGCTGGAGCTTGTCTTTTAGTTCTTCTTGTTGTTTCCTAGAAGAAAGATGTCGAGTTAAAATATTATTTGCCGAAATGAACGTATTTGTTCGAATTATTATCACACACACACGTTATATTCCCCTCCTTCCCTTCCACACTACTAAGCCGCACCACTGGTAGTGTCGTGGGTAATTTTTCTCTCTTCTGCACTACTGGTCCAGTGGTACCGTAGGAGGTATTTGTTATTCGATTTTGGCGTCCGTCTGTGCCATATAACATCGACCGGCACATAAATAATGTGGCAAAAAGACCCTTAAATACGAAGTCGAAAGGAACTTTTTCTCCCCGTCATTGCGATATTTTTTTGTTCTAGACCATATCTGGGAACCTTCTATTTATAGCTAGCTTAGTAGTAGGTAGAAAAGTCGTTGAAGTTGACCTCCAATATCCGGTGATATTGGAGGTCAACTTCAACGACTTTTCAGTTATTTTTTAAAATACAAGTTTTTATGTTATCACTTTTCTTGAAAAACATCGACGACCCCCGTACTATTCAATGCATCCATCATCAGCACAATGTTTTGAGTGCGCATCACATTGAGTCCTACCGTAAAACGTGATATTTTACCCCAAAAAAAGGACCCTTCACGAGAACTTTTTTTTTGGGGTTTTTTTTTGGTTTACTCCTTGTATACAGTGGTAGATCTTCTCTCGATGACACATATCATATTTTGACAAATAGCACCTTCGTTGACGTTCATAAATTCCTCGTAGGTGCAGTTTTTATGCACGACAAGACATGACATGGGCTTTGATTTCTCACTAAAACTCCATTTTAACCCCCAACGCAAAAAGAGGGGTGTTATAAGTTTGACCGCAATGTGTGTGTCTGTCTGTCTCTGGCACCGTAGCTCTTAAACGAGTGAACCGATTTGGATGCAGTTTTTTTAATTTGAAAGCTAGTTTCTTGGCGATGGTTCTTAGATAAGTTTTATCCAAATAGGTGCAGCCATTTACTAGATATGGAGGATGAAAGTGGGTATTAAAAATCGAATATTTTCAAATATACCCAAGTGGGGTATCAAATGAAAGCGCATGATGTGTATATTAAAATTAGACATGTTTTATCAAAATCGGTGCAGCTATTTGCTAGATATGGGGCATGAAACTGGGTATTTATCTTTCATCTTTTCGTTGGGGTTTTTAAAATTTTAAGTTTAATTTTTGTTGATTGTAGTAAGTCAGGAAGAAGACTCACTTGGTCCTCTGCAGTTCCGCTTTCTTCTCCTCGAGGACCTTGCGCGCCAGATGAGCCTTCTCTCGATTCAGCTTCTCCTGAACGAAAAGGACCTCACTATAGATTTTGTTACATGATGTTTTATACTTTTCCTGTCATATTATATTACAGGTTGAATAAAATTGAGATGGTTGTGAGGAGAGACATAACATGTATAGTACGCACACATTTTGCGTACCTTTTTGGGTAATACAGACATGATGTTATGTTGTATTATCTATACTAATATTATAAAGCTGCAGTGTTTGTTTGTTTGTTTGTTTGAACGCGCTAATCTCTGGAACTACTGGTCCGATTTGAATGATTCTTTCAGTGTTGGGTAGTCCATTTATCGAGGAAGGCTATAGGCTATACAACATCACGCTACGACTTATAGGAGCGGAGCAGCAAAGAAAAATGTTGCAAAAACGGGACGGGATTTTACGCGGACGAAGGTCGCGGGGAACAGCTAGTACAATACAAAACAATACAATATGTTATATTTTAGCAATCATTTAAAAAATGAGACAAAATAGGCGATACATTGTCTGCCTTTTTAACTCAAATTATAATAATAATTAATTTTTATAATTGTTAATTTAGTCACTATCATTATAATTTAAGGATTGTAATTAATATTATTTAATTGATTATAATTGTTAAAATTTCTGTTACAAATGTATGCATATGATCCTAAATGGATTGAAATAATTGATTTTGAATTACAGTGCTCCCGCAAAATTCTTGGCTAAACCAATAGAAAAAAAAAAGTAAAATAATTTAAAAAAAATTGCCAATAACCCGTAAAATAAGCTTGTCTTACCTTCTCCTCTCTCCGCAGTTTCCTCCTCATCTTCTTCTCCACGGGGTCGAGCGCGTCCGACTCGGGTTCTGTCAGAGTGTCGTCTGACAACTCCTCCTCTGAGGGTTCCTCTTCCTCGCCTTCTTCTTCTACCTCTTCTGTCGAGAGTTATATTGTTACATCAGTTATTTATTATTTAGACGTGAATTCAGGTTTAATTGGATCTGTTATTACTATAAAGTCGGCGTGCAATATGGTTTGAAAAAGTAAATTCCATATGGTTTATTTGAAATAAATGCTTCTAGTTTGAATAATGTTATACATAAAGGGTATAGGGTAAGGGGAAGCCACGCGGCTAACAGCTGATAGGTCAAAGGCGCCTCGTGCTAGAGTTTCATACGGCTGGTGTGTTATTGGGATAAAAGTGAATGAGTATAAAAAAATCTTTGGGAAAGTTGTTTGTAATCATGAATACAATCACGTGTTTAAGTATCGGTCACTAATACTACACTATAAATGCTTTAAAAAGACCCTTAACGACGCCGAAAAGCACTTGTTCTTCCCGTCATTGCGATATTTTTTTGTTCTGGACCATACCTGGGAACCTTCTAGTTACGGAGATATTGGAGGTCAAAGTTCCAATTTTTCACAAGATATTTATTTTTTTACGTGTTTTTAAGGTTATAATTTTACTTTAAACTCCTCCATGACCCTTTTACTATTCAAAGCATCTATCAGCACAATGTTTAGAGTGCGTAACATTGAAATTTACCTTAAAACGAGATTTTTCATCCCAAAAAAAAAACTCGTTTCCCAGCAATAATTTTTGCGTAGGATTACTTAGTTTGATGTACAGAATGCTTGGTTGATGGCTTCGTGAAGGGGCCGTTAACACCTTGTATTACCGTTTTCTAGCTAGGGAACTAAAAACTATCTAATAATGTTATTAACTTCTTACCATTAGTGCATTCATCCAACTGTTTCTTGAGCTGATCAATCTCTTGTTGGAACCTGTAAGAAAGAAAAAAGTTTATAGTAATCTCTTTTATACTAATTGAACAACGTCAGGATTTAAAAAATACAGGGTGTAAGGGACAGCCCTCCACAAACTGACAGGGTGCATTCAGCTCCTTATTTTGAATCATATTCCACCGGAAAATTTTATTCTTTTTCATTTTATTTTCACTGCTACTATTCCTTTATTTCAATGTGAAATTACATTCCCAGTACGCAGCACTCCATTTATGTAAATAATACGGCAAAAATCAAAAATTCAACAATGGATGTTAAAATACTCTAACTAACGACGCGTGAAATCAGCTGTTCACTCCTGCCTACCTGCAGAGTTCATCGAACTCGTCGTCGCGCTTGCCGTTCGCTACGTTTGCCTTGATGAGGAAATAAAACAAATCAAATTTATTGGATTCCCATAACATTCCTGAAATAATTTCTTGTACCGGTCATCTCAGTATGATGTACTAAATTCACCCCGTCAGTTTGTGGAGGGCTGTCCCTTACACCCTGTATACATTTTATACTAAAAAAAGAAGAGAAAAGAAGAGAAGTCTTTTTTTGTGTCAACGATGGATGGACTCCAAGCATTTTTGTCAAAAGATTTTTTTTATTTTTTATCTTACTAATATTATAAAGAGGAAAGATTTGTATGTGGGTGTGTGTGTGTAATGAATAAACTCAAAAACTAATGTGCCGATTTCAAAAATTTTTTCACCATTAGAAAGCTACATTATCCCTGAGTAATATAGGCTATATTTTATCCCAAAATGTTAAAAAATAAATGTCCACCCGTGCAAAGCCGGGACGGGCCGCTAGTTTTATATATACATTTTTTTTTAAGGCGGTAGTTTTTGTGTCAAGTTCATATGTCAGCTTACCTCGTGAGCAGCGCGTCTCCCGGCTCGCTGTTGACGTGGGTCTTGTTCTCGATGTTCTTCGCACGGTTGGCGTAGCGCAGGGTACTGATGGTCTCCACGTAGTTGGTATCTGCTGGACCGATCGTCGCTATCTGTGGACGAATTCCGATCATTACTGTGGTGACTGGTGTCTATGGAAACTACAAAAGCTATGTCGCCATTTAAGGAAGTGGATATAGGATAAAGTTGTGTCGTTGAGATCTATTGTCGAGTTTGAGTGTTGCCATCAGCTAAACTGACAATGCCGCGAAAAAACTTAAAAACCGCGGACATTTAAGGGTCAATTTATACTAGCGCAGAGTCGAAGCGCATCGAAGCGTCTATCCAAAACTGAACATAACAAATTCAACCTTAACTCCACAGCGTAACGCACACATTACTTCTGAGATTTTAAAAAGACGCGCGCATTCTTCGGGATTCGCGCGTCTGCGCTTAACAACACTGATTGGTGCGCGCGCATTCTCGCGTATCTATGCGCCCACTAGCGAACCTACGCGTCATGAGTCGGAAATTGGCCTGCGTAATAGCACTGCTGTTGATGCCCATTACTACACGTAAAAGAATGCGCGCGTATTCTGGCAAATACGCGCGCATTCGTGCGGCTTCGCTTTAGTTGTAAAGAATTGGACGCTTCGATGCGCTTCGACTCTGCGCTAGTATAAATTGCCCCTAAGTGAAATTAAGTCTATCCCCCTCCCACTGCCAAATATAAGCTTTAATGAGTCTTCGCGAAGGTTTCAATTTAAATGGAATATTCTGAAGGTTGAACACTTATTGGTTCAATTAGTATCGTAAAGTCTACGTGGATTATGGTTAATTTAAAGCAAATAACCTGTGGGATACTGTTAGGACTTTGTTGACGCTTAATGTGCCTTTGATGGGGAAAGGCGGAGGACTCATTAAAGCAGTCGGTCTATAAACACTATTGCCGTCTCTCTCTCTCACCATGACAGTCTTGGAGTTGCCGCCGAGCGAGTCCTGCAGCAGCCTGGTTAGCTTCGAGTTCCTGTAGGGGATGTGAGTGGACTTGCCGTCGACCAGTGCTGAGATCACGTTGCCCAGCACTGAGAGGGACTGGTTGATCTTGGTTGCTTCCTTCAGACGGGTGCCGGTGGCTTGTGTCTTGCTTTGGCGTTCTGAACCCTGTTGAAAGAGATTTGAGGTTATACAAGGAGTAAACGGACCCTTTACGAAGCCGTCAATCATGCATTCTACGCAAAAATTAATGCTGGAAAACGACTTTTTTTTTTGGGGTGAAAAATCATGTTTTACGGTAGGACTCAATGTAACGCACTCGTGGCTTAATAATAACAGCCGCTCGGGTCGATCTTTACGTTAAGCCGTGCTTGCCTAGGTTGGTCTGTGGATGGGTGAACATCCATTATATACCGAGTTTCTTCCGTTCCTCGGAATGCGCGTTAAGCCGTTGGTCCCGGGTGTCATTTGTAGATCTTTGTCAGTCGTTAGGTAGTCAGTGGCCCAAATAGTCTGACAACCAGTCTTACCAAGGGATATCGTATTACCCAGTACTAACTGGGTTGTGGAGGTCAGATAGGCAGTCGCTCCATGTAAAATACTGGTATTCAGCTGCGTCCGGCTAGACTGGAAGACGACCCCAATATAGTTGGGAAAAGGCTAGGCAGATGATGACTCAATGTAACGCACTCAATACATTCTGCTAATGGATGCATTAAATAGTACAGGGGTCGTGGAGGTACTTACTTAAAGTAAAATCATAACATTAAAAACTGGTATTTAAAAAAAAAAGTTGGAACTTAGACCTCCTATCTCCAATCATATTTACTTATTTATTTATTTTATTTACATACAACCTTCCACTGACCTCCAAATTGCAAAAAAGGTAAGAAAATTTCAGTTTCGCGGGCTACCTGGCGCTTCCAACGTAAAACATTTGCAACCCAAAATAGAACCTTACCGCCAAATCCACAAGGTGCAGTTCTTCTTGACATGCATCTTGTTGTCACTGCCGCGCTTGCTATGTCATGGGGAATATCGCGACTATTATGAACAGAGCCCAACACAATCAACCTTGAACCTAATACTTTAGTAATAAAGTTGAAAATCTATTAAAGAAATTTGACAGATGGAAGCAGCTTGATGTGCTGGCGTCTGTACCATTCAAATAAGAACCTTACCGCCAAATCCACAAGGTGCAGTTTCCCCATCTTGACGTGCATCTTGTTGTCACTGCCGCGCTTGCTGCTCTCGACGGTGATAGAGAATATCGCGTGAGATCGGGAGCTCTCGGTGTTCATCGCCGTGGCTCCGATGTGACGGTTCTTGTTGCCGACCGCCATTATCTTTTCGAGTTCGTCTGCATTGTGGACCACGTAGCCTGGGGAAAGAATGATTTGGTAATAAAAAAAAATATATTTATATATATAAGGTCTAACTTTTTAAACACGAAATATTTCAAGAGTAACTTCTATAGGTCGTAAAGTCACCATAGCAACGAAAATTTTTTTTTTTATCTAATTGTATTTTTATTAAAAAAAAAATTAAAATTACTTGACACACAAAATAAATACTGTCTAAAGGTTTAAAAAGTAAAAAAAAGTTTAAAAAAGTAAAAGTAAGTAAGTAAGTTTAAAGTTTGTAAAGGTTTTATGCAAAATGTCGCAAGAATATTTAGAACTATAATAATTTCGTAAAAATAAAAACATTCAGAAAAAATTTTTTTTTTCGTTGCTATGGCGACTTTACGACTTGTAGAAGTTACTCTTGAAATATTTCGTGTTTAAAAAGTTAGACCCTATATATATTATCATGTATTTATCTATGGGTTTTTATTACCTGAAATAAATGAATAATTATTATTCATTTAAGGTGAACGCAGACCTGGCCGCACCGCACGCGCCGCAGTCGCCGCATTCGGATTCTTTATATGAAATTCTATGCAACCTCGCACACCCACCCGCGCCGCAGTCGCCGCAGTACCTGAAGCGGCCAAACTCCCCAAGCCGCAGCTGATGACGTCACCAACGCCGGCCCGCCCGCATCGGACACTGCGCCCGGCGCGGCGCGGGCGCAGCGTCCGATGCGGGCGACACGGATGTGCGTGCGCAATTGTTAACAAAAGCGATGACTGCGGCGACTGCGGTGACTGCGGCGACTGCGGCGACTGCGGCGACAGCGGCGCGGACAGATGTGCGAGGCCATTAACAAATGCGATGACTGCGGCGACTGCGGCGCGTGCGGTGCGGCTAGGTCTGCGTTCACCTTTATTATATCTTTACAAATCAATTACATTTTTAAGTTTTAGTTTTACATAACATCATGCCTGTTATTCCCGAAGGGTTAGGCAGAGGTGTTCCTAATACTACACCCACATTTCACCAGCTATGTTTAAGTTTTATGTAATAGGGGGCGAGCCTATTGCCATCAAACGGCCACAAATCCAGACTCTGTCGTGGCTCCTACTGAGAAATTCCTAACAGAAAAACCTAATAAAAATTTGCCCGACCCGGAAATCGAACCCAGAACCACAAGCTCAGCAGTCGCGCTTGCGACCACCAGAACAACGTGGCATGAGGAACCAACATCGATAAATTTAAGGACATAATTACGTCCTTCTTAATATTTTCTTCATCACAGAGCATATAAGTCCCGTCACGTAAAAAGAACGCTGAGCGACAGTGGAGGGGGTTTGTTTGCGCACGTTATACAATCGCGTCCTAAAGTACTAAGCTATTGTTTTTATAATCTATACTAATATTATAAAGCTGAAGAGTTTGTTTGGTTGAACGTGCTAATCTCAGGAACCACTGGTTCCAATTGAAAAATTATTTTAGTGCTGGATAGTCCGATTATCGAGGAAGGCTATAGGCTATATAACATCATGCTATGACTAATAGGAGCCGGGCAAAAATAAAACAAGTCGGAAGCGGCGGGTGAAACCGCGGGGCACAGCTAGTATAAGTATAATTGTTTAATTGTAGAATCGTAATAGGTACTTTACTAGCTACTTAGTATTTTGTAAAACGCTGGAATAAAAAAAAATTAGAAAGTTTATTTGAGCGGTCAGCGTTCTTTTTACGTGACGAGACCTGTACCAACCTGTCAAATCCTTGACAAACACGCCGATGTCAGGTCGCTCCTTAACCTCGAGGCTCTGGTGAGGGTTGTTGCCCAGGAGGTCGCGAACCTCCTCGTTGTAGATCTCCAGGTACGTCACGCATACTAAGAACCTGAGAAACAAGTTATTAGCATTAACATTATGGGCTTCTGTCGTTCCCAATGCTGGGATAGGCCTCCTTTCGGTGAGAGGCAAGATAGGATGAAGTGTGCGAAGATGAAAGATACTAGCTAACAGTAGCGACGGATCAATTTTTGTACGGGGTAAACCGGAGTACATGTGTGTAAACAGACCCTTCACCAAGCCGTGTAAAAACTTGTGAAAATGTTGGAACTTTGAGCCCCAATTTCTCCGCAACTAGAAGGTTCCCAGGTATGGTCCAGAACAAAAAAATTATCACAATGACGAGGAGAACAAGTGCCTTTCGGCTTCGTTAAGGGTCTTGTTACACCCTTTAGAATACTGACTGTGCCATTTTCAAAGGGAATCCGGTAGGAATCGAGTTGTATGGACCCTTCGCCACTGCTAGCTAGAACGCCGTACCTGAAGGGTAACCAACGGGACTTTATTAATAAGCCTCCGCTGTCCGTCCGTCTGTCTGTCTGTCAGCGGTCTGTATCGCATGATCCATAATAGGTAGACAGTTGAAATTTTCACAGTATGTGTATTTCTGTTGCCACTATAATAAAGGGTGTAAAAAGACCCTTAACGAAGCCAAAAGGCACTTGTTCTCCCCGTCATTGCGATATTTTTTTTGTTCTAGACCATACCTGGGAACCTTCTAGTTACAGAGATATTGGGGGTCAAAGTTCCAAATTTTTCAGAAGTTTTTTTTTAAATACATGATTTTAATGTATGATTTTTACTTTAAACATCTCCACGACCCCCGTACTATTCAATCCATCCATCAGCACAATGTTTTGAGTACGTCACATTGAGTTCTACCGTAAAACGTGATTTTGCACCCCCAAAAAAAAAGTCGTTTCCCAGCAAAAATTTTTGCGTAAAGTAACTTAGTTTGATGTACAGAATGCTACGTTAACGGCTTCGTGAAGGGTCTGTTTACACCCCGTATATATATATTTTAAATCGTTGCTCCACACTAGGAATTTCTCCTGTATCGTGGGTGCGTTTACAAACATTTCAAAGTCACATACACAAACAGCCAGACCCGGAACAACTACCTGTAGGCCATACAAATATTTGTTCCGTGCGGGAATCGAACCCGCGATATGCAGCGCAGCAGTCAATCGCTCAGCCACTGCGCCGACCACGCCGTCAGATTAAATTAAAGGGGGCTCCCCTATTACGTTACGGAACCCGCACTTGGCCGGTTTTTGTATTTAAAACAAATAAATAACGTCGATCATTATTGATATGAAAATGGTGGTCTTATCAATCAAGATACATACAGTGCTGTCATCGAACCACCTAACCCAATATTTGCACGTATAATTGTGGGCTGCAATATCTAGGTCACAAGTAGGTCGCCTCGACGACATGACGACGGCGATCTTCCATCGATCCGGTAAATTATTAAGCAACGTGGGGTGAGGGTTCTACGTCGTGCTATTTGGGGTAAAACTTTTGTTTTTATCCTTTGAAATCCATACTAGTCCATACTAATATTATAAATGCGAAAGTAAGTTTGTTTGTTTGTTTGTTACTGCGTGAGCGTGCGTTGCATTGAGCGCTACCGTACCGTGATTTTTCGCACAAAAAAGAATCTTACGCTGTCTCAACTATAAAGCTCTGGAACGCGCTACCCCTTATTTTTTTTTATTTTTTTTACGGATAGTAAATCATCAAATTACTTCTCCCGCTCTGGGTGGAGTGGGAGGGAGTGTCAGACTCTTACTGACTAAAACCCATCCATGTTCCTTCATTGCCCTTTGTGTTCCAGGGCCACGGTATCTCTTTCGAACAGTCCCGCAGCACGCGCTACCCCTTGGCATTAAAAAAGCTGAAAGCAAAATGGCTTTCAAAAGAACAGTTCGGAAGTACTATGTGAATTCAGACTAAATTGCTCACTAGCTAATCATTAGTAGTCATAGTAATTATTATAAGGTTTCTCGTATTTTAGACTATTTGTATGTATTATAATATATTATATTAGTTTATTTCATTTTATTTGTCTAAATGTGTAGGTATTAGTAGGTATGTACCTAATTATACGGGGTGTAAACAGACCCTTCACCAAGCCGACAACCAAGCATTCTGTACATCAAACGGAGTAACTTTACGCAAAAATTTTTGCTGAGAAACGAAATTTTTTTTTGGGGTCAAAAATCACATTTTACGGTAAAACTCAATATAATGCACTCAAAACTTATTGCTGATGGATGCTTTCAATAGTAAACGGACCATGGAGGTAATTGGAATAAAGTTAGAACCTTAAAAAGTAGTATTTAAAAAAAAACTTGTGAAAAAATTGGAACTTTGACCCCCAATATCTACGTAACTTTAGAAGGTTCCCAGGTATGGTCCAGAACAAAAAAATGATCACAATGACGAGGAGAACAAGTGCCTTTCGGCTTCGTTAAGGGTATTTTCACACCCCTTATATACCAATTTATGTTTACAAAATGGTATTTTCTTATGAATTTTTTTGTACTCTATCACAATGCTGTCCTATTTGACCCAAAGGTTGTCTGGTAGAGAATGCCTTGTGGCATTAAGTCCGCCTAGTACGACTTTTGTACATGAAGTTTAAATAAATAAATAAATTCGTATCCCAGCAAATCATTTTTGCGTTGTGTTACATAGTTGGTTGACGGCTTCGTGAAGGGTCCGTTCTTCTTCTTAGCGTGTCGATGGCAATCTAAATTATGTCGGCCCAGAACTGAGCTACTAGTTTGGCGCTTTCGGTAGCGTCCATCAGTTCCTGTAGTGAACAAACAACAGGACACGCAGGACACGATATTAAGTGCCCCATTGTTTGTGGAACAGCACCACATTTACACAGGGCAGAGTCATCAATGAATCTCCACCTGAGCAGGTTTTCCTTGCTGCGGCCAACCTGGGTCCGGAGTCTATTTAAAGACTTCCAGGTCAGCCATGGCAACTCGTGTCCAGGTGGGAGATTTTCGGCAGGTGGAATAAATGGGTTAGGTAATGATGCACTACCTCGCCACAGCTTTAGTCTTTCCGTGGATCGCTCGCTAGTGAGTGGGGTGACACACTTCAGAAAGCTTTTTCGGCTTTTCAGCCTTTGCAACACGGGGGTATTTAGATGTAAAGGGTGTCGTGTGTCTGATACCATTTTGGCTCTTTCGCTAGAGCTTGCCACTGTTCTGTGAACTACTGGTGGCGCTATTCCTGCCAGTGGGTACAGCATCTGTAAGGGTCCGTTAACACCCTATCTTACTTACTTCTCATCCTCCTTAGCCTTCGCGATATGGCTGAAGATATGCGCGAAGGAGTTGGGTATGATGCCCCTCAGCTCTGGCGCCGTGTTGCTGCCGGCCATGGTGTACGTCTTCCCGGTGCCGGTCTGGCCGTACGCGAAGATCGTGCCGTTGTAGCCCAACAGGACTTGCTCCACGATAGGCGACGCGGTTTGGACGTAGATGTCCATCTGGGGGAAGGAACGGGGTATTTGGTAAATTCAATTCAATTCAATTCCTTTATTTCAATCACCCGTTGGATCATAATTATAATAGCATTAGGTACATTAATTACAAAATCATTAGAAAAATAAGACAAAACACAACACATACATTCATTAATACTGACAAATTAAATAAGAATAGTCAACAAATTAAAATTAGCAATAATCACACAATTATTCGTTACATACTTAAAAATCATATTCATATAAAAAATAAGAAAAAATTATCATTTACATTTTCAATATAATAAAATAGAAAAGAGGGACAGATAATGAACAAAATGTGTTACGTTTGTTGTGTGTAAAGGTAGAGAAGCTTACAACGTCATATGAATAAAGAGAAAAAAAAAAATGTCAATTTCGATCCAGGGTTGGTCAGTTAGATGCAGTTTGTGAACTTGCAGCACTAAATCGATGAACTCTTGAAACAAAACCCCTTTTTTTAAGACCTTGCCCCTCACTAGGAGTTTCTCCTGTATCGTGGGTGCGTTTACAAACATTTAAACTCACATACACAAACTGCCAGACCTGGGACAACTACCTGTAGGCCATACAAATATTTGTTCCGTGCGGGGAGCGAACCCGCGACATGCAGCGCAGCAGTCAATATCTCAGCCACTGCGCGTTATTCTACTCTGTTCAATTTATAATTCACCATGTAATCTATTTCTTAGTAATTAAGTATAAAAATAAGATATTGTAATGGCAACATCATTATAATTGGTAGCATAGTAACATTTAATTTTAGCAACTGGCAACTCGCTCTCTTCTGTCAACGTTCAGTCGCACCTATACACGTTTTCTCTGTATGAAACTTAAGTTTTAAGTAAAATAAAAACGCAATCAAATATTTTATGTGTTTTTATTCCATACTAATATTATAAATGCGAATGTAAGTTTATTTGTTACCTTTTCCCGCCTAAACTACTGAACCGATCATCCTGAAATTTTGCATATACGATGTCGGGTGTACAGAAACGGACATAGGATAACCTTTCATCTCGAAAAAAAAGTAATGTTTCCGAAGAAAACATCAATAACGTTCTTATGATAATAGATGGCGCCACGTGTCTTTCGAATCATGATTGAATTATATTATTACAAGCATAGTACAACCCGAATTGATTGTCAAATTCTAAATTAACGCGAGTAAAGCCGCGGGCAAGAGCTAGTAATACAGACTCTATACGCTGCCTTCCAATTCTTGACATACTATGGGCGTACCTACGGTGGGGCAGGATGGGGCACTTGCCCCACCCTGCTCTCTAACCCGAAGTTAAGAATTTTTAGTCAAAATTAATACCTATAATTACAAAATTATATTCATTTGGGTACTTTAACATTTTTCACATTAAAAAAAACTTGGTTAAGGTCAACAATGACAGAAAACTGTTTTGTCGGCCTCTGTATGATGGGTGTGCATAGAAAGAGGGTTCTGGAAGCTAGATTTAGCCAGAACCCTCGCAGGTTATTATTGAAATAAGGTGTAGTGCAGTCAATAAAACCTATCAGTATGTAAATAAAAAGCATTTTTAATTTCCTACTACTTAGTTGATTTACTTCTGCCCCATCTCTTAAAAAATGCTGGGTATGTTCTACCATATTTGAATGACCGCAGTAACTGAATTAGATTGTCCCTATTGACGGCTGCCACGTCAGTCGTTATGAACGCCCAAATCAGGTTAGTGGGTCAACAGCTGAGGGGACCAACGCCCCTCTGCTGAATATACACTAGGATAGTTGTCTATGGCAGCTTGGTTTTTAAATTTAAATGCACTTAGAGGTAAACGATGTCAAAGAGTTTGGCCCAGTAAAAAAAATGGGTTTTATATTTAAAAAAATAATTGGTAATAAAATTCCAATTGCCCTTTGCCCAGCTGTGATACATAATGGCTACCAAAAAAAGTCAAAGGTATGTTCAAAATATCGGTTTTAATCAACCCCCGACGAAAAAGAAGGGTGTTATAAGTTTGACAGCTGTGTGTGTCTGTCTCTGGTACCGTAGCTCTTAAACGAGTCAACCGATTTGGATGCAATTTTTTTTTAAACATAATTGTAGAGATAACGCTGGCCATAAAAGTACAACAGAGTTTTTTTCTTTCTTTGCCTAGCTTGCAACCTATACTCAACTTAGATAGATAGGCTGATTATGATAATTTAGTATATTGTCCCACTGCTGGGCAAAGGCCTCTCTCCATTCCTTCCATTGATCACGATTCAGTATTCTTCTTTCCAATTCTCAAGGAACACATCCAGTTCGTCCCGCCATCTCCTTCGTGGTCCGCCGCGACCCCGTGTCACTGTTTCAGGGCACCAATCCTGAGCTTTACGGGCCCACAGTTCGTTCGGCATGCGACAGACATGTCCTGCCCAGTCGCATTTAAGTTGGGCAGCCTTTCTTATTATTTCGAAAACATATCTTCCTGCGCACAACGGCCAGTACACAGTGCAGCATTGTAATTACGTTGGCCGCCAAAGTAAATATGTACGTCTGCATTATGTACACAACTCATTGCCACATTGTGTACAAAGATATGTACTCGGAAACACGGAAATAACTATCTGATAATAATTCAGTTACACACTTCCTGAGACAGTACAAAAACGCTATCTATTTGAATAGTTAGATAACATAGCATCACGACTGTTCACCCCTAAGAGGCAGGCAGAGAGATGTATCTATACTAATATTATAAAGCTGAAGAGTTTGTTTGGTTGAACGCGCTAATCTCAGGAACTACTGGTTCGAATTGAAAAATTCTTTTAGTGTTGGATAGCCCATTTAGCGAGGAGTGCTATAGGCTAACTAAGTATAACATCTCGCTACGACCAATAGGAGCGGAGTATCAATGAAAAATGTTGCAAAAACGGACAAATAGGATTTTTATAATAATTTCACGCGGATGAAGGTCGCGGGCAACAGCTAGTAATATAATATCACGCCTGTAATCCCCGAAGGGTTAGGCAGAAGTGTAACTAATAGTACACCGACATTTCGCCAGTTATGTTTAAATCTCATGTAATAGGGGGCGAGCCTATTGCCGTCAACCGGGCGATATTCCAGACTCCATGGCTGCGTGGGTTAAGAAATTGTAGATGGAAAAACCTAATAACAATTTGCCCGACCGGGGAATCGAACCCGAGGCAGTGAAAAAATATAATTCGAATTATTCTCGACATATAGGGTGACTGGTAATTAGTGACCGATACTTAAACACGTGATTGTATTCATGATGCACAATGTTTTGAATGCGTTACATTGAGTTTTACCGTAAAAGGTTATTTTTCACCCCAAAAAAAAAAGTCGTTTCCCAGCAATTATTTTTGCGTAGAGTTACCTAGTTTGATGTACAGAATGCTTAGTTGACGGCTTCGTGAAGGGTCCGTTTACACCCTGTATATCTTCTAGTCTTCAAACGAACATTAAAATTATTTCTATCGTAAAACACGCGAAGTCCTTGATAGTAGCAATGGCAACAGATTCTGACGAAACGATGACAAAAACGCGACGTTGCCGCTCCGTAGTATTACGTTGTGGCTAACGTAAGCCGCGGGACGGCAACGGCGCTCGATGGCGCTATTTTTCCTTCAATTTTCAGTAAAGGTTTTGGCTCGACGACGATTTGTAAGAATCGTTTGTTGAGGCAATTTTTGGCAAAAAAAATTGTGATATAGAATTAAAAAAGATGAGAACATTATGTTGTTGTATTAAGCACATATAAGAGGAGCTCGTGGCTAAACAATAACAGCCGCTCGGGTCGATCTTTAGGTTAAGCCGTTCTTGCCTAGGTTAGTCTGTGGATGGGTGACCACCCATTACATACCGGGTTTCCTCCGTGCCTCGGAAAGCACGTTAAGCTGTTGGTCCCGGTTGTCATTTGTAGATCTTTGACAGTCGTTAGGTAGTCAGTAGCCCAAAAAAAAAGTCTGACAACCAGTCTTACCAAGGGGTATCGTATTACCCAGTAATAACTGGGTTGTGGAGGTCCGACAGGCAGTCGCTCCATGTTAAATACTGGTATTCAGCTGCATCCGGTTAGGCTGGAAGCCGACCCCAATATAGTTGGGAAAAGGCTAGGCAGATGATGAGAACATTACGTTGTTGTCCCATGGTGAATGCTGCTTATGCCTAAAGGGTGTAAAAAGACCCTTAACAAAGCCGAAAGGCATTTGTTCTCCCCGTCATTGGGATCATTTTTTTGTTCTAGACCATACCTGGGAATCTTCTAGTTACGGAGATATTGGGGGTCAAAGTACAACAAATACATGATTTTAATGTAAGATTTTTACTTTAAACACCTCCACTACCCCCGTACTATTCAATTCATCTATAAGCACAATATTTTGAGTACGTCACATTGAGTTCTACCGTAAAACGTGATTTTGCGTAAAGTAACTTAGTTTGATGTACAGAATGCTTGGTTAACGGCTTCGTGAAGGGTCTGTTTACACCCCGTATAATAGGCATACATACCAGCACTTTTATATTATTTTTATGGTTTCAAATGAATTCTTAGTAGGTATTGCTGTTGGTGTACCAAAAAAAAAGATAAAAAAAAGATGAAATGTCATAATTTTGCTGTCAAAAGTTTTGCTATTTTTACCGTTAGGAATTTCTAAGTCGCTACTCGTAGTCTGCATGTGTGCTCGGCTGTTGGCAATGGGCTCGCCCCCTTTTACATGGGACTCAAACATAATTAATCAAATGTGGTTGTACTTTTTGGGCCATCTTACTGTTCGAGGACATACAAGCATTTATACGTGACTAGCTAACGCCCGCGGCTTCACCCGCGTGGCGTTCGATAATTGTCCCACGGGATCATACTACTGGGATAAAAAGTATCCTATGTGTTAATCCAGGTTAAAAACTACGTGTGTGCTTAATTTCATCCAAATCCGTTCAGTAGTTTTTGAGTGAAAGAGTAACAAACATCCATCCTCACAAACTTTCGCATTTATTATATTTGTTTATTTATAAGTGATATAAAAAAAATTGACAAAGATCAAAGTAACCATAAAAAGTTGTTATCAAAAGTGCAAAATAGAATAAATTTTATCAGCAAATAAATAACTGTGGACATGACTAACTCACTCGCAGTACTTCCTATTGTAGATTACATTTCCGCAACAATTTTGTAATTCATTACTATCTGTCATTCATGACAGCACAACGCTAAGGGAAAATGGCTGACGCCCTTGGCCCATTAATTAGTGATTGTAATTTGCTTTTATTAGTAGACAGGAAAATGCTGCTTTTCATAGAACATTGCCGTACCTTAGTCATCTATATTAATATTATCTATAATATAAAAATGAATCGCAAAATGTGTTGGTAAGCGCATAACTCAACAACGCCTGGACCAATTTGGCCAATTTTTTTTTTAAATGTTCTTTGGAGGTCAAGGATGGTTTTTACGGCGAGAAAAATTCAAGGTAGGGTAGGTAGGGTAGGTAGGATAGGTAGGTAGGGTAGGTAGGGTAGGTAAGGTAGGTAGGGTAGGTAGGGTAGGTAGGGTAGGTAGGGTAGGTAGGGTAGGTAGGGTAGGTAGGGTAGGTAGGGTAGGTAGGGTAGGTAGGGTAGGTAGGGTAGGTAGGGTAGGTAGGGTAGGTAGGGTAGGTAGGGTAGGTAGGGTAGGTAGGGTAGGTAGGGTAGGTAGGGTAGGTAGGGTAGGTAGGGTAGGTAGGGTAGGTAGGTAGGTAGAGAAGGGTAGGTAAGTAAGTAGGTAGGTAGGGTAGGTAGGGTAGGTAGGGTAGGTAGGGTAGGAAAAAGGTGCATTGCAACGCATGCCGGGAACAGCTAGTAAAAAGATAAAATTCGTTTGTAGGGAGTAATCTCCGGAACTGATGGTCGAATTCTAAAAATGTTTTCACTGTTAGAAAGCTACACTATTCGTGGGTGCTATAAACTATAATTGTAGATTATACAAGATCTGAAAAAAAGGGAATTTAATTCGAGGGACTAAGGATCCCGAGCGTAGCAAGGGATTCTAGAGTAGAATCCTGAGCGGAGCGAGGAATACAAGAACCAATTTTTTTTTTCATGAGTCGTTTACCTACTCTAGTTTTTACCATCGACTGCGAGAAAACAAATAGAATACCAATAGTATTTATATTTCTCGTGGGTTAATAAAAACAGCCACTCGGGTCCATCTTCAAGGTTAAGCCGGGCTTGCCTAGGTTGGGCCGTGGATGGGGAATTGACAACCGGGACTAACAGCTTGACGTGCTTCAAGCTGTTAGTCCCGGTTGTCAATTGTAGATCTTTGACAGTCGTTACAGGAAGTCAGGGGCCCGAAAGTCTGACAACCAGTCTTACCAAGGGGTATCGTATTACCCAGTGCTAACTGGGTTGTGGAGGTCAGATAGGCAGTCGGTCCATGTAAAATACTGGTATTACTTAGGTTTTTGTATAGGACTATGTTGTTACACAGTCCTATGGATAGTCATGCTGACAGCGCATATCCTCTGTGAAGCCCTATTTTGTATGCTATTGGATGACTGTGATGTTTTTTTATGTTAGGTAACTGGTATCACAGTCAACTATGATCATCTACAAAACCAGAGGCATCACAAGTTGTAATAAGATGAAATGTGTCATATGGTTGGTATTCGAAACCGCGAGGTGATTTGCAATTCCGCAGACCCACGTCGGCTGACGCAGGCTGCAGTTAAATTGGATTCAGGCTCCCATCTCGACCACGTAGCAACCTAACCTAATACCGCAGTCTCGTTAAGGTGCCAATAGCATAATTAAAACGCATAGATGCAAGAGGAGCTCGTGGCTAAATATTAGCAACCGCTCGAGTCGATCTTTAGGTTAAGCCGCGCTGCTTAGGTTGGTCCGTGGATGGGTGACCTCCCATTACTTACCGAGTTTCCTCCGTGCCTCGGAAAGCACGTAAGCCGTTGATCCCGAGTGTCATTTGTAGATGTTTGACAGTCTACATAGTTGGGAAAAGGCTAGGCAGATGATGATGTCACTTTGTGACCATTTTACGAATTTTAACGTAATTCATATTATTATCCTATTATGATTCCGCTAAAGCGCCCATTTTAGACCCCCAGATTCCTTTTATATTAAGCCAGTATACCTGCTAGATTCTTCTGCGAAACAATCTAGTAGCTAGTAAATCAGTACTGAAACAAAGAAAAATGTATTCCATCCGGATGAATCGACGACCTAAATAGATATCTGGGGCAAGCTGCGAGGGGGGGGAGGGGGGGGGATCGCATGTACTGCCGTAACTTGGGGACCCTTTGTGCTGAGCTATGGACTGCGATCTGACAACCTGATTACTTTGCTACTATTGATAAAGGCAAAAGTTTGTGAGTGGATAGATGTTTATTGCTCTTTTGCGCAAAAACTACTGAACGGATTCGGATGAAATTGGCACTGTCAAAGTTCCAACTTTTAAACAAGTTTTTTTTTTGTAATAGTGTTTAATGTTATAACTTTACTTTAATAACTCCATGACACGTTACATTGAGTCCTACCCTACCGTAAAACAAGATTTTCACTCCAAAAAAAAAGTCGATTTCTAGCAATACTTTACGCGTAGAGTTACTTAGTTTGATGTACAGAATGCTTGGTTGACGGCTTCGTGAAGGGTCCGTTTACACCCTGTATTCTTCCGATTGGGGGGACAGTGTACAGGGTTGAATGCGTACTTCTACTTAGCACCCACATTCCATGGTTATACTTACAAGTTTCAGTAGTACGGCATTGCCATTTATTCTGACTATCACAAAAGAGATCTGAATTATACCAATTATCATAACTGGCGAAATGTGGGTGTACTATTTATTAGGTATACCCCTGCCTAACCCTTCGGGGATTACAGGTGTGACATTATGATGATGATGAGATCAGAATTATTCACCTTCAACATATTAAGGATCTTATTTAAAAACAATCTAAGGATATTTCAAAATTACAATTAACTAGATTCTTTATTGTATTAATAACAAGTGAATATTTACATTATATACAAACAACAAATCTATAATAGTAAGAAGAAATAAAAATGTACAAGTATCAAAACGGTCACAGGGCGTCAAAAAATTCATCCACATCGCTATCAACAGGAAAAAAAATTAAAATAAAATAAAATTAATAAATAAAAAAAAATTACTAAAAGTATGTAACGAAATTAAAAGTCATTTATTCAAATTAATCAGCACTTTTTGAATGTCAAAGTTTACAAGAGACAGTTCTCAAAGATGCCCATCCTTCGCAAGCAAAACTTCAACTTAACATCACGCCTGTAATTACCGACGTGATAAGGCAGAGGTGTTCCTCTTACAGTACACCCAATTCGCCAATTATATTAAACTAGAGACCCGCCCCAGCTTCGCACGGGTGATACGTATAAGGCCGCTTGTACACGCTAAGAAATTTCACCGTGTCTGCTGCAGATAGGACCAATTCATCAAGTACATAACAAGAACATTGTCGGATCTAGGCACGATAATCTTCAATTCTTCTTCTCTTTAATTCTTTTCTTCTTTTTCTTTAATTCTTTAATATTACTTCGCGCGTCGGGTCTAGCGCAGACAAGATTTTTTTCTTGGTCAGGGCCAAAGCAGTGTACACAGTACGTTTGTCGAAACGACACGAATTCTTGCATAGGCCCGGCGACTTTTCTTAGCGTGTACAAGCGGCCTTACTAGTCGTCTCAGCAGTCACCTCCTTTCTAGCCATATCATCCTTCACACAGTCCATCCATCGTTTCTTTGGTCTTCCTCTACTCTTATAGCCATCTACATTCATACTCAACATTTTCCTCATTACTCCGCATCACAAGGCCATAACTTTTCAGTAAATTTCGGCAAAAAAAAATCAAAACATAATACTGTCGCTACTTTACAAGTACCACCCAGAAAACTCAGACCCATTATAAAAGTAATCATTTACCCATCTACAGCTACAAACTATGTCATATCAGGTCGCGGCCTTACACCCCTACCCTCCACCCCCAGGGGTGTAGCGCGGGGCGAGGGGTTGCAGTGGATCCACTTGGGCATCCAGGTTATTGGGTCATCCTGGTGTGGCGCATTTAGCTACAGCCGTAGATAGTGTAATGCTATTTGTAATGCAGATAAATTTGCATTACTGAAATCTTTGTTGTTGGCTTGAAGCCTATCTTTTAAGTAATGAAGATTTTAGGACTAGATTGAAAATCTGACTCTCCAAACTGTGAGGTGTGTGGCAAGATAGAGGAAGCACAGCATGTGTTGGGATGTGTTCTATATACTAATAAGAGAAACGCAGTTATCAACGCGGTGAAATTGTCGGTAATGGATGTTGGAGTGTTCAATTCAATTCAATTCAATTCATTTATTTTTGCAAAAACATGTGTATATAATATACATGGTAAATTATGCTTATTATAGTTGATACAAGGTACTCTTTGGCTCAACATGTTTGACCATGGCTGGTGTACAAATAAGATCGAAAGACCATAAGATTTCAAAAAAATAAAAATACAAAGAATAATAATCCAAATAAATCAACAATTAATATTAAATTTAAAAAATAGGTAAATAGTCATGCGATTTAAAATAAATAGAATAGATTCAATCAGTATATTTTTAGAGCGATTTGTCATTTAAAAATTCATTGACATTATAATACGCTTTTTCTGTCAGTATTGACATGGTATGGTATTTTAGCTAAGCCTGCCTCTGAAGCAGCAAAAATATTATATACTTTTTTATATTAGACTAGCGGCCCGTCCCGGCTTCGCACGGGTGGATATTTATTTTCCCCTAATTCCCCCCTCCCCCTGTTTTTTTCTAGTAATAAGTTTAGCCTATGTTACTCAGGGATAATGTAGCATTCTAATGCTGAAAGAATTTTTGAAATCGGTCCAGTAGTTTTGAGTTTATTCATTACAAACATATACACACACCAAAATACAAATCTTTCCTCTTTATAATATTAGTAAGATAAGATAAGGAATTAGATTAAGTTCTTTCGGTTTGGGATTTTTTTTTTAAATATTAGGTAAATTAGTTTAGTAAGTAAGTTAATATTTGTAAAAGTACGTTGGGATTGTCATCGTCGCAATTGTGTACAAAAATCCCTTAAATAAAGAAGATTAAAAAAAGAAAAGGACTAGTTTCAACAACGATGGCAACATTGCATTTAGAATGCTCGACTCTAATTTTAAATCAAGTCTTTGAGGCTAAATAATAACAGCCGCTCGGGTCGATCTTCAGGTTAAGCCGTTGGTTCTGCCTGTCATTTGTAGATCTTTGATAGTCGTTAGGTAGTCAGTGGCCCAGAAAGTCTGACAACCAGTCTTACCAAGGGTATCGTATTACCCAGTACTAACTGGATTGTGGAGGTCAGGTAGGCAGGCGCTCCGTGTAAATACTGGTATTCAGCTGCATCCGGTTAGACTGGAAGCTGACCCCAACATAGTTGGGAAAAAGCTAGGCAGATGATGATGACTTTTCATCATCCTTTCTTAAAGGTTGGAAATAGACCCTTAACGAAGCCGAAAGGCACTTGTTCTCCCCGTCATTGCGATCATTTTTTGTTCTAGACCATACCTGGGAACCTTCTAGTTATGGAGATATTGGAGGTCAAAGTTCCGACTTTTTCACAAGTTTTTTTTTAAACACAAGTTTTTAATGTAAGATTTTTTCTTTAAACACCTCCATGACCCCCGAAATATTCAATCCATCCATCAGCACAATGTTTTGAGTGCGTTACATTGAGTCCTACCGTAAAACGTGATTTTTCATCCCCAAAAAAAAAATCGTTTCCCAGCAATAATTTTTGCGTAAAGTTACTTAGTTTGATGTACATAATGCTTGGTTGACGGCTTCGTGAAGGGTCTGGTTACACCCTGTATATTCCAATTCGTTTGTGGTCGGCGCAGCATGTCTTCTTCTTCCATACTTCTCTATTACTCGTCATCTCATCAGACACCTCCTTTAAACTGTTCATCCTTCGTTTCTTTGGTTTTGTTTCTTCATCCGTTCCGACCCGAGCCTTTTGGTGGAAATCATCCTTTATACTATTTAAGCATATCTATATTATTATCTATATACAGGGTGTTTGGCGCATGGACCGACACAATTTTTCCAGGGATTTGGGAGGTCATTAGCTAGGTTCTGCCCATACACCCTTTGTCCCAAATGTCACGGTTGGTTTCATATGTTTTTTTTTTTTAAATGAAAAAAATGCCACACACAAGATTTATAACTTTTTTTTAACTAGCCTATTCTGTCCCACTGCTGGGCAAAGGCCTCCTCCATTAATTTCCACCTGTCCCGGTGTTTTGCCTCCTTTTTTATAACTTTAGTTTAATAAAAACAAAATAACTTTAAAAAGTCTTTTCTTAACCCTGACTCTCCTAACCAGTATTTTGACTACATAATGAATAATTTCTATGATATGTAGCATACCGTTAGAAAGGGTATCAACTAAAGAACTTTTTAAAATAAAGCTAAGTTCAAAATGGCTTTTATTTTTTTTTATAATTAATTTAGAAATTGTAAAATTTCATTCATTAAATAAAAAATTTAACTTTGGAAGCTTGTAAGGAATTTTCTTGAAACCAGTTGTATAAAACAAAGATGTTTTTAGATTTAAAAGACTTTGGAGAATGCAACAAAATTTGTTTTGTGCCACTACATCCACAAACAAAAAAGTTATTTCGAATTAAAGGAAACATTTTGGGCATTTTTTTCATTTAAAAAAAAAAAAACATTTGTAACCAACCGTGACATTTGGGACAAAGGGTGTATGGGCAGAACCTAGCTAATGACCTCCCAAATCCCTGGAAAAATTGTGTCGGTCCATGCGCCAAACACCCTGTATATAAAAGGAGAACTGACTGACTGACATATCAACGTACAGCCGAAACTACTGGGGCTAGGAATGTGAAATTTTATACACGGCTTCCTATTATAATGTAGGGGAGCACTAAGAAGGGGTTTTTGGAAATTTAACCTTTAAGGGGGTGAAAAGGGGGAATTTCTATTCAGGGAGCTATCTCAATTTTTGCGGACGAAGTCGCGGGCGAAGTGCTAGTCTCTTATATGCGACGCGTATTTTGCGCATGAATGAATCTAAGACTTACTAAGTACATGACCCAGCCTTGTCTCCACTAACAAAGGTCTTCAGACCCTGGACTAGTTTCCAGCTCAAGGGTACCTCAGGGTTGTTTACTTCAGCACAGTAAGACGGTTGGTAACTGAAAATCAATAAGACTGACCTGATAACCTAGTTTCAGAGACAATTTGTTCAGAATTGTGTTGTTTTCGTGGATGGCAACGATGGAAGGGACAGTTACTATCTGATGAAAATGTGTAAGTGAATATAGATGACTAGCTTATGCCCGCGGCTTCGCCCTACTCTGGGATAATAAGTAATCTATGTGCTATACCAGACTATAATCTATCTCAGTGCCAAGTTTCATACAGATCCGTTCAGCCGTTCTGACGTGACTGTTACTCACAAAGATCCATCATTTTACCCTCTTAGGGGTGGAATTTTGTAAAACTCTTTCTTATTGAATATTGACTCTTTACAAAGAATACACCCTCCAAATTTCATGTCTTTAGGACCAGCGGTTTGGGCTGTGCGTTGATATTATATCAGTCAGTCAGTCACGACTTTGAATTTTATATGTATAGAAGGTACACGCAAGCTAATGTATTTCATAATAATTAATGCAAAGCAACAATAATGGGTGTAAAAATACCCGAAAGGCACTTGCTCTCCTCGTCATTGCGGTCATTTTGTTCTAGACCATACCTGGGAACCTTCTAGTTACGGAGATATCGGGGTTAAAGTTTCAACTTTTTTTTTAAACACAAGTTTTAATGATGTAACTTTACTTTATATACCTCCACGGCCCCCGTAGTTTTAAATGTATCCATCAGCAAAATGAGTGTGAGTGCATTACATTGAGTTCTACCGCAACACATGATGTGCACCTCAAAAAAAAGTTGCGTTTCGCACACGCAGACATACAGACGGACGGACTGACGGACGGACAGCGGAGGCTTAGTAATAGGGTCCCGTTGGTTACCGTTCGGGTACGGAACCCTAAAAAACTAGCTTTTGCTCACGGCATTGCTCTATTTTTGTAGCCTATACACTCGGGGATAATGTAGCTTTCCATTAGTGGTAGAATTTTCGGAATTGGATCAGGAGTTTCGAAGATTACCCCCTACATACAAACTTACAAAAAAAAGTTGGTCTTTATAATATTTGTACGGAAAAGATCTACTTGTAGTTAAAATACCTTCCTTATAAAGGTCCAAGGCTAATTTTATTTATTTGTTTGATATACATAGGTGACATAGGTCTGTACCCAATCTTTGAATCGCCTCCAAATCCATGGGCTCAGCCCTTATTACATGAGACGGACCTATTATAAACTGGTAAAACAGAGGTCTAATCCGTGTAGTCAAACCCTTTGAGAAAAAAAGAAAGGTCTACTATTACTTTTAGATACGTTTTTTATGTAACTTCGAATAATCCTCTGTGTTTAATAAATTATTTTAGTTCCAAGATATCTGTGGCTTTAAAAAAGAGTAAATAAAGAAATTGGAAAATAGGTTTTTGATTTTGGCTACGGAACCTTAAAAGTTTTATTGTAGAGAAATACTTTCTTCAAGAGAACTCTATACAGTGTCAAAACGATTCCACAATACTTGCTGCCTTTCAAAAGCAAGTCTTCTCCGTGGACGAGGCCAAAGGAGTACCAGACTTGGTGGCTGCTACTGAGAAATTCCTGATGGACTGAAAATCTGATAAAAAGTCCTATGTGTGAACTCCATCCATCCTCACATACTTTCGCATTTATAATATTACTAGGATCTTTCATGCATAATAAAAAAATCTTTATTGCCATAAAACAGGGTACAGAAAAATGTGAGACCCTGGCTCCAGAGCTAGGTACCTGTATTTCGCCAGTGAGTTCTTCCATTTACGCTCCATTTAAGAATTATTACAAATAAACTTCAGAAGCCTTCACAGTACTTATAAAATCGATATGGTACCCACAACTCATCAAGCATCCGCAACTCGTCAATTATTCAGAGACAACTGCAGCACCGCCTAGTTTCCTTTGTTCTGCACGAGCATCGAAGGTCCTAGTGCATAGCGCTCGAAGAAACAATTAGGACTTGGAATAATTTAGTAGCTGCGCCATTATGGGTCTTGTGGAATTCGATTGTAAGCTGCTATGCTGTTCTTCTTTTTCTTCTCGAATCGATGACTCGACTTTTTTCCGACCAGCACGCGTAGAAACGGGTTTTTTCGACGGAAGAATCGACAAAATGACATTTCTTTTGTTGATCTGTCATTTTGTCGATTCTTCCGACAAAACCGGACCGGTTTCTACGGTGGTCATGCTATTCGCGCAGGGGTCTAAAATAGCTTTTGGCGCTTTAGCAGAATCATCATCAGCCTAGCCTTGTCCCAACTTTATTGGGGTCGGCTTCCAGTCTTACCGGATGCAGCTGAATCCCAGTATTTTAGCAGAATCATAATAGCGGCCATTTTAGGCTCCCTTCTGGACAGCTGTCATTTGCCACATTTAAGTGTGCTGTATGCAGTCCTAAATATAATTTCAGGTGTCACAACATCACGTCATAATCATCGAAGGGTTAGGCAGAGGTGTACAATCACGAGCATCAATATGTATAAACTTTCCTGAATTTAAAAGCAATTTTCGCGAGAAATAACGATTGTAACTTAGAGATAGGATCTTTTTCATAAAAATATGAGTTCCAGAATACTATGTTCGTAACAACATGAAATTTTAATCAGATCAGTAGGAGAAAAACACTTTTAAAAGTTGTTAACTGTTTACATATTAGTGCTCGTGACTGTACAGTGCCATCGTCTTGAATTAACATAAAAATAGGGGTGACCTATTTTTTTTGTCCACCAGTGTATTTCAAAAAAATCGCCTGAATTAAATTCAACTGAAAACTAGTTCCTTCTATCAATGTCTTAGGAAGGGGTAAATTCGATCGCACGTAGGCCTAGCCAAGCACTGAGCTTCAAAAGAACAAGCGGCCATCTTTGAATGGTTTTGTTATCACAGAACAGAGACAGTTCGCTCCACTGGCTTCTGTCTGCAGTCTTATAAAACTAGATTACTCATACAAAGAGGTTTACTGTTTCTATAGGGCTCTATACCATAGATTTACGAGTCTATGGAGTTTTGAATAAAGAAACAATGTCGAAAGAATCAGCTGCCTTTCTTCCGGCGAGACCAAGGGGGCTATACAAAGGATGGTCTATAAAAGACGGTTTTATTTTTGCGAATTTAAATTGGTATGACTGTAGTAGTAACTATTGAATTTATTATAATAGGTGTAAAGATACCCTTAACGGAGCTGAAAGGTACTTATTCTCCGGAGATATTGGGGGTCAAAGTTCCAACTTTTTTTTATATAAAATACAAGTTTTTAATGTTCCTCTACGTTTATTATGCGCACAGCCAAGATGTGGAGCTCTCTGCCAGCATCTGTGTTCCCTCCCACATTTAAACCGTCTGCCTTCGAAGCAAGTGTGAACAAGCATCTTCTGGGCACGCTCGTTCCATCATAGACCTCATCTACCGCTTTCCATCAGGCGTGATCGAGGTCAAGAGCAGGCCCATTTTGTAATTAAAAAAAAAAAAACTCTTTAAATACGTCCACGACTCCCGTACTATTCAATGCATCCATCAGCACAATGTTTTGATTTACATTGAGTCCTACCTAAATAATAACAGCCGCTCGGGTCGATCTTTAGGTTAAGCCGTGCTCGCCTAGGTTGGTCTGTAGATGGGTGACCACCCATTACATGCCAAGTTTCCTCCGGGTTTTTTTAAACACAAGTTTTTAATGTTACAAGTTTATACCTCCATGACCCCTATACTATGCAATGCCCCATGTTTTGAGCCCAGGTACTTTATAATAATTAGTGTAAATAGAATTATCCCCAAACATAACATCATCACGCCTGCAACCCCCAAAGGCAGAGGTGTACCTACTAGTACACCCACATTTCGCCAGTTATGTTTAAGTCCCATGTAATAGAAGGCGAGCCTATTGCCATCAACAGGGCACGAATCCAGACTCCGTGGCTGCTACTGAGAAAAACCTGATGGAAAAAACTCAATAGTACTTTACCCGACCCGGGAATCGAACCCAGGACCTCATGGTCAGCAGTCGCGCTCGCGACTACTAGACCAACGAGGCAGTATCCCCAAAGAGTTCTAAGTAAATAGTCTTGCTACGCTTACTTCATACCAGTAGCGAAGGGTCAATTTTTGTAAGAGGTAAGCCGGAGTACGTATCTTTAATGTTATTTTATTATCTTACTAGGTGTGCCCCGCGGTTTCACCCGCCGCTTCCGACTTTTTTTATTTGTGCTCGGCTCCTATTGGTCATAGCATGATGTTACATAGCCTATAGCCTTCCTCGATAATTGGACTTTTCAACACTAAAATAATTTTTCAATTCGAACCAGTAGTTCCTGAGATTAGCGCGTTCAACCAAACAAACAAACTCTTCAGCTTTATATATTAGTATCTAATATATAAAATTCTCGTGTCACAATGTTAGTTACCATACTCCTCCGAAACGGCTTGACCGATTTTGATGAAATTTTGTGAGCATTTTGAGTAGGTCTGAGAATCAGCCAACATCTATTTTTCATCCCCCTAAGTGACGCAGACGAAGTTGCGCGGGTCAGCTAGTTATTCTATAAAATACTGACTGCCAGATTTCAAAGGGACGCCGTAGCCGTTCGTAGGAATCGAGTTGTATGGCACCTTCGCCACTGCTTCCTACTACGGTCGCGTGGTTTACAAATTCTATATCGATAGTACACACAACGTACACGGAGTAGTATACTGGCGCGCTAAGCATAAGAGCAGTAAGTATGTTTTGCATAGTTTTGAGTAATTGGCGTGCAAAGTTTTTGTTACAATTTTGTTTTTCCGGACTCTTTTTTTAAGTCATATTAAGTGTCATGATTGAAACGTGTGGCCCAAATAAAGCGCTTTTATATTCTTCACAAAATATTAGAATAGTTTTAAATGACGAAAATCCTTTTATATCTAGTACCAGCGGCTCGTCCCGGCTTTGCACGGGTGCACATTTATTTTCCCCTAATTCCCCCCCGCCCCATTTGTTTTTTCTAATAATAAATATAGCCATGTTACTCAGGGTGAATGTAGCTTTCTAATGGTGAAAAAATTTTTGAAATCGGCGCAGTAGTTTTTGAGTTTATTTATTACAAACATACACACAAAAATACAAATCTTTCCTCTTTATAATATTAGTGTAGATTACTTGAAGCAACTGAACCTGATCCTTAACGAAATTTACCAGTTCCCGATAAGCTATTAAAACAGCTGTCAGCACATCTGGTAGAACTCGTTGCGCTGATTCAGGATCAATATTTAAACTAATTTTGTCAAAAATTGCACCTACTGCTGATATCGCGCGGCAGAGTAGTAGTATCGATTGATGTGTTCGTCGTAGTGCCGTAGAGTTTAATCTATAGGTTCAGTACGCATGAATGTTCGTATCAATATCTGCGTACTACTACGCAGATAATGGGTGTAAAAATACCCAGCCGAAAGGCATCTCCCCATCATTGTGATTCTTTTTTTTTTTGGATCATACCTGGGAACCTTTTAGTTACGGAGATATTGGAGGTCAGTTACAACAAAAAAAATACAATTTTTCCAATTCAATGCATCCATCAGCACAATGTTTTGAGTGCGCTACATTGAGTCCTACTATAAAACGTAATTTTTCACACCAAAAAAAAGTCGTTTCCCAGCAATAATTTTTGCGTAAAGTTACTTAGTTTGATGTACATAATGCTTGGTTAACGGCTTCGTGAAGGGTCCGTTTACACCCTGTAGTTTTCTTACCTAGAGATTTTTATAATTTTTTTTTTAGTAATATTTGTTTAAATAATTTAAAATCTAACAGCAATAAAGGCTTATTTTATTTATTTATTTATTATACCCTATTCTACTTCCATTCGACGTATCCTAAAAAAACTCCATCCAATATACTAATTGAATATACTCTAAGCCATTTCTAGGCGTGGCAAGGGCGCGTTGTCTAAATGGGGCAATGGGGCCGCGCGCACGCGTACTAGACGCTGCGCTATCGACCGGCTGCAAGGCACGCCACAAAGTAAAGTGGACTATATGAGTGTATGTTGGTCCTTCGGGGCGGGATCCCACTACCTACCTACAGCGTCTGGACATGGATGAATTTTCGTTCTATTTTCTGCCCTTTACGAAAATTGGTCACGTTTTTGCGAAATGCGTGAATTTTGTCGAGCGATTTTCGTTGTTACAGCGCTGTTTGAGAACTTTTAATTGATTATAAATTGCGTTTTGTTATCATTTGAAAGGTTTAAAATGTTTTGATAAAGTGAGAATTGGACGATTTGTTATGGCGCTTTTAAAAAAATAGATATAAACTGATTGTACAGACGCCAACATATCAAGCTATCCGAAACTGTCAAATTTTCCAAATCAACCTCGAACCTAATGCTTTAGCGATAAAGTTGAAAATCTATTGAAGAAATTTGACAGATCGTAGTAGCTCATATTTACTTAAATTTTTCCCGTCCTCCTAACAATTGAATGTACCAGTCGTGACATAATTATATAACAGTTTGATGACACGTACATACAATTGGATGTTATTCAGTGTATCAAACGCGATAGGTGTTTGTCACTTTTGTGTAGGTAGCAAGCCAGTTCTTTGTTTCAAAGAAAATTAATGTCTGCTACTAATATTATAAAGCTGAAGAGTTTGTTTGGTTGAACGCGCTAATCTCAGGAACTACTGGTTCGAATTGAATAAATCTTTTAGTGTTGGATTGCCCATTTATCAAGGAAGGCTATAGGCTATATAACATCACGCTATGACCAATAGGAGCGTAGCAGCAATGAAAAATATTGCATAAACGGGGAAAATTGTATATTTAATAACTTTACGCGGACGAAGGTCGCGGGGAACAGCTAGTTTTTAATAAAGATGAATAGTATTATTAGTATAATACCTAATACTGATCAAAATTAAGAGACATTTATACAATATAGGCTGATGTACAGCACTTTTTGAACGTGAAAAACTAATTAAAAATTGAGTTGTGGAGGTCAGATCGGCAACCGCTCCATGTAACATACTGGTATTCAGTTGCACCCGGTTAGACTGGAAGCCGACCCCAATGTAGTTGGGAAAAGGCTAGCCAGATGATGGTGAAGAAGAAAAATAGTAGCCACGAAGAATATTTTTTTGACAATCCTATCAAATGTACAATAATGACGACTTGTAAAGCCAATGCTACTAACGTAAAAAATTGAAAATTAAGATAGAATTCCGAGGATTTATCGAGAACCACCTACTTTTTGGAAGTTGGTACAAAAAAACATCTGCCTACCAGTAGCGAAGGGATATTTTTTTAAGAAGCCGGATTACATATCTTTAATATGATTTTATTATTTGTCTATAGAATACTCATTGTGCCCGTTTTCAAAGGGAAGCCGGTAGGAATCGAGTTGTATGGAATCTTCGCTACTGCTGCCTACCAACCAATACATCCGTTCCCATGTTATATGCCTACAAATGATTATGAATATAATATCAAACAGGAACGTCTGTAATACTAATACGCTAAACGCACGCAGTCAGCAGTGTCGCGTTTCATACAACCTCGAGTTTCGCTCGATATGCAGTGTACGATATGAACTGTCATGTGAAGTATTTTGTTACTATGCATTTATTTAATCGAGACGTGTATTAGTGGCACTACACTTGACAGATCTGGGCAAATATTCGCCTTCTATCATTAAAACAAAGTGAACTATATCGTAATAGGCATAAAAATCATTTTGTTTTGATCCAATATTGCGAAAATTTGGACAAATACGCCAAGTGAAGTGCCCGCATAATACGGGGTGCAAGGGATACTGACGCTAAAACGGTTACCGCGTATTCAGTACATCGTTCTGAACTAAACTGAAAAAAAAACCCGAGGAAAAATGTCAATTCAAACTCAAACTCAACGCATTTATTTCAAATAGACCCGTGACAGGCACTTTTGCATAGTCAAAAATAAGCTACCTACAGTCCCGCCACAGTCATAATAACTGTGAATGGACTGTAGTTGCCCATTCGAAAATAGTAGATCTAATTCGAATTGGTGGGGGGATGGGGGGATTTATTAATAATAATTAAAAAATGTGAATGGCGCGTATTTTTAGGAGGTTCCTCTCTCAGGGGATCAGACCTTGTTCCCGATGCTGGTGGGCTACTATTTTTTATATTTTTAAATGTTGTTTTTTTATATAAGAATATTTAAAAATGCAATTAATATGTGGGAAAACAAATAAAGGAAATAATTTAAAAAAAATATCGATCTCCATACTAATCTTATAAATGCGAAAGTAATTCTAGTTTTTTTGTGACACGGGCTATTTTTTTTCACACATACACATCAAAATTTCCATGCGAACGAAGTCGCGGGCAACAGCTAGTTTTATTTTATAAATGTGCTGTTCTATACATTTTATGTATTGCACTGTTATGTTATTGCACATTTTTTTTAGTATTTTATTTTTGTAAAAAACTGTATTTTTAACAACAAGTACTACAATGCTTTGTCTTGAGTAAAAATAAATATGATTATAGACAAACACGAGAACCGATTTTTATGTGTTTTAGTTTTGATAATTTATTATTTGTAGACCTTAGGACCAAAACGCCATCGGTGTAGGGGTTGCAGGACCAGATAATTTGGTTGTTATACACCGTGTTAACCCATATATTCGAAAACGAAACAAGAAGTAGTACAAAAGCATCGTAAATCGACACAAACTATCTGAAAATAACCAAAATCGGAAGCCTAAAATAGTTCTGGGCGTATACTTTTGGGTTAATATTGAGTTTGAATATTTGAAAGGGGTTATAAAGACAAAAAATATTATCAAAATTATTATCTTACTAATATTATAAAGAGGAAAGATTTGTATTTTTGTGTGTGTATGTTTGTAATGAATAAACTCAAAAACTACTGTGCCATTTCAAAAAAAAATTCACCATTAGAAAGCTACATTCACCCTGAGTAACATAGACTATATTTAAAAAAAAATGACCACCCGTGCGAAGCCGGAACGGGCCGCTATAAAGCAAAACGATAATAATTTTGACATCCTTAAATGTGTGTAAATGCAGTTGTTCACGGTTTTGTTATGAAAATTAGCTTTGCTACCCGTCTTTGAATGGGAACGTTTCACCCCTGTGAATATTAAGAGTATTTTTATGTAATCACCTTGTATTAGTTCATTCGAATCCGGCCAAACAAGAACCAGTGCCCCTAGCACGAATCACTATCGTAAAAACATTCGTATCGTCAACGAAAGCATTTTGTATGGGAATTTGAACAGCGCCTCTGGTGTGCATAAATTGAACTAATTTTCAGAGCACGAACAAATACATGTAAGTTTCGTATCGTCATCGTATCGAATACGAAAGGTAACTTGAGCCGTTTGTATGAAGATAGCTAGCACGAAGGCATAAAATGACGGATAGTATCGTAGTTGTCGAAGGCTGGCTTACGAGTTTCACGAATGTTTATTCACTTTAAATTTGATCGTGAGAAAACTTTCGTCGGAGTTTATTTTAAGCATAAAATTATAATTTAAGTGATTGTGTTGATATATTTTGTTAGAAAATGTTTACATTAACAAGAAGCGGCCCAGAACGCAGTACATTGTATTATTATCTTGCAGCGCGATTGATTGTTGAAAGTAGAAATGTACGAAGAGAAACAAGGTGAGTGATTTATTTTAGAACACTATATATTTTTATAAATAAAAAAACAAGTTATCTTTTGAATTTACTATTACATTTACAGAGAAATCTCAAGAAGAGCTCTACTCAGAAAGAATTTGGCAAATATTAACCTACAAAACCTTAGTGACACAGAATTTAAAAATAGATTTCGTCTAAGTAAGGAAGCATTTTTATTCTTGTGTCGCGAATTAAAAGAAAAATCCAGTCTAAAATCAACTAAAAGGGTCAGCCTAGAACACAAAGTAAGTGTAATAAATAAGCTACTTAAGTACCTTTCTAACTAAAATATTTTATATTTTATTCCTATAATGTGTACATTAACTAATACATACGATGTGAGCATAATATACAGCTACACTACTAACTATTAACTCTTTACTATTTTTATTTCTAGGTGCTGTGTGCTTTGTCATTTTATGCTACAGGCTCCTACCAAAGAATAGTAGGAATGGCTAAATATTTAGGGCAAACTACAGTGAGCAAATATGTGAGGCAGGTTACTGATGCTCTTGTTAGCCCTTTAATAATAAATAATTTTATTAAATTTCCAACAACACGAGAGCAGCGAAATATTGTAAAAAACAAGTAAGTAATAATTATAATAACTATGTAGGCCAATATAAACGAATTTAGTGCAGAATGTTAAACAGCGAAATGAGGATCAACAGAACTGAATAACCACGAATATGATAGCTACCTAATATTATAAAAAATTTACTTACAATACTTTATTTACAGATTTTATACAAAATTTGGCATCCCTGGAGTAGTAGGATGCATTGATGGATCTCATTTTCATATTTTCACTCCAAAAAGAGACATAGAACACTTATTTTACTGCAGAAAGCATTTCTACTCATTGAATGTGCAAATGGTGAGATATTACTCTACTAATTTATACTTATAACCTTACAATTACTTAAGATAACAATTAATTATTATGCTATACAGTTATAATTTTTTTTAACGGTTTTAAATTGTAGATATGTGACAGTGAATGCAGAATTTTAAATGTTAATGCCAAGTATGGAGGTGCCACCCATGACGCTTTTATTTGGGAAAATAGTCAAGCCAATAGGTATATCCAAGACTTACACCAGAATAATGAACAAGTGTGGCTTTTAGGTAAATTTATTTTACATGTAGGTTGTTCTAATTTTAAAATAAAGACATAAATACTTAAGTGATAAAGTTCACTATTTTAAGATTACTTACTGTCTACTTAATGTTACTGCTTTTGTTGTAAGATTATTTAATTCAATATACAAAAAATATATTTTCAGGGGATTCTGGATATCCACAGAGGCCTTGGTTGATGACACCAATCACAGATGCTGCTGAAGGCACTCCACAGGCAAAATATACTACCATCCATGGGAAGGCCAGAGTTGTGATCGAAAATACTTTTGGAAGACTTAAAAATAGGTGGCGATGCCTTTGTAAGGACCGCACATTACACTACACCCCTGAGAGGTGTGCTTATATCATAATGGCATGTAGCGTTCTACACAACCTAGCATTAGATTTTATGGTGCCTGATCCTGAAGATGATATAATAAATTCTTCAGGATTAGGCGTTTCAACATTTTCTTCTCCAGAAGAAGTTTTTCGCGAAAGTGGTTCTAGAGATGAATTGATTCGCGGTAGAGCCATAAGAGACATGTTAGTAGATAGGATTAATCGGCTTCATAATGTAAATAATTAATTTTGGTTTTTGTGTAAGCATGTTGAACTCAAGAGAATAAAAAATATAGTCTAATATGTTTGAAACAAATATGGTGTTAGTTATTTACAAAACAGAATTAAGAAAACCTTTCAGATATTACTTTCATGAATATAGTTTCACTGCTGGACATAGGTCTTCCCCAAGTATGAGTATAGTTTAAGCAAAATTTTAATTCTAACATATAAAAAATGTTTTCTTTTTAAGAAGAAAAAATAAAAACTCAGACACTATTCACTTCTTTTCTCTAAATATGATTTCAATAACTGCAACGCCTCTTTCATAAAATCTAACCACTGAGCTTGCAACTGAAGCTCTACATCACGCTGACGAATCCTCTCTCGTTCTAACTCTTGCGCAATTCGGTCACGCTCCCTTGCATACTCCCTAGCATTCCCCTCACAATCCTTAAATATTTTTAAAGCTGAGTCTTCTGGCTTCTTCTTTTTTTTCGGCGGTTGCCACTGAGTTTGCACTGGAGCTGGTGGTGGTGTAAGTGCTGGTGGCTGCGGAGTCGGAGGACGAAGAGTTGGAGCGACTGTGGGTTGACTGCTTGTTCCTGGAGTATTCCATTCATCTGGAAAAATTGTGATTCAACAATCAACGTAAATACTATTCTGCTAGCTTTAGTTATCAGGATCTTTTTTTTTTACTTTAAGGATGTGCTTTTTTGGATACCTTCTTAATTAGTTTTTGTATAAGATCTTATTTTTAAATGTTTTGTTATTACTAGTAGTTATATCAAACAAAAGAGTTATGAGTTCGTTACCAAGTTAAAATAGATAAATTTAAAATGTGCCAACCTTCAGGAATTGGTGTATATTCATAAGGATCATCACCCACAGTCAATTCATCCACAGTTTCTGTGGCAGGTACTTGTAGACCTGACAAGATATCTTCCTCCCCACCAACACCCTATTTTAATAAAAACATTAATTGAGAATTAGTGCTTACATAAAATTTGTGAGTAAAGGCCATCTTTACTGTTTAGAATAACTACTGTGTTATTTTTATTAAACAAAATACTACTCTAGAGTATACCTACAGAAATCATTAATGCTCATAGAAACATCAAAGTTTAGACATTGTATATTAACAAAAATCATAATTGAAATGCATTATGTGGCACTCAAACCCCAGCCAGTCATCCACACAAGAATTTTAAGTATCACAATACTAACAAAAAACTCAAGTGGTGACCCTTTTTTATTACTTACAGGATTAGGTAGATAAGTTGCAGACAAGTTAAACATTTGACCATATTCTGTCCCAATACGGAATTAAATATTCAGATAATTCGAAAATCATTAATTATTATCACTTTATTATATTTCCCTGAGATTACACCGATTGCTATGAAAATAAAAAAAATAGAGATATATTATACTACATTACCAAGCAAAAAAAAATCACACCTGTACAAATCCAATTTCCTGCATAGGTATCCCAGTAGCAGCCTGCACTCCAATTAAATTTAAAACCCTGTTTTCAAGGTCTGTTAGTGATATTTGGATAGCTGGCCCACCGCCTGTACCCTGAGCAGACCTATTTATTTTCGCCCACTTTTTCTTGACATTGTTTTTCCAATCACTCCAAACCTTAACAAACATGAACAAGAATAGGAAGCCCAGCACCAACATAAATGCATGCATGTATTTCTAATTGTGTGAAGTAAGTTTATTTCCTTAAATGTACGTAATTAGGATTTAATAGGCTTACCTTCCGCCACTTTTCCTCTGTTCGAGAATCCCCAGTGCCATCACTATTCAGCAGATCTACTAACTCCTTCCATTTTTGCTGCACATAATGTCTACCACGAGGACCCCCGCTGGGTTTGGATAAGTCTCCATGCCTAAAATAAATTTAACGTGAGTTAAAGGACTGTGTGCTCCAATATTTATTATTATAATATGTTACCTTCCTATTTTATACTGACATAATTGACAAAAATTAAGCAATAAAGTACCTCAATTTTAGTTTTTATTCAACTTTGTTTTTACAAATTTCACATGACTAAAAATACTTAATTTGACTTGAGTATACAAATAAACTTTAGCTCTTTTAAACTTTACAAAAATATATTCCAAATATACCATTGAAACACTATTAAAATCAACATATATGCTTAAGACAATAAAATCTTAAATGTAATACACTTACTTTTCCATAAATTCTATCAGAATGGTGTACTGCGGGTGGCTGGTTCTCATTGTAGAAAAATAAAATAGTTCCAAACTTTTCACAAATTAAGTCACAACACAAGTTCACTTCAAAACAAAGTTGGCCTTGAATGAGCTTCGAGCGTCCGTCGCCGCGTCTTTCGTTTAGGAATACAGTCAAACCAAACACAACGTTTTAGTAATCAGTTAAATTATTATGCCATTTATCTAACTGAATACTAACTTTTTCTGCATTTTCTTCGTATTGCGTCATAAATTGAACAGTATTAAAGTTTTAAATGCCCTAAAATCACTACATTTTTAATTAACTAAATACTTATCAAGTTTCTGAACGAAACATTCATTCAATTGTAAGATCATTCGTTCTATTTTTCCCATCCTTACTTACGTTAGTATGACGTCACCAACGTTATCGTATCGACCTCTCGATACTAGTTCGAAAGTGCTTCGTGCTTCCGACTTTCGTTGTACTCCGTTATCGTATCGACAACTCGATACGTTTGCGATACGAAACCTACAAATATTCGTGCTAGGCGTACTGACCCCCCAATAAATTCGAGACGAAGAAGACTACAAGTTCTATAAGATATAAATAAAAAATATTCACACTACTGACGGTTTAAATCGTTAGTCATGCTGTTATGCAAAATGCCGCATTTTGTAATATTACTCTTGGTTGTTCAAATAATATTATTGTAAGTCTAATCTTTGTAAGCAATTTAAACTTAAGTATAACTACACTACTGTATTAGGTAAGCCTGTGATGATAGTGGTATGTGTTTTAAATAAAAAAATAAAAAAGAATAATATAATATGGCTACTATTTTTAATATTTTTAAATGTTTTTTTATATTACTTTGTATAGGAATACTTATTTAAAAATGTAAATTATATGTAAAGACAATAAATAAAGGAATAATAATAATATGAAACCTACATTACATGCCTCCTATTCTTTGTATTCAACCTAATACGTACGACCAACCAAGCTATTCATAACCGAATTAAGCTGATCTCTCATTGTATGGGAAACCCATACGAAGCGAGGTCAGGTTATACTGGATATGTATAGGTTGATGTGTCGCCGTGTGTACACGATTAATAAAAAAATATTTAGTATTTCTTTTTTAATATTTTTAATATTGAAAGTGACAAAGGTCCAAAAAAATATCGAGGTATAAGTCGTTATAGCCCACGCGAAATGGCGAATCTTGTCTATAAGAAAAGAAAGAGCAAGAAAGTTTAAACGATTTCGTTACGGTCCTAAAATTTCACAGTAAGCTGCATAAATAAATATTCATTCGGTAATTAAGTCAGACTTTAATTTTCATGAAAAAGTATCTACCATTAAATATTGACGATCGCCGTGCAACCTGTCCCCAGTCGAGTTTAATAGTAATCCTGTAGTAATACTCTACCACTAGGTTTTCTCAAGTCTTATGAATAAAAACCTTAATTTGAAACAGGAAATTATACAGGGTGGATGCGACACCGACGCGAAAACGGTTACCACGTATTCTGTACATCATTCTGAGCCCCCTCCCCCCCAAAAATTTATCATCGGTATTTTTTTTTAAATAACCTTTTCATACATTTTGACCGTGTAGAAAGAAACTGCTGTATTTTTTTTTAAATTGCCGATAAAAAAATTAAATATGGAAGGGCACAGATTGATGCACAGAATACGTAGAACCGTTTCAGCGACGGTGTCCCATCCACCCCGTATTATTTCCTATTTTAAATCAAAGTTTTTATCCAGCTGCATCACCCACTGCAATCTAAAAAAGAAAAGTGCATCCCACTGGTACTGTTGATCATTAGCAGTGCTGGTCCATCCATCCCAAAATCATACAAAGGCATAAAACACAGGAGCACCTAAAAATAGAATAACATACAAAGGAAATGTGACCTAATTACAGTAATCAAAAAGCTTTGTTGACTATACAATGGCAGGTTGTAAATTACTACAAAAATATGCTGTTTGTATTCACAACTAACAACTGGTATTTGAATCCAAACAGTGTACATAATTAATTTGGAAGAAGACAAAGAAAATCCCACACACAATTTTCTAACAATAGCTCCAGCTCTTCATCCCTCCGATGCCATCAACTCCACGATGCACTACATTATGTTTTCTTAACGTCTTCTAATACAGTCAGCGCGATATGATCAGACAAAAGTCTACGCGCGACGTACTACAAGATGCATTAAGAATCTTACGTCAGAACAGCTCTGATATATTCCAGAACTGTAAGAAACGTTACAACATCATTCGGGTTACGTTTTCAATCTATTTTAGTTTTCGTAAACGACGCAGACGTTTTCAGAGTCAAATGAAGATTGGCGTGAACGAAAAACGTAATGGTGTCGAAAGAGTAACCTGAATTTTGTTTTTTTCTTTGTTTCATATGGATTCTTTTGTCTTCTATCCATCATATTTCGAAGAGAAACCTTACAAAAGCCTAACAATAATTGTCATTCATGAAAGCGCTTCGAAGCCGTCGCTTGGTGTTGGAATATTGGAAATCAATGATTGGTAAGTAGGTCAGCTCATAAAAAAACTAGGCCACGCGGCACGTGCGGCATAATATTCCACAAGAGGCGACTATAAAAGATTCTTTCGAGAATGACCTAGATACAGACACTTTTGAATACACTTTTTGTTACACAAGCCACCAGAATTACAAACAAAATGAAAAAATTACACAATTTCTCAAGAACATTTCGCGTTTTAACACTTTAAAAATTGCTCAAAAACGCAATATATTCCCACAGAAACGTCTCCAAAAAACACAAAGAGGTTTATAAAACAAAGAGTCTTCTTCTTCAAGCCGCTGAATCTTCTTTCACGATGGTTTAACACAGATCTAACCCACCATTCGACAAGACTGAGGCGATAGGCAGCGCCAGTCAAGAGGAACGACGGACCAGGCCCATGAATAGACAAAAATCTTCTTTTCTTGCTGTTTTTAATTACAAAAATACACTATAGAAAACACAGGTTAACCCCTAATACGGCACGAAAATATTGACGATATTATTCTATGTTTTATTCGACGGAAGCGCTCCCGGCGAGCGCGCGGTCCGACTGGGGTTAAGAGCGCAATAGTACTGGTAACAGGTTGCAAGTTGATCGGAGCCAGTCGGATTTTTATGTGGCGCTCGGCTCGGGTCGTGCCCTAGTTTCGCGGCACCCGCCCCTGGGCGCTTCACCACCCCGTTGCACGAGATATATTATTCACGTTATGGAATACTACGTTGTAGCGTACGTATACGGTTTAAATTGCAATTGGGGGCTTAGCGACAGATTTTTCTGAGAACCAGGAATAAAATCGACGTTTTAGTATATAGAAAAGACTTTACAAAATTATTTATCGACTTAAGTTTTCAGTCGACGGAACAGTCGACTTTTACGAAGTTACTTAGCGTGTTCAAATCAATGATTTTATTGCTTGAAGCATTTTTGTGGAGACAACCTTTTTTTTCCGGATGGGAAATCATCAAATGACTTCTCCCGCTCTGGGTGGAGTGGGAGGGAGTGTCAGACTCTTACTGACTAAAACCCATCCATGTTCCTTCATTGCCCTTTGTGTTCCAGGGTCACGGTATCTCTTTCGAACAGTCCCGCAGCCCCGGCAGGTTGTGGAGACAACCTCAGAATAGACAAAAAGAGCTACGATAGAGCCGTTTTGTTTTTTTTTGCCCAGATGTATGAACGTGGTCCTTTTGCTTCGTCAAAAGGAGTATGTAATGCTGTCACTTCACTTGGCGTATTTGTCAAAATTTTCGCGATATTGGATCAAAACAAAATGTTTTTTATGCCCATTGCGATATAGTTCGTTTTGTTTTAATGATAGAAGGCGAATATTTGCCCAGATCTGCCAAGTGTAGTGCTACCATAAGGATCATAGCAGGTGGCGTTCTGTGGTTTCTGCCTATCTCCGTGGGAAAAAGCGTGGAGTCTATGTACGTAATGTAATTGCAGTATTAATAAAACCATACAAAAATATCCAATTTCGTTTTAGGGCGATTAAAAATTCAACCCTTACGAAATTACATATGCTGTTAAAATCTGCTATTTTGTCGCAAAAAAAAACGCTTCGGAATTTTCAGCGAAAGATAAATAAAGTCCTACTATTCCAGTTTTCCCAAGAAAATCGTTTAACGAACAGCTGTTTAGCACAGCACTAAAGAGTACTACTAATTGTAGCATTAATTAACTAGCCTTGAGAATTAATTATTCCGACTATGACGACATTGTTGGCTTGTTTTATAACCGCACTAAGTTCTGGTCCACTTCCCTGCCAGATATTTTTATAAAAAATCTGTTTCAGAATTTTTCTGGTATATCAGAGCGTTTCTGTACAAAAAATAAGTTCTAGCAGGAGTTCTAGCAGGAGCGAAGGATCAATTTTTGTAAGAGGTAAGCCGGAGTACATATCTTTAATGTGATTATATTATTTGTCTTTAGAATACTGACTGTGCCATTTTATAAAGGGAAGCCGGTAGGAATCGAGTTGTATGGGCCTTCGCCACTGAGTTCTAGATTACCTTTAAAATGTTGTGTAGTCTGAAAATTGATAAAATCGCAAAATGGTCTCAAATATTCTGCTGTGTTGACTCTGAATCATTAAATGGGGCGTTTTGGCCTCGTACAGGACCAATTTCGATCGTCTTATTTTTTTTTATTTTAGGCGTTGCGTACCGCGAGGGCTGGTGCGAGGAGGCACGGGAAAAGAGCACATGGAAGGAATTGGGGGAGGCCTTTGCCCAGCAGTGGGACAGTACAAGAAAATAAAAAAATAAAATCTGTGCGAGACAAATAAATATTTTTTCAGTAAAATGTTGATTATGAATTGTAAGTAATTATAACAGATGTAGGTAAAAATCGTAACATTTTTAGAAGGTTTTGAAAGTGGTTTTTTGCATCTTAAACTAAATATTCATTATCACGACAGTAGTTATTGCAAAATAATCATTATTTTTGTACAACACACCAGTAGCGAAGGGTAAATTTTTGTAAAAGGTAAGCCGGAGCACATATCTTTAAAGTGATTATATTATTTGTCTATAGAATATTGACTGCGCCATTTTTAAGGGAAGCCAGTAGGAATCGAGTTGTATGGAATCTTCGCCACTGCAACACAGACCGATCATCGGTCATTCTACAAAGTAATTTTAATAAAATCACCAAAACAGCAAACCACTTGCCAGATATAAAAGGCATAAATAGACCCATAACGAAGACGAAAGGCCCTTGTTCTCCCCGCTATTGCGATATTTTTGTTGTTCTAGACCAAACCTGGGAACCTTCTACTTACAGAGTTATTGGGGGTCAAAGTTCCAACTTATTCACAAGTTTTTTTTTTTAAATACATTTTTTTAAGGTTATAACTTTACTTGAAATACCTCCATGACCCGTTTACTATTCAATGCATCCATAAGCACAATGTTTTGCATGCGTTACATTGAGTTTTACCGTAAAAGGTTACTTTTTACCCCAAAAAAAAAAGTCATTTCCCAGTAATAATTTTTTAGTAGTGTTACTTAGTTTGATGTACAGAATACTTGGTTAACGGCTTCGTGAATTGTGTGTTTACACCCTGTATGCGACGTTGCAAACTCTCAGAAGGAGAAAAACGATACCAAATAAAAGCGTGAACAATTTTCCGAGGAGTGGAAGATTCCGATATCCTTCCACGGTTAGCGACAAAGTAAAAGTACCTTCTATCACTTAGTGAGTCATCGACAGAAATACGGGTGACGTCAGTATTACTGCTAATGTTTGTTACTGACAGAATAAGGGAAAATTCTTTCTATTGTAGAGACGCCATGCTTTTATGAAACTAACTTAACCCTTAATAAGGCAAAGGGAATAGTTTTCCCACCATATTTTCAGCTCATTAATTAAATAAAGTTTTCCTGGTAGGTATTCTATTGTTGTACAAAGGTTATTTAAAGACTTATCAATCACTAAAATAATATTCAAAAAAGAAAAAAAAAAAAAAAAATTATTTTCTACTTGAGCCAATTAGGTATTATTTTGCGATTCCCGGATTCTTATGCCCGTTTAAGGGTTAAAACGTGTGGTTGATCCAACAAATATTATTTTATGTTCTTAGTGTCTATGCTTCAAATAACATAATTGCGTAAAATACAGATTATACACACACATACACATTTTGCAATTTTTGTGTGAGATTTTTCGAGTTGAACGAACAAAAACTCTTGCCTTCTGTATTATAAATGCGAAAGTAAGTTTGTTTGTTACCTTTTCACGTCAAAACCACTGAACCGATCATCCTGAAATTTTGCATATATGTTGTCAGGTGTACAAGAAACGAACTTAGGGTACCTTTCATCCCGAAAAAAGTACTGTACCCGAGGAAAACAACAATAACGTAGTTATGATAATAGATGGATGGATTGTCTTTCGAATCATGACTGAATTATATTTTTACAAGCAGAGTACAACCCGAATTGATTGTGAAATTCTAAATTAACGCGAGCAAACCCGCGGGCAAAAGCTATTAAATTAATAAAAAGCCGGGCTTAGGATGGATGGATGGAATGATAATAAGCAAAATATTCCTCAGTACCTATTACCCTTGGCAACAGACGGGTGACAACGTTCACCGTACTACCATCCGGGGTGCGGGATGGACGGGAGGGGGGAGGGCAACAAATCGATCAATCGACTTCGTCTAATATTTAAAGTAGTAGTAGTAGTAGTAGTAGTATTTAAAGTGGTAGTGATAGCCTAGTGGCGTGACCGTCGGACTGCCAAGTCATAGGTCTCAAGTTCGAACCCAAGGCACACACCTCTGAATTTTCGGATTCATGTGCGTATTGTATAATTATCACTTGCTTCGGTGAAGGAAAACATCGTGAGGAAACCAGCATGCCTGAGAGATATTTCTTGACGGCATGTAAAGCCAAGTCAGAGGCCCATGGGCGGCATAAAAACTCTGACACCAGGTTAGGCACTAACCACACGATAAAGAAGAAAGAAGAAGTAGTAGTACTGCAGTCGGTAATGAAGGTTGTTATAAAATAGTAATGCCAGTCGACGGCCTTACAATTGATTCGAATCATATCGATTGGGGAGCAGCGGTGGCCCCGACTTACGAACATTAAGTCGTGGGTTCCAACCCAGCAAGGCATACTTTGGCATTTGCAAATACAAAAAGTTCTGAGCGTGATCATACGTTAGTTCTAGAAATACGTTTTAATGCGGACCGAGAAATAATACTAAATTCTGAGGTTCCTACATCCTAGGTTTAAATATAGACACAAAAAAAGCCGTATAACCTACGGCAAGAACGGAAGCTGAGAATGCTTTGGACTCTAGCTGTAAAGCAAGGCTGCTCAATTAATTTCGAAGGTGGGCCAACATTTTAATTCCGTGTCAACCGGCGGACCATCTAGTAAATTTAATGGCGCTTGCCCATAGTTAAATCAAGTTAGAAAATACATATTTCAAAAATACATGTTTTGCTATGGGACTTGGAAATACTTTTCACAGAATATTATGTTTAATCAATCTGTTTAGCTAACAACGGACGCTTGCGTATAGATAATTCAAGTCTGAAAATACATATTTCAAAAATACATGTTTTGCAATGGGAGTTGGAAATACTTTTCACAGAATATTATGTTTAATCAATCTGTTTAGCTAGCAACGGACGCTTGCGTCTAGATAATTCAAGCCTGAAAATACATATTTCAAAAATACATGTTTTGCACTGGGAGTTAGAATACTTTTCATAGAATATTATGTTTAATCAATCTGTTTAGCTTAAAACGGACGCTTGCATCTAGATAATTCAAGTCTGAAGATACATATTTCAATTTGAAAATTCTACTGTAAGTTACGAAGATACCCTGTTTCAGTAAATACCAGTTTCAAGGATGTGTGATCTGGTTTGAAATCCTGAAATTAATTCTCAAAAGGCTATCGCCAGCTGAAACTGCTGGCGAGCCTTGAGCTAAAAAACAAAAATCGTTGAGGTGCAAAAAGCCACCATATGCACGCTGCCATATGGTCAGAACTTGCTCCTCCGTTCCTAAAACATACCTGACTTGTATTGCTGTCGAAGACCGCATCATACGCGTACACCCTGGGGGGCTCGGCAGCCGTCACATTGTTCTTCGTCACGGCTACGGTTTTGTTCTTCCCGTCGACGGACACGCAGCTGTAGGACCCGTCCAGCTTCTCCCGCTGGTCCATCGGACGGACACGGACGACCACGCGGACATTCTCGACCGTTGGAGCTGTTATCTCCGCGTCCTGGGGGACAAGGAAAATGGTAATGAACAAAAAAAGCTGTAGTTGTGTTTGCTCGGTTAATGGGCCGAGACAAGGATAAGCTCATCTTTATCAAGGATAGCACCTGCTGATGGATTGTGTCTGCAACAGACGCGAGAGGGACTTTTGAGAGAATAAGACTTAAATAGGCTTAACCTAAGATTAATACAGTCAATTTTATCCTAACCAATTTCAGAAGGTGTCAAAAAGTTAATTAATAACAGCCCTTCATCGGTGACTTCTATCTTACCCGTGTTTAATATCATTTTTTAACTGGTTTATACACCGTGACTTTTTAGTCGTCTTACAAAGGTGGTCCACTCAATGTGCCCGACATAAAATAGTTCTAGGCGCGATATTTTTTTTTTATCTACCGTAATAGGTACAAAGAAAAATAAATAAACATTAGAAAAAAATATGAAACATCCTGTTAATGATGTTTACGTCTCAAACGGGAGAATATATCTACCCAGCGCTCGAGTCCAGTAGATCATCGCTCACAACAGGGTGTTTTAACTACGTCATGCGTCATAATATTGAATAATATTTTTATTTTTAAATGATTAAATCATTCATAAAAAGTAAATACCTTATTTTTTTATGAATGCTAAGTAGTCATTGGATACATGAAGTGGGCTGCCGTTGTAAGACGACTAAAAAGTCACGGTGTATAGTTTAAGTGTTAATAATAAGGTTTAATATTACAAAGGTAAAGGCACGATGGGGTTGGCATATCTGTGTAGACGAAAACCCCAAAACAAATAAAAGGATAACCTACCAAAAACCGCGGCTTAAAAATTGGTAGGTACTATTCACCTCGTGTAGGCGTGGTGGTATGATGTGTTAAAAATGCTCAAAACAGAGCTTTAGCTAAAGGTGAACGAGCATTTGACCTCGCCGCCTAGCGTGATATATTTCACACTATTCAAGTATCTATGAATGGTTTTAGAAATCGAAGAAAACAATTGCAAAGCAGTTCAATGTTTTTTTTTGTCGATTTGAACTCTTTGTACGATTATCCTATGTATAACGCAAGTTCGTACGTCAGGGTCGTGGAAGCCGCAATGCGGATTCTAGACAGTTACCGTTTAGTGTAAATTGCACTACGGTAACGCATCCTGGTTACCGAGCGAAAATAGAATAGACCATCAGTCAAATGCGAGGATGACAATCGGAAGATCGCGAGTAAGACCTGCCCCTGCAGTCTCGACATTAGATAGCGACAAAAATCGGTCGCTAAGTCGTATCGTTGTCAAATTCCTTTAATAGATTTTCTACTTTATTTTGAAAGAGTAAGGTTGAAAATCTATTAAAGAAATTTGACATCGATTACACTTAACGACCGATTTTTGTCGTTATATTTGACAAGACTGCAGGGGCTGGCCCCCTATTCACAAACGCTTCGATTCGATTTTGATTCGGAAAGTCGTATGTCTATCTCGCTCGCTTTCGTAATGCCAAAAAAGATAGACATACGACTTGTCGAATCTAAGCGTTTGTGAATACGAGGGCTGGTTGAGACCCGAGCAGACCAGGGAAGAATAGTCTGTGGGTGGAACAAGCTGGCAATGATGATGGAAGGCATCCTGACTCACTGCGAGGATATCTTTTCTTATAGGATAACGAATTGTCGAGGTCTGATAGTGAACTGCAAAGTCGGCAAATATTATACTCAAAGGACCAAAGAAATAAACCAAGTAAGATACCTACCGGGAAAACCATGATTTTTTACAGTATCTGAAATTCTGAATGCAGTTTTTGTTTCATACCTAATTATTGCAGTTATTAATTCTTCTTGTACTTAATTGAAAAACTTCGTATTTGATGAACTTGAGAGTTAGCATTTTGCTCAGAAATATTCCACAGTTGTATTATTTTTTGCTTAGAAAAATGCATGTAGGTAGGTATGCTCTTGACATTTGTTTTTGATTATAATTGTATAGCAGTTCTCAGTGAGTGTAACTGACGTCGATAGAAGGAAGCCATCCAAGGCCGTGTAGATGGCGAAGTCTATTAAACAAAAACAAGAGGACCAAGCCACCAGGAAATGATCAAAGGACCAAAAATTATGTAACAGAAGTTACAAATGAAGACTACACTCGACTAATGACTGTAATTAGACAATAAGGTGGAACGAAGTTAATAGTGCTCGGATTTTCATGGGACTTTTTTTTTATTGAGTTCCTAGAGGAGTGGTTAATTTTTATTTCCTTTGGAATATTTTTTTTTCGTTTATGAATAACTTCAAATTCGACGAATTAAACGCCAATTTGGTCTGTTCCTTTTGAGTATTTTTTTTCTAATTGCATTCGGCTACATCCACCAAAATGAGATAATACTTCACAAGTCAGGAAAGAACAGTCAAGTCAAAAAGTCTTAAACAAAAAACATATTTAATTAAATAACTAGAATGATATCAGGAATCTACAAAGTCTAGAACCAAACTAAGGATCTATTGAATAGGAGAATTACAAAGCCTGGGGAAGGATCCTATAATTCATTATCAGCCTAGCCTTTTCGCAACTATGTTGGAGGTCGGCTTCCAGTCTAACCGGATGAAGCTGAATACCAGTATTTTACATGGAGCAACTGCCTATCTGACCTCCACAACCCAGTTAGTACTGGTTAATACAATACCCCTTGGCCAGTCAGTGGCCCAATAGTCTGACTTTTGGGCTCGCACTGACTACCTGGTGTGACTGTCAAACCTCTACAAATGCATTCGGAAGGATCCTATAATTGCATGACAAAATAATATGCTACCTCAACTTATCCTACATTTGTGTCTACTACAATGTATAATTTGTAAATTATTGTTGATACAGAGTGCATGACTTAATTTGATTTGTATAACATTCAAGTCAGCAATTACAGTTAAAAAAGTGACAGTAGTCAAGTGTTAAATCTTAGTGTCGTCTGACGCCGAGATTTTGAACCCAGTCTTTGGATTAGACAAATGTTCCCATCTCTTTTTTGGACTTGTAGTTTGAGTGTTCAGGGACAGTGACAGAAGAACACATAGCCGAAGTAAGATGCATGCTAAGTAACATTTATAGATTTCTACCATAGCAAAATCTGGAATAGGGGTTTTGGGGTATGGAGAACAGGGTGTAAAGTTCTCCCTCCCTATAGAAAAGGGAGGATCCTCCGACCAGACGGGTGTTGTGTCTGGTGGGCTACTGCCCGACATTTGTTTGTCACGTTCTTCTATATAGTCTTATAGTCGCAGATAACTTGATGAACTAGCTGTATTTTGATGTTTAGTTCATCCTCTGTGTCATAGATGGAGCTGTAGTACATTTTGTTCTATGTTGCTGTAGTACTTGTTGTAGTACTGCTACAGGCTAAGTTGAAAAGTAAATCAACTTTTCAAGTAAACAAATACCAGCTTTTACATTCAAGTATCATTTGGAATCTTCAGAGAACATTTCCACTGCTGGGATTGAAATTTCTACTACATTATGAGCATAGAGCGGTGTGTTAGCCAGTAACACAGGGTTGTGCAAGTCAGATAGGCAAGTTGCCCCATATAAACTACTGGTATTTAGCTGCATCAAGTCAGATTGGTAGTTAAGTAAAACACAGTTGGAAAAAGACTAGGCAGATGATGAGACTAGGGTTGCCAACCGTACTCTAAAATAGAGTATTGTACTCTATATCATGTAGGCGTACTCTATAATTTATAACACTAATAGAGTATGCTAAAATACTCTTTTTTACACAATGTTTACTTTGTTGACTGGTACTATACTAATGCCAGTCATGTAATATTATGCAAACCCATTATCATAACCAAAAAAGTCGACTATTTACTGTTAATATGTTGGTAACCCCAATTCTCCAAGTTACATTCGGACGTTTCTGAACGCAGCCACTAATGTAAATTAATAGCTACCTATATAGTCTCTATTCCCGCCACTTCAGCATTTACTGAGAGAGTCTTTTTGGTCATGAATGTGAAGTGTCGGGAAGAGAGAAACAAAGCTTGAAACATGAGCTCTTGATCTGAGTTCGAATGTTTGGAGTCATAAAATTCTTTTAAAAACCAGGAAAAATTGTTATGTGCTGCAAAAAGTACAAAAAATATAAAATAAATGATACTCTTTTTTGGAAGTCCGTACTCTTTATTTACCTCCTTTGAAATCAGATATACTCTAATTCTTCTAATAAAAGTTTGCAACCCTAGATGAGACAGAGAGGCCCATGTCCAAAGTACTACCCAATGATGGTTTTGACTGATTGATTGAACTATGTAGAATTATTATAGGGAGGCTATGCTTAGGGGAAACCTTTGTTATAAATGGTCATCTTTTTAATGATAGGCAACTCTTAAAAATTTAGTTCAACCACAGAGTACAACTTGAGATGATGGTTGGTCTGAGGAGATTGGCGTGCTATTGTGGACGCGTTGGCTCCGCTTTGCTTGAGGAGCAGAGGAAGAATGAGCGCTAAGTATCAGCCTAGAAAAATTACTTATATATAATTCATTTCGTTTCTGAATTTTAAAGGTCTATTTTTTGTTTCGTGAATAAATTTTACTATTATTTATTATATTTGCATGCATGACGAATAAGAGAAATATAGTAAGTAGAAGTTGACGCGGGCATCTAAAAATATCGAATCGACAAAACGCGGGCGGTAACCAACCACGTTCCGTAGCATCAAAATGTAGTGCCTAAAAAAAAGAATTAGAATAATTTTCTCTATGGAAAACTCAAACTGATACTAAATAAATTGATGTAACCAAGCAGATGGCAGAATACATTACGAAACGGCTAATGCGTAATTTCGTAGGTACCTAGACACACCACTCGAGTTGAAATGACCCTGACACGAATTAAACTATGACTCACCATCCTAACTAGCACGATTGAACTAAAATAAGAATAGATGAAACTAATTAACGAAAAGGGACAAGGAAAACTTAGTAAGAACCTTAGAAAATATTCAAAATCGATAAGATTGGAGTTCCAATAGGAATCCATATCAAAATCCGGAAATCACATGATAACGTGGTACTTACGGGCATTTTTCTGGAGTGCAGGCGCCGCTATCAGGAATACATGTAGTTTGTTGCGTAGAACAGGGACAAGCTACGTCTTTGTTTGTCGATTATTGCAAAAATCAATAGTGACGACCTACTTTTCCGTTTCAATTTCTTTAGCGAACGACCGAAATGGAAATGACATGACGTTTTCTTCTAATATTGCCAGTGGTATCGGTAGAATAAACTACCATACTAAAAATCAATATTGCACTTCCGGTTTACGAGATTTATTTTTTTCTAGAAAAAAAATCGGTTTTAAAGTAATAAAGCAATGTTTTAACGATTGCTCTATTCATTTGCTGAGGCAAAATAACTAAAATATGTTTAAAGGAAATCCGATGTCAAAACACAATTTTTTTGACACAGTCTGTTGTTAGCGTTTAGCGTTTCGATTTATCTAAAGCTAAAAACATCATAGCACTGCTCGGCTCGCTTTTGATTAGTGGCAGTAAACTAAAATGCGCTCAAAAGCCGTGATGGTTGCTTGACGCTGCTAGGAATGAGTCATATATTTTGCTAGTAGTAGTGAGTGTTTTTGCTATTCATTATCATCATCATCATTTTCATTTCAGCCAAAGGACGTCCACTGCTGGTTATAGGCCTCCCCCAAGTGTCACCACATTGACCGGACACAGTGACCGTGCGACTCGCATCCAGAGGATTTTGCCCTTATTATTTATTTTTAATTCACAAAACACACAGCTCTTTGAAAAACATTAAAAATTGTGCTCTTATGCAATACTTCACATAATTATTAGGTATTATTAATTTGTAGTTGTATTCCGTGCATTGTATGGTTTAAACTAAAACTCAGTGAGTGAACTTGCTTATCTGTTTTTTTTTAAACTGATCCAAATCGCATATTTAATTTAATTCAGTATTGTTTTAAATATTTCTTTATAAATAAGTTTAAAAATGACTTGTTTTAACAATATTGGTGGTAAATTCATATTCTACTAAAAAAGTCTTGTTGGTGACAAGGTGGCAATATTGAGATTTCTTTGCGAGAAAAATAAAACTTTTATTTTTGTTGAAAAAAGTCTTTTATTTATAATTTGCTATTTTGTGTATTTGTGTGTAGAGAAGTATCATGGATAAACTGAATAATATCAGTTATCAAGTTGTTTTTGTAAATTTATAACTTGCAACATTTAAACCATCTAAAATAAGAATTAAATTAAAGTACTGGCCACCCACAATCAACAAGGAACGTCAAACACTGCTGATGTTTATTTTTACTAAAAAAAATAACAATAATTTAGTTTCTTCATGGCTTATTTGTTCATGAATGTAACATAAAATAAATCAGATGATAAATAACAAGTGTTTTAACCAAAAATGTCGACGGAATTGGAAGAAAACGGGATCCATATTGAGTCTGTTGACGTCAGTGAAAAAGTGAAAGAAACTCATGAAAATGGATCAATGGTTGAGACCATTGAAACTATTTGCGATTCCGGGCTGGACACGTTAGATTCGTGTTCTGCCGCGTTTCCCGCATCTGATTCCGAAGTATCCCCGATTAAAAATATAATAAACGATGATTTCGGCAAAGGATCATCGACAGACAGCCTTTCAAATGAAAGTAGTCTGTCCAGTCCAGGGTCTGACGACGGCGTTACTGATAATTTAAATTTTGACTTCCCGCAAAAATCTGACATCGATTTAGCCAAAGAATTGATCATAAATTGTATAGAAAGTATGAATGTAAGTGATTCAAAAGAAAAAAATGAGGAAAATGTTGAAATTACGGATTATAAACAGTCAGATTATAATAATATTAATAGGCCCCTCACTACCTCAACCGTAAGTTTGAACGAACATAAGTTATCTGAAAACAACATCATGTGTAAATCACCATTCAGCAAAAGTGCTGATAATATTTCAAACATATCATACATCAAGCCAAATGACAACGCTAGTTTAAATTCTAGTGACAAAGAATTGAATGCTGATAAGATTCTGTCACAATTTGCCAGCCAGAAATCTAAAGCTAATGCTATACAGAAAATACCAGAAAACGTAGCTCATATTGATCCGAAATACACAAGAATACCAAAAGAATTGCTGTCGCAAGATTTAGGGAGCATAGTCAAAAATGTTCATGGAATATTCTCTTCTGTAAGCGGCAGCTTAAAAAGTGCTTACACACACAGAACAGCTTACACTCAAAAACCTGTAAAAAATGCCAAAATCCTTCCCAACGGCAAACTTATGAATGATATATTTGAGGACGAGAATACGGAGCAAAAACCTGAAGTCGCTGTAAAAGTAGAAACAATTGACCAACAAGAAAATATTCCAAATTCAAATGTAGAGGAAACAAAAATACCAGAGACAGAAAGTTATGAGCCATTTGATGCCAAGAAGGATGTATTACGCTTTCATATAGAGACGCTAGAACGGGTGCTGGCTGAACAGAGAAAGGAGAATGTGACTTTGAGAGAGAGAGTGAAACAACAGTGTGATGAGTTGCAGCAAAAAGATCTAACTTTCAAAGAGTTGGAGGTTAAATTGGATATGGTGGGTAAAGTCTTTCTACTTTATTATCTACTAGCTGTGCCCGGCATGCGTTGCAATGCACCTTTTTCCTATCCTACCTACCTATCCTACCTACCCTACCTACCCTACCTACCCTACCTACCCTACTTACCTACTTACCTACCCTACTCTACCTACCTACCTACCTACCCTACCTACCTACCATGTATCCTATGTCCATCTCCTGGTTCTAAGCTACCACTCCACCAATTTTCAGCCAAATCGGTTCAGCCGTTCTTGAGTTATAAATAGTGTAACTAACACGTCTTTCTTTTATATATATAGATTTTAACTAACAGTTCACAGTAGTAAATCATGCAAGAGGATGCTCTTAAAGTGGAAGCGTCAGGGTAGCCCTTGAAATTCCATATTTCTTAAGTTTTTTCCAATTTGCAGGTTGTTAACAAAATCCGATTCAAATAGGAAAGTTATATTTTATAATAACTTCACGCAGACGAAGGTCGTGGGCAAGAGCTAGTACAGCTATTTAGTATCTAATAAAAAGCTACAGTTTTATCAGAACCTCCTTCACTATACTTTCTTCTTACACAGTCACGAGCACCAATATGTATACACTTTCCTAAATTTAAAAGCAATTTTCGCGAGAAATATCGATTGTAACTTGGCGATGGTATCTTTTTCATAAAAATATGAGTTCCAGAATACTATGTTCGCAACAACATGCAATTTTAATAAGAACAGTAGAAGAAAAACACTTTTAAATGTTGTTAAGTGTTTACATTGGTGCTCGTGACTGTACCAATGTCTTTGCACAAACCTTGATCCTCAGATGGGCAAGCGCGTAGACCATGCAGAACGAGAGAAGGATGCAGCAGTGATGCGGTACGCCAGCGTGGAGTGCGCTGCTATAGAAGCCAAGCGGGCAGCTGAGAACGCAGCGAAAGCTGAGAAAGCTGCCCAGGTTGAGGTGGAACTCCTGAATAGCAAGTTGAGGTCAGCGCATGCGGAGAAACAGAGGATCTGTCAGATGTATGACGATAAGGTAAGCAAAATTATGCTTTCAACTACTCTTGCTGGGCGGGACGTGAGAGGGAGAGAACCTCACGTTCCAGCCGCCGCGGGAGACGCCCCGGGTGACTCCCGGCCACCGTAGGCGCGGGCCTGTGGACGGTGAGTAATGGGCTAGCTCGCCGTCCGTCCGTCTTGTGACGAAAGAGCGTTTCGACGGCGCGTTCGTGTTCCACGCGCACCTCAAAGAGATGTCAGCAAAAAGGAAGGAGCCCGCAAGGGCCAATGCCTGCCGGGGATGCGGGACTGTTCGTAAGGGATACCGCGGCTCTGAAACACAAAGGGCAAAGAAGAAACATGGATGGGTTTTAGTCAGTGCAAGTCTGACACTCCCTTCCACTCCGCCCAGAGCGGGAGGGGTCATTTGGTGATGTCCCATCCGAAAAAAAAAGTACTCTTACTGGGGTTAATCAAGTGTAGTAACTTTATAAAAATCTGTAGCGGTTACATCTTAAAAAAGGGTAAATTGCCATCCTTTTTGATGATAGTCTTCAGTATGGCCTAGGAATGTTTTCCTTTAAGCACAAGTCATACAGGGAGCGGGCGCGGGTCGGGCAAAGGGACAGGCTGGATCTGAGTGGACCGTCGTACGCAGGGGGTAATTTCATGTATTTACTAGCTGACCCGCGCAACTTCGTCTGCGTCACTTAGGGGTATGAAAAATAGATAGTAGCCGATTCTCAGACCTGCTGAATATGCATATAAAATTTCATAAAAATCGGTCAAGCCGTTTCGGAGGAGTATGGGAACGAACATTGTGACACGAGAATTTTATATATAAGACTAGCTGACCCGCGCAACTTCGTCTGCGTCACTTAGGGGTATGAAAAATAGATGTTGGCCGATTCTCATAGATACCGGATAAGCACAAAAAATTTCATCAAAATCGGTCAAGCCGTTTCGGAGGAGTATGGCAACGAAAACTGTGACACGAGAATTTTATATATTAGATATGGACGAAATCACACAGAGAGCGCGGGGCCAAGTCCTTTTCCCTTTCCGTGCTCTTTTTTTTTTAAATAAGTAGTAATAATAATTCTTCTTCCCTGTCCGAATCGCCTGACAATCTTACTGCGTTTTGATAGCAATCGTTGTTGCTGGTCGAGTACGCCCGAACCTCCCCGACACGCGACCGCGTTGTGTGTGAAAGCAATGAACAGCGCGTCTCACGCGACGTACACGACCCGACACGCGCCCGTCCCACGCCCACTTTTTGTGTGATTCACGCTTTAGGTAGCTAACTGTAGTAAAGTTTATTTTCTACCTATTTTTTTTTAAATTGGCCTATTCTGCTCCACTGCTGGGCAAAGGCCTCCCCCATTCCTTTCCAACTATCCCGGTGTTTTTCCTCCTCTGGCCAATCAGTCAGGAACGAGTCCAAATCGTCACGCCGTCGTTTTTTGGGCCTGCCTCGGTGACGACGACCGTCTTCAGGCACCCACTGTGTGACGATTCTGGCTCATCTGTCCTGACCCATCCTGAAATGTGACCTGCCCAGTCCCATTTTAACCTCGCAGACATATCGCCAACATCGGCGATGCCTGTCTTGGAGCGTATTGTGGTGTTGCGTATTCAATCGGTGATTTTGATGTTCAAAATTCTACCTAATATCTCGCAATAATTAAATACAGGCGGAACATACACCTTGAAACATTGCCAATAGCGCTGTTTTGAACGCGATCAAAGTGGGTTTTTTTTTCTTTAAGAAATATTGCACTTACATTCTGTAGTAGGTAAAATATTAATTTTAAGAGTTCTATTTTTGTTTCAACAGTGTCACGAACTAATGAACAGCGAGCGTGAACTATCGAAGTTTCGAGAAGATATGCGCGAACTAGACGGAAGACTTAAATGGACACAGAGTAAACTACGCGTTGAAATGGACGCTTATAAGGTAACAAATCTAAGACATAGATAATCTATCCTACTGCTGAGCTCAAATTGTACCGAGCCAACCCGAATATGACTAAGGTATCACAGTCACCTGTGCAGAGCGTGCATGGAGGCGGAGGAAACGGTAGGGCAAGTACTCCTCGAGAGCACCAGCATCATCCAGATCCGCGAGGAGACTCTTGGAACACCAAGATCCCTTGCGGATGTCCTGAGAAGACTGGGAAGTTTGATCTGCTTCTGGAGGGAGGTGGGCTGGTCGGAGGAACGGCCACCATGGCTCATGTACAATGGTCCACTTTAAGGACTAAGTGCGGAAACCAAAACCCTTAACATAGAACACCATAGAACATAGATCCAGCTATCTAAAGATCATCTTCATCACCATCTGCCTAGCCTTTTTCCCACGGCTTCTAGTCTAACCGGATGCAGCTGAACCTCCACGACCCGAATGAAAGCCGAATATATGAAGTAATTGTTTCGGCTTGGCTTTGCTGTTTAACATATACACCGCCGAATCTAATGTGCCGACTTGAACAAGTTTTTAAAACAAGCAAAAAGCAAAAAGAGGAGTGTTATAAGTTTGACCGCAATGTGTGTGTCTGTCTCTGGCACCGTAGCTCTTAAGCGAGTGAACCGATTTGGATGCAGTTTTTTTTATTTGAAAGCTAGTTTCTTGGCGATGGTTCTTAGATACGTATTATCAAAATCGGTGCAGCCATTTACTACTTAGATATCATCTACCTATATTATCAAATATACCCAAATGAAAGCGCATGATGCGTAAATTAAAATTAGACATGTTTTATCAAAATCGGTGCAGCCATTTACTAAATATGGGGGATAAAAGTGGGTATTTATCTTAAATATTTTCGTAGAGGTTTTTTTTTTAATTTTAAATTTAATTTTCACCATATGTTTATCGACTACTGGTCTCCACTCAAGAAAAAGTCAAATCGAACGGTCTACGGCTAATATGGCCGGCTTCAGCTTGCTTATTCTGTGGGTACTTCAACTACTCTGGCTCTTTGAAATCTTGCCTGCAAAATCTAGCAGTTTTTGATGTCATGGTAACAAAATAATTATATTTTTTTGCAGACAGCTAGTTCGTGCGTGTGCTTTGTAATTAAGTATCTGGCATTCTATTTCACGCTCAAAATTACCACGAATTTTGCTTCAGTTGTGCGAAATAAAACCTCTTTAATTCAAATTAAACTCACAATGTGTAATTTCTGAAGGTCATCTATACATACAAATAAATAAAATTGAAGTGTCTGTTTGTACTTTCAAAATAGCAGCTTTTTACTGAATGCATATGAAAGTATATGCGGTACTTATAACATTTTTTTTAAAATATTTTTCTGTCTGTCTGTTTGTTCCGTCTAATCTCCGAAACGGCTGGACTGATTGACGGGACTTTTACTGGCAGATAGATAATGTTATAAGGAGTAACTTAGGCTTTTATTTTAGAAAATCGATTAGGGTTCCGTGCAAAAAAATATTAAACCCGGTCCCAATAGGGAAGTACCTAATATTTTTATAACAATGTCGCGCGGACGAAGGTCGCGGGGCACAGCTAGTTAGTTATAAAAGATAGGCCGATACGCTTAACCTTCGCAACTTCCTTGCGCGGTTTTAGGAATTTATTCAAAGGAAGTTAAATGTTATTGCTTAGTGAATAGAGTACAGACTTGCCCTTCGGAGTATATTGTTCTAATGAGGTAGCCTAGCGTTAGACTGGTTCTGCTCTGCCACTGAGATATTTTACACTGCAAATAAGAAATAACCCCAACTATCAATCACTCTGCTTCGTTTGATCCACGATTTATCCATCCTGTATATGGACGCCATTTTAAGAACAGAAATCCCTAATGCTGACCTGATCTGTTATGTTGCCGATAGATATACAGCCATAATATTCCACGGTACTGACTAGGGAGCTAAATAATAACAGCCGCTCTGGTCGATGGTTAGGTCACGCCGCGCTTGCCTACCCGCTACCGATGGGTCACCGCCCATTACATATCGAGTTTCCTCCGTGCCTCGGAAAGCACTTTAAGCCGTTGGTCCCGGCTGTCATTTGTAGATCTTTGACAGTCGTTAGAGGTAGTCAGTGACCCGAAAATCTGACAGCCAGTCTTATCAAGGGGTATCGTATTACCCAGTACTAACTGAGTTGTGGTTGCGGAGGTCAGATCCGAATGAAGCCGAGTCGAATATAATGTAGTGCCAGCGGCTAGGACTAACATGCTCAGGTTTACCCCTATGTCGCGAGCCGCACATATTATTAATATTATCACGGTATCGGAAGATATATTTGGGCAAAACCTGCCGACATTTGTTCAAAGGGCACCCAGGAAAATTTGAAATGGTGTGCAACTATAAAGTTGGGCATGTTTAACTATTAAAATTTTTACTGGATGTGATTTTACTTTTTTATATTGTTTTATTTTATGTCTTATAGCATCGTATTGGAGTTGGTCTGTAATGTTGCTATAATTAGTTGTAAATAAATAATTGTGGAAAGAACCTTTACACCATTTTCGTGATATTCTTCGGCAGGATGCTTCCGAACGCGCCGAGAAGCTAACACAGCAGGTGACGGAACTGGAAGCGGCTAAAGAAGCCGCCACTGCTAACGCTACCGACTCTGCGAGGGCCAAGCAATTAGGTAAGTCGGTTATTTACTTACATAACTAAAGGAAGGAAAGCATAAGCCGCGTATTCACTGAGCGAGCAGCCTCGCGAGGCAGCCTCGGACGTTTGCTTCGCAACGTTTGCCGCGCGAGGCAGCTTCGGTCTGTATTTAAAATACATGAGGCTGCCGCGCGCGGCAAAGCCGAGCCGGAGCGAGGCTGAGCCAACGACTCGAACGCTCAGTGGTGACTCACAAGTCGAACAGAGGCCACGCGTGCGTAGCGCATATTCAGTTCTGCTCAAGATTATCATGAGGCCGTGCGTTCGGAAGGCTATCGCCACCACTGCCTTTATACTAATACATCAACTTGTACAAAAAAAGAAAAGAAAAAAACCTAAACGTTTTTGGATAAAAACGATTTACAAAAACAGATTACAAGCTGGGAACAGATTATTTGAAGAGTTGTGCTTTGATGATGCAGAAAGCAATTTTACTAGAATGAGTAAAAGTCGTCTTCGTCGAACAAGCGAGGCAAAACACAACCGTCTTGAGTGCGCGCGGCAAACTAACCGAGGCGCTTTTGAGCATCGACAAAAACCGACAACGCTCGGCTCGGGCCGAGGCACGCTCGGGCGAGGCAGCGCGTGGGTTTGCCTCGGGCGAGGCACGTCCTGACCGACCGAGGATTTGCCTCGCGCGGCTGCCTCGCGAGGCTGCTCGCTCAGTGAATACGCGGCTATAAGCAGATGATGGCTGAGTTTACTGCTATTAAGAGTACAGCTCTTTGTAGCAGTAAGGTAAACAGACCAACACAGAAATATTTTTTTATACTCATTCACTTTTATCACAATAAAACTTACGAAGCAGCTTGCGAGCCGCGCGGATGCAGTCTGCCTACCCACTGTTGCACGGTACGATAGTAATGAGACAGAACGACGTCACGCGGCTAACAGCTGATAGGTCAAAGGCACGCGCGCGAGTTTCATACGGCTAGCGGCTGTTGTGTTATTTTGATATAAGTGAATGAGTATAAAAAAAAATCTTTCGGAAAGTTGTTTGTTGTCATGAGTACAATCACGTGTTTAAATATCGGTCACTGATTACCAGTCACCCTATATTGTTTCTCTGGGACTTCGTTGAGATTCAGTGTCTCGGCGCTTTTCTGGTGGTCGCCACTGTTTATTCTGGCTTTCAGGAGTTGCAGTGGTTTGGGAATAGTGTGGGGGAGTTGTCTAAAAAAAATAGACCAACTGTGATTTCCTTTAAGGTCATTAATGTGCCATTGACGCTTGTTTTCACAATAGGGTATTTGCCTGAAAAACTCTATTTAGTTCGTCAGTTAGATTATCAAAAAATATTAGACACGTATTTTTTCTTTTGTCATGTAAACGAAAAATGACCACGCGCGTTAAAATCTCGCGTGACGTCACAATTGCTGTTACTTTTTACTGTCCAGTGACGTCACAAGCCCCTTGTCTTGAACTTTGAAGCGCTGTATCGTCGTGATTTTCTGAATATGTGACAAAAGGAAAAAGATACGTACGTGTCCAACTTTTGCTGGTGATCTAACAGACTGACTAAATACTTTTTTTTCAAATAGCCTATTCAAGCTAAGCCGAACGGCTTTTTTCCGAGCACACTCCCGAGTTCACTGAGGGTCTGCCGCTTTTGACCCTTATTCTCTAAGTAATAAGGTTCAAAACTGGTCGATCGTCAGTGAAATCGGAAGTACTTATATCCGATTTTACCGCCAGGCTGAGCCGAGACGCCAACCCCACCCCTTACATACAATGCAGTGAATGTCTACAGAATGATGTTTTTATCAACAGAAGCGGAACTAAAAGAAAGTATGGCAACTTTAATCCTATGTCGTCACGAACGTGACGAGTTGGAACGACGGCTGTCGAGTACCACACAACAGTTGGATACTTGCACGCGGGAGAGAGACACCGCTACCGCTGCTCTCGCTCGCTCTACCGCTGAGGTAAGAGAGAGAAGCCAAATAAATACTCTATCTTCTTCTTAGCGTGTCGATGACAATTCAAATTCAGTCAGCCCAAAACTTGGCGACAAGTTTGGCACTTTCAGTAGCGTCCATCAGCTCCTATGATGTGCAAACAACAGGGCAAGCAGGACACGATATCAAGTGTCCCATCGTTTGTGGGGCACCCATTACATACTGAGTTGCCTCCGTGCCTCGGAAAGCACATTAAGCCAGTCGTTACAGGTAGTCAGTGGACCAAAATCTGACAACCAGTCTAGCAAGGGGTATCGTATTACCCAGTACTAACTGGGTTGTGGAGGTAAGATAGTCAGTCGCTCCATGTAAAATACTGGTTTAATTCAGCTGCATTCGGTTAGACTGGAAGACGACCCCAACATAGTTGGGAAAAGGCTAGGCAGATAGTTATATTAGACATCAATTTCCAAAACGTCTGTAAAGTTTCGCTGGTTAATCTAATTTGACCTTGTGTACTGAGTCTGTGTGATATTTTCCAGGTGGAACATCTGCAGGAGAGTAACCTTCGCTTGGAAGAGGAGGCGGCGGAGCTAGCGGCGTTGCGGGCTAAAGCAGCGCTCGCGGATACACTCAGTGCGCAGCTGCAGAGGTATGTGTGTTTTAGGATATGGCTGACTATACAAGGTGTAAACAGACCCTTCACGAAGCCGTCAACCAAGCATTCTGTACATCAAACTAAGTAACTTTACGCAAAAATTATTACTGGGAAACGACTTTTTTTTTGGGGTGAAAAATCACGTTTTACTGTAAAAATCAATGTTACGCACTCAAAACTTAGTGCTGACGGATGCTTTGAATAGTTAATGGGTCATGGAGTTAATTAAAGTAAAGTTAAAATCTTAAAAAGTGGTTTTTAAAAAAAAACTTGTGAAAAAATTGGAACTTTGACCTTCAATATCTCCAGAACCTGTGGTTTCCCAGGTATTGTCTAGAAGAAAAAAATGATCCCAATGATGGGCAGAATATGTGGTCTTCGTTTTCGTTAAGGGTCTTTTTACACCCTTTATAAGGTCCCATTAAAATAGATAGACAATCTTTTACAAATCATTCAGACCACCAAAATAAGGACAATGGTAAAAAAACGCATTAGATACAAGAAAAAAAATAGCTGACGAAATTACACTAAAAATGTAAATGTAAGTCGACTGAAAGTTAGTATGGTTAAATACAGAATAATATTAGCAAAACTGACTGGGTACCTACTTACGAGAACGCGCGCGGCGGGGCGCGAGTGCAAGTTCCTACCCATAATGGATGTATTTATTCTAGAGTGCCGGCAATTTATTATTTTAGATCAAAATAAAATCACTTTATTCAGTGTTTTTTTTGCTTGGATATATTTTGCTAGACGTACTGAACGCTGTGTTAAAATTTGTCCATCTATTTTAATGGGATCTTATATAAATTACTAGTTTTTGGCCGCGACTTCGCTCGCTTTAATTTAGAATTTGACAATTAAACTCTTAACACTATGTACTAAAGTTTTTATAATAATATTATTCAACGTATAATGCAAAATTTCAGGATGATCGGTTCAGTGGTTAAGGCCTGAAAATGTAACAAACTTACTTTCGCATTTATAATATTAGTTAGTATTAAGAGGAAGTTAGGATATCACTTGAAGAGTAGAGGAAGACCTAGAAACGATGGATGTACAGTGTAAAAGATGATATAGCAAGAAAGGAGGTGTCTGATGAGATGACGAGTAATAGAGAAGTATGGAAGAAACCAATAGTTTTACAAATGACAGCCGGGACCAACGGCTTAACGTGCTTTCCGAGGCACGGAGCAAACTTGGCATCAAATGGGAAGTCATCCCCGTACCAACTTAGGCAAGCGCGGCTTAATCTGAAGATTTACCCGAGCGGCTGTTAATATTTAGCCACAAGCTCCTCCTCAATTTCCTTACTAACATCCATATGTTTCTATCCTTTCAGAGAATCAGAGCGCGCCTCACAAGCAGAGGAAGCGCTGTCAGTGGAGCGCGCGGTCGCAGAGACGTGCGGCCGCAGGGAGGCTGCTGCGCTGGAGCATGCGGCCAAGCTCACAGCCAACCACGTCGCTGTGAGTGCCGCCGCCAGCCGGTATGAGGCGGAGGTAAGAGATACTTAGACAGAATATAGGGTGACTGGTAATGGTGAATATGCAAGAAATACAAAACTTTTATTATTTCTTAAAAATGCCTTGTCAAGTATTGGTCCATAAAAACATTGTGGTACACTTGTTTAATTTTCTAATACAACACTTACTTTACAATTTAATATTTCATGTAGCGTGTTTTTGGTGAAACGGAACGCAAACTCAAAACGCATCGCCCCTCGATAACGCCGGTAGTGACGTCAAATACTATGTGTCTAAGAAACACTTTTATTTGAAAAGCACTTAAAGTTTCACTAAGATTTTATTATAATATTGTTATTGCAATGTTTACTTGAATAAAGGACATGCAATTTGCCAAATTAATATATTAAGGGTAAAAAATTAGATGTAAACAAGGCAGATAGAGGTAAATGACGTCACATAACATGACATTAATGGCCGCGACAGTCACGGACGTTTGAACCGTCGTAGAAAATTGTAGGAGTTTAATATTTTTTTGAGCGACAAGCAGTAGTTGAACTTAACTTTTAATTATTTTCTTGGGTTGATAGTATTGTATTTAATTGATTTAAGTGAAGAAAAAATTACATGCATATTCCCTATTAGTGACCGAAAACCGCAAATTTTAAATAAAATAGTTTCATTTAAAATATTATTCTAAAATAATAGTATTTTTCGTGTTATTTTCAACATATTTCTTGCCTGGTTTTAAATATGCATTATGCTTATGATTACTACAATAATATATGGTGACTGGTAATTAGTGACCGATACTTAAACACGTGATTGTACTCATGATAACAAACAACTTTCCCAAAGAAACATTTAAAAAAAAATACTTATTCACTTTTTGCACAATAAAACAATAGCGGAGCATTACGGAGCGGTGCTCTGTCTACCCACTGTTACACGGTACGGCAGTAATGAGACAGAACGGCGTCATGCGGTTAACAGCTGATAGGTCACAGGAGCCCGCGCGCGAATTTCATACGGCCCGCTGTTGTGTAATTTACTATGAATTGAAAAGACACAACATTTCTGGTAGCTATACTACCGATGACATTAACTCGTGGCCCCACATTACAGTCGCGAGCACTCGGCGCTGACAACGCATCGCTGCGGGAACGGGTAGCCACGCTCGAAGGAGAGTGTACGCGCTTACATGCGGCGCTAGCTGAGGAGACCGATAGGAGGAATAAGGAGAATCGGGTGCTAGCTAGAAAGGTATGTTGTTGTAATATTATGATGCCAGTATTTCAAGATGGGTGTAGGCAGAGGTGGATGGGAATGGGACACACAGCCATGTTACTGTGAAATACAGCGTGATTTTTTATAGGCTGTATCAGGCATAGAAATCCTCTATCTGCTTGTATTTTCATGACCCTGATTCTAAATGCTCTTCTATACGGCCTTCCGCACGCAAAATACGCGCTTTGACGTGGAGTTGCGGAAACCAGCCCGTTATACAATACAATACAATATACGGCCTTTATGCCTGGAGGCTTTATTTATGCTTGAGTTGATCAATATGTAGGTAAATTGGATTTTATAGGCATTATATTGTTTATATTGTATGTATTACGTATACAGGGTGTAAACGGACCCTTCACGAAGCCGTTAACCAAGCATTCTGTACATCAAACTTAGTAACTCTACGCAAAAATGATTGCTGGGAAACGACTTTTTTTTTTGGGTTGAAAAATCACGTTTTACGTTAAAACTCAATGTTACGCACTCAAAACTTAGTGCTGATGGATGCTTTGAAAAGTAAACGGGTCGTGGAGTTAATTAAAGTAAAGTTAAAACCTTGAAAAGTAGTTTAAAAAAAAAACTTGTGAAAAAATTGGAACTTTGACCTTCAATATCTCCAGAACCTGTGGTTTCCCAGGTTATAGTCTAGAAGAAAAAAATGATCCCAATGATGGGCAGAATATGTGGTTTTCATTTTCGTTAAGGGTCTTTTTACACCCTTTATTATATTTTATGTTTATCGTTTAGTTTATAAAATTAAGTAATTAAATGTACTGTTAATGCACATAGGTAAAGCGCATCAAAGTTCAAGAGAGGGGCTTGTGACGTCACTGGACAGTAAAAAGTAACAGAAATTGTGACGTCACGCGAGATTTCAACGCGCTGTATCGTGGTCATTTTTCGTTTATATGACAAAAGAAAAAATACGTGTCCAATATTTTTTGATCTAATCTAAGAATCTAACTGACGGACTAAACCGATTTTTGCAGTCAAATACCCTATTGCAATCAAAGGATATAAAACTTATTATCATCTTGCAGGTCGCAGAATTAACGGAAGAAGTATCAGAAGCGAGCAAGAAGTTGGAGTGGGAGAAGGGCGAGAACGGCGTGCTCAAGAAGAAACATACCAGTGCCATAAAGGTATCTCTTGCTATATTTATTTACATCACATAAAAAAAAAAACAAATCAAAATCATTTATTTGCAAAAATAAGGTACAGAAGGTTCGTAAAATGTATAGAATTGTTCTTTTATTCTGACTTTAATTTCGGCGTGCAAATATAAAATTAAGTTACATATTATTTAAATTATTTATCTATACTAATATTATAAAGAGTTTGTTTGGTTGAACGCGCTAATCTCAGGAACTACTGGTTCTAATTGAATAAATCTTTTAGTGTTGGATAGTCCATGTGTTGAAGAAGGCTATAGGCTATATAACATCACGCTACGACCAAGAGGAGCGGAGCATCAATGAAAAATGTTGCAAAAACGGGGAAAATTGTATTTTTATAATAATTTCACGCGCACGAAGGTCGCGGACTATAGCCAATTGATCGTAATCATGCAATCATTAAACAGATAAACCCATTAAATTTGTATTGTATCTCGCCTGTAATCCCCGAAGGGTTAGGCAGAGGTGTACCTAATAGTACACACATATTTCGCCAGTGATGTCTAAGTCCCATGTAATAGGACCGAGCCTATCCATAAAATCAATATCCACCCGTGCGAAGCCGGGACGGGCCGCTAGTATAGTGATTTAATGATACTGTTTACTTACAGGAATTGAACCGCGAGCTACAGCGCGCTATGAAGCGATGTGAGCAGCTTGAAGCGAAGTTACCACAACAGTTAGCGCCTGCCACGAGGACGGGTGAGTACCAGCAAATCATTGTATGTGACAAGGTGTAAACGGACCCTTCACGAAGCCCTCAACCAAGCATTCTGTACATCAAACTAAATAAGTCTACGCAAAAATTATTGCAGGGAAACGACTTTTTTTTGGAGTCAAATGTTACGTTTTACGGTAGGACTGACTGTAACGCACTCAACACATTGTGCTGGTGGATGGATTGATTACTACGGGGGTCGTGGAGGTGTTTCAAGTAAAGTTATAACATTAACTAACATTAAATATTGAAGTTGCGGAAAGACTCCCAGCGGGACACCTGCTGCCATGGCCCACCTGGAAGACCCTAAACCGATTGCGAAGCCAGGTGGGGCGCTGCAGATACAACCTGGTCCGGTGGGGGTATTCCGATGAAGCCATGTGTGACTGCTGTGCCTCAGAGCAAACTGGCTCACCTCCTATCATGCACTATGTGTGGTGGACGAAGAAGATAACATTAACAACTTGTATTTAAAAAAAACTTGTAACTGTAAAAGTCCCGTTAAAATCGGTCCAGACTGATTGTCAGACTTTCGGGCCACTGTGTCTGTGACTACCTGTAACGACTGTCAAAGATCTACAAATGACAGCCGGGACGAACGCCTTAACGTACTTTCCGGGGCACTGAGGAAACTCTGTATGTAATGGATGGTCACCCATCCACATACCAACCTGGGCTAGCACGGCTTAACCTAAAGATTGACCCGAGCGGCTGGTATTATTTAGCCACGAGCTCCTCCTTTTTCAGAATTTTCCATTCCTAAGAATTCTACAGCGTGTAATACAGCCCCCCACAAACGGACAGGGCGCATTCAGCTCCTCATTTTGAATCACAATTCCACCAGAATTTTCTCCGGATTTTTTTTTCTTCATTTACTACCTATTCCTTTATTAAAATGTAAAATTACAATCCCTATACGCAGCACTCCATTTATGCAAATAATAAGGCTAAAATAAAATATCCAACAACATGAAATACTCTAACGAACGACGCGTGAAATCAGCTGTTCACTTCCTGCCTAGCTACAGAGTTCATCGAATTCGTCGTCGCGCTTGCCGTTCGCTACGTGCGTTTTGCCACGGTTACGATAGGTTGCGTATGAGGAAATAAAACAAATCAAATTGATTGGATTCCCATAACATTCCTGAAATAATATCTTGTACTGGTCATCTTAGTATGATATACTGAACTAGCACTTTGCCCGCGACTTCGTCCGCGTGGGTAAGATTTTCCATACAAACAAAATTCCCCCTTTTCACCCCCTTAAAGGTTAAATTTCCAAAAACCCCTTCTTAGTGCTCCCCTACATTATAATAGGAAGCCGTGTATAAAATTTCACATTCCTAGCCCCAGTAGTTTTGGCTGTACGTTGATATGTCAGTCAGTCAGTTCTCCTTTTATATATATAGATTTACCCCATCAGTTTGTGGAGGGTTATCCCTTACACCATGTATGTGTACTTATTTAAACCCTGTGTACTTATAATTATGTAACTCAATATTTGTTTCGAAACAGGCTCAGTATCATCAATTAGTAGCAGTGAGAGCACTCCTCAAGAAGAAAGACTCCAAAATGGGCACAGTGACGCTCTACCAGACATACAGGTATGTGTACAAACACCTAATTTAATGTTACAATCCTTATCCTTACTTCCTTACTAATATACATACAGGGTGTAAACGGACCCTCCGCGAAGCCGTCAAACAAGCATTCTGTACATCAAACTAAGTAACTTTACGCAAAAATTTTTGCTGGGAAACGACTTTTTTTTTTGGGGTGAAAAGTCATGTTTTACGGTAGGACTCAATGTAACGCACTCAGAACATTGTGCTGATGGATGGATCGAATAGTACGTGGGTCGTGGAGATGTTTAAAGTAAAAATCTTACTTTAAAAACATGTATTTAAAAAAAAAAGTGAAAAGTTGGAACTTTGACCAACAATATCTCCATAACTAGAAGGTATAGTCCAGAACAAAAAAAATATCGCATTGACGGGGAAAACAAGTGCTTTTCGGCTTCGTTAAGGGTCTTTTTACACCCTTTATTTATATCATGCATATTAGCCGAGCTATCACAATTTTTGCGGACGAATCCGCGGGCGAAGTGCTAGTAGGTTATAAGGGCAAACCAAGGTTTTAGGCTTGTTTGAAAATACCGCCATTAGACTAGGGTTGGCGCCTCTTCTCGCCAATGAATGAGGATGCTCTAAAAATTATCATTTTAACAATAATAATGACTATCGGCACAATAATCATTGTGCCGATAGTCGTGTCCGCCAATGGCTTAATTGCCAAGAGCCTCGACCAACACCTGAAGAGTCTCGCTTGGCAGCTGGATCAAGGGCTTGATTCAGAAAGCGGTACTCCTGGACACGGCGCGTATTGTTTGGAGGTTCCTTTCTCAAGAGCCCTGACCACCGGCAGCTCGGACCCTGTTCCCAGTGCTGGCGGCCTACTATTTTTTATATTTTTAAATGTTTTTTTTTATAGTATTTTGTATAGGAATATTTAAAGATGTAAAAAATATGTTTAAAAATAAATAAAAGAAATAATGACTAGCATAAGATTCTGTAATTTCGTCTTGGGAGCGGGCTGGCTCCTGTAACACAGGTCTATCAGCACAGGAGTCAGGGTCTTCAACATAATTTGTAACCACTTTCTTGTGTAATCAATATTATTGATTATTGACTAATATTCCCTACTAATTTTCACGCATATCTCAGGAACAAACGACAACGGTAAGAATACTTAAGAAAAGTAATAAACATTCTCTTATTTTAATTTTACAGATCAAATTCCCAAATCTTTTTGATAGATTATTTCCAAAGGTTAGAAATGTGATATTCTTTATTTCATTTTTTGTTAGTCTCATACAATTTGTAATGGTAAGTCTTGTTGTATTTTGAGTTCAAACTGAAATTCAGGGTAGTTCAATATTTTCGTAGGTGTGAATATCAGCCGTCATTTTATTTTCATTTATTCTCATTCGTTATCTTAGTATCTCAATTTTTGTATTTATATTATAATAATCTTTCGATCAGTCCATCCAAGTTTTTTTGGTCATTAATTTTACCATAATTTGGTATATTATGTCTGTAACAAGTAAATGTATAATGTCTATCGTAAATAACTTAAATCACATCATTCATGACTAGGGATCGGATTGTCGGATGCATTTTTTTAAAGTTTGAGTGTTGACTAGTATGGAGCGCGCGTCAGTACGGAAAAAGACCCGGTTTTTTTTTCATTTTATTGTTTTAATTCAAATGAATAGTCATATTTACCATTTTGTCCTATTCGAATATTCAGCATCAAAATTGAAAATCGAATAATTTAATTATTAATAGTATTTTGGCATTTTTAAAAGTAGTTTCCACACTTTTGTACCCTTTGCCGAGAAAAAACGTACTTTAGTTAAATATGCATCCGAATATAAGATCTCTATTCATGGCTTTTATATCTTTGACAGTCGTTAGGTAGTCAGTGGCCCAAAAAGTCTGACAACCAGTCTTACCAAGGGGTATTGTATTACCCAGTACTAACTGGGTTGTGGAGGTCAGATAGGCAGTCGCTCCATGTAAAATACTGGTATTCAGCTGCATCCGGTTACACTGGATACAGATGATGATTCATGACTGTTATATTCTATTTTCTAGGTCCGCGAACCAGATCGCCAAACTTTAATCGAGCGCATAGTGTCCCTACAACGGGCGGCCGCTCGTCGGTCAGAACGTTGCGAGTTCCTCGAGGAGCATTCGAGACAGCTCACGGCCGAGCTGAGGGCGAAGGCGCGCCTGCTGAGGCACCTCCTGTGCGAGATGCCGGCGGGCGCCGTCGGCTCCAGCCACCGGGATGACAACAAGGTACTGTAGACCGTGTGATAATACCCGAAACATCAAATTCCAATTAGACAGTCGTCAACAAAAAATTACATTTAGAACTTCTGTATGAAAAACTTCAAATCTGGGTAATTATGAACTTCTTTGTGAAAATTATTGAAAAGTAAAGCATGTTACAGACGGATGTAATCTATAGGGGAGAACTTGGTGAGAGCTTGGTTTCCATCCGCGGATTGTGTTTCAATTCATAACTTTTTAAGAATAGACGAGGAAACTTTTTACGGGATAATGAAAATGGTGCGACCTATCATAACAAAAAAGATACAAAAATGAGACTGTGGATGACACCTTGCGCTGTCTTTGGTAAGATGTAATCCGCCGGCTAAACGGATGTAACCCACGCGCTCCAATAGGGAATATGCATGTAATTTTTTCTTCACTTAAATCAATTAAATACAGTACTATCAACCCAAGAAAATAATTAAAAGTTAAGTTCAACTACTGCTTGTCGCTCAAAAAAATATTAAACTCCTACAATTTTCTACGACAGTTCAAACGTCCGTGACTGTCGCGGCCATTCATGTCATGTTATGTGACGTCATTGACCTCTATCTGCCTTGTTTACATCTAATTTTTTACCCTTAATATATTAATTTGGCAAATTGCATGTCCTTTATTCAAGTAAACATTGCAATAACAATATTATAATAAAATCTTAGTGAAACTTTAAGTACTTTTCAAATAAAAGTGTTTCTTTGACACATGGTATTTGACGTCACTACCGGCGTTATCGAGGGGCGATGCGTTTTGAGTTTGCGTTCCGTTTCACCAAAAACACGCTACATGAAATATTAAATTGTAAAGTAAGTGTTGTATTAGAAAATTAAACAAGTGTACCACAATGTTTTTATGGCCCAATACAAGGCATTTTTAAGAAATAATAAAAGTTTTGTATTTCTTGCATATTCCCTATTGCGGATGGGAGAGCGCGCCCGTCCTCCAAGGACGTTGAAGGTCAAATAAAAAATTGGATTACATCTGCCGTCTAGATGGATGGCAACAAGCAAGGTCACCCCTGGTTTGACGCTGGATTACATCCGAATGGAACATACTTAAAGAATATTTTTAATTATGCATTACAAAAGAATACGTTATTTGGACTGACGATTGTCGCTAAAATGCAGTGTTTACTAAAAATGTTACCCTTGTAAAACGTAATTTCACTACCTATTTATCTAAAAATGTTCCCTTGTCCATGCTGCTAAGTAGAAACGGAAGCTAACCAAGGTAAATATCATGTCATGCATAGTTTGTAAGCTCATTCCATACCCTTAGGCTTAGCACGCACTGCGATTAAACGCCCGCGTTTAACCGCAGGTCTGAAATCGCAAAAAAATGTAACACATAGCTTTCTATACAAGCGCACGCATTAGTGACTTTTTTCAGTGACTGATTTTAAAAACGCAACTTGTTACGTTTTTACCGCGGTTTGAAAACGCGCGGTTTTTTTGTGTCCCATAGTAATAGTACTGTGGCGCACGCACGGCGGTTAATCGAAAAGTGTCTTCAAATTGTACGTATAGATACTGGCCCACGTCTTGTAATAATTTATCAAAAGTGCCAATCGACATTCTGTAGTAATTAAAAAACTTATCGGGATGTTGACGCACGTTGTTGTACATTTTGCAAAAGTATCCTTTCAAATGTCTTTGATCAGTTAGTGGATGCACCCAGTCCAGTACCTATGGCGGTGGCGTTGTTTACGTTTTCTATTTTTTAATTTCAATATCAAAGCTACAACACATGCTGCTCGCCAGAAATCCATGGTGAAATGAAATAAATTTAAGCAAAACGCTAGTCGCAGTGCGTGTTGATGCGCGTTTTTGCGTTTTCAGCTATTCCTAAACCGCGCGCGTTTAATCGCAGTGCGTGCTAAGCCTTAGATTGAATCCACACAGCTAGGACTTTCGCTTAGTACATATTAAGTGCTTGCTGACGTGCTCTACCAGACCAAATCATCATTAACCGACTTCTATAAAAGGAGGAGGTTATGTATTCCACATGCATCTATTTTAGGGTTCCGTACCCGAAGGCAGGGTTATTACTAAGTCTCTGCTGTCCGTCTGTCTGTCAGCGGGCTGTATCTCATGATCTTAGGTAGACAGTTGAAATTTTCATCACAGAATGTGTATTTCTGTTGCCGCAATAACAACAAATAAAATTAAATCCCTTCATGCGTGAGTCCCATTTTCACTTGTTTTATGTATGTTGTTAATACTCCGATTTCTCGGTGATTACGGGTCCGATTTCTGTGATTCTTTTTTATTTGGTAGAGGAAACTCGCGTGGTTGTCTCACATATATTTTATTAAGTTGACTTGGATACTTTATCAGTTAATATCTTCTAGAATACGTATTTTTTTTCTTCGTTTATGATTTGACATGATGATACAATAATAGCTTCTCGTTACAAAGTAAAATTTATTTATGACCAATACTTAGTGTAGGATATCTCAGCTAAAAAGGTCAAAATAAAAAATCATTTTTGCAAAAAATGAACGACTTCCAAAACACACAAAATGGTGAAAAAAAACTTTACTTTTGAAAGTCGGTCACTTTATTTGTTTCATTGATTTTATTGCTACCGACTTCCGAAAGTAAAGCTATTTTTCACTTTCGTAGGGTTTTTTGGAAGTCATTCATTTTTTTTTTTGCAAATATGTTTTTTTCGAACTACTGTTTTGGTTCTTTCTTTTTCTTTATCGTGTGGTTAGAGTCTAACCTGGTGTCAAGAGTTTTTATGCCACCCATGACTTGTTCATAATGCTGTTGTCAAACCTCAATAGTGGTGAAGTTTTCCATTCTTCGTTTTATCCGTATTTTATTAACAGATCACAAAAGCGCCTGAATTTGACAGTTTTTCATAGTTGTTGTCACATTTGACAGATGGAAGACTAAATCCTTATTTTAAATCCGTATTACAGAAAGAGATAGCCCGCCTAGGCGGCGGAGCCATGGCCGCGGTATGGGGCGGCGACCCGGGCGGTATGACGGCCGAGCTGTCGCTGGAGATGAACCGGCGCCTGCAAGCTGTGCTCGAGGACACGCTGCTGAAGAACATCACGCTCAAGGTAACACAGGGTTATAAGCTGGACTTCTTCAACAAGGACTCCTTAGCAGATGCCCACCGTAGAAACGGTTTTTGTCGACGGAAGAATCGACAAAATTACAGATTTCTTTTATTGATCTGTCAATTTGTCGATTCTTCCGTCGACAAAACCTGTTTCTACGGTGGTTATGCCACGTGTGCTGGGCAGAGAAATATGGAAGGAGGGTAGAGAGACTGTCTAGTTGATCTAGTGTTCGAAAGCGCGACTGCTAAGCATGAGGTCATGGGTTCGATTCCCTGGTTAGGCAAAGTGTTATTGGGTTTTTTTTTGTAACCACGATTAATGGCAATAGGTATTAATTAATGGTAAAATATGGCTGTACTATTATATGTTTTTTGTCATCGGTTGAGGTTACCCATATTTGCGAAATAAAGTTATCTTTATCTGTATAGGCTCACGTAAAAGATTCAAATATAACAAGCGAAATGCACATGCATACAATAGCCTAACCCTAAGGGCGTTATGTTTTTAAAATCATCATAATCATTCTCCTGCCCTTATCCCAATTTAAATGGGTCGGCCCAGCATGTCTTCTTCTTCCATACTTCTCTATTACTCGTAATTTTTTTTCTTCATTTTTTTTAATTCACAAAACTGATGAAACGCAATAAAAAAATTACAAAACAATATATTTTATAATTGACATCTACTAGATGTGAATATAGCATGCAAAACACTTACTATTTAAAACAAACAACAATTAAACAAAACTTACAAAATGTGAACTTTTCCAAAAATAAAGATACATTTTTGGGAAAGAAAAATTAAATATAAGAAATATAATTCATCTCATCAGACACCTCCTTTCTAGCCATATCACCCTTCACACAGTCCATCCATCTTTTTGTAATTAAAATAAATATAATAATACCAGCCTATTACTGTCCCACTGCTGGGCAAAGGCCTCTTCTCATACAGAGAAGGCACGAGCATTGATCACCACGCATTTCAGACTTATATTAATTATAAGTCCAGGTTTCCTCACGATGTTTTCCTTCACCGATGTCTGTGATGTCCAAGATAAACTTAGAAAGTACATATGAATTGAAAAAGTCACATTGGTACTTGCCCGGATTTGAACCCACAACCTCAAGCATGAGAGGCGAGGCCTTAACCTCTGGGCCATCACAACATTTTTTAAATTATTATTTTTTAATACTGAACGTAATATTTCAGGAAAATATGGACACACTGGGCGCCGAGATATCGCGACTAAAAGAGCAATTGAAAGTCAACGAGTCTAAATGAACTAAACTATTATAAATATAAAATTTAAGTGAAATCACATGATTCCAACGTTATTATTGTATGGATTAACATTCCAGAATATGCCAATGATAAAAAATAAGGCTTGATTGATGAATGTATATTTTGGTCGCCATTGAAAAAAAAACATTCCATTTTTCATTAGATTTTTAGCACTTTTTGAAAGAAATCCTACGAATTTTGTTCAAAGTATATAAACTTGGCAAGCGTTGCTTAAAACTAGTTTCAAGCCATTTGATTCGTTCAACCAATCAAATGCCTTGAAACTAATTTTAAGAGCCCTCTTACATTTACCTCTTATCTTTTGGCATGATTTATCTTGTGTTACTGAGAAATTATTGATTTCTTTCATATTTGGTATCCGGCCGGATAGTGGGTTACTATCTAGTATCAGGCCGGATAGTAAAAGTTGGCCGGATAGCGGATACTTACCTGATACCCTTTTCATCTCTAGTTTACACCACTCTACTTATGCATCTACCTCGGTAAACACTTAAACAATGAAAATCGGTCTTAAAACTCTTCAAAAACGTAATGATTCTTGTCAGCTCTACTCAGTAAGTTTTCATTTTCATTTTATTTATTTGCATTAAAAAATGACGACCAAAAAGGTTATTTCGAAGCTAACACAATCTTATTTAATATAATAAAAATAATGAATAACAATTAAAATCAATTACTAAAACGTTAACATTGTTTGTTGAAATTAATTTATTGTCATCTGAATACAGGGTGGTAGGGACACCGACGCGAAAACGGTAACCACGTATTCAGTACATCATTCTGAGCACACACAGAAATTTTTCATCAGAAAAAATCAACTGTTCTATACATTTTGACCGTTTTTTTATTCTTCATTCCGCATCTCGCAAGTCAACCTATGAGACTGGCTTCTGATTAACCAGGCTATCCTGTGGATGCCTTCAATAGTAAGGACTCCAGCTAGGAGCATAAAACTAAGCGACAGCGCGCTAAGGGCACCCCCTGTGGGGTACGAGCACAGATATAGATAGACCTAGATAACGCAAGAGCAACTGCTTCGCGTGCTGCTTCGCATGCCTACCTTACGTACAAAAATCGTAAGTGGCCACTTTCGCGCTCAGTCTGCATCGGTGTATAACATGTTGAATGGGTAATTGTGCTGATATAAATTGTAAAAACTGTATATCTGTACAAATTTGAGAAAAACAAAACATTCGTATTACATTGCGGCTTAGAAATAGTGCTTGTGACGTCATAAGAGGTAGTCAAAAAATGGCACGCTTGGTTTTCATACAGATCGTGATACTTGCGTTATCTAGATCTATCTATATCTGTGGGTACGAGCCTCGGCTTAGGGCGTCGCTGGGGGAGGACAGCAAAGGGACAGGCTGGATCTGAGTAAATTTGTAGTAGGAAACAGCTGTTTTTTTTTAAAATAACCAACGAAAAATATCTTTGGGTGGTTCAGAATGATGTACTGAATACGCGGTAACCGTTTTCGCGTCGGTGTCCCCTCCAACCTGTATAGTATCAAATTATAGTACACGTGTTTGTATGAAATAAATTCATTATTGCATTTAAGCAATATTTTGTGAATGAATGTGTAGAAATATAAAATAAAGGGCTTCCTTTACTAAACAAAAATATAATTTTGACTTATCAATTAAATTGGACTGCAAACTTAGAATGGTCGAACTGTACACTTTTCGAGGGTTTTGACATAACTTTAGTTCAAGTTTATTGATAAGAGAGACAAAGTATTTACAGTCTTTTCACAGTTTTTAAAAACCATACTGATAATGTTAGCCTGCGTCATCCCACTGCTGGGCAAAGGCATTCCAGTTGTTTCTATCCATGGCTAATTTGGAACACTGGTCATTGGTTTTGTCCAGCTCGTCCCAGATCTGCTACGAGGTCTGCCACGACGCCTTCTGGCTGTGTCAGGGCTCCAGAAAGTGGCTATTTTGGTCCACTGCTCATTGGGCATGCGGCAGAGTAAAAATCATAGCGATCATTATTTTTGTAGGTGCTACTGACAACACTGTCAAAATCATAGTTGATCTTTTTTTTTTAAAAAGCGGTTGGTTTTTCTATCGCTGCTGTCAAAGGTAAATTTTCTGTGAAGGAACTGTATAGATGCGTAATGATTTTATCAAAACCAATGATTTACAAAAAAGTATGAGTTCTCTTAACTTATGTTTTTTAGAATTAAATAAATTCTTAATAAAAATACCCGTGACATTTCGAATGAAATTGTAAATATATTTTGTTTATATTCAATTGTACATTAGTTTAAATGTACTGTATTATATTATTGTTAAATTATTTCCATGTAATTATTATTTAATCTGTACTATTTTAGTTTTCGATCGGCCGAAAAGATTTATTTTTAATCTGTATAGTGAATATTTGATGACTGCCTCGTTGGTCTTGTAGTCGAAAGCATGACTGCTGAGCAAGAGGTCCTTGGTTCGATTCCCGGGTCGGGCAAAGTGTTATTGAGTTTTTCCATTAGAAATTTCTCGGTAGTAGCCACGGAGTCTGAATCTGTGCCCGGTTGGTGGCAATATGCTCTCCCCCTATTTCATGGGACTTAAATATAACTGGCGAAATGTGGTTTGTACTATTAGGTACACCTCTGCCTAACCGTTCGAGGATTACAGGCGTGATGTTATATCACGCCTGTTTTTTATCATGAGTACAATCGCGTGTTTAAGTATCGATCACTAATTACCTGTCACCCTATATGTTACCTGTAATGAAAAGAATTCAACTCCATACTTTTCGGTCGATTTCTATATTCTGTAACCGCCTATTGTACTGGTCTTTTTCGTTTAGTTTTATTTTCATATCTATGGTCTATTAGTACTTATAGTTCAAATGCTGTGTCATACTGTTCATGAGTTATTGTATGTTTTGTTAATTAAGGTGGCTTTGCGAGATGATCTCTGAATTATGATTGTTTTTATTTAAAATCCTTTCATCATCCATCATCTTCCGAGGAGCTCGTGGCTAAATAATAACAGCCGCTCGGGTCGATCTTAAGGTTAAGCCTCGCTTGCCTAGGTTGGTCCGAGGATGGGTGATCGCCCATTGCATACCGAGCTTCCTCCGTGCCTCGGAAAGCACGTTAAGCCGTTGGTCCCGGCTGTCATTTGTAGATATTTGACAGTCGACAAGTTCATTTGGGAAAGTTGTTTGTTATCATGAATACAATCACGTGTTTAAGTATCGGTCACTAATTACCAGTCACACTATATAAAAGTATTCATGTTACGCAAAGCTGCTTTGAATCTTATGTAAATTGATAAAATGTTGAGACAATGTAATAAAATCTATATGAAATGTAATTAATTTTGTTTTGTAAGTATTTTTTTGTGCTATCTCTAATACTGGTGTCTATTATCAAGTTAAGTAATTTCTTGAGTCAAGGTTATTACTTTTGCAACCTTCTTTTTGGCAATAGACAAGAATTTGGAAGTAAGAATCGTCAAAGAAAGCAAGGCTAAGAATTCTAACTTTTGAGAGTTCTAATTTTGAGAGAAAGTTGGCAACGTCGCAAATAGCTGTCAAATATTTCGCTGTTTTGATTAATTTGGCAATATCACTGTATTGAAATAACAAATATTGCTAACTAGTTATTGTGTACTAAAATATTGATTATGAAATGCAATAATTAATATTGTAACACCGAATATTTAGTTTTAGATGTAAAAAAAAAGTGTTTGGAAACTTTCCAAATGCCTTTTTTACACCTAAAACGGTTACAACATCAAATTCAATGTTTTAATTGCAATTCATTATTAATACTCTAGTTCACTAGTTAGCCATATTTCTTATTCCCATACAGTAATGTTGCCAAATATTTGACAGCCATTTGCGACGTTGCCAACTTTTTAAGCAATTACTGAACCACAGACTAAAAATTGTATCTAAAGTTATTACTTTTACTCAAGCATCACTTTGACTTGTTTATAGACGCGGGTAATAGTGTAAAATTGTTTTCTTTACATTACACTGTGGTTTATAACTGAAAATAGTAACTATTGGCACAAACTACATGAAAAGAGCGTGCCGTATTAAAATATGCACCAGTTGGACAGCTGGTAGCAGTGTTGACTGACCAAAGTACAGATGCTAGCACATCAAGCTACCCAAATGAGTTCCAGAATCCTATGTTCGTAACAACATGAAATTTTAATCAGAACAGCAGGAGAAAAACACTTGGTGCTCGTGACTGTACGTCGAAACAAAAATTTAGGAAAATAATTTCTTAGTTAATTGACCATAAATTGTCTCTAACTCAATTTGCCGTGTATTGAAGAGTGTCTATCTGATAACCCATTAATTTCTCTTACATCGTCTATCAGAAAGGTGGAGTCATATACAAGATGGAAACGTTCAACGGGGCAATAAGATGCACTACCTTACCCGTTGCAGCTACACGAAAATGGTCTTAGGAGACTGTCCATGTTTTTTCGTGAAATTTTGATCATTATACACAGATTTTCAAAAAAAGGAACAGTTAGCAAGAAAATTGCCATTTTAAATAAACATTTTTTTGATGCCAATCGATCCTGTTTCTAATACTGATCAAAAACTTTTACCGGACCCAAATTTGTGGGATTTAATATGAGCACACCTTTCTGAAACAATTTATATATTTAATTCTATTGTTCCTCGTGAAGGCTATAATTATACACCTGTTACGACACCTTTTCCCTACCCCCTTTCAAAGATACAGGCATGATGTTTACGTTCATCACAGTGTAATGTATTGAAAAGATATCTGTATATTGATATAACTACGATACCTCATTTTGGTGTCTATAGTATGGTAACGAATTGCTCTCGATCAAATATATCATGTAAAGTATTATTATACGCGCTTTGTACGTACCGACGATATCCTTTGTAACAAAAAAAAGGAATAATTGCATTTCTTCCATACATTCATACATTTGTAACTCTTTCACGCAAAAACTACTGACCGGATTTGGATGAAATTTGGCACACAGATAGGTTATAACCTGGATTAACACATAGGATACTTTTAATCCCGGTAGTACGATCCCGTGGGACAATTGCCGGGCGAATCCGCGGGCACAAGCTAATCATTTATATTTGAAGACACGTGACATCTACCAACACGTATTGGGCTCTCGTGGTGGTACAGCCCACTCCCTGTCGTAGAAAGCAGGAATGTGTCCCAGAAATGGGACTTATACTGATGATGGTGCTGCCATACATCTAATGGGGTGTGTAAAAATAACCTTAATCCTTTGACCCCCCAAAACTGACTCTAATGGTTCCATGAAACGCTGATGTAGGAAAGTAAAAGTCAATTCCATAAGAAAATATAGAACATATATTTCAAACTTCACCGCCAGAGCATAAACGCACGCGCGTGCCCTCCACGCCAAGCAACAATTTCACCTACCATTTTGTCACATATTTGTGTCGTTAGGCGTTCAGGGCACTCGCTTGTCACGCATATGTGAGTATGGTGGTCAGAAGGTTAACGAAGCCGGAAGGCGCTTGTTCTCCCCGTCATTGCGATCATTCTTTATTTTGGACCATTCCTGGGAAGCTTGTAGTTACAGAGATATTGGGGGTTCAAAGTTCCAAGATTTTCACAAGTTTTTAATTTTATAACTTTAAATATACCTCCACGACCCCCTTACTATTCAATCCATCCATCAGCACAATGTTTTGAGTGCGTTACATCGAATCCTACCGTAAAGCGTGATTTGTCACCCCAAAAAAGTCATTTCCCAGAATTTTTGGGGTCGGCGCAGCACGTCTTCTTCCGTACTTTTCTATTAGTACTATACTTTAACTCAGTCCTGCCATCTAATATATAATCCAAATATAACATAAGAATATACATATATATAGGGTGACTGGTAATTAGTGACCGATACTTAAACACGTGATTGTACTCATGATAACAAACAACTTTCCCAAAGAAACGTGTTTTTATACTCATTCAGTTTTATCACAATAAAACTTACGGAGCGGGCTTACGAGCCGCGCGGGTGCTCTTCCTACCCACTGTTACGGTACGATAGTAATGAGACAGAACGACGTCACGCGGCTAACAACTGATAGGTCAAAAGCGCCTCGGCTGTTGTGTTATTGTGATAAAAGTGAATGAGCAAAAAAAAAGAAAAATCTTTGGGAAATTAGTTTGTTATCATGAGTACAATCACGAGTGTAAGTATCGGTCACTAATTATTTACCAGTCACCCTATATATGTAATAGTATTAAAATATACTTCCTGCATGCGTAGCATGACCACCGTAGACACGGGTTTTGTCGACGGAAGAATCGACAAAATGACAGATCAAAAAAATGACAGGTCTGCAAAAGAAATGTCATTTTGTCGATTCTTCCGTCGACAAAACCCGTGTCTACGGTTGTCCTTCTACGCGTGCTGGTGTCGGTACGTATTCAGCGCGTAGACATTGTATTGTAAAATAAGAGATTATTATTGTAATGTTGTTGTGAAGTGGAGTATTTTACGCGGTTCGCGACCGATGTGTTGTATCAAATATATTTTCAGCATCCTACACTTGTTTTATTTGATTACTGTCTTAGGGTCAATTTATACTAGCGCAGAGTCGAAGCGCATCGAAGCGTCCAATTCTTTACAACTAAAGCGGAGCCGCACTCTTTTACGTGTAGTAATGGGCATCAACAGCAGTGCTATTAGCAAATTTCCGACTCATGACGCGTAGGTTCGCTGGTGGGCGCATGGATACGCGAGAATGCGCGCGCACCAATCAGCGTTGTTCACGCGGAGACGCGCGAATTTCGAAGAATGTGCGCGTCTTTTTAAAATCTCTGAAGTAATGTGGGCGTTACGCTGTGGAGCTAAGGTTGAATTTGTTATGTTCAGTTTTGGATAGACGCTTCGATGCGTTTCGACTCTGCGCTAGTATAAATTGACCCTTATGGCTCCAAGAAACGCTGATATAGGAAAGTAATACCCAATTCCATAAGAAAATAAAGAACGTTTATTTAAAACTTCAACTTACTTATTTTAATCACAGACATTATTTAAAATAATTATAAAGAAAACATACAATATTACAGTTATTTACTCTTCAGCACCATCATTGGCCTTTGGATGCCAAACGCCGACACCAGGTCCTGAAAAGGGGAAACCGTTAAAGACTTTGCAATTAATTTATATTTTTGTTTTGCTGGTTTCATATTGATACCCATATCATGGGAATGCATAATGATGGATGAAAATTGCACATAGCGGAGATGAGAATGTTGAGATGGATGTGTGGTGTGACAAGAATGGATAAAATAAGGAATATATTATATACAGGGTGTAAACAGACCCTTCACGAAGCCGTCAACAAAGCATTCTGTACATCTCTAAGTAACTTTACGCAAAAAAAATTGCTGGGAAACGACTTTTTTTTTTAGAGTGAAGAATCACGTTTTACGATAAAACTCAATGTAACACACTCAAAACATTGTGCTGATGGATGGATTGAATAGTACTGGGATCGTGAAGGTATTTTAAGTAAAAATCTTACATTAGAAACATGTATTTAAAAAAAAAACTTGTGAAAAAGTTGGAACTTTGACCCCCAATATCTCCGTAACTAGGTTCCCAGGTATGGTCTAGAACAAAAAAATGATCGCAATGACAGTGAGAACAAGTACCTTTCGGCTTCGTTAAGGGTCTTTTTACACCCTTTAGAAATATTAGAGGAAGTATGAAAGTTGCGCCAGTTACAGAAATGTTGAAAGGGAATCGACTGTCTTGGTAAGGACATGTGATGAGGAGGGACGAATCACATGTGACTGAAAGAATAATGAATATAAATTTTGATGGACGGAGAGGTAGAGGAAGACCGAGCAAAACGATGAATGAATTGTGTGAGGAATGATATACAGGAAAAAGGTGTAAATGATTGCGTGACGGTTGACAGGGGAGAATGGAAGAAAAAAACGTGTTGCGCCGACTCTCAAGTGCTTAAAAATAACTAGTCCTATTTGGGAGTCCGCCATATTGGATTTAGAATGACTTACTCACTTAGCTAACCATGCATTGTCATCTAAACTAAACGTGTATGCAAAATTTCAGCTCAATCGGTTGGGGATAACTGTTTTAAAATCCAGTCGCAAGTTTTGAAAGAAACATCCTTACTAATATTATAAATGCGAAAGTATGTTTGTTTGTTTGTTACGTTTTCACGCCTAAACCACAGAGCCGATCATCCTGATTTGCTTATACGTCGTCAGGTGTACAGAAACGGACATAGGGCACTTTTCATCCCGGAAAAAAGTACTGTTCCCGAGGAAAACTACAAAAACGTTCTTATGATAATAGATGGCGCCACGTGTCTAGCGGTCTGACCCGAATTGATTGTCAAATTCTAAATTAACGCGAGCGAAGCCGCGGGCAAAAGCTAAAGCTTGTAAAAATTGTGTTTTATCTGTACCTGCCATCGCTGCATATCTATGGACACGATGAACTGCTTCTCATCAGAGAGGTCTGATTGTTCCTTCTGCCTTTGAGTCAGCGGCGTGATGAACGGCAGGCCGTACTCCTCATCTGTAACATGAATTGATTATTTTTATGCTATAATGCAAATATGGTTTTGATTAACACGATTTATGGGAATTGAGTATTTGACTAACACTGAAAACGGGATATTTACCATGTTGACTATTAATTTGTGTTAATGAGATTGTTACATTTGAGTATTTGATGTTTAGAACGTCACGTCACGCAGTGGGTGCCAGAAGACGGGCGTCGTCGCCGAGGGAGGCCTAGCTGGCGTGACGACCTAGACGCGTATTTGAGATTGGCCTGATAAAACCGCACGGAGAGAAGAATGGAAGGCTATGGGGGAGGCCTTTGCCCAGCAGTGAGATAATAGTGTCTAAGAAAAAAAAAACAGAACTTGTGAATTTCATAGGCATTGAAGGCATCACCTTAAATAATGCTTAAGTAGAGTTTGATTTAAATATTTAATTCAGAAAATGGGTGTAATATGGTGAAAATGAAGTTTTTTTCCACAACTAAAGCTGAAATCAGATGCTCCACTTTCTGTTAATTTTTAGGGTCCCGTACCCGAAGTGTAACCAACAGGAACCTATTAATAAGCCTCCGCTGTCCGTTCATCCGTCTGTCTGTCTGTATCTCATGATCCGTAATAGCTAGATAGTTGATATTTTCACAAAATGTGTATTTCTGTTGCCGCTATAACAACGAAAAATAAATTAAATTGGGCTACTTTGATGGTACGGAACCCTTCATGCGCAAGTCCGACTTGCACTTTTTTTTTTTTTTTGTAGCCTGTACTGTCCCACTGCTGGGCAAAGGCCTCCCCCAATTCCTTCCATGTGCTCTTTTCTTATGCCACCTCGACTTGCACTTAGCCCGGTTTTTTTGATCTTTCATTCACTCGCAAGTGAAAGGTTTCTATGCTGGTGGAGAATCATCAGAATCATACTGAATTCTCCACTCGGGCCGATTTTCTGAATGACGAGTGTCCTTACCTAATGTGACAGAGATCAATCCGTCCCTGACGAGGAACGAGACATGGTAGATGTTCTCCACGCTCTTACTGAAGCTGTTAGGGTCCAGGACGGTGTGGAAGTAGCTGAGGGGCCTCTGGTGCTGTTTGTGCCACTTCACGATGAAGCGTTGCACGAGCGACACCTGCGAGCCTTCCTCTGCTTTGTCCAGCCTGTAGTCAAGTATTGTTAAAGAAGAAGGATCAAAATTATCCTACGTCCTACAGCAGCGAGAAGTATCTCAAAAAAATTATAAAAATGGGTTAAAAAAAGATGGCATACTTCCAAACTCCATCCTTACGGTCTAACATAAAAAAATGCTATGAAAATTCGTTTAATGTGATTATATTATAATGTCTATAGAATGCTGACTGCAATTTATCAAAGGGAAGCCGGTAGGAATCGAGTTGTCCGCCACTGCTGCCTAGCCTTTTCCCAACTATCTTTGGGTCTGCTTCTAGTCTAACACCAGCTGAATACCAGTATTGTACATGAAGCGATTGCCTATCTAACCTCCACAACGCAGTTAGTACTCTGCATAGCCTTTAAAAAAAGATTCTTCGGCTTCTTCTGGCATGAGATATCTCAGATTCTGGTAGCCCAAAACTTTGTCACTCACACGGCGCGGTCGACAGCACCTCAGAGGTCACTTTGACTCGAGAGGAGGCAGTTCCCATGACCCTAACCCTGACTACAGTCAGTACTTACTTGTCAACCTTCTCCGGTTCCTTGAGCTGAGCCTGCTGCTGCTTCTCGACACGCCTGGGCACGCGCGGCGCGCGCTGCACGACGGGCGTGAACGTGCCGAACACGTGCGCCGCCACCGGGACCTCGCACGGGAACGGGAAGTGCCACCAGTCTGGGTTCTCGGCCTGGAATGGCAATAGTAGATTATAGAACAAGTGAAAAAAAGGGAATTTAATTCGAGGGACTAAGTTGGATCCCGAGAGCAGCGAAGGACTCTAGAGTAGAATGAGCGGAGCGAGGGATACAAGAACCGAGAAGATTTTTTTTTTCACGAGTTATGTATTCTACTTTTTACCATTGACTGCGAGAAAATAAATACAAGTAGTAGTATTTAGTATTTATAGTATTTATATTTCTCGTAGGTTAATAATAAGGCACTCGGGTCGATCTTCTACGTTAAGCCGCCCTTACCAAGGTCGGTCTGTAGATGGGTGGAATTTGACAATCAGTTCAGGTTGTAAGTACTCTGCTTGTAATAATATAATTCAATCACGATTCGAAAGCCAAGTGGCGCTATCTATTATCATAAGAACGTTATTGTTGTTTTCCTCGGGAACCATACTTTTTTTCCGGAATGTAAGGTATGTCCATTTCTGTACACCTTTCAATGTTTCAGGATGATCAGTTCAGTGGTTTAGGCGTGAAAAGGTAACAAACAAACTTACTATCGCATTTATAATATTAGAAAGGAAATAAGGCTAAGGATAACATTGATAAGTTGTCTGCATGATGTTTGTAATAAAGTAATAACTCACAATATGCCTCGCCAGCTCATGTCGGTCGTAAATATTGACGTTACCGCTGACGACCTCGGAGCATCGCACGGTGAGGTCGCTGGCGGTACGGAGCACCTGCGAGTCTAGGTACTCCTCACCTGAAAGTGTAACATATGACTTAGCTATAATATTAGTTCTTGTTTTTTTTTCTTGTTTATTTCTGGGTGCGTTTACAAGCATTTAAACTCACATACACAAACAGCTCTACAAATATTTGTTTCGTACGGGAATCGAACGACACGCAGCGCAGCAGTCAATCGCTCAGCCACTGCGCCAAAGTTGTCAAGTTTATTGTCTTAGCCTTTTTTTCTGTTATTGCAGCTACTGTGTATTGTCTCTGCATCACACTAAGATAGACTGGTAGGAAATGCCCAAGGCATTAAGTCTGCCTTAGTACAGTTTCTTACTTATAAATAAAGATTTATAAAAAAATATATTAAGGCATTGATTATGGTATGATTGGCTCTTTCTGAGAGACAAGAAGTAAAGTTAATTTAGATAAATTTTGTGTTCAACCAAATACAGGGTAAAATAACATTTCCCTGTACGGAGCACTCCATTTATGTAAATAATACGGCTAAAACCAAAAATCCAACAATGGATGGTAAAATCCTCTAACGAACGATGCGTGAAATCAGCTGTTCACTTCCTGCCCAGCTACAGAGTTCATCGAACTCGTCGTCGCGCTTGTCGTTTGCTACTTGCGTTTTTCCACGGTAACGATACCTTGCGTATGAGGAAAAAACAAATCGAATTTATTGGATTCCCCTAACATTCCTGAAATAATTTCTTGTACCGGTCATCTTAGTATGATATACTGAATTCACCCCATCAGTTTGTGGAGGGCTGTTTCTTACACCCTTTATTCAGGGTGGAAGAGACACTGACGCTCAAACGCTTACCACATATTCAGAACATAATTCCGAACCCTCCACACAGAAATTCTTCATCGGGACTTTTAGGATTCCATAGCCGAATGGCAAAAAACGGAACCCTTATAGATTCGTCATGTCTGTCTATCTATCTGTATGGAACTGAAACAATTTTTTTTTTTTCATCGGACCTATACTTGTACAACCTATACATGATGTCTATAAAAATGATATTAAGGTTCCTAAAACCATTGTTTGTCAAAGTCAATCTTTTAAAACATAGACACTTCCAAAGTGGAATAATGTGTGCGGGTGTCCCCTCTAATTTCTAAAGTAAGAGGAAGAAAATTCTGAAAACATGTAGGATTGTAGAACGTAAAAAAAACTTTCAACCAAAATTTGTTTGAATAAGATTTGATGTTTAATTTTTGAGATATGGGACGTGTTTTATCAAACTGCAGCAGTAAATTTGTTTTTCATTAACATACTTACTATGAAAAATATTGTTTGGTGTTACAGAACCCTGTGTGCGTGTGAGTACGACTTGCACTTGGCCAGTTTTTTTCTTAAATCAGCTGTTTCCTACAAAAGTGCGATACCTACACAGTCAAAATGTATGGAATGACTTTTTTTTGTAAATGTTGCATCCTGACACATATGGCCAGGCCTGGCCAGGACAGAAGTGACATACATAGTGTCAAACAGTTGTGGGCGCAGAGTGGGATACGGGTAATCAAGAGAAATAGCTCCTTTAACTTGCACACAGTTCATTGTTACAGACACAATTACTATCACTCCTGTACTAACTAAATACTCTGAACTTAAAAGGAAACACAGAGCAGTTCCTAAGCCAGTAGCACAACTCTGCACAACGCCAAACAAAAGCGCTTGTGTTTAATTTTAAGTACATCAGGATCCGATGTATAAATAACTTACCTGGGTTGTTGACTCTGTCCTCGATCGTTGCTTCTCTATGCATGTTCTGTGCCTCCTTGACAGCTTCGGATGTCTTCTCTATGCACTCCACATTGTTTCTGGCTTCAACTTCTGCAATTAACGACACAAAAAGAAATCAGAAAGGCTGGCAACCAGTTCTACCAAGAGGTTTTGTGTTACCCAATAACCAGTGGCGTGCCTTGGAGCCAACAATATGGCAAGCAGACTGTTTAGAAACCCTTACATCATGAAGAGTAGTCAATTATAAGCGATCGGATAATCGGGCGCTAATATAATAAAACCATGTAAGGTTGACGAAACCTAATAATGTACTTTTATACCGTGTTGAGAATATCTTTATCTTACATTTTGTCAGTTTAAAGTCCCAAATAACACAGAGCCATAAAAATTTGAATATTTTTATGTGCAATAAAATATGGAATAATAAGGCTGCGAACAGCAATGCGGCAGGCCCAGAAGGAGATGGCGGGACAAGCTCGACTGTTTCACTAAGATTGGTGTATAATAGCACTGGATAGGGATAAGTGGAAGGAGGGGAGGGAAGCCTTTGCCCTGCAGTAGGACATAAATGGCTAATCATCATCTGCCTAGCCTTTTCCCAACTATATTGGCGTCGGCTTCCAGTCTAACAGGATGCAGCTGAATACCAGTATTTTACATGGAGCGACAGCCTATCTGACCTCCACAACCCAGTTAATACCGAGGTAATACAATATCCTTGGTAAGACTGGTTGTCAGACTTTTGGGGCCACTGACTACCTGTAATGACTGTCAAAGATCTATAAATGTGATTTCTCTGCATCATATGCCTATACCAAGACAACCAACTAGGTACCACACAACTTTTCAGTCACCGGTGGCTCTGGCAGACTTCCTCTTATGTACTCATTTCCTACTCTATCTATTCGCGTAACACCACACATCCCCCTTAGCATTCTCATCTCAGATAGTAGGTATAATCTTTGACTCAAATTCAATTCAAAAACTCAAAAGCAGAAAACTAATCTGCTTTTTTTTCACTTGCTCCTGACTGTGTGAAGTCAAAACAGGAACTGCATAGACACTATTTAACCTTCGAAAAGCCTTATTGGTGATAAAATAAGTTGATAACAACAAACTGTACTTACCCAGAGCGGACAGGGCATGAAGTATATTTCTATAACGTAGTTTCCTGCCGTAACTTCCCGAAATGCTGGTCCTTGATGCCTGCGACATCGTATTGTTTCTAAAAGACATCTTCGATGCTTTCTATGGCATAAAATCACTATTTTTTTAATATTTAAGATTTGTTTTCTTTACAACATTCAGCAACACCGCCCGCTTTTATTTGACTGACAATGAGTTCGAAAATTCAATAATTTTACAATCTCCTTGTGAAACTCTCTAGGAAATAATTTGAGTTTGTTGCTTTTTTACGTAAGAAAGCTTAGGTAATATATCCAAAAAGAAAAAAAATATGAATTGCTTTTCAACAGCGTCATGTTGTTTGTTTTTGCTTTGAATATTATTATTTTTTCTCACAAAAGCTTATAATTAAATAGTTTCAGAACGTACCCAGAATTCACAACGGGATTTCTCTGTACGTCAAACGGCCTTGGATCTTTTGTAATGTTACTAGCCGTAAACTTGTCATTTTTAGTAGATTTCACTGTTTCATAACCTACTACTACTACAGAGCTTCTAAGCACGGACGTTGTCAAATCATTTATATTTATAAACTAGCTTCTGCCCGCGACTTCGTACGCGGATCCTGTTGCTTATGCCAGCGACAACGGGGTCGTCAAAATCGAAGATCTGAAATGTCTGATGTCGAATTCTAAGAGCCCGGGGACGGAAAAACAACGGGATGCGCGAGACGATTCGAGACGTTCCATATCTTTTATTTTTGTAAGTCAGAAGTCGATGCGTAGATACGCTTGGAACTCAAGCGTAATTCTCTAACCATGAACGTCTCCGACTCGCGAGACAATGCGTGACGTTCACGATCAGTGGTCAGTCGCCCATCATATTCTTCACAGTTCTCTGAGAACGCAGGCGTGCTTCGTTATCCAAGAGGAAGAGAAGAGAAGAGAGGAAGAGGTTTCCACGGAGCGAGTTGCAGCCTGATGTTCTCGAACAGCATCAAGTCTCTCCTGACGTTCTTCGGTAGATTCTTGGGATCTTATGATCCTCAATCTTTTAGCTCCTTTGGAACATTGGGAAAGATTTGACCTCTTTCTAGGCATGGTAATAGTTTTATTGTGAAGATACCTGATCAATTAAAATCTAAGTGACTGCTTCCCTGCGTTACCGGGTAGGCTACCGTGTCACGAAGATAAGTGGGAAAAGTTTAAAACACTCAAATAACATAAGCCCGAATGCATATTTACTCGATAAAATAAAAAAATAAATAGGAGTTCCGTCCAGTAGAGTCAAATTTTCTATGATATACCGTCGTCATCGAATATCAGTCCTAAACTGTTACCGCTTTCATCGCGTGGAGATACTCCCAGCTTATGTTATTTAATAATTATACAGTGAAATTAGTGATAGCTTTGATTTCCACATCAGATGTTTCTGATCTTCGATTTTTATAAGTCAACAGGAAATGCCCATCAGACCGAACAACTTTTGCTAAGACGTCATTCCTATATGTGTTATGGTGTAGCTGGGCTCTTGGAGTTCCACAACAGGTGTTCAAGATCTTCGATTTTAATAAGTCAACAGAGAGTGCTCATCAGATTGAACAATGTTTGCTAAGACGTCATTTCTATATGTGTTATGGTGTAGCTGGGCTCTTGGAGTTCCACAACAGGTGTTCCAGATCTTCGATTTTATAATTCAACAGAGAGTGCTCATCAGATTGAACAATGTTTGCTAATCTTTCAAATCCGTCTAGAAGTTCCGAAGATTAGCGTGTACAAACAAACAGACAAACAGACAGAATTTTTTTTTTGGATTCGTGCTCTATTACTGTTTCTAAACCCCCCTCAATTTTTTTTTTTTTAATATATTCAATGTACAGACACAGTTTTTTTACTGTCTTATTATATGTATAGATTATCATCATCATTCTCTTGCCCTTATCCCAATTTATTTGGGGTCGGCGCAACATACCTTCTTATTTGAGACACCTCCTTTTTAGCCATTCCACAGTCTTCAATCGTTTTTTTTGTCTCCTCTTTCTGGAAAATAATAATTAAAAAAAAAAATAATATATCGACTGCTAAAGTATTCCGATACCAACTACATCACACTTTAGCTTTCCGATTTTTAAATATTTTGCTGCGACGCTGGGAGACATTCAAAATAGTGTGCGGCCCGCTCGCCTACTATTTTGAATGTCTGCCAGGGTTCGGTTTCGGAAAATCTTAAGTCACTGAGGTTTTCTCCGTCTCGGTTTCTAATACCTCTTAAGTTAAGAGTTATAAATATAATTATGTGTTTATTAAAACATAACATTTTAAGAGTTTAAAAAAAAAATAGGTGAAACACTGACATTCCTCATTTTTCTCGTAGAGCCAAAATGAAATAGTAGAAAATTATTCCCTGTTATGGTATCCCTAGCATAATTTTTGTTGTAAGAGTGCGCGGTTTAAAGACAAAACGTTGCATTTTAACGAATTTAGTTCTAACAAAATAAATATTTTTATAATAAAATGTACAATAATCCATAGTTTCATTAATGTAAATAAAATTTTGGCATTTAATAGCCGAGTCGTGTCGTTACGGTACATTAGTGACAAAGTTGTTAATCAGTGAGGTTATAAATTACAAACATTTTGTGAATATAAATGGATTCAGCGCCAGCCCAGGAGGTAACTGAACTTCTACGACAATGGGAGGAATCGCATTTGACGCCCAACTTCGACCCAATACCAACTTTGACACGGTACGCTCTTTGTTTTGATATTATTGCGAAAAAAATATATAATTAGCACATTGATGGCTTTGCCGTAAACTGAAACATGTGGCCAGGAAATATCAATTTAAAAATAGAAGTCATGACCATGTAATATCAACTAACAATGTGATAAAAATATTCCTAACTTCTTTAGAACTTTTAATGACTTGAAAACTAATCAGGAAGTGCATCTTTTAATTGAAATTAGCATTTTATGAGACCTATTTCTTGTATCAAGTAAGAAGAAACTCAATTAGTGACTTAATTTAATGTAAACTTACTATTTGCAGATCATTTTTATTTAAAAAAAAGTGTTTGTATTGATTCATAAGAAGGTCATGCTTTGTTGACATAATATTTTTTTTTCCATGACTTGGCACTGACCATAAGGTTGCAAGTAATATTCGAAGCAGTAACACCTAAGAAGGTTTCATTTGCCCAGAAATTAGTTTGTGGTGATGGCTATTCATTCATGATTGAATGTAGTAAATTAAACCAATGAAGTTTTCTATCTTCATGTATCAGTGCTACGCCCCTGACAATTATTAAAAAGTTACAAATTCATTAATTACCGTAGACACTACATGTTTTCTTTTTAAATACACATCCTGAAACTGTCATCTGGGTCAGAGGCTTATCTACACAAAAATAGCTATTACATTGTAAAATTCCGCATAGTTACTCCAGTAATTAACTGACAAATACTAAGAAACAGTTAAATTTAATAACAAAGCTATCTGTAACCAGGTTGTGTAGGACTAGTAATTAGGAGAGACCTTTCACCAATAGGAAACATCTTTAGAGTAAAAAACAATGAAAGCACATATTTTAGATTCGTAAAAAGCATGAAATAATGATGGCGAAAAAGAATCTTCATTTATTCATCAGTGATAGTCTAGTGGTATGACTAAGTCTCAAATTCGAACCCAAGATACGTTCCTCTGATTGTTCAGATTCATGTGCGTATTGTATAATGATCACTTGCGTCAGTGAAGATAAACATCGTGAGGAAACCAGCATGCCTGAGAGATATTTCTCGATAGCAAATGAAGCCAAGTCGGAGGCCCATTGGCAGCATAAAAACTCTGACACCAGGTTAGGCACAAACTTGAGATAACTGGCCACATGTGAGAGTATTCTTCGAAGAATAAGAATACTCTCTCATGCTAGAAAGCAAGTTCATACAAGATTTGATGTTTCACAATTCTTATTAAAAAAGTGAAAGATTTCAAAATGTTACGAAATATTATTGTTTCTGTTAATTCATGAATGTCAAAGTACTAGTGCTACTATAAGAATCATTTATCATCTATTATTTTTGTAATATTTATCTCTTATTTATATTTATACTAATACTAGCTGTACGCATAGCTGTATGCATTGCAATGCAATTTTTTCTACCTAGTTCTATCTCCTCGTTTTTTTTACTACTCAGCCCACCTGCCTACTACCTACTTACTGCCTACCTACTACCTACCACCTTATAAACCATGCCTGACCTATGTAGAACAACTGTGTCAAATTTCATTAAATTCGGTCAACCTGTTTCTGAGTTTTAGCGACTACAGGTGTGATGTTATATTATGTTATTTCATTTCACTTGTTCAATAAACAATTGACATTGTGTCTGAATGTGTTACATAAAAAAATAATTGTTATTAGCCGATTTATCACAATTTTTGCGACCGAAGTCGCGAGTGATGTGCTAATCTATTATATTTTGTGTTGTTGATTGTTTACATTTCATTTTCGACAGTAAGGTTTTCAAGAGTTCAAGAAATAAATAAATCTTGATAAATTCTTATCATGGGTATCATTAACCCTTTAATTCACAACGTCAGCTATACTTAACATTCACAATTCAAAAAATCCACGGAGAATATTATCGGTTTATTTAACGATTTTATACTTTTAGTAAGTGAAGGATATCCCTATGCATCCATAGCAAAATATAAGATATCATTATAATGTCAATTTTGATAGTATTGTGCAAAATAGCGTTTCGACAACGAGCTGCTCCCGCGCATAAGGTAAGAAATATTTACTTTTTTAATCAAGGTTCCTATTTCATGTAAAAATAACATATTATTTATGTTTTTATGATTGCATTCTATGACTTGTCAATAGCTTTGTTACAAATAATGCAAGTGAGTGTGCTCTATAACTTGTTGAAGTTGAATGTTAGCTATAGTTAACATTGCGAATATAACGGTGAGTTGAGAGTGTAAAAATATTATAAAAATAATAAATACCAGCCTGTTACTGTCCCACTGCTGGGCAAAGGCCTCTTCTCATACAGAGAAGGCACGAGCATTGATCACCACGCTTGCTCAAGACGGGTTGGCGATTTCAGACTTATATTAATTATAAGTCCAGGTTTCCTCACGATGTTTTCCTTCACCGATGTCTGTGATGTCCAAGATAAACTTAGAAAGTACATATGAATTTAAAAAGTCACATAAAAATAATAATATTATATATATATTATTAAATATATTTAATAATATATATATTATATTATATTATTAAAGGTTACATTGATATTCAGAATTATGATTTACTCCGAACTGCTCTCGAAACAGCGAACGCCTAGTCGTACAAGTACATCCTTAGAAAATGTTCAACAGGCTAAATTTGAAAAAAATCAAAAGCCCTCTGGGCCAAGGCCTACTGACGCTATCCGCCGTGACAATATTGGTCATACATATGACTACACAACAGCTCCGGGTAGGTGTAAGTCTTGTAAGAAAGGGATGACCAATGTAATTTGTGTAAAATGTAATTTAAGATTATGCTAATGTTAATTGTAATTGTTTTAAACAATTCCATGAACAGTAAACGTTTTAATATTTTATCTGTTATTTCTTTAAACATTTTCTTGCATTTTAATAAATTTATATTATTATTAAACAGTATTAAGTTTTATTTTTAATTAACTGCACATTTCGCAATGTTAAAAATACATAACATGTATCTTTTAAACTTGAACATTGCCTATTTCGCAATGTTACGTATTTTTAACATACCATTCCTAAAAATCTGTTTATTACAGATTTTTCTTTCTATTTTTTTTAGGTATATAGTTTTATTATTAGTCAGAATTACTAAAAAAAAAAAAAAATTTTGATCATATCTTTTTATGCGAACTAAAGGGTTAAATTGAAATGATATTCCATGTTCTATCAGTAAACATAATTTTGACAGCAGATAATAATATTTGTAATTCACGCTTTAGTAACAAAACATCATGCAATACTAAAGGGTTGGCCCTTTAGTATTGCATGAAGTCCTTTAGTCCTTTAGTATTGCGGGAAACCTTTCACATAAAAACGGAATTTTTCAAATCAGTTTACAAATGACAGAGTTGGTTACAAAAATAATAAAAAATATAACGGAATTGAGAACCTCCTCCTTTATGAAAAAAGTCAGTTAAAAAGTGAAATAATAGAGCAACAACATTCTCCTTTCTTTGAAGTTGGTTAAAAAAAGTATGAAAGGATCTTAGCGGGTGGCATTCTGCCGTTCCTGTCTACCCCCATGGAAACATGGTGTTAGCTTTCTATTTAACATATAACATAACATCACGCCTGTAATCCCCGAAGGGTTAGGCAGAGGTGTACCTAATAGTACACCCACATTTCGTCAGTCACGGCGAGAATGTTCTGTGATAACTTTTTAGACAGTACAGTAAATCAGTACAGTCATTTCGAAAAAAAAAAGAACTTGAAAGTTTGTATGAAATGCCATAAGTTGTAAACAAAGATAATTCACTGTAGCAATTTTTGGCGACTTTGGTCAAATGTCAAGATGTTATCAGAACTTACGCCGGAAATAAATGCAATTAAACCTTCTAATTAAATGCGCATTTAATATCTTTTATAAAAAAAATAATGTTATCAATGAAAACAAAACGAAAGCTTGGTTAAATATATTATTTACTAGCTATTGCCTGCAGCTCCGCTCGGGTTATGGTCAAAGAAAATCGCACGGAAATGTTTTAAATATAGCTTAATTAGCTTATGACACTCAGGGCTAATGTAGCTTCCCATTAGTGAATATAATTGTGGGATTCGGATCAGCAGTTCCGCAGATTACCCGCTACATCCCTACATCCAAACTACAATTACTATAAACATACAAACCTTACATCTGATTAGTATAAATGTCCAAATATCACATAAAGATGGGATGCTTCAGAGAATCAAAATATACTAAATCAATGTCTGTTCGTTTGTTTGTCTGTTCGTCCGTTCGAACCTTATAGACTCCTACGTGAAATCTACGCACATTTGCATTGTCACCAGTAGTAAATTCAATGTAAAGATAACCCGAATGAAGAACATCATTCTCCTGTCCTTACACCAATTTATTTGCGGTCGGCGCAGCGTATCTTCTTCTTCCATACATCTCGCCATTTCAGCAGTTGCCTCCTTTCTTGCCATATCTAATTATTTTTCTAATATAAAAGTACCCCAAGTTAGACCTTATAACATCAGGTATCTGCCAGTAAAAATCCCGTCAAAATCGGTCCAGGCTTTTCGGAGATTAGCCGGCTAATCTCCGAAAAGCCACAACAACAAACAGATAGACATCACACAGTCCAACCATCGTTTCTTTGGTCTTCCTCCTCTCTCGTTAAACTACTGAACCGATTTTGATGACATTTTGCACGGTTGTTCTATATCCCGAGGAAGGTTTCTAAATAAAAAAGGCACTACAACTAGTAATGAAATAAAAAACAAAATGTCTATAACAGATAATTGTATTTACTTCCAGGATATCCGAAATAATAGAAGCGGAGACAGAGAACTTTATGAAAAAGGATCCGGACCCGTTCGATGAGCGGCACCCGTCGCGCACGGACCCCGAGTGCGCGCTGGGACACGCGCTCAAGGTCATGTTCAAGAAAGACAATTTTATGACTAAGGTAACTATACACTCTACTAATAAATACTGGCACGGTCCCGTCAAGTGGGACAATATAGGCTAAATAAAAAAATGTTGATATTAGTTTGACACATCACAGACATCGGTGAAGGAAAACATCGTGAGGAAACCTGGACTTATAATTAATATAAGTCTGAAATCGCCAACCCGTCTTGAGCAAGCGTGGTGATCAATGCTCGTGCCTTCTCTGTATGAGAAGAGGCCTTTGCCCAGCAGTGGGACAGTAATAGGCTGGTATTATTATTATCTTAGGTCTTGACACAAACCGCAGCCGCTAAAAGTCGTGGAAAGAAAATTCTACTTAAGGTTACCACGTCAGCGCCGGCCATACGAGTGTTTTTATGTTCCGTACCCGAAAGGTAACCAACGGAACCCTATTACTAAGCCTACGCTGTCCGTCCGTCCGTCTTTCTGTCAATAGGCTGTATCTCATGATCCGTAATAGGTAGACAGCAGTAGCGAAGGTTCCATACAACTCCATTCCTACCGGATTCCCTTTGGAAAATGGCACAGTCAGAATTCTATAGACAAATAATATAATCACATTAAAGTTATGTACTCCGGCTTACCTCTTACAAAAATTGCCCCTTCGCTAAGAATAGAATAGAATATATTTATTGTAAAACATGAGTATACATCAAACAATATGTGCAAGGTCTTAAAAATAATAGGCAGATCTGCATGTTTTGCCATTAATGGCGTACAATAATAACATTTTTTTTTTGGTGTAGAAAAAAAAAAAACAAAAAATTTGTATTTGACTCTACACAGTAAAATAAAAAGAATAACTTAATCCTAAATAAAAATAAAAATTAGGGAGAATACATTACATTACTTATTACATTACATTAATGTGTATTTCTTTTGCTGCTATAACAACATAAATTAAAAATTAAAGGGTACTCCCCTACTACGATGGTACGGAACCCTTCATGCGCGAGTGCAACCCGCTCTAGGCCAGTTTTTTGTCTAGTCTCCACTGGTATACTCACTCATAATAAACTGTATTTTTCTTTTGCTCCCAGCTAGTAAACGACTACGTCCGCGACACTTACTACTCCCGCCAGAATATAACGGGCCGCGACGTGCACAAACTGAACGTGGCTGCGTGCCGCCTGACGCTGGACCTCATGCCGGGCCTTGAGATGAGCGTCGTGTTCCAGGTGAGCTTAAAACATGGGACATTTACCTTTGGCGTCATTAAGAGGGTGGATGGGACATCCATGCAATCTAAGGACCCTAAACAACCCGTCCCTGCAGTCTCGACAAATATAACGAGAAAAATCGGTCGTTAAGTGTAATTGATGTCAAATTTCTTTAATAGATTTTCAACCTTATGCTTTCGAAAAAAAATAGAAAATCTATTAAAGGAATTTGACAACGATACGACTTAGCGACCAATTTTTGTGGCTATCTAATGTCGAGACTGCAGGGCCTGGACATCCAAAGGCGTGGTGATTTTGGCCAGACTCTATGTTAAAATTAAATACACATGCCTATTTAATGGGTAATATTATGAGTAAAATATTCACACGTATACAGGGTGTAAGGACAGCCCTCCACAAACGGCTCACAATTCGGCTCAAATCAAAAATCCAACAATGGATCTTGAAATACTCTAACGAACGATGCGTGAAATCAGATGTTCACTTCCTGCCTAGTTACAGAGTTCATCGAATTCGTCGTCGCGCTTGCCGTTCGCTACTTGCGACCGGACATCTTAGTATTTTATACTGAATTCACCCCATCAGTCAGTGGAGGGCTGTCCCTTACAACCTGTATAAGTTCTAACAGTGTTCCACTAAATATTCATAAACACATTCACTTGTAGGAACATCGTAATGATTTTAAATCCCACTTGTTGCAGTGCCCCAAGGCTTATAGACCCCACTTGTTGGAATATTCTAATGGTTTTGAGGCCACTTGTTGGAATGTCCCTTTTAGGTCCCACTTGTTGGAATATTCTAATGGTTTTGGGTTCCACTTGTTGGAAAACTCCAATAGATTGCACTGAATCGTGTATATGTTACGAAAAGCCGAAGTAAGGTTACACCTAGTTATAGCCGGCTATACTTAGGAGTTTAAAGGAGGTTTAAGGAGTTTAAAGAAATTTTATGTATGAATAATAAAAACTTGTAAAAATAATAATAACCTCCCTTTGCCCAGCAGTGGGACAATATGGGCTATATATAATAAAAACTATATGAGTAAGGGGAAGACCAAAAAACGATGGATGGAATGTGCGGATCCTCTACACAGTCCATCCATCGTTTCTTTGATGTATGTGTTGGTTTGGATAGATACGAGAGACTGCTGACATGACGAATAATAGAGAATTATGGAAGAAGAAGGCATGCTGCGCCGACCCCAAGTAAATTGGGATAAGGGCAGTGTAGTGAATGAGAGTAGGGTAACAGTTAGGATTTTTTCGTAGTTGGGTTCTGCCCAAATAAATTGCGATAAGGACAGGAGAATGATGAAGATATTCGGAGAAAGCTAAATACAGGGTCATCGTAATGTCATGCGTATTCAGAATAAATACGGGGTAGAAGGGACACCGACTCTAAAATGGTTACTCCGTATTCAGTACATCATTCTGAACCAGCCCACAGACATTTTTCGTCGGTTTAAAAAAAACAGCTGTTTCCTACAAAACTGCTATATCTTCACGGTCAAAACATAAAAAAGCCGATTAAAAAAAAATACCGATGAAATATTTAACAACACAAAACAACTTACAACTTGTGTTGTGTCTCAACAAGTGTTTTTTCTACTGTTCTGATTAAAATTTCATGTTATTACGAACATAGTATTCTGAAACTCATATTTTTGTGGAAAAGATCCTATCTCCAAGTTACAATTGTTATTTCTCGCGAAAATTGCTTTTAAATTTAGGAAAGTGTATACATATTAGTGCTCATGACAGTACTGAAGTGTCCCGTCCACCTTTTATAATGATCTTTCCTTCGTTTCTTTCTCACCAGGATAATGAGGCTCTAATCCATCGGCTAGTGAACTGGGCGACCAACTCCACGGAACCGCTGCAGTGCTATGCAACCGGTCTATTAGCAGCTGCCATGGAGGTGCAGGAGATCGCCACTAACTTTAGGTGAGAATGCACTTTATAAACAGTATCATAGTGTTTAAACTTGCATGGACATTGGCGCAGACACCAAACCGCTTCCCGAAATTTTTTAATGCACTGATAATAAGGTTTATTATTCAATATCAAAAGGTTATATTCAAAGGGATTTTTCTCGTTGCAAATTAAGGTATCATTTCGAAGCGGCAGCGGCAATCGCTATGACAGTCCGCAGCGACACGGCTGGTTCTATACAGGGTGTAAGGGACAGCCCTCCACAAACTGACAGGGTGCATTCAGCTCCCCCTTATTTTGAATCATATTCCACCAGAATTTTTCTCCGGTTTTTTTTCAGTTGCTATTCCTTTATTTTAATGTAAAATAACATTCCCTGTACGCAGCACTCAATTTATGTAAATAATACGGCTAAAATAACCTGCCTAGCTACAGAGTTCACCGAACTCGTCGTCGCGCTTGCCGTTCGCTATGTGCGTACAGTAACGATACATTGCGTATGAGGGAATAAAACAAATAAATTAATTGGATTCCCAAAACATTCCTGAAATAATATCTTGTACCGGTCATCTTAGTATGTTATACTGAATTCACCCCATCAGTTTGTGGAGGGCTGTCCATTACACCCTGTATACCTCTATGAAAGCGCTTCCATAGATGTTGTCACCTGTTGCCGGTTTCATAGAAGTCTTCGAATAACGTAGAACCTTATATAATTGTACCTTTATAGATTAGTATTCACTTCCTTTTAAAACTTCTTATTTGTTTCAGGGACTTAAATGCAATGTTAGTACCATTGATGTTACGGAGGCTACATGTTTTAAGAGAAGATAAAGTAAGTGACATTTCATAACATTTGTTTTGAGAGATCACCCACACGTCGCTGGTTATGTTTAAATCCTATATAAAAGGGAGTCTATTGCCAGCAACAGGGCAAAAATCCGGATTTCGCACGGAGTTAAGCACGAAAACTCATAGCAATAGGGAATATGCATGAAATTTTTTCTTCACTTAAATCAATAAAATACAATACTATCAACCCAAGAAAATAATTAAAAGTTAATTTCAACTACTGCTTGTCGCTCAAAAAATAAATTAAACTCCTACATTTTTCTACGACGGTTCAAACGTCCGTGACTGTCGCGGCCATTCATATCATGTTAAGTGACGTCATTTACCTCTATCTGCCTTGTTTACATCTAGTTTTTTACCCTTAATATATTAATTTGGCAAATTGCATGTCCTTTATTCAAGTAAACATTGCAATAACAATATTATAATCAAATCTTAGTGAAACTTTAAGTACTTTTCAAATAAAAGTGTTGTCTTTGACACATGGTATTTGACGTCACTACCGGCGTTATCGAGGGGCGATGCGTTTTGAGTTTGCGTTCCGTTTCACCAAAAACACGCTACATGAAATATCAAATTGTAAAGTAAGTGTTGTATTAGACAATTAAACAAGTGTACCACAATGTTTTTATGGACCAATACAAGGCATTTTTAAGAAATAATATAAGTTTTGTATTTCTTGCATATTGCCTATTGTCAAAGATCTACAAATGACAGCCAGGTTCAATGGCTTAACGTGGTTTCCGACACACGACGGAACTCTGTATGTAATGGATCGTCACCCATCCATAGACCAAGGCAAGTGCGGCTTAACGTTGAAGATGGACCCGTGCTGCTGTTATTAAATAAAAACTCGACTACCATATGTCGGGCAGTAGCCCACCAGGCACAACACCCGTCTAGACGGAAGATCCTTTCTTTTCTATGGAGGATGAGTTTTGATTGATTTTGAGATGCGGTTTCGTGGTATGGGCATGTGATGCGGAGAAATAAGAAAAATGTCGTGAGGAAAGTTTTGAGTATGAATGTGGATGGGTGTATGAGTAGAGGAAGACCAAAGAAACGATGGATGGACTGTGTGAAGAATTATATGGCTAGAAACGAGGTGACTGATGAGATGACGAGTAATAGAGAAGTATGGAAGGAGATGTCATGTTGCGCCGACCCCAAATGAATTGGGATACGGGCAGGAGAATGCTGATGAGGCAGTTTCAGCCAAACTTGAATCTAAAATGCGAAGTTTTTTTACAATATATTTATTTAATTACAGCAAAACAACCAGAACGCGGTTACTCCACCGAACCAGACGAGACATTTCGCGCGCTTTGACAAGAAGAGGAATTGTGACATCAAGTGCAATGGACCCAGTAAGGAGAAGAAAGGTACGTTTACATTTAAAGGTCAAATTAATCGACACTCATGCGCATGTTTGCGGAGTCCCGGCAGCTAAGTTAACAAATATCATGCATGTAATCCCCGAAGGGTTAAGCAGAGATGTACCACTTAATAGCACCTACATTTCGCCAGTTATGTTTAAGTCGCTTGTAATAGGGGGCGAGCCTATTGCCGTCAACCGAGCACAAATCCAGACTCCAATCTAATCCAGGCTAAGTTAATTTTACCCTTTTTCTTTCTTTTTCTTTTATAGTGTGGTTAGTTCGTAACCTGGTGTCAGAGTTTTTATGCCGCCCATGGGCCTCTGACTTGGCTTTACATGCCGTCAAGAAATATCTCTCAGGCATGCTGGTTTCCTCACGATGTTTTCCTTCACCGAAAAGCAAGTGATAATTATACTATACGCACATGAATCCGAAAAATCAGAGCTGCGTGCCTTGGCTTGGCTTGCCCTATAAATAGTAAAATTTAAAAGTATTTTGTAATTGTTTGGTAAAAAAAGCGTTAGAAAATTTTGTTTGTTACCTTTCACGCCTAAACCACAGAACCGATCATCCTGAAATTTTCCAAATACGTTGTCAGGTGTACGGAAAGGGACGTATGGTACCTTTTATTCCAGAAAAAAGTACTGTTCCCGAGGAGAACAACAATAACGTTTTTATGATACAAGATGGCGCCATGTGCCTTTCGAATCATAACTGAATTATATTATTACAAGCAGATTACAACCCGAATTGATGTCAAATTCTAAATTAACGCGAGCGAAGCTGCGGGCGAAAGCTACTTCTTCAAAAGTAATAGTGCCCTGTTGCCATTCTTCCTATTTCGTGTTGCCGTACCGTACTATACTTATATGTGTCCTCCCCTTACAGACCGTGTCAAAGACGAGGGGGGAGGGGGCGACATGCTGGTGGACGAGTCACCCCCCCACGCCAGCAAAGACCCAGAGACGCCTGTTAAAAATTATACTAGTAAGATTTTTTTAATTAGAATTAATCTTAGATCACTGTGAGCGTTTTATTTTATCGTGTCATTGAAAAAAGAAAGTAAAAACCTCGAGGTTCAGTCAAAAAAAAAGACAGACAAATTGCTGACTACTAATTTAGAAGCTTTGAGCTCCTTGAGTTAAAAGTCGAGCTACACGATAACTGACAAATGCTTGCACTTACTGGACAGGTCCACTCAAACCTGTGTGGTTCTTTCTTTCAAAAACCATCTCAGACACTAATCTGCATGGTCCTCATATGACGTGACCAATGTCAGGACTTTAAAAGAGACAGTGACCTCTGAGTTTGTTTCGGATGTTTTTTCTCAGAGTAGTCAGGTACGAAACACCGGCCCCGTCTAGTTTTAAAACATAACATGATGTTCTGCATGTAAAAGTGATTTCACCCATCATGTGCTGAAGTATCTGTCTGTGTTCAGGGTCCGCAGTCGGTCCACAATCGGTTTTACTTACAGGGTGTAAACAGACCCTTCACGAAGCCGTCAACCAAACATTCTGAACATCAAAATAAGTAACTTGCGCTGATGGATGGATTGAATAGTACGGGGGTCGTAGAGGTGTTTAAAGTACAAATCTTACTTTAAAAACATGTATTTAAAAAAAACTTGTGAAAAAGTCGGAACTTTGACCCCCAATATCTCCGTAACTAGAAGGTTCCCAGGTATGGTCTAGAACTCTAGAACAAAAAAGTGATCGCATTAACGGGGAGAATAAGTGCCTTTAGGCTTCGTTAAGGGTCTTTTTACACCCTTTATAATGTTGATGAAAACCGTATCAAAAAGGAGTACTTCAGGAACTAATAAAAGTCACCCCCCTCCCCTTAGGTCCCGCGAACGCCTGCTCCCCGCCCCCCTTGTGGGGCATGATGTCTCCCCCCCCGCGCCCCCCGCCGCTGCAGCACCACGAGACCTCCTCCAACTCCAGCTGGGCAGAGATGGAGACTTACGTTATAGGTGAGCAGCTCTACGCAGCCCTGGCCAATAGTTTGGCGCCAATGTTGGCCAATAGCTTGGCGGCAACGATAGCCAATATGAATATTTGTTGGTTGTTGGTATAAGTGAGTTCGTGGCTAAATAATAATAGCCGGTCGTGTCGATCTTCAGGTTAAGCCGTGCTTGCCTAGGTTGGTCTGTGGATGGGTGACCACCTATTACATACCGAGTTTCCTCCGTGCCTCGGAAAGCATGTTAAGCCGTTGGTCCCGGCTGTCATTTGTAGATCTTTGACAGTCGTTACAGGTAGTCAGTGGCCCAAAAGTCTTGACAACCAGTAACTTTTCGAGGAAACTACAATAAGATCGAGGGTGGTCATCCATCCACAGACCGACCTAGGTAAGCGCGGCTTAACTTTGACGATCGACCCGTGGAGCTGTTATTATTTAGCCACGACCTCCTCCGATGTGTATAGGAAATAATAATGTTATGTATGCTTGTTCGCAGGCAATATTCAAATTCATCCACCGACGGACGCGACGAAACAAATGCTCATACTTAGATACTTGACGCCCATGGGTGAATACCAGGAGGTAAACAATTATTTTGATTAATTTTCAAACATAAATTCACGCCTTTGTCCAACGTAGGTAGGCAGAAACCACAGCACGCCACCTGCTACGATCCTGGGGTGATGAGGTCCTGGGTTCGATTCCCGGGTCGGGCAAAGTGCCAGGAATTTCTCAAAATGTACTTGCGTATACTTAAATTTTATTGCAAACCGTACTGACAGTTGACAGCAAGAGGTCATTGACGTTCCTATTCTTATTTGAAACGCATTATTCAGTGCGTGACATCGAATTAAAAAACATCGCCGTGTTATAAGACCTGATTAAAATTTACCAATGTATGATATTATACACTAGTATATTATACAACAAGTGAAAAAAGGGAATTTAATTCGAGGGACTAAGTTGGACTCCGAGAGCAGCGAAGGACTCTAGAGTAGAATCCTGAGCGGAGCGAGGGATACAAGGATCGAGTTTTTTTTTTTATTCACGAGTTGTTTCGTGATTGTTCCAAATTCAAAATGTTTTTATTCACTCAGTGACTACAAAATAGTTTTTTTTCACTGTTATCGAGTGTCAATGGTAAAATTGTATGTGTTGTCCACAGTTCCTATCGCACGTGTTCGAGCAGAACGCGCTGGGCCTGATCCTGGGCTACCTGAACGTGCGAGAGTCGCGCGACTCGCGGCTCGCCTTCGAGGCGCTCAAGTACCTGGCGGCGCTGCTGTGCCACAAGAAGTTCTCCATTGACTTCATCAACATGGGTGGGCTGCAGGTCAGTATACAAATAGATGGAAGGATGACCATCGACCTTATTGGTGAGGTTCGATGATACATGCCAAACAAAGATTGCCGATAGGCTCGATCCGAATAAAAACCGAATATCCTTACGAATATTATAAATGCGAAAGTAAGTTTGTTTGTTACCTTTTCACGCCTACACCACTGAACCGATAATTCTGAAATTTTGCGTATACGTTGTCGGGTCTACAGAAACGGATATAGGGTACCTTTCATCCCAAAAAAAGTGCTGTTCCCTAGGAAAATAACAATAACGTTCTTATGATAATAGATGGCGCCACGTATCTTTCGAATCGTAATAGAATTATATTATTACAAACAGAGTACAACCCGAATTGATTGTCAAATTCTAAATTAACGCGAGCGAAGCCGCGGGCAAAAGCTAGTGTTTAATACTTGCTACAAATACTGCCGAATGTACTCTGCCGAAAAAATGTTTACGTAATCCCGGCCTCAGAATTCGTCTTCGACGGGAATGAGGATAACAGTTCTCGATTTATAATTCCTCTCTTCGAGCGGAGTAATAGAAATATTATTGTTACAAGCGACCCGCCCCGGCTTCGCGCGAGTTCAGTATACAAATAAACCTTCCTCTTGAATTACTATCTATAGCTGAAAACTGCATTAAAATCCGTTGCGTAGTTTACATACTTAAGCGTACAAACAACGGGAGCGACTTTGTTTTATACTATCTAAAGATGTAATTCTAATAAGTGAAACGTGTTGCGCCGACCCCAAATAGAATGGGACAAGGGCAGGAAGATGATGGATTATAAGAAGTGCCATTTTCCCTCACCAGAAATTCCTGGAAGTCCCGCGGCCGTCAGTAGCGGCGACCGGTGTCTCCATCTGCCTGTACTACCTAGCGTACTGCGAAGACGCCATGGAGCGGGTCTGTCTACTGCCCAGGAGGACGCTAGCTGATCTGGTCAAGTAAGCATAATTATTGAAATAGTTAAATCTACCTAAAGCTAAAGCTCGAGGCAGCTCGCAGCGCAGCTCAGGGAGCTCGTGGCCAAATATTAACAGCCGCTCGGGTCGATCTTAAGGTTAAGCCGCGCTTGCCTAGGTTGGTCCGTGGATGGATGACCGCCCATTACATACCGAGTTTCCTCCGTGCCTCGGAAAGCACGTTAAGCCGTTGGTCCCGGGTGTCATGTGTAGATGCCCGAAATTCTGACAAGCAGTCTTACCAAGGGGTATCGTATTACCCAGTACTAACTGGGTTGTGGAGGTCATATCAGAAAAGGCTATGCAGATGATGATGAGTTAAATCTACATAATGCACATCGGAAATTCAGTCATTCACTGACAGATAACGAATAGCCTAAACCGATACGTGTAGCTAGAAGTATGAAATTTTGCACAAAAATCCCTAAAACAAAAGCCGGAGTAAAGATTTTTGTAAATACATCCTCTTAAGGAGTAAAATAAGGGGAGAAAGCTTCATAGACAAACTTTGTCTATAGGGACATTTAATCTTCATGATCCATCATCCACAGCCCGACTTCACCCACAGCTGGGTATAGGTCTCTCTTTGTTTGTGCCAAGCTCCACGGTCTTGTGCCAGCCTCATCCAGGATATTCCCGCGACTCCACTTCCCTTTCCATTCCTTGGACGCCACTCTGTCAAAGCTTTACTCCACCTGCGATACCGCGCCTTGCTAGGTTTTAGGCATTTAATCTTAGTATAAGCTTTTTACAGTAAGAAATTGAAAAAAGAAAGATATTTTAGGTCTTGGACAGTTTAGTTTTTATTCTACTAATACAAAGCAGTTTTGGGAACATAAAGTATCGGATATTTGATCATTTATGTGTATTTATTTTAACAATATCAAATTATAATCATCTGTTCCCAATTATTTCGTGGTCGGCTTTCAGTCTTACCGGATGTAGCTCAATACCAGTATTTTACATGAAGTGACTGCCTCTCTGATACCAGCACGCGTAGCATGACCACCGTAGAAACGGGTTTCTTTGACGGAAGAATCGACAAAATGATAGATTGTGTCGACAAAATGACATATTGTGTCGACAAAATGACTGATTTCTTTTTGTTATATATGTGTGTGTCAACATTGTGTATGTGTGTGTGGGCTTCGCCCTACCTTGGTCTGACCTGCTTATTAAACAGTGTGCTTATAGCTGTCAGTAGTATCACTTGTGCCCTACGTACTTAACACTTTTCACAATCTGTCATTTTGTCGATTCTTCCGTCAAAGAAACCCGTTTCTACGGTGGTCATACTACGCGTGCAGGTGGGCCATCTATCTGCTTTTTTCCCACTTATATGCACGTCTTATTTTGTCCACAGATACGCGCTCTGGCTACTAGAATGTTCGCATGACTCCGGCCGATGTCACGCCACCATGTTCTTCGGGCTCTCCTTCCAGTTCAGAGTTATACTTGAGGAGTTTGATCATCAAGTAAGTTTCACTTTACTATAAATAACATGTATGATTAAGTAACTAGTTTTTGCCCGCGGCTTCGCTCACGTTTATTTAGAAAAAAAATATCTTAACACACTACTAAAGTTTCCATAATAATATAATTCAAAAATGATTCGAAAGGCACGTGGCGTAATCTATTATCATAAGAACGTTATTATCGTTTTTCTCGGGAACAGTACTTGTACTACAGTACAGTAGTTTTTTCGGGATGGAAGGTACCCTATGCCCGTTTCTGTACACCTGAAATCGTATATGCAAAATTTCAAGATGATCGGTTCAGTGGTTTAGGCGTGAAAAGGTAACAAACAAACTTACTTTCGCATTTATAATATTACTAGCTTTTGCCCGCGGCTTCGCTCGCGTTAATTTAGAATTTGTCTTTCAATTCTGGTTGTACTTAGCTTGAATTCAATCAGGATTCGAAATACACGTGGCGCCATCTAATATATATATAACAAACAAACTTACTTTCGCATTTATAAGATTATGTAGGATTAGTATTTACAGATCTTGATTATTTTGTCTGCATAAAACACTCACTGATCAGTTTCTTGCAAGACTAGCTATTAGAGAACCGAATGAAACTTAGTTTAGATGCCAAATTAGACGTAACATTCGCGTCGAACTTGTGGAAATATCTAGGTTCCAAAGACACGTCATCGTATTTTTTTTCATTATTATTCCGCGAATATAAACCTTTTTCTGTAACTATCAATTTAGGGAGACTCATGGCGCGTTCTTTAACGTATTTGGACTGAATAGCGTTTGTCAGGATGTCACCCTGACACTTTGAAATTAGTGCATCCTGAAGATCGCTGAAATACATAATTTTCATGCAAGTGTTTTAACGCTTATGTAGCGGGAATTTTGAATAAATATTTATTTTTAAATGACTCAAATTCAGGTAACTTTCATGGATTTTCTACTTTTCCGGTATGTTTTCTTATCCTGTTTGAGTGTCCCACTGCTGGGCAAAGGCCTCCCCTTTCTCCTTCCAAACCTCTCTGTCCTGTGCGACATCTGGCCATGTTCGCCCCGCAAACGAGATCAGATCGTCACACCACCTTCGCCGCGGTCTACCTCGACGGCGATTTCCTCCGACAGGCGGCCAGTGGGTGACGATCGCTACCCATTATATTTAATATTCATTCTGTTTCTTCACCAGGACGGCCTCCGCAAGCTATACAACGTAATATCCACGCTGCCCATCCTGAGCGCAGACGAGGACGAGTCGCGCGTCACGGAAGACGAGACCTGCGCCGCGCGACAGATAGTGCGACACGTGTGCGTCGCTCTGCGCAGGTACTGTACCTACCGATATATCGTTTATATGCGTCATCATCATCATCTGCCTAGCCTTTTCCCAACTATATTGGGGTCGGCTTCCAGTCTAACCGGATTCAGCTGAATACCAGTATTTTACATGGAGCGACTGCCTATCTGACCTCCACAACCCAGTTAGTACTGGGTAATACGATACCCCTTGGTAAGACTGGTTGTCAGACTTTTTGGGCCACTGACTACCAAACGACTGTCAAAGATCAACAAATGACACCCGGGACCAACGGCTTAACGTGCTTTCCGAGGCACGGAGGAAACTAAAAAAAAAAAAAAAAAAAAAACTAAAACTCGGTATGTAATGGGTGGTCTCCCATCCACAGACCAACCTAGGCAAGCACGGCATAACCTAAAGATCGACCCGAGCGGCTGTTATTATTAAGCCACGAGCTCCTCCTCGTTCATGCATGCCCTACACTATTCTCAAACCATTGTAACTCCTGAAAGCCAGAATCAACAGTGGTGACCACCAGAAAAGCGCCGAGACAAAGAAGCTCGACGAAGTCCCAGAGAAACAATTTAACTGTCTTGGATCTTGTAACGGAATTAATCAAAAAAGAATAGCGGAGTAGGAAAGGGGCCTTCCATTAATTACGTGAGGCGTTTGGGGGGGGAGGGAGAAGCACAGATTAACGTATTTACACGTAAACTATGCATTTTGATAAATCTCGCGTGAGGTTAGGGGGGGGGGGGCGTGGCTGCGGGACTTTTCGAAAGAGATACCGTGGCCCTGGAACACATTGGACAAAGAAGGAACATGGATGGGTTTTAGTCAGTAGTCACGAGTCTAACATTTCCTTCCACTCCGTCCGGGGGGATTTGATGATTTCCCATCCGAAAAAAAAGGTTAGGGGGGGGGGGGTCAATTAAATCTCATCACGGGGGAGCGGGGTCGAAAAATTGCCAAACGCTTTCAACCCGTTTAGTACTCCTACGACGACAACAAAACTGAAATATGGCTTTGCGTAACTTGTGTCAGCTGACTATCAGTTCAGTCAGACTGACTACAACTGAATTAACGACTGCTTATCCCTGCCTCGTTGGTCTAGTGGTCGCAATCGCGACTGCTGAGCATGAGGTCCTGGGTCCGATTCACGGGTCGTGTAAATTGTTGTTGGGTTTCCATCAGTAATTTCTCAGCAGCCACGGAGTCTGGATTCGTGCCCGGTTGATGTCAATAGGCTCGCCCTTTACACGGGACTTAAACATAACTCTCAAAATACGGCGCGTATGGCGCTTATGATGAGGATGAGTACGCGGGACCATCCGAAAATGTGATGACTGCGGCGCGTACCCTTCCTGCGGTACGATTTGGTACACGTCCACCTTAAATTTTTGGATCATTCTCACTAGTTCCACCAGCAATTAGTCCCATGGAACTAGTGTGACTTTTTTTTCTCAGTAGTTCCATGGACTTTGATAATGGAACAAAACTTAATCGAACTCGTCTCACTAGTTCCACCGTAGTTTTTCCATGGAACTAGTGAGATTTTTTTTTCTCGGTAGTTCCATGGTTCTTCTTAGTGGAACTGTGGAACAAGTGAAACTAGTGAGAATGATCCAAATTTTTAACGCTTAGGTAACACGAAAATTAAGTTCATCCTATGTTAATTTGTGGTGTAATAATAGTGTTTGTATCGCAGGTACTTAGAGGCTCACCTAAGGTTACGCGCCGCGCAAGTGGCGAGACAACAAGGCGACAATGTTCCTGACCCACCGCCTTATAAGGTAAACACTTACTTAACTTACTGTTAGATCTAACTGACATTAGGATACCCCTAATGTGATTAAAACTTAACATGTTTTGAGACCCCTATCTCTTTGAGGCTGTAATTCTTGGTAAAGTGCTGCTAGGGATGGAACCCGATCGATTGATGTTATCGTGCCATTTTTTAAACTCCGACGGAAATAAAGACGGGTATTGTAAGTTTAACGTGTGTATCTGTGTCTGTCTGTGGAATCATAGCTCGCAAACGGATGAACTGATTTTGGTGTAGTTTTTTGTTTGAAAAGTGTAGTTTTGTGTTTTTTGTACTCGGCTTTATCTGGATGGGTCTTAGCTGTAATCCGACCCGGTAGGTGGCGCTGTTGCCGCTTGGGAAAGGACAACTTAGGGTGAGGCCATAACACTGCGTTGCGGCGTCGTATCGCAAAAACGATGTCGCACAGCAATACAAGGCGATGGCCTAACGCAAAAATTTCATCGCATACGACATCGTAGGACAAGACGCTAACCGTCAGTTCAGTTTCTAGTGAGGCATGAAACCCACTACACGGGTCCTATTTCAACGATGGATGAATGCGACACCGCAACGTAGTGTTGTGGCCTCGCCCTTAGGCTGTTCAGCTGGTTATTATCTGCATTTTTATCCACAGGCCTCAAAATCGACCCCCGAAGAAGTCCAAGAGCAGATAGAACTGCTACAGAGTGTAGCCTGCTCCCGCTGGGCGGCTGTGGACGAGCTGCTGGAGCTGGGCGGCGTCGCCCTCCTGCTGCAAGTCACTAGCCTGGCGATGGAGTGGAACTTTAACGGCAGGTAACAGCTAGAAATGCTACAGTTATGTGACCTGCTTCCGCATGGCGGCACCCTTCGACACCAGGCGTTATGTTAGCATTCAAAAGTTCTACTACATTTAAGGATATGCAAGGCGTAAACGGGCCCTTCACGAAGTTGTCAACCAAGCATTCTGTACATCAAACTAAATAACTCTACTCAAAAATGATTGCTGAAAAACGATTTTTTTTTTTTGGGTGAAAATTCACGTTTTTCGAGTGCTTTACATTGAGTCCTACTATAGGACTCAATGTAAAGCACTCGAAAAATTGTGTGTGAGGGTCGGGGAGATATTTAAAGTAAAGTTATAACGTCAAAAACTTCTAGTTAACAAAAAAAACTTTTGAAACTCCAATTTTTCCGTAAGTAGTAGGTCCCCAGGTACGGTCTAGTCTAGAACAAAAAAAAAACGCAATGACGAGGAGAACAAGCGCCTGTCGGTACCATAAACGAAGGTTAAGGATACTTCTTCACCCATTATCTGGTAGGAGTAGGATCCATATAAGCACAAAGAAGAGATGTGTCGATGGGATATCTGCTTGTCTCTCATTCTGGTATAAATCTTACAACCTCTACAATAAAGCTCATTCTCCACAGGGCGTCGACATGGTTCTCTATTGTGTTCCCGAACTTTTTAATCCATAATCTAAAGTGCCATAAAATTTTTTTTGTCCTAATCATCATTTGTCCGAATGATAACTTACCCGAACTTAATATCACGTGCCATACAATTGAAATCGCCAAATACAATATCCCCTAAATCTATCTAATAATAATATATATATAGCTATCCTTTTGTCATAAATATTAACGACTATGACTATTAGTGACTATGTGACGCTCCGCCGGCCTTCGGCCTACGCTCCTCACGCCAGCTAGAAAGACTTTTAGGATAATTTTTAGGAAAAATGCTGATTACCCATGCGTTGCGGTAATAATACAAATTATAATAAAGGGTGTAAAAAGACCCTTAACGAAGCCGAAACCCACCTGTTCTCCCCGTCATTGCGATCATTTTTTTGTTCTAGACCATACCTGGGAACCTTCTAGTTACGGAGATATTGGGGGTCAAAGTTCCAACTTTTTCACAAGTTTTTTTTTAAATACATGATTTTATTGTAAGATTTTTATTTTAAACACTTTCACGACCCCCGTACTATTCAATCCATCCACCAGCACAATGTTTTGAGTTCGTTATATTGAGTCCTACCGTAAAAAGTGATTTTTTACCCCAAAAAAAAAAATCGTTTCCCAGCAATAATTTTTGCGTAAAGTTACTTAGTTTCATGTTCAGAATGCTTGGTTAACGGCTTCGTGAAGGGTCTGTTTACACCCGGTATAATACAATACTTAGGACACATGAATTTATTTCAGGCAAAATTAAGACATTCAATTATTATAGTACTTGATATTATGACAAAATAGTTTTAGAAGTAAAGAAAATTATGTAAAACAAAATTTCGAATTTTTGAATATTATGGTTACTGAAGTTTATAGCAAACATGATTTTCGGACAAACAATTTTAGGAGACGAAAAGGAGTACCCGTCGGCATAAAGGGTGTAAATAGACCCTTAACGAAGCCGAAAGGCACTTCTTCTCCCCGCTATTGCGATCATTTTTTTGTTCTAGACCATACCTGGGAACCTTCTAGTTACGGAGTTATTGGCGATCAAAGTTCCAATTTTTTCACAACTTTTTTTTAAATACAATTTTTTAATGTTATAACTTTACTTTAAATACCTCCATGACCCGTTTACTATTCAATGCACCCATAATCACAATGTTTTGAAAATTTGAATGCGTTTCATTGAGTTTTACCGTAAAAGGTTATTTTTCACCCCAAAAAAAAAATCGTTTCCCAGCAATAATTTTTGTGTAGGGTTACTTAGTTTGATGTACAGAATGCTTGGTTAACGGCTTCGTGAAGGGTCTATTTACACCCTGTATGTCGTGAAATGTGTCCCATCACCTCCATTGTAAAATGTAACTTACCACGACTACAATAAAGCTCATTCTCCCCAGATCAGAGACAGTGCGATCCGCGTTAGACGTGATCTCCGTTTGCTGTGTGGCGCCGCGAGTTCAGCTGCTGTTGACTGAAAAGTTAGACTTGAACAACGCCGAGATGACCACCGGAGTCAATATTGTGCTAGGTAAGTTGCGTTCATCGTCATCATCCACAACCAGAAATCGCCCACTGCTAGGTATACAGGCTGCCGTTTTGCATTCTCGTCAAATTCGAGGAGGTAACTATGCTAATGATTCTCGACCCAAATCAATATTAAAATTTAAAAAGTTTTTTTTTTGTTTACGGAAATCGGTAAGTTTGAACCACCAGTGTCTGATCATCCTCGTCCTATAACCGCGCTTTCACACACATAAACAAACTCAAACGTTTATTTGATAATTTCTGATTCCCTAAACCACTTTCCCCCGCCTGTTCTGTTTTTTTTTCTGTTTTGAAGTTGATTATTCTGAAATACTGTCAAATTTAAAGAACTAAAAAAGTAGCGTTTATGAATTATTGACCGATCCCGTAATTTAAATTGATTATTTTATGACAACATCCTGAATTTTGACGAGGATGCAAAACTACACCTTGTAGAGGCCTCTTCTCTTGAGCCAATCTCCACGTTCCCGTGCCAGCATCATCCAGATTTTTCCTCTGATGGCAGCGATGTCGCAGGCCTATCTTGCCGAAGTGGAAATTATGTTTTTCCTACTCCTCCGCTGTTCTTTTCTGATTAATTTCGGTGCGGGTTCCAAGTCTGTTCACGACTCCATAACACCCTCACCTGGGGCTGGGGCGTGATTTTCCCCCTCGGCTGCAATAACAAAGTTGTATCAAAAATAATTTGTATGTTAGATCGCTGTTATTTTTTTACTATTTGTATGAAATAAGTCCCAGCTCCACTCATGTTATAGAACAGAGCTCCCATGTGTATCGGCTCAGTAGTAATAGTAACGCAGATGTGTTGGCAGGCGCCGCGGACGGCGAGATCGTGCCGGAGCCCGAGGTGCAGAAGGCGGCGCTCAACGTGCTCGTCAACTGCGTCTGCGCACCCGTGCATCGAGTGAGTACGATACTTTTATCATCATAATATCATATAATATTTATATAAATTAGAAGCATTATTTGAGTTTTTGTAAGTGTGAGTACCATGTAGACTTTCTATTATGGTTAGTAGGGCTTATCCTAATCTTTATGGTTTTAACTGTAGTTTTGTTTTATTTTCCTATCTCTACATTGTGCTCACATATATAAGCAACAATATTGTACCCAGGACTATGTAATATATAACTTGATTTGAAAAGAGTGTCCATGGAGTTTCTTGCCCATTCTTCTCCATGAGATCTACTATTTTCGAATGGGCAACTACAGTCCATTCACAGTTATTATGCCTGTGGCGGGACTGTAGGTAGCTTATTTTTGACTATGCAAAAGTGCCTGTCATGGGTCTATTTGAAATAAATGCTTTGAGTTTGAGTTTGAGTATCACGCCTGTAATCCCCGAAGGGTTAGGCAGAGGTGTCCCTAACTGTTAGTTGGCTGTTCAAAATGAAAGACGTAGATTGTGACGCGCTAATCAGTGCCATTTAATTGCAAGAACATAATCATCATCTGCCTAGCCTTTTCCTAACTTTATTGGGGTCAGCCAAGACTCGGGTCAGCTGAATACCAGTATTTCACACGGAGCGACTGCCTATCTGACCTTCCCAACCCAGATAGTACTGGGCAGTACGTTACCCCTTGGTAAGATTGGTTGTCAGACTTTTGGGCCACTGATTACCGATAACGGCTATCAAAAATCGACAAATGACAGCCGGGAGCAACGGCGTCACGTGCATTCCGAGGCACGGAGTAAACTCGGTATGTAATGATGGTCACCCATCCACAGAACATAAGACCATAATACCTATACAAATAAATTTTATTTGTAAAAAATCTTCAACTATAGACCGACCGCTTTAATGAGTCCTAGCGAAGGTATCAATTTAAATGGAATATTATGATGGTTGATCACGTATTGGTTCAATTAGTATCGTAAAGTCTACGTGGATTATGGTTATTTTAAAGCAAATAACCTGTGGGATATTGTTAGGACTTTGTGGACGCTTAATGTGCCTTTGATGGGGCAAGGCGGAGGACTCATTAAAGCGGTCAGTCTAAGCTAGTCATTAGTAGTCATAGTAATTATTATAAGGTTTCTCGTATTTTGGACTATTTGTATGTTTTATGATACATATTAGTTTATTTAATTTATTTGTATATATGTGTATTAGTATGTACCTATTTATGTATATCAATTTATGTTAACAAAATGGTATTTTTCTCATTTATTCTTTTGTACTCTATCACAATGCTGTCCTATTTGACCCAAAGGTTGACTGGTAGAGAATGCCTTGTGGCATTAAGTCCGCCTATGTACCACTTTTGTACATGAAGTTGTTGTTTTTTTGTCCTAGGCTGGAACCTCAACGACGCGGTTCTCAATAACAGGGTCAAGTAAAAAGAAAACCGCGCTCAAGTCTTATGAAGATCTAATACAGAAGGTCTGGGAGAGCGTGCGGACTAACAACGGTATTATGGTGAGTTGAAATGTACTTTGTTGTTGGTGGTGTAAGGTTTAATTTAACTTGTGTGAGCAACACAGTTTTCTACTTGTTGTCAAGTCGATGGAAATAATACATTTTTGTATAAGTGGGGAAACTTTGTTATTGCATTCGAGGTGGAATCAAGCGAGGGTGATATGGAGACGAGAACTGCAGTAACAAATCCCCCCCTCACGTAACAAACGACGTTTTTCAATACAAATATATTAATTAAATACGTAATATTAATAAAAACGTCGTTTCGTCGAAAAAATAAAATATTAGAACGGAAAGTATTTTTGTCAGGAATTATTAGGAAACTGTGATTTAATTCGCTTTTTTTACCCGTACCGTAGTGCGATAAGAGCCAGTTTTCGAGAAAATGTATAATAATACCAGCCTATTACTGTCCCACTGCTGGGCAAAGGCCTCTTCTCATACAGAGAAGGCACGAGCATTGATCACCACGCTTGCTCAAGACGGGTTGGCGATTTCAGACTTATATTAATTATAAGTCCAGGTTTCCTCACGATGTTTTCCTTCACCGATGTCAAAAAAAAGAAAATGTATTGAAAATAAATTATAATGTTAAATGAGTTGAGGCCAGTAGATGGCCTCGCATCCTCCAATCGCATCATCAGCTTTTAAGTCCTCAAAATTGCTCTTGAATCTCGAAGAATCTTAACTACTTAATCTTCTCATCAGGTATTACTATCTCTAATGATGGTAAAATCGCCCATAACGGACGCGGATCGCTTGCGTGGCCTCGCCTGCAGAGCACTCGCTGGGCTAGCGAGATGCCCAACAGTGAGACAGATCATATCCAAGCTCCCACTCTTCACCACCTCGCAGATACAAGGTATGTGCTGTTTTTAAGGTTTAGTCATACTTTTTTAAGCTTTCACGGTTTACAACTAAACTTATACTGTCATTTCAATCGAGAGGATGGCTTCAAATGGTCAAGTACGTGGAATACAGTTTTGAGTAAGCTCAAAAGTAGCAGCCGGCATCGTAATAAGGACTCCACAAAACCTAGTGATACTGTGAGTGTGTTTTGCCGTGACTTAGTGTCGAGTTCCAGTAGTGCGTGTAGCAAAAGACAAAGAAAGAGGGTAGACAGATTTGTCTGCTCTTAACAATTTATTTTCCATCCACCCGCATTCTTCAGTCAACCCGCGATCATGGCGCTTGCAACAGTGTCGAAATATCGGGAGCTCAAAATAATGAACAATCATGGAAGATATCCCGTAAATGACAGTATAAGTTCAGTCATACTTTGCTTTGTTCAGTTTGCAAGTACGATCGTTTGGTCGTCAGTACACTTGAACTAAGTTCACTGAACTAAGTTAATTTATCCTAATGTTTGTATCAAGATGTCACTCACAACTTGTTTTCACAGTAAATTTTCTGTTATATTAGAAAAATTTTACATGGTTATACCGACGCCTCAGGTTTACATGCGGAGCTGTGGCAATTATTTTTATTCCAAATAATTATAATCGCTCTAGAAAGCATAAATTGTTTAATGTCCCATTTTGTCGCACTGTAGCTCGATCCACTTCCCCTATACCGCGTAAGCTTAGGATGCTCAACGCGCTCGTGGGGACCAAAACTGGATGGGACTTGTTTGCTGATGAATGGAAGACGATAATGTTAGAATGTTTGTGGTTCTGTGAGAAGACCGAATAAAAGGATAACTTCATTTAGTATTAATGGCTTATGCTTTACTAAATATAATAAATAAATACTGTATTGTATTTACGTTAGTTTTTATTTCCAGTGTTAATGCGCGACCCAATACTCCAGGAGAAGCGACAGGAACACGTAATGTTCCAGAAGTATGCGCTCGAACTGCTGGAGCGAGTGTCGGGCAAGAGCAAACACATGGGCGCCGAGTTCGAGACCTCGCTAGCTAACATACACAGGGTGAGTAGTAATCAATCGTAGGCTTTCCCTTCCATACATACGGGGTGTAAACGGACCCTTCACGAAGCCGTCAACCAAGCATTCTGTACATCAAACTAAGTAACTCTACGCAAAAATTATTGCTGGGAAACGACTTTTTTTTGGGTTGAAAAATCATGTTTTACGTTAAAACTCAATGTTACGCACTCAAAACTTAGTGCTGATGGATGCTTTGAAAAGTAAACGGGTCATGGAGTTAGTTAAAGTAAAGTTTAAACCTTAAAAAGTGGTTTAAAAAAAAAACTTGTGAAAAAATTGGAACTTTGACCTTCAATATCTCCAGAACCTGTGGTTTCCCAGGTATTGTCTAGAAGAAAAAAATGATCCCAATGATGGGCAGAATATGTGGTTTTCATTTTCGTTAAGGGTCTTTTTACACCCTTTAGGGTACCTGTGGAAACGTGGTTCCGCACAATCCCGTTATACTGCCGGAACACGGATCCATGACTGAACGACATCACACATTTTTATATAAAATCAAAGCATTTATTTCATCTCGATGCTGTCTTCAGATGATTTTCTTAGCTTGTCGATGACAATTTAAATTGACTCAGCCCAAAATTTGGCGACCTTTTGGCTTTCAGTAGGGTCCATCAGCTCCTTTGATGTGCAAACAACAGGACAGGCAGGACACGATATCAAGAGTCCCATCGTTTGTGGGGCAACACCACATTTAGGCCCGGTTTCCACCAAAGCGGAGACGAGCGGAGCGGAGAGGAGAAGTGCAAGATTCAACCAATCACAGAAGAGGCGAGAAACACGATGTAGTTGTAGATATAAATTAATGTGATTGGTCGGTGTCCGCACGTCTCCTCTCCGCTCCGCTCGTCTCCGCTTTGATGGAGTCCGGGCCTTACACTCCAGGGCAGAGTCATCTATGAATCTCCACCTGAACAGGTTTTCCTTGCTTCGGACAACCTGTGTCCGGAGTCTACCTACCGCTTCAAGAAGTACTAATATTAATATTTTTGTCGACAGGCAAACGTAGTAGCCCAAACGCGGATAAACTACAACGAACGACAACTGCTGCAGCTAGTAGCCGCCCACTTAGCCGCCAGAGGACTGACAGCCAGCGCCGCCACGTTACAGCGGGAGGCTAAGTTGCCGCCGCCCGCGCTCCCCGCGCCCCCGCCGCCCCCGCCGCCGCCCGTGTATACACCCTCCACGCCCACTAGAGTGAGTATACCCACAGTCTGTAGACTACTGAGACAAAGACTCGGCTGGTTGAAGAAACCTCTCTTTTCTATACTTAGCAATTTCAAAATAACAGCTTTTTGCTCATACATACTTATGAATGTGTGAACGGTACTTATAACAATTTTTTTTTTTTTTATAAATTTTTGTTGTCCGTTCCGGCTAATCTCAGAAACGGCTGGATCGATTTTGACGGGACTTAGCACTTCGATTTTACTGGCAGAGAGCTGATGTTATAATAGTAACTTAGGCTACTTTTATTAAAAAAAAAAGATTAGGGTTCCGTGGAAAAAAATAAAACCCTCGAAATTGTTAACAAAATCGATTCGCCGGTAACAGCTATTCAATAATAAAGTTCTATGTACGTCATACATTGTTCGTTTCCCCCACAGCCTCGCCTCTCCGTCTCCCGCGCGAACAGCAGTGGATCACACCATCGCGACAGTGTGGACCTGAACAGCTCCCACAACTCCATGCACATCGACGACGCCAGCCCCATACCGCCGGTTATAAAACTTAGGTGAGCTACAGCCATTGAATTATATGTACAGTCATCCAACAAAATCGCGGTAAATAATCAGCCGTCCCATACAAAAATGAAATATACAGTCCATGAAAATGTATGGGACAGCTGTTTATTTTTAAACCGACTTCTAAAAGGGGGAGGTTCTATGTTCGTGTCTATTTTTTTTTTATGTATGCGCACTCGTTGGTCTGCGCGACTGCGGAGCATGAGGTCCTGGGTTCGATTCCCGGGTCGGCCAAATTTGTCCATCAGAAATTTCTCAGTAGTAGCCACGGAGTCTGGATTTGTGCCCGGTTGGTGGCAATAGGCTCGCTCTTGTTACATGCGACTTAAGCATAATTGGCGAAATGTGGGTGTTCCTACTATTAGGTACACCTATGCTAAACCTTCGGGGATTACAGGCGCGATGTTCTGTTATGCTGTACAAGGTGTAAACAGACCCTTCACGAAGCCGTCAAACAAGCATTCTGTACATCAAACTAAATAACTCTACGCTGTGTTATTGCTGGGAAATGACTATTTTGGGGGTGAAAAATCACGGGTTATGGTAGGACTCAATGTGACGCAGTCAAAACATTGTGCTGATGGATGCATTGAGTAGTACGAGGGTCAAAGCTATAACATTAAAAATTGTATCAAAAATAAAATGTTGTGAAAACTTTGTAACATTGACTTCCAATATCTCCGTAACTAGAAGGTTCTCAGGTATGGTCCAGAACAAAATAAAAACCAATACCACGACGAACGACGATGACGACGACAACGAATACCATATCTATTGAACAGTCTGCCGGCAGACATAAGGAGTGAAACGAATAAAAAAAGTTTCAAAAATAAATGAAAAAGACATTATTTAGAAATATGTTAAACAACAACAATAACATTAATTTGTTTCCGGGCAACTCTAGCCCATAGATATAAAGGGTGTAAAAAGACCCTTAACGAAGCCGAAAGGCACTTGTTCTCCTCGTCATTGTGAGCATTTTTTTGTTCTGGACCATACCTGGGAACCTTCTAGTTACGGAGATATTGGGGGTCAAAGTTCCAATTTTTTCACAAGTTTTTTTTTAAATACTACTTTTTAAGGTTCTAACTTTACTCAAATTACCTCCATGGTCCGTTTACTATTCAAAGCATCCATCAGCAATAAGTTTTGAGCGCATTATATTGAGTTTTACCGTAAAATGTGATTTTTGACCCCAAAAAAAAATTTCGTTTCCCAGCAATAATTTTTGCGTAAAGTTACTTAGTTTGATGTACAGAATGCTTGGTTGACGGCTTGGTGAAGGGTCTGTTTACACCCCGTATAAAGGGAGTAATGAGTGTAAGGAGACTCACCGGCCCCACAGTCAAACCATTACTACGGTTTTGTGGGGCTTAGTTTGTAAGTTGTTTACTTTGTGTGAATATAAAAATAAATAAAAAATGATCGCAATGACGGGGAGAACAAGTGCCTTTCAGCTTCGTTGAGGGTCTTTTTACAGCAATTATTGTATGAGTAAAACTGGACATACAATATTACGCCCAGTTTTGCTAGCGATATTAAGTAAGTCTCGCTATGTACATATGTACGGGGTACCATGTTAATATCTGACAAAAGATTGAAAAGAGAAATGTTTTCTTTTACACAAGCGATCCTCCCTGGCTTCGTACGGAAATGAATTTAGTTGTTAAAAGGTATTCAATATATTATTAATATTTATTTGCATGAGTAGATGGTAAACTGAATTTGGTTCTTGGATGATGGTAAAATAAATTATCCTTTTGGACGCCTTGTCACGTATACGTGACAAGCAAGCGCGTGCTCGTACGCCAACGCCACAAATGTGTGACAAAAAATGCGGAAAATAAATTAGTAGTATTTAGTGCGAGGTTAAATAATATTTCAATATCATGAGTAGTGTTTATTCAAAAATTATAGAGAAAAATGTTGTAATAATATTGTTTATGGATAAAGTTTTGGAATCCCTATTCTTTTTTTTTGACTTGGCGTGGAGGGCACGCGCGTGCGTTTATGCTCTGGCGTACAAAAGGTTAATAACTGTTGGGGCCGTGTCTGGGCAATGGGGAAGGCCTATCATAGCTCTTTGTAGATTGCGTGACCATAGAGAGAGATCTCCCAATCTGACAAATGAGGTCAAACTATTTTGAAATACAAAATGATATTACCACATTTTCAACCAATGACGAGGCTTGGAGCTAGCTACGGCAGCAGCGCTACGTATCGTGGGTTCGATTCCCGCACAGTATAAATACCAGTAGACTGATTGTGCATGTGTTGTTAGATTTGTGTTTTTGACTATGATACAATCGAAAAAAAAAACCATTCGCGTTTCTGTCGTCGAATAGCGTTGCTGAATGGCAACAAGTAGTCTCTTATACAAGGTACAATTTTGCATCCTGGTCAAATTCAAGGAGGTAATTGTGCTAATGATTCTCGACCCGAATCAATATTAAATTTTAAAAGTTTTTTTTTTAATTTGTTTTGAAATCAGTAAGTTTGATCCGCCAGTGTCTGATCCTCGCCATATAACCGCGCTTTCACACACATAAACAAACTCAAACGTTTATTCGATAATTTCTTATTCCCTAAACTACTTTCCTCCGCCTATTCTGTTTTGAAGGCGATTATTCTGAAATACTGTCAAATTTAAAAAAAAAACTAAAAAAAAGTAGCGTTTATTAATTATTGACCGATCCCCTTGTAGGAGCGCTGACGCAACATTTTGAATTCGTCGTACGCGCAGCGCTCGGCGACTCCAGTTCGCCCGTAACCGCCAATAGCTATAGACGCGCTCTCAACTTAAGTAACTACTCCGTTGTAATATTTGTAATCTGTTCATAAGTAAAGAAATATCCAAGATCCGCCGCATATTATTTCTCTCCGTACACACACCTAAAGACATTACATACACGCACACTACACCCTAATTTAAATTGATTATTTTAAGAAACCCTCCTGAATTTTGACGAGGATGCAAAACTACACCTTGTATAGCCAAATCAATAATAATATTGCTTACAATTTGTTGCAGAAAAGTACAAAACCCGCCCTTAGTAACGACCCCCACCTCGGAACACAAGCGCTCCCTGCAGAAGCAACTGAGCGTGCCAGCCGGCGAGCCTACGACCAACCCGCACCGGGTGACGCTGCACACCATCATCACAGAGTACCTGTACAACCAGCACTCGCTGTGCAAGAACCCTGTCGCCACCTGTCCGCAGTTCAATCTGTTTGAGTAAGTTATCAAAAATGTGACTTACACCTTTTCCCTCTAGACTGTAACTAGGTGATCTGCCTACCCTTTTTCCAACAAAGTTGGGGTTCAATCATTTTACATGAATTGCCTCGTTGATGCAGTGGTCGCAAGCGCTGAGCATGAGGTCCTGGGTTTGATTCCCGGGTCGGGCAAAGTGTTTTTAGGTTTTTCCAACAGGACTATCTCAGTAGCAATCACTGAGTCCGGATTTGTGCCCAGTTGATGACAATAGGCTCCCCCCCTATTTCATGAGACTTAAAACTTAACTGGCGAAATGTGGGTGTACTATTAGGAACACCTCTACCTAACCCTTCGGGGATTACAGGCATGATATTATGTTATTATCTAATCAACGTAGTATAGTTTTTTTTGGCCATTTTTTTTTTTAGGAATTTGGACTTAGAAACGGACAATTATGTTTCTGTCTGACCGCTCCTTCAAACGTGTCTGAAATAGTTTATTTCAATTGATTATTTACAAAGTATTAAGAATATTATTAAAAACAAACTATATATTTTCACACCACCGTTCAAGAATAAAGGTGTCTTTGTTTTGGATGGGCATAAAGTCCTCGGTTCACTCAGAATTCTTAGTCGTAATTGCCTTGCTTTCTCTCAGGAGTATTCTTAGACTCCTTCGTTAAAACCAGGTTTAAATATTGCGCCCGTGACATAAGACACTTTATCCACTTGGTGAATCTATACTATATCTGTACTATTATTAATATTATAAAGCTGAAGAGTTTGTTTGGTTGAACGCGCTAATCTCATGAACTACTGGTTCGAATTGAAAAAATATTTTAGTGTTAGATAGCCCATTTATCGAGGAAGGCTATAGGCTATATAACAGCACGCTACGACCAATAGGAGCGCAGTGTCAATGAAAAATGTTGCAAAAACGGGGAAAATAGTATTTTTATAATAATTTCACGCGGAAGAAGGTCGCGGGGAACTAGTAATCTAACATTCTTTCCGCCCTCAGGCCGCACAAATGCCCGTCTCCCCGAGTGGGCGGCGGCGCGCTGTACTCGGGCGCGTGCGTGGGCAACGTGACGGCGCGCGTGGCGCGGCGCGAGCTGGGGCTGCACACGGCGCGGCGCCAGCACGCGCGCCTGGCGCACGCGCACTTCGCGCCCGTGCGCACGCTGCGCCTGCAGGACGACGACGCTTACTTCACGCACACTATCTTCCATGTGAGTATAGTTTTTTCCGTAGAATTACTAGGAATGTGTAAAATCCAGGGTGTACTGTATTTTCAAGTCATATCTCACTAACCCGCCCCCTAGCGATATAACGAGTATTTGTCGAATCCCCTCCCCCCCTTTCGAGCGTCACTTGATTAATGGACGGGCCTTCTCGGATTTTTTTATATTTGCGGTCGGCGCAGCATGTCTTCTTCTTCCATACTTCTCTATTACTCGTCATCTCATCAGACACCTCCTTTCTAGCCATATCATCCTTCAAACAGTCCACCCACCGTTTCTTTGGTCTTCCTCTACTCTTATACCCATCCACAGTCATACTCAAAACTTTCCTCACGACATTATCCTCCAAAAATTCTTTTTTTTTTACTCTTTTTAAAATTCATTCATTTTCCTTAGTCCAAGTAAAATCATAAGCTTCTATCTAAGTACTAAAGTGTATATATTTGTCCCTTAGCCAACGCAACAGCAGTTACTAGCAGCGACATCTTCCGGCGACATCCGGATATTTAACCTGTTCAGCGGCGTGGAGGAGAACTCCTACCAAGTGCACGAGTCGTACATCTATCACATGCAGGTAAACTGTCCCACTCGTACCGTACTGTCCCACTGCTGGGCAAAGACCTCTAGTCCTTCTATTGAATATGATATTGAGCTTTGTCTTGCCAATTCTCAAGGAAGATATCCAGGTCTTCCCGCCATCTCCTTCGTGTCATGTTTGAGGGCATCGATCGCTTTTAGGGTTGAACCTTCTTCACACCTCCGGAACATTCTAGGATTATTCTCGGAATATTCTACACAATTCCATAGTGGAAAATTCTAGACTCGAACGTAATCTAGAGTGTTTTCGCAAAACCGCCGACGTAACAACAATATGCTTCCTAAAGCGCTGGACACACAGAAAAGACGTAAGACGAGGACGGGACGCGGACAGGGAGCAGACGGGGCGCCGCCACGACTTTTCAAAACATATAGAAAAGACGAGACGCGGGGCGTCGCAAGAGATGACGGTTTTCAACCAGATGTGTTAGCACTGGTGTATCTCGCTAATATGCAGAGGTTACTGGGTATATCCGGTATGGCGAAGCAATGAAGACAATAGAAAAAATGGAGAACTACATATTTATCCAGATCGTTTTCAAGAAGTATATAAGCCCCACCCCGCCCGCCCCTCTTCGGCTCGCGCCCGTGCCCCGTCCTTTCTATATGTTTTACAACAGGGCGCAGACGAGTAAGCGTCGTGTCCGCGCCCTGTCTTTTCTATATGTTTTGCGTCACGACGATTCTTTACATTTTGTATGAAAGGGACGCTGAAGAGACATATGTCCGCGCCCCGTCTTCGTCTTACGTCTTTTCTGTGTGGCCAGCGCTTTAGGCTCCTGCGAAGTTGCCAATGGGACACGAAGTTTTTTGTAAGAATAAGTAGAAACGCGCGTTCACTATACAAATGTTCTTACCCCTTAGGGTAATATAGGCGTGCTTTTTTGATTATTCAGGCAAGCAGAGACGGGTTACTATTACTAGCATCGGCGACGACACCTTGGAGACCTCTGTCGGCATTATGGAATATGAAAGAGTTTGAATTATTGTAAGTATACCACTGTTACTATACAAGGTGGAAGGGACACCGACGCGAAAACGGTTACCACGTATTTAGTACATCATTCTGAGCCGCCCCACATAGAAAATTTTCATCAGTTATTCCATACATTTTATCGTGTAGGTATTATAGTGTGCGTGTATGTAAAGTCTTTAGGTATGTGTGTACGGAGAGAAATAATATGCGGCGGAACTTGGATATTTATTTACTTTAACGGATTACAAAAAAATTCAATGGAGTAATTACTTAAGTTGAAAGCGCGTATATAGTTATTGGCGGTTACGAGCAAACTAGAGTTGCCGAGCGCTGCGCGTACGACGAATACAAAAATGCTGCGTCAGCGCTCCTACAGTATCATAGCAAAGGGTCAATTTTTGTAAGAGGTAAGCCGGTGTACATATCTTTAATGTGATTATATTATTTGTCTATAGAATGCTGACATTGCAATTTATTTAAGGGAATCCGGTAGGAACCGAGTTGTATGGAATCTTCGCTACTGATGGGAATTGCACTTTTGTACGAAACAGTTGATTTTTTTTTTAAACAACCGATGAATAATTTCTATGTAGGGAGGCTCAGAATGATGTACTGAATACGTGGTAATCGTTTTCGCGTCGGTGTCCCTACCACCGTATTACTATTTTTTTTTGGTTGATTAGCCTATAATCTTCCCACAGTTGGGAGAAGCTTATAACTTAGCGTAAACCATAACTAGAGATCGAATATTCGGATGCATATTTACCTAAAGTTGAGTGTTGACTAGTATGGAGTGCGAGTACGACTATCAATAAAATCATTGTTATAAGTCCAGTCATATTTTATATTTTATTCTATTTGAATATACAACAGCAAAATTTGAATTCAGTTATTTCTCACACGCAGCAACAAAATTTTATAGTTGAAGCATTTTTTTACGCGTTTCTACAAATTTCTTGCCCAGTTTTAAACAATATGAATATTTATTATTCTATACTACAATACATTTTATACACACTACGTACTTTTTTATGAAATCCCGCGAAATCGGAAAAAACATATTCTAAGAAGCTGCTTCCACACTTTTGTACCCTTTGCCGGAAATAAATGTACTTTAGGTAAATATGCATCCGAATATCCGATCACTAACCATAACTAACTTTATTTTTCAGATTCCAATTAGACAATGAAGAATACGTAGAATTTTCCAAGATGTCTGACGAGAGAATAATAGGTACCAAAGGCGAGACGGCCACGATATTCGACACGCGCAACGGCAGAGAGCTGATGACCCTGACCCCAGCGATAAGTAACCAGTACGCGAAGAACAGGGCTACCTTCAACCCGACTGATGAACTGGTGTTATCAGGTACCTCTTTCTTTATCGTGTGGTTAGTGCCTAACCTGGTGTCAGTTGTTATGCCGCCCATGGGCCTCTGACTTGGCTTTACATGCCGTCGAGAAATATCTCTCAGGCATGCTGGTTTCCTCACGATGTTTTCCTTCACCGAAGCAAGTGATAATTATACAATACATCATCATCTGCCTAGTTTTTCCCAACTATATTGGGGTCGGCTTCCAGTTTTAGCAGCTGAATACCAGTATTTTACATGGAGCCACTGCCTATCTGACCTCCACAACCCAGTTAGTACTGGGTAATACAATACCCCTTGGTAAGACTGGTTGTCAGACTTTTTGGGCCACTGACTACCTAACGACTGTCAATCTACAAATGACACCCGGGACCAACGGCTTAACGTGCTTTCCGCGGCACGGAGGAAACTCGGTATGTAATGGGTGGTCACCCATCCACAGACAATCTAGGCAAGTAGCTTAACCTAAAGATCGACCCGAGCGGCTGTTATTATTTAGCCACGAGCTCCTTGAAATGATTATAATATTATATCTCTTTGTTACAGACGGCGTGTTATGGGACGTAAATACAGGCAAAGAAATTCACAAGTTTGACAAACTCAATCAGACGCATAGTGGAGTGTTCCATCCTAATGGTTTAGAGGTAAATGATATACAGCATCATCGACATCATTCCAGCCGAAAGACGTCTCCTTTTGCCGTGACTTGGTGTCTAGTTCCAGTAGTGCGCGTAGCAAAAGACAAAGAAAGAGGGTAGACAAATCTGTCTACCCTCTTTCTCTTCTTTCTTCGCCGATCATGGCGCTTGCAACAGTCGAAATATCGGGAGCTCTAAATATTAAACAATCACGGAAGTTATCCCGACAGTATAAGTTTAAGGAAGTAATCTTAAATGTAAAATTCTCGATGTTTATGAAATTTTATATGCATATTCAGAAGCACTGAGAATCGGCTACTATCTATTTTTCATACCCCTAAGTGACGCAGACGAAGTTGCGCGGGTCAGCTAGTATTTTGATAATAATTTCGCGCGGATGAAGGTCGCGGGCAGCTACTAGTTTCAAATATTATTTCACTCATGGCAAGCTATACCATGGATGACGTATGATATGTTTCTTCGGGGTCTCCCTTGTTTGACCGAAAGGAATTTGACAAATTTTCACTTCCCAAAAAATTTATCGCAAAATTTCATTCGCCAAATTATTACTTAGCAAAAAATCTATTCACAAAAAATTGTAACGCAAACCTAATGTTTGGGAAGTGAACGTTTAAACTATAACTTGTTTACCAACTAGTACTTTTAACATTTTTTATTTAGTCAAATATTTCAGTTGGAATAACAGTTTTTACACAAAATCAAATAAGCCAAATATTTAGGAGTAGTACGTGCGTAGGAGGTCACAGTTTTAACCTAACCATTTTTTTTTAAATAAGTAATTATCCTAATCTAAATAGTTCAGTTCCGGGTAACCTACTAAAAACAATCTCTTTTTTCTATTAATGCAAGTCGTTTCTGGCACTCGCCGGCCGCTGCCGCGGCACCGGCACCGCGTAGGAGGTCACAGTTTTAACCTAACCTAACCTACCCCCTTCATATTTTTTGTCTTAACAAATCATTTCACCAAACGTTTATTGTCTCAAGATTGTTTGCTGTAATAAATCATTTGATTAAAGACCAAATGCCATAATGACATTATACTTGGTAATATTTTGCCAAGTAAAAATTTGACCAAATAAAAATATGCGTACTAAAATCATTCGAAATATTGCAATGGTATAAAAAAAGGTTGCTAAAATTTGTTTGGGTAATGAAATTTGGTCAAAATCTTTTCGGCAAAACGGCAGGCTCCCGTTTCTTCGACTTGGACGACCGAGTTTACTTATAAAACTCGTAACTTCCTCTTAATTGCTCAATTTCTCTGAATGAGAAGTAACCTTTTTGCAGTGGTATGATTACCAGCCGTCAGATTCGTTATCTTTGTTATTATTTTTCCTCTCATATTTTACAGGTAATATCAAATACTGAAGTTTGGGATCTTAGAACATTCCACCTACTAAGAACAGTGCCCACGCTAGACAAATCAGAGGTAAGTTAATCATTCAAATATATATTTAATGCCTTTATTTATTTCTATACAAATCTAATACACATTTTAAAATATTCCTTAAAAAAAAAAATTGTAGCACCCCGGTATCTGGAACAGGGTCCGAGCTATTCTGTTATTCTTATTTTATTTTTTATTAGCCTATTCTGTCCCACTGCTGGGCTAAGGCCTTTTAATGAAACTTCATACCCATAAGCAGGATACATAGATCTAAATAGTTATCAGAGAAAATTATTTAAAAAGAGTGTTACAGCTAAATTAGACCGATTTTAGATTTTCCATAAAAACAGAAATTTCCAATTATCTTTTTTTTAAAGACATTTCCGAAAATGTTCTCTGACAACTTTTTGTACTTATGTATCCTGCTTATGCGCATGAAGTTTAATTAAAATCGGTTCAGTCATTTCGAAAAAAAAAGGACTTGAAAGTTTGTATGAAATGCCGTTAGTCTTAAACGCTCTTATTTGAAAAGGTTACACTAAAACAGTTTTTATTTTACCCTTTCTAGTTCCATATAATTTTAGATTATTTTGTTTTTGTTAAAATGTTTTTTCCTCTCTCAAATTGATTAGCTAGATATATAACAGAGATAGCTACCTTCCAGGTACTGTTCAATCCGACATGCACCGCGCTGTACGCCGTATGCGCTGACCAAGACTCCGAAGAGAGAAACCAGTTCGATACCAGCTTCAAGACTTTGGACCCATATGATTATTCTAGTATAGGTAAGTCATGCGTCTTTTCTTGTGTTTATTTAAACTTTGTGTACAGGAGTTATAAAGGGTGTAAAAAGACCCTTAATGAAGCCGAAAGGCACTTGTTCTCCTCGTCATTGTGATCATTATTTTGTTCTGGACCATACCTGGGAACCTTCTAGTTACGGAGATATTGGGGGTCAAAGTTCCAATTTTTTCACAAGTTTTTTTTTAAATACTACTTTTTTTTTTTCTAATTACCTCCATGGTCCGTTTACTATTCAAAGCATCCATCGGCAATAAGTTTTGAGCGCATTATATTGAGTTTTACCGTAAAATGTGATTTTTGACCCCAAAAAAAAATTTCGTTTCCCAGCAAAAATTTTTGCGTAAAGTTACTTAGTTTGATGTACAGAATGCTTGGTTGACGGCTTCGTGAAGGGTCTGTTTACACCCCGTATAGGGTGGAAGGGACACCGACGCACAAACGGTTGTGGTAACCGTTTGTGCGTCGGTGTCCCATATGCATGTATTCAGTACATAATTCTGAACCTCGGCACATGTATATTTCTCATCGGTAAAAACACACACATAGGTACACCTCTCTATACACCGTGATTTTTTTGTCGTCTTACAACGGCAGCCCACTTCATGTATCCAATGACTACTGAACATTCATAACAAAAAAAAATGGTATTTATGAGATTTGAATAATTTAAAAATAAAAATAAAGGGTGTAAAAAGACCCTTAACGAAGCCGAAAGGTACTTGTTCTCCCCGTCATTGCGATCATTTTTTTGTTCTAGACCATACCTGGGAACCTCCTAGTTTCGGAGATATTGGGGGTCAAAGTTCCAACTTTTTCACAAGTTTTTTTTTAAATACATGTTTCTAATGTAAGATTTTTACTTTAAACACCTTCACGACCCTCGTATTATTCAATCCATCCATCAGCACAATGTTTTGAGTACTTACATTGAGTTTTACCGTAAAACGTGATTTTTCACCCTAAAAAAAAAAGTCGTTTCCCAGCAATAACTTTTGCGTAAAGTTACTTGGTTTGATGTACAGAATGCCTGGTTGACGGCTTGGTGAAGGGTCTGTTTACACCCCGTATTATTCATTATTATGACGCATTACGTAGTTAAAACACCCTACTTATTGCGAGCGATGATCTACTCAACCCCTGTGCTGGGTAGGTATGTTCCACCGTTTGACACGTAACCATTACTAAAAGGATGTTTCGTAATTATAAACGGTATAAACGGTAAAATTGAAATAATCGCCCCTAGGTATTTTATGTCGGATGCAATGAGTGGACAACCTTTGTAAGACGACTAAAAAGTCACGGTGTAGAAACGCACCTCTGATTTTTTTCGAATTGTCGTGGGCTGGAATCCACCACATAGGCACGCGCAGTGCGGGTTGGTGAACGTTACAAATTTTCGAAATTTCCGGTCTGTGATATTTCTTGTTGCCTTACAATGTTTTATCACCATATTGCAGCAGTGGTGATGAAAATCATACAACAAAATAAAAAGCACCTTATAAAAACGCACTTAAATCTTAATTTACAGCGACAATCACAATTTTAGAGAGTGTTCGAGATGGTAAAAATTGCTAAAGCGAAAAAGCACTGTAGGAGCGCTGACGCAGCATTTTTGTATTCGTCGTATGCGCAGCGCTCGGCGACGCCAGTTCGCCCGTAACCGCCAATAGCTATAGACGCGCTCTCAGCTTAACTAACTACTCCATTGTCATATTTGTAATCTGTTCATAAGTAAAGAAATTTCCAAGTTCCGCCGAATATTATTTCTCTCCGTACACACACCTAAAGACATTACATACACGCACACAGTGCACGCGTGTTTATTTTGTCGCAGTCACGACGTGCAAGATGTTAACGTATTTCTTTTTTTTTTTTTTTGCCCCGTCCTGTTCAAATTATAAATATTTGATATGCGTTGTACCTACCTATGTTTATTGTATTTTTTTTGTTATTTTGTATGATGCACGTCATGTCCCTGCGACAAATAAATATTTTTTCTTTCTTTCTTTCTTCTTTCACACTAAAGCACCTTACTTCAAATTCTTACATCTTAATTTACAGCGACAATCGACGTAAAAAGAAACATCTACGCGTTGGGTGTGTCGCGGTACGGCACGCAGATATCTCTCGTAGAGAACATGGGCGAATTCGAGCAAATGCAGGAGTCGGTCGTCAAGATCTACGACGTCGGGCGCAAGAGAGACCACGACGATGATGCGGTGAGTCGAACTGTTACATAATATCACGCCAGAGCATAAACGCACGCGCTTGCTCTCCACGCCAAGCCACAAATTCATTTTGTCACATATTTGTGTCGTTTGGCGTACAGGGCACGCGCTTGCTTGTCACGTATATGTGACAATGGCGTTCAAGAAGTTAAAGGGTTAGATAGAGGTGTGTCCTACGGGCTGGAAGGTACACCGACGCGAAGACTGTTACCACGTGTTCAGTACATCATTCTCCCCCTCCCACCCTTTCATCGGTTATTTAAAACAAAATCAGCCGTTTCCTACAAAAGTGAAATACCTACACGGTTAAAATGTAGCCGATGAAATATTTCTATGTGTGGGGGGGGGCTGGCTCAGAATGATGTACTGAATACGTTGAAACCATTTTCGCGTCGGTGTCCCTTCCACCCCGTATAGTACACCCACATTTCGCCAGTTGTGTTTAAGTGCCATGTTCTAAGGGTGAAGTAAATCTTACAACCAGTCTTGCCATAAGGTACCGTATTACCCAGTATAAACTGGGTTGTGGAGGTCAGATAGATTTGACATGAAGCGACTGTTTGGGGGTATGAAGAACAGGGTGTAAAGTTCTTCATCCCTCATAGAAAAGGGAGGAGCCTCCGACCAGATGGGTGTTATGTCTGGTGGGCTACCGCCCGACAGTTGTTTGTGAAACTTTACTTGCGCGATGTAGGATTTAGGTGTATTTCGATGTTTAGTTCATCATCTGTGTCATAGATGGCGCTGTAGTAATTTTTGTTCTATGTTGCTGTAGTACTCTTTGTTGTGCCGCTACAGCTGCTCCATGTAAAATAATGGTATTCAGCTGCACCCAATTAGACTGGAAGCCGACCCCAACATAGTTGGGAACAACTTCTTCTGGAAATTAAAAGCATTTATTTATTGAATTTTGTTTATACTCCAGGAGGAAGACGACGACGAGGAGCTAGCAGGTGGCTCCGAGAACGACGACGGTTCTGACTCAGGATCGGATGATAACGACGACTGTAAGTGTATAACTACGCAAAAGATATATTTTTAGTTTTTATTTTAGAGACATATACAAGGTGCAGTTTTACATCGTCGTCAAAATTCAGGAGGAATCAATTTAAATTACGGTACCTGGTCAATAATTAATAAAGCTGCTTTTTAAAATTATTTAAATTTGACAGTATTTCAGAATAACTCGAATACTTTCGTGTTTACATTTCAACAAAACAAACAGAATCACCCATCGCGAGATATGTCGCTGTGTGCGTGAGTGTCGACGATCAGTGCGAGGCGCCGCGCCGGCGCCGCTGTCCACACTTACCGATTTCCGTAAATAAGAAAAAAAAAACCATTTTATAATTGACTAGCTGTTCCCCGCGACATTCTTCCGCGTTAAATTATTAAAAATACAATTTTCCCCATTTTTGCAAAATTTTTCATTGCTGCTCTGCTCCTCTTGGTCGTAGCGTGATGTTATATAGCCTATAGCCTTCCTCGATAAATGGGCAATCCAACGCTAAAAGATTTATTCAATTCGAACCAGCAGTGCCCGAGTTTACCGCGTTCAACCAAACAAACAAACTCTTCACCTTTATATATTAGTATAGATTCGGGTCGAGAATCATTAACATAGATACCTCCTAGAATTTGACCAGAATGCAAAACTGCGCCTTGTATTTTTTTTTTAATTTGTCGATGTGTTATTTATGACCGTTTTCACTTAGTTGCGATAAAGGAATGCTTTAATAAAAAACAAACTATGTGTGTTTAGCGTAGAGTTTGAATTCCAACAGTTCCATAATTCTGGGTGAAGCGGGTTTAATAGAGACGCAGGGGTGAATCGAGACAAAACTTAGAGAGGGATTTTAACGTTGAAATCATAAAATACGGGGTGAAAGGATCACTGATGCGAAAACGGTTACCACGTATTCAGTAGGTACATAATTCTAAGCCCGCGCACATAGAGTTAGATTTTTCATCGGTTATTAAAAAACACACCTGTTTCTTTAGTGCAATACCTTTACGGTCAAAATTTATGGAACAGCTGATTTTTTTTTTAAATTACCGATGAGGAATTTCTATGTGGGGACTCAGAATGATGTACTGAATACGTGGTAACCGTTTTCGCGTCGGTGTCCCTTCCGCCTTGTATGTTACCAACAAATCATCATAATTCTTCTGCCCTTATCCCTCGTCATCTCATCAGACATCTCCTTTCGTGCCATATCATCCTTCACACAGTCCATCCATCGTGTCTTTGGACTTCCTCTACTCTTATACCCATCCACGTTCGTACTCAACAAATGTTACCAACAAATACCCTATTTTATTTACTTTATTATTTATAGAACTTGTTGGCAACATACCATATTAATTCAACATTAAAATCTCCTTCTAATTTTGTCTCGATTCACCCCTGCGTTTCTGCTCACCCCGTTTTACTGTGTGCATTAACTTTTGTGTCAACAGTTAGTGGACACGGTCATATAGGGTGACTGGTAATTAGTGACCGATACTTAAACACGTGATTGTACTCATGATAACAAACAACTTTCCCAAAGAAACATTTTTTTTTAATACTCATTCACTTTTATCACAATAAAAGTTACGAAGCGGGCTTGCGAGCCGCTCGGGTGCTCTGTCTACCCACTGTTACACGGTACGATAGTAATGAGACAGAATGACGTCACGCGGCTAACAGCTGATAGGTTAAAAGCGCGCACACAATTTCATACGGCTGTTGTGTTATTGTGATAAAAGTGAATGAGTATAATAAAAAAAAAATCTTTGGCAAAGTTGTTTGTTATCATGAGTACAATTACGTGTTTAAGTATTGGTCACAAATTACCAGTCACCCTATATATGCTCTAGGTTTTTATTTTTATTTGTCTGATGTTAATACCGTACATACTTTTATTAATCAATAAACAAGCAAGCTGAAATCGCTATGGCAGTGGCCCGAAAGGCTGACAACCAGTCTCACCAAGGGGTATTCTATTGCCCAGTACTAACTGGGTTGTGGAGGTCACATAGGCAGTCGCTCCATGTAAAATACTGGTATTCAGCTGCATCCGGTTAGACTGGAAGCCGACCCCAACATAGTTGGGAAAAGGCTAGGCAGATGATGATGAAGTGGTCATGGCTAAAGAACATAGGATGGCATTAGTTAGACGATCTTCGCAAGATGGCTGGTAGCAGCTCGATTAGAATGGACCTGCCATTGGAGAGGCCTATGTCCAGCTGTGGACTGCTTTGGTTTAATATGATGATAATTATTAAACCAGCATAGAGAGGTTCCTGCCTCTGGAGCCCTAACCACCGGTAGCTTGGAGCCTGCTCCCGACACCGGTGGACCACTATTTTTTTTATATTTTTATATGTTTTTTTAAGAAACATTTAAAAATGACAAAAATGTGTTGATAAATAAATAAAGTAATAATAAACTAGCGTGGACAATTGTTGGTTGGCCAATAAAAAAATATAATTATGTACGGTATTAACTTCATATACAAGGTGTAATTGAAATCAGAAGGGATTATTGAACTCATTGAAATAATTGAACAACAGTTACATAAGGCAGCAACGCTGATATCCTAAAAAAAATTGTTCTCCATGCATTTTGTCGAGTTATGTATCAGCTATCTGCCAGTAAAAATTCCGTCAAAATCGGTTCAACCGTTTCGGAGATTAGCTTTTTGAATCGAATTTTGTTACCAATTTCAAGGGTTTTATTTTTTTGCACGTGACCCTAATTATTTTTCTAAAATAAAAGTAGCCTATGTTAGACTTTATAACATCCGTTATCTGCTATTAAAAATCCTGTCAAAATCGGTCCAGCCGCTTCGGAGATTAGCTGGAACAAACAGACAGACAGACGAAATTGAAATAAAATATGTTTTTTTTTGTTATAAGTGCCGTAATTATTTTCATATGCATCCAGTACAAAGCGGCTATTTTGATATAACAAACAGACACTTCAATTTTACTTATTTTTATAGATGAGTTCAATGACCTCCTCCCAAGACATACCTCAGTTACACCTTGTATTCTTTTACTTTTGTTTTTTTATTTTACAAATAAACGTTACCTATAGTGGCGTCGTCTCTCTTACGCAACGCAGTGATGAACCTCGACGGCGGCAGCTCGGGCTCCTCCAACGAGGACAACGACGCGCCGCGACGTCGCCGCGCGCGCCGCCGGCGGGTGAGTGCGCACTGTGTACTGTACGAGGGACGACTTACTGCATGCTGCCTGCTCACGAGCTGACTCACGTGTTTGGGAATCTCATCTTTCATTATCCATCATTAGTATCGTAGCAGAAAAGACATTAATAACAGCTGCTCGGGTCGATTTTAAGGTTAAGCCGCGCTTGCCTAGGTTGGTGCGTGGATGGGTGATCGCACATTACATACGGCGTTTCCTCCATGCCTCGGAAAGCACGTTAAGCCGTTGGTGCCCGCTGTCATTTGTGAATTTTGACAGTCGTTACAGGTAGTCAGTGGCCCAAAAAGACTGACAACCAGTCTTACCAAGGGGTATCGTATTACCCAGTACTAACTGGGTTGTGGAGGTCAGATAGGCAGTCGCTCCATGTAAAATACTGTTACTAAGCTGAATCCGGTTAGACTGGAAGACGACCCCAACATAGTTAGGAAAAGGCTAGGCAGATGATGTGGTCATAATGCTAAGTTATTTAATGACAAATAGCAATCATCACTATTGTACAAGACCCCTGGCTGGAGGCCTTACACTCAAGGCCCTCAGGATAGTCGGGTTAAGCAGACTACAACCTCTTTTTTTTTCGAATATGAAAGTCCTCATAGGTGTCCTGCGCCCTGGGGCGGGCGGAGGGATCAGTCAGACTCTTAACAGAGTGTAACTTGCTAAAAACCACTTCGGTGGTTCTCTCACACTTGCACCGTGGGTCATGGGAACTAATGAGCCTTCCACGATCCCCGGCCGTGTCTGCGGGCCTCCTCAAGTCCGCGGGGGGGGGGGGGCGTGAGGTATAAGACTCCCCCGTGACGCCATCTAGGTTGACCTGCAAGACAAAAAAACCAGCGCTAAGACTCGGTGGGGCTGAGATACCGCGGCCCAAAGTAGGAACATGGATGGGTTTTAGTCAGTAAAAGTCTGACACTCCCTCCCACTCCACCCAGGGGGGGGGGGGGTTATTTGATGATTTCCAATCCAAAAAAATAAGTCTCGGTGGGGCTTACTAACTGCATAGGAAGTTGTGCATGGTCTTAACGGAATGAGAGCAGTGGCGAAACTATCATACAAGCCGGAAAGCTGGGCTTGCCTAAAAATCAAACTCAAGAAATAAAAAAATCATTTTTACAAAAACATAATTTTTTGTCAAACAAGAACAAAATTCGGTATCTCCACAACTGTATCCTCTATGACAGAAATTATTTTTAATTCGCGCGCTTATTCTCCGATGCCGGCCGCGATACCCTGGCTCGCTCTAACACTATACAAAAAAAGAGTTAAACTTAGAATTTTAGTACGCAATCGTACCTACGGCCTACGGTCAGCGCTAGCTAATGCTTTCTCTTTCTCACCCACTGGCTTGCATTTGGCTTCTCTGACCTTTCAGTTTTCCTAACAAAATGTCTCTGTTATTGATAACATTGGTAGGTACTGATTTGAGAATTTGTATAGAGTTTAAAGCTGGGCTTTTCTTTGAATGTGTGCGTGTAAGTCTGTGTAAGTTTGAGAGAGAAGTGTGTTCGCACCGAGGATGCGCGCAATTTATATGCGCTTCGCGCGAATTTTGATAGGTACAAAGTATGATTTCATGATAGTTCGTATTTTAGTTAGTTTTGAGCGATTAGGAACTGGTGCCTTTGTTTTTTGTGGTTTTATTTTTTCGATTTCTTGGGATTTAAAGTTTTTTGATTAGTTATTGCCGTAATTAACTTTGTTTTGAAGTAAACACTAAAATTAATTCGAAAACGCAATTTTTCCTTGTGAAGGATTAAAGTGTCTGTAATCGGTACCTACTTAGCTAGATAAATACTTTGAGTTTTACAGAAAAATATAATCTCGTTACTTCATCTAAATAAACCTACCCCTGATTTGAATATTCTCAGAAAACTAAAACCCATAATGTGCATTTTAGTCGATCAGCGTAGGTTAGCGTGTTCAATGGCTGTTCGGCTGCTCTCATTCAAACAATTTGTAAATCTATCTAGTAATAGATACGTGGTGACTTCTGTGTACTTTGTTGTTTGTCATCTGTCCGGGGTAAAGAAGCGAATAATGAAGAGTTGTGGCTGTTTACATTGTGAGTAATTACAAACATTTTCAATAATGTGTAGTTAGAAAACAATTTATTGTTCGTGCGCCATCTCTAACAAAGCGAGGGAAACAATTACGAATTGACTCGAAGAGTTGAGTTGCTACATTTAAGTCAATAGATGGCTCTTATATCATTTACTTGATACTGACAACTTAATTGAATTAGTTGTAATTTTGTGACGGTATATAAAATATGAAAAGTTAATAACCACTATTTGTATTTTATATTTAGGCATATTTAAATAATAGGAAAATAAAACCGGCGTTATTAAATACCAATGCCAGAACTCGGAACAGATTTTCTCGGTCAATTCCCCCCCCCCCCCCCTAAATATTTTCAGTTGTTTATTCAAGGCTTTGACTCGATTTCATGCCGAGCACGCCACTGAATGAGAGATAAGTTAAAGTTGGGCATGTAAACGGATCTTTTGTCAAATCACAGTAAGGGCGAAGTATGAGTTACTAGTTCACGGTATGCCGCGAATATCGAATTTCCTTAGGTTTGTTCAATTTGCAGGGCAGTGTCAGGCTGTATGTTGTACTAAATATGATTCTGTGAATGTTTGCGAGAATTTGGGGTAGATTGTACAGGGTGTAAGGGACAGCCCTACGCAAACTGACAGGGTGCATTCAGCTCCTTATTTTGAATGGAAATTTAATTTTTTTTATTGTGTTTTCAGTTACTATTCCTTTATTTCAATGTAAAATTACATTCTCTGTATGCAGCACTGCATTTATGTAAATAATACCGCTAAAATTAAAAAAAAAAACCTACAATGGATGTTCAAATACTCTAACGAACGTCGTGTGAAATCAGCTGTTCACTTCCTGCCTAGTTACAGAGTTCGTAGAAGTCATCGTCGCACTTGCCGTTCGCTACGTGCGTTTTGCCATGGTAACGATACATTGCGTAAGAGGAAATAAAACAAATCAAATTTATTGGATTCCCTTAACGTTCCTGAAATAATATCTTGTACCGGTCATCTTACTATGTTATATTGAATTCACCCTATCAGTCTGCGGAGGGCTGTCCCAGTAAAACGCGACGACGACGACTGAGTGACGGAAGAAACGACAAAATGACAGATCAACCACAGAAATCTGTCATTTTGTCGGGTTTTGTCGACGGAAGAATCGTCAAAATGACATGCTTTTTGTTGATCTGTTATTTTGTCAATTATTCCGTCGACAAAACCCGTTTCTACGGTGGTCATGCTAAGCCAGTGGCGAATCTATCATACAAGCCGGAAAGCCGGGCTTGCCTAAAAATCAAACTCAAGAAATAAAAAAAACATTTTTACAAAAACATAAATTTTTGTCAAACAAGAACAAAATTCGCTATCTCCACAACTGTGTCCTCTATGACAGAAATTATTTTAAATTCGCGCGCTTATTCTCCGATGCCGGCCGCGATACTCTGGCTCGCTCTAACACTATACAAAAAAAGAGTTAAACGTAGAATTTTAGTACGCAATCGTACCTACGCGCGCTCGCTAATGCTTTCTCTTTCTCACCCACTGGCTTGCATTTGGCTTCTCTGACCTTTCAGTTTTCCTAACAAAATGTCTCTGTTATTGATAACATTGGTAGGTACTGATTTGAGAATTTGTATAGAGTATAAGCTGGGCTTTTCTTTGAATGTGTGCGTGTAAGTCTGTGTAAGTTTGAGAGAGAAGTGTGTTCGCACCGAGGATGCGCGCAATTTATATGCGCTTCGCGCGAATTTTGATAGGTACAAAGTACGATTTCATGATAGTTCGTATTTTAGTTAGTTTTGAGCGATTAGGAACTGGTGCATTTGTTTTTTGTGGTTTTATTTTTTCGATTTCTTGGGATTTAAAGTTTTTTGATTAGTTATTGCCGTAATTAACTTTGTTTTGAAGTGAACACTAAAATTAATGCGGAAACGCAATTTTTCCTTGTGAAGGATTAAAGTGTCTGTAATCGGTACCTACTTAGCAAGATAAATACTTTGAGTTTTACAGAAAAATATAATCTCGTTACTTCACCTAAATAAACCTACCCCTGATTTGAATATTCTCAGAAAACTAAAACCCATAATGTGCATTTTAGTCGATCTGCGTAGGTTAGCGTGTTCAATGGCTGTTCGGCTGCTCTCATTCAAACAATTTGAAAATCTATCTAGTAATAGATACGTGGTGCCTTCTGTGTTCTTTGTTGTTTGTCATCTGTCCGGGGTAAAGAAGCGAATAATGAAGAGTTGAGTTGTGGCTGTTTACATTGTGAGTAATTACAAACATTTACAATAATGTGTAGTTAGAAACCAATTTATTGTTCGTGCGCCATCTCTAACAAAGCGAGGGAAACAATTACGAATTGACTCGAAGAGTTGAGTTGCTACATTTAAGTCAATAGATGGCTCTTATATCATTTACTTGATACTGACAACTTAATTGAATTAGTTGTTGTAATTTTGTGACGGTATATAAAATATGAAAAGTTAATAACCACTATTTGTATTTTATATTTAGGCATATTTAAATAATAGGAAAATAAAACCGGCGTTATTAAATACCAATGTCAGAACTCGGAACAGATTTTCTCGGTCAATTCCCCCCCCCCTAAATATTTTCAGTTGTTTATTCAAGGCTTTGACTCGATTTTATACCGAGCACGCCACTGTGCTACGCGTGTAGGTGTGTAAAGATCGTAGCAGGTTGCTGTAGTGTCTGATTACCACAAAGAGTAGACAGTGCGAGGTTAAGTAGGCATACAGTATGTTGAAGGATATAGAGATGGGCGACTTAGCTAATTGGTGTAAAAAGACCTTTAATGAAGCCGAAAGGCACTTGTTCTCCCCGTCATTGCGATATTTTTTTTTGTTCTGGACCATACCTGGGAACCTTCTAGTTACGGAGATAGGAGGAGAAGTATGGAAGAAGAAGACATGCTGCGTTGATCCCAAATAAATTAGTATAAGGGCGGGAGATTGATGAATGGTTTTCGTTATTTTCGATACATTTTGATTCAGTGCAGGGGTTTGTGAGTTCACGGGAAAGGTTCTCTGTATTTACAAATCATATTTAAGTATCTATGCTTGTAGGTAGGTACTATCACCAAATGATTCTGACCATATCGTAAGAAGTATTCCTGCTTGTATGCATGTATGTGTGTGTACTAAAAATACGCCTCTGCTTAACCATTTTAGATTCACTGGCTTTATGTTATGTTATGTTTGAGCATGTAAAATATTCACTAACCGTATTCATAAAAAGAGTTGCATGCAAGATTTTTATTGGACTCCTAATACGAAAGGCTGAACTACGTACAGTCATGAGCACCAATCTGTATACACTTTTCTAAATTTAAAAGTAACTTTCGCGAGAAATAACGATTGTAACTTGGGGATACGATCTTTTTCATAAAATATGAGTTCCAGAATACTATGTTCGTAATAACATGAAATTTTATTCAGAATAGTAGGAGAAAAATACTTTTAAAAGTTGTTCAGTGTTTACATATTGGTGCTCGTGACTGTACCTAACACACACCATTCGTTTCGTTCACGTTCATAACATCTGGTCATACACGCACGCTGGTAAGTGGTAACGTTATGTTTAGGTACGAAAATTATTTACTCAAGAAATATCTTTTCTCAGAACGACAACTAATAAGCAGAAAAGAACTATAACTACTAATATAGTAATGAAAATTTAAACCTAAACAATTAAAAAAAGATTCCTCAGTATTACTGACAGACAAATACACTGAAGTGATCCTATAAGGGTTCCGTTTGTTTTTAATTTTCCAGAATTTTAGGTGGAAACCACAAATTCTTGATACCTTTATTTCCCTGCACCGTACCCATTTTGGATTGTAACTGTGAAACTGATGGCGCCAGCATAGCGCGTACGCACGACGGCCAATCAAGCTGTACAAAACCGGTTTATGCGGATCTCTCATTATATAGGAAATCTATCTATCTATGTTTATTTTATTTTTATATTCATGTAAAAAATATTTATGCTGTCTTGGCTTCCGTACGTTTTTTCACCGGTGACCAGTGAAAACCAGCGCTGTGCTGTGGGCTCCCCATAGCACAGCATCATGCTGAGTGCTAACCTGCTTGTCGCAGTCACGACGTGCAAGATGTTAACGTATTTTTTTCTTTTTTTGTCCCGTCCGCGTCCTGTTGAATTTATAAATATTTGTTATAAGTTGTATGTTTATTGTATTTTTTTGTCATTTTGTAAGGATGCACGTCATGTCCCTGCGACAAATAAATATTTTTTTTCTTTCTTCTTCTATCCAAAGCGAGGCCAAGTTATACTGAAAATGTACAGCTTGATGTGCCGCCGTGCGTACCAAGCATCGTCAGTGGTTGAAAATCTGTCAAAGTCATTTTAATGTCAAAATAGCTTGACTAACAAGAGCCGCTCGGGTTGATCTTTAGGTTAAGCCGTGCTTGCCTAGGTTGGTCTGTGGATGGGTGACCACACATTAAATACCGAGTTTCCTCCGTGACTCGGAAAGCACGTTAAACCGTTGGTCCCGGCTGTCATTTGTAGATCTTTGACAGTCGTTACAGGTAGTCAGTGGCCCAAAAAGTCTGATAACCAGTCTTACCAAGGGGTATCGTATTATCCAGTACTAACTCGCTCCATGTAAAATACTGGTATTCAGATGCATCCGGTTAGTCTGGAAGCCGACCCCAAAAGGCTAGGTACACGATGATGACATGCGTGGAAATAGTCTGTCTTCTGTTGTAAAGTAATTGATTTGTTTAAAAAAAAAAACTACTATTACTACAAATATTTCTTTGCGTTAGTAGTTTAATATGATGGGTAGACTCACCTCCTTGAAGTATACAGCTAACTAAACCTCCAGACTGCATACTTTAGCTTGCTGTATTCTAAGTTGATTTTTGAGTGACAATTTGTTAAAAACTCCTAAAAAGGTTACAATGAAATTTGAACTCTATTTTGATTGATTTTAAATTAATGATGGTTTGTGTCCGTTACAGCCAGCGGAGGGTAACAGCAGCGACAGCGACGGCGACGGAGACCTTGACCTCGGCGACATCATCGAGTTCGAGCTCGACTAGCAATAAACGTGTTAATTAATCAGTTTCTCTGTTTTTTTATTTACAATTCCTCAAATTCAAAGCATTTATGAACTTTTGAATTGTTAAAAACAACAAGATGAAGCTTCAGTTCAGCCACAAGGCATACATATGTTACGGCTAAAAGCCGAAGTAAGGTTACACCTAGTTCTACGGCGACGCGGTAGGCCCAGAAGGAGATGGCGTGACGAGCTGGACTCTTGTCAAAAGGATTGGGCCCAAATAGCCAAAGACAGAGACAAATGGAAAGAGGGAAGGGAGGCCTTTGCCCTGCAGTGGGACACAACAGGCTCATAATAATAAAATAGTTCTAGCCGGCTATACCTAGGTACAGCCGGTAACTATCATTTTTATTGTTAGATAGATAGATAAATCATTTATTTAGTGCACACAAAATACATAGTACAACACACAGAAGCACAATTAAATAATAAAAATTAGACGACTACATATAAGTATAACTATATAAAAAAAGGCGCCGATTTACAAAAAGAAGAACATATTTACGAAAGAGTATGTCATGGTGTCACTATACTAGTAACACCATGACACACTTCAAATAAAAATTACGAGTTAGGCCACACCAAACAAATGATTAGGATTAGGCTAGGTTAGAACTGTGAGCAAACATCCAAATTGCTTGCATTATATCAAACTGTTACCGGCCGCACCTAGTTTTAGCCGGCTAGAACTAGGTGTAACCTTTCTTCGGCTTTTAGCCGAAATACATACATAAGCTCACACGCCTTTTTTGTATGGGGGCCGGCAAAAAAGCTTCGTAAAAAATGCTATCCGACACTAGATGGCGGTAGTAGTCGAAGACTACCGTACGTAACATCTTATACCTTAAATATGACTGAAGAATCCCAATGCATAAAATCTATACTTATATTATAAAGCTGAAGAGTTTGTTTGGTTGATCGCGCTAATCACGAACTACTGGTTCGAATTGAAAATATAATTTAATGCTAGATAGTTCATTTATCTAGGAAGGCTATATAACATCACGCTACGACCAATAGGAGCGGAGAATCAATGAAAAATGTTGCAAAAACGGGGAAAATTGTATTTTTATAATAATTTCCCGCGGACGAAGATCGCGGGTAACAGCTATTAACTACATATCAGATGAAATCCGTCACCTGCATAGCAAGTATTTTGGATGCTACTACGGTCTGAAGTCTGCCTCCGTGAATCGAAATCTGTCTTACGATCTCTGGATGAAGATTTTTGCTGTTTTAGTTATGCTATTCGACAATAGATGGCAGTAGTAGTAGGAAAAAGTAAAATTAAAAATCATTAAACCTGATATTATTGCAATATATAATATACCAACGCGTAGCTATACTGAATCGAGTACCTACATACCTAATTAGGTACTCAAAGAACGGATCCCAATGTAAGAAGTAAAAAAAGAAAATCATTCATTACACTCGGTGAATGTTTTTGTTAACTACACTTAATTACTACTCATTTTCACTTTTCGTCTAACTAAATATGTAGCAGAATACAATCAATTAGGCTAGGCGCGATACGACACGTCGACGAGCTTAGTCGACATGTGTATCCCGCAGCAATTGAGATAGAAAAGCCCTCCGTAAGCGCCTACATGGACTAGTAACTTCTGCAGGCATTTTCCACTTGACGGTGGATCTCTTTGTCCTATCTGTCGTTGAAGGTAACTTAGCCGGCACAGATAGATACCTATATTCGTCGACATAGTTCCACCGACATAGTCCACCTCAACACTACATTTTATTTAGCGGCATTTGGTCACGACCAAAGACAATAAGTACTTCTAGATTTTGATTTTGAATTTGATCTAACTTCCATAATATTGGAATAAATAAAACAACAAGTAAGTACGAATATTCAATGCACTTTATTTCATATCATAAATAGGTAATATGTTTGGGATATCACAATTTGTTTGTTCATTACTCGCCAAATATTTAGCTATCAACTAGGCGTTACACAATTTTATACAATTGTTGTTAAAATAACTAAAACTAGATTGAAAAGACATTATTTTACAAAATAAAAGGATTTTCGACAGGTTTCCTACCGAAATGATTGCAAAGGTGGTACAGACGCATCACATCAAGTTACCAGAAACTGGCAAATTTTCCCAATCAACCTTGAACCTAATGCTTTTGCGATAAAGATGAAAATCTATTAAAGAAATTTGACAGATTGTTGTAGCTTGATGTGCTGGCGTCTTCAGTCCTTTCACAGCGAATTATTATACCTCTAATTTTGCATCATCATAGTACGCTTTACTGCACGCGTAGCATGACCACCGTAGAAACGGGTTTTGTCGACGGAAGAATCGACAAAATGACATTTCTTTTGTTGATCTGTCATTTTATCGATTCTTCCGTTAACAACACCCGTTTCTACGGTGGTCATGCTACGCGTGCTGTTGTGAAAATAAGGTTGCTGTGGAATTGCAGCTGTTAGAGGTAGAATAACTGAAGGAACTGCAGATCCTTATTGTTACCACAGAGTGTAAAAAACCGGGCGTTTCTTACGCCTCCCACCTACTACAGGCTGACAGTTTATGGTAGCTACTTGTATTTTTTATTGCATTCCGGGTTATTAAGACTCCTTTGAAGTAGTAATATCTGAATATAAGAAATAAATCGAAGATTAACTTAAAATAATACAAAAATAAATATTAGTTTTGTAATAAATGTTATACATGGAACACTATGGAGATAAATCACGCTTTATTATGCCGATACAGCTTCGAGAAAATGTTTTAGAAGATGAACTCTATGATCGTTCTTTTTTTTATAAGTGAATTATCGCGGGCTCACTATAGTTGTACATGGATCTGTTGTCGCGTGGCTATAATCAGAACAAAAGCAGCCATATTGTTTTTCAATCCAATTGCCATAGACAATTTTAAAAATATTTGTGTCTCCTTGTCAACGTAGGTCAAAAACGTTCGAATTTCAAAACTATGTTTAGACAAATAATGGTACCGGTACAAACAGTTATTTTATCGTTCATTCTTTAGGTCATAGCGTTATCGACATTTTCAGTACGAATCAATTTATTTATTATAAGTAGGTAATATTCATATTTACAGTTATAGACTAGTAGACTCCAATAAAATGGCACTTAATTCACGAAGTCTTTACACTTTTTTATCGTAACGATTATATTTGAAAAAAAAGCGTCGTATTCTACTCTTTCATAACTGAAGTGGAGTTATTTGACCTGACTGAATATTTTTCTTGGGAATTTAGTTGTAGGGAACTAGGGACTAATTGGTCACTAAAGTCTGTTTTTTAATCTCGGAGACTAAATTGACAAGTAAAAATGGCAAACTGACATAGATTTCAATAGGATTTAAGTCAGTTTAGACATTTTCACTTGTCAATTTAGTCTCAGAGATTAAAAAACAGACATTAGTTCAAAGGACTGTTTAAAACAGAACTATGGAAAGGAAAAATTTCAAAGCCGTTTTTTTTAAAGATTCATAAACAAGCAGCAGATTTTTTTAAAACCTTGTTTTATCAATTATTCCTCTGAGCTTGAGAATAGAGAACGTGGATTAAAAAGTATAAATTTAAAAACCAGTCCTTTTTAACGGACGCAAAAGTCGACGCGTTACATGTACATTATATTTTTTGCTTTTTTGTATAATAATACTTTTGTAAAGGAATATTTAGTGGATAGTGGTGCCATAACAAAACGTAAATATTCTTCCGAACATAAAATTTGAATTTAAATGCAGGAAAGAGTAGATTAACCATAAAGTATAATGAGATAAATAAGAACTACTAGCTATTATTGTCTATTCTCTGATATACACCGACGGGAAGTGTCGACTCAATACATAGAATTCGTCACATCACTAACGTTACTAGATCAAAATAAAAATAATTTTTTTGACAAGATGTTTATCGTTAATTTTTAGGGAAAAGGCATTATTTTCCTCGGAATAAAAAGATGGGTGTGCCATTGATATTAAGTAATTGCTTTGTTACATCATAAGAGACAAATCTAAAGACTTTCTTTTCAGACAGACAACAAAAAAGTAAAAAAAAAACTTATTTTCGTTAATTATTAGCTGTACCCACCCAGCGATGCGTTGCAATACCACGTAATAAATATCTAGATTTGGGCCAAGAACATTCGCAGGCGTACACAGAAGAACCCATCAAAGTATTATCTCAATCGGATCAATGGTTTAGGAACCCATAGAGAACTTAACATTATTTTTTATTTATGTAGATGAAAAACTTGGCTCGTAAGGCGAAATGTTTTTTTCATTTTCTTCCATAACTTTTTGATTTTACCAGCTTACAAAAGCAGCTTTCGTTTAAAATATTCGAGGCCAAATTGCATTAAGTTGTTTCGTAGTGGTTGAACGCTATCGCGAAGATAAAAATGTGCGCTGCGTCATACTGGGCGTAGCCAAAAAGGCGGGAGCAATGGCCGCCACGCCTGAAGAAATACACTTTTTTTTTCATGTTTGGTTTGTATATTTAGAATACGTAATGATAATGTTCTTTAATGTTATTACTTTTTTCAAATCGCAGTTTTATTTACTAATAATTTTTACCTATAATCAAAATGGGAATGAGAAATACAAATTAATAAATTTTCCCACAACCAGCGCGGGAAAACAAAAATAAAAAGCAATGGCTACCTCGAACGAAAAAATAATTGTAATTTATCTTGCCAATCGTTCATAACTTGAAAATTATATTCATAAATATTATATTATCTTACAATAATCATTCTTAAATCTAGTTTATTTTAAGTTTATTTACAATATATTACAATCGCCATATTTTATCGTATCGATACACTATACAGTAACGGTTACCGATAACCGTTATTTAACCAGTAACGGTTTTAATGTTATCCTACGACTACAATGAGAATTCAATCACTCGTTTTCATGAAATAATAAAAAAAAGCAGTCTTTCAAAATCAATCAAATTACTAAAGATGATTTCAAATATGCTTTAAATGGAGGAAATATTTTATAGAATCAATTTTTTATTTGAAATTGAAATAGAAAACTTTGGATTTATTCCAAGAGATCAAACTTGTAAATACGTCTAATTTGAAAACAATAAATATTCTCAATACAAATCAAACTTCCTTAAAAAACCGATATAATACGTTACATGTTGACGTTTTTGAGTCGAAAACCTAAGAATTACTTTATAAAACTTACATTTAATTTTATTTATTTACACTTTCACTTCAACAGTCCGTCAATGAACAAATTCATTCACCCCTCCGCCGTGATGATGGAACTGTTGCGTATTATCGACAATAACGCTCGTATATCCCCCCTCTTGCACCGCTGGACTGGCCGCCATTTTAGCAAAAGTCCCGCCAAAGTTCTCAACAACAGGCCTCCCATTTTGATTCTGATTATGACCGTAAAACGATATTAAATTAGTATAATTGTACTGGTTAGGTATTTCTGAGCCTTCTATTGAGCTACAAGAGGAAGAACTGGCAGAAAACGGTCGTTGACTTTGTGGATAGCTAACATAGTTCGGTAAAATTTCATTGGTGTCTGTGTAATTTTCATAGAATATTTCTTGGTAGGATCCATTTTGCTGGTGGTACTCTTCTTGGGTTTCATAAGCGGGTATTACAGGGAGGTACTCTGGATACGTATACCCCCCACTGGAGTCACTGTACTCGCTTTCAGGGACCTGTACGGGGTTGATTTTGTCTGTGTGTCGAACGTGGGGCATTTGTGGTGACGTGGTGGTAGTGGGGACGTGGGACGGCGTGGGGCAGTCTACGGGGCTCACGTGCTTTGGTGCGCCTTGGCTGATGTTTAGTATTAGGTGTTTCTCTTCGATGTCACTGGAATGGAAAAGTTAGGTTAGTTAGTTGACATATTGCTCAGTTTCGAATTCGTAATGATTTTTTTAACGATAGTTGTGATTATACATGCACAGAGTATACAAGAAAGACTTGCGTTTCTTGATACAACTCTATATTCGCACTCTTTTTGTCTGTATGTTCATAAATAGCTAACTAGAGAGCGAATTCATTTAAGTTTCTCATTTTTCAGTAGCTTCGTGCAAAACACTGTTATTCCGCTGCATCTAGTCTGGAAGCAAAAATGTTGAAAAAAGCTAGACAAATGATAATTTACCTGAGCACATAATTGACAGAGACAATACAGTGTGGTCTTGAAGACCGTGAATTGTGTACGATGGTCGCATAGCTCTGCATCCACACCCAACCGCCACTCTTCGTCAGGAAGCGGTAGTACCGAGATGTTACTTGACCCTTTGTTAAAACTGCAATAGGACAAAAATGATTTAGGACTCTCCATTGATAAGTTTTGTCAATATTAATGGATGACGAACCACAGCAGCCATAGAAATTAGGGTGGCTGGAATAGCTGGATGAGAATTGCCGAGATCTAAATTTAATGGCGATTGGAGAGACCTATGTCCAGTAGTGGACTGCTAAAACTTGATGATGGGTGGTAAATTGACGGTATGATGAAGATGGCCGGCTGTCGATACCAGCTGTAGCGATTTGTTGCTATGCCATTTTCCAAGAAACTAAGCTGAAATGTGTTATAACGCCTCATTAGACTTGCTTAGAAAGTTTTCAGAACAATACTATGTATCCATGCTATGTCGCAAACAATGTTCTGCTTGGTTGCTATTCTGCGCCATGTGCCCCAAAAAATAAGTAATTGCGCTCACATTGAAAATGCCGACGAGGTGGCGAAGTTTTGAACCAATACAATTTAAGATAGTATCCTGCCAGCGATACGAAAATGAAGAAGTCAACGATGCTTTGTGTCAGAAACATGTATACTGGTAGTGCCTTCCCCATTGCCACCACAAAGAGTTCTTTTAGTTCCTACGACTATTTAGAATTCTAGTGCTACCTTCAGCGTTATCATATTTATCTATAGTTACGACTAGCTGTTGCCCGCGACTTCGTTCGCGTGGAAATTTTGGTGTGTAAATATGAGACTGCCTCGTTGGTCAAGTGGTCGCAAGCGCGACTACTTCGCGGTTCGGGCAGTATTAATTTTTTTTTTTTAAATCAATTACATAAAGTTATCACACAAATGATTTGGAGATCACCTTTTAAGCAAGGAGATGCTTGTGTTCAGGGGTGTCCATTAATTACGTGAGGCTATTTTTGCGATTTTTCGACCCCCTTGGTGAAATGTCGTGCGATTTGTGATTCGGCTCGACGCCCGCCCCCCCCTTAAACGCCCCACGTAATTAATGGATGCCCCCTTAGGTTACTCCGCTCTTCCACTTAACATTAAACAATGTTTGCAATTGAAAAAATACTACAAATAATAGTGTTATTGGGTTATTCCATCAGGAATTTCTCAGTAGCAGCTACGAAATCTGGATTTTACTTCAACATAACTGGCGAAATGTGTGTGTAGGTACGATTAGGTCCACCTCTGCCCAACACTTTGGGGATTAAAGGCGTGATGTTATGTTATGTGTGGGAACTGACTGCCTGATCAAAATGTGATCATGTACTGATGACTACAAAGGCGTCCTTTCAGGTACTGTAATTCTGGGCGGCAGATAGGTAATTTGGAAATCGAGAAGGAAAAAGACTCTAGCACAGCAAGAACATTTGGGGGTATGACGAACAGGGTGTAAAGTACTTCAATCCGCATAGAAAAGGGAGGATTCTCCGACCAGACGGGTGTTACGTCTGGTGGGCTACGGCCCGACAGTTGTTGTCGGGTTCTTCTGTATAGTCTAAGTCGCGGATAATTTTATTTGCGCGATGTAAGAATTAGATGTATTTCGATGTTTAGGTCATTTTCTGTACCATAGATGGTGCTGTAGTACTTTTTGTTTCTATATTGTTGTGGTACTCTTTGTAGTGCTGCTACATCACTGCCCCCCGGAGACCGAAATTGATGGTAGAATGAGTCGTTTATACATCTTGTGATATTTTTGCCCGGCCAGTGGAAATTCATAGCCACATTGTTAATGGTGAGCCGGATCTGACTATGGTTGTGGTACGAACCCCAGTGGGTCGAGGCCGTCGCTGTCGTATACATCGCCACGATGTGACTGACTGCTGGCGACGACTGGGAGATCAAGCACTCAACCGGCTAAGGACGCTTGATGAGACTGAGGGCGCTGACCAGGAATGTGCTTCCGCTGCATACTGGTGGCCAGGAATACCCATTTGAATCTGGCTGGCTATGTGACTTGCTGCTCGAAAGTTTGAGGAAATGATCTTGATGACGTCGCCTTGCTCGAAGGCTGCGCTGACGTCCATTCCGGGGTTACCAGGTTGGGGTATGAAGAACAGGGTGTAAAGTTCTTCATCTTAAATAGAAAAGGGAAGATCCTCGACCAGACGGGTGTTATATGTCTGGTGGGCTACTGCCCGACAGTTGTTGTCGGGTTCTTCTGTATAGACTTAAGTCGCGGATAACTTTGCTTGCGCGATGTGGAATAAGATGTTTAGTTCATCCCCTATGTCATAGATGACGCTGATGTCCTTTTTGTTACTATGTTGTTGTAGAACTCTCTGTAGTGTCGCTACAAAAATGTTGATTCATCAGACTTCTGTTCGCTATACTACATTTTGGAGAAATCATCATCATTATTCTCTGCCGTAATCCCAATTTATTCGGGTCGGGGCAGCATGTCTTTTTCTTCCATACTTCTCTATTACTTTTTGGAGAAAAATTTGAAGAAAAAAAGGCGGAAAAACGGACATCCAAACGATGTCAATACAAAAAAAAATGGAAACCTAACATCATCAACAAAATATTCAAACAAATCACAAAAAGTGAAAATAATAGTGGGGTTCGAACTTGCGCCTCGTAGGTTACAGCACGGTCATGAACCCGGTAGGCTGTTTTCTCTGTTGACATAAGCTTTAAATAGCCGTTTTGGTGCTTGTCATGACTGAAACGTCAAACAATTGAAGAATACTGACATAATGCAATATTGCTCACCCCCTTAAGCAAGTAGCGTAATAATATATAGCCTAACATTTGAAGAAGCCTGTAAGGAATATTTGTGCAAAATTTGAACAGGATCTATGCAGTAGTTTTTGCGCCAAGTCGGAACATCGATTTGGATTTTTACGATTTTATTATATGTATAGATTTTGTTCACAATACTCACGTGTACAATGCGAGTGCCTCATATGCAAGACATCGGTTCCATGTATGTAGTGGTACAGCGTCTTCTCTATCAGGTCCTGAGGCTCGTAGCCCGTTAGCGATGCCACCCTGGAAATAACGGAATAACTGTTAGTAACGTAACCGTTATACGCCTGCATCACTATCTTAGAAATAATAACGTTATTTTGTAAAAGTGAAACTCTATGATCATATTTTTTGTCCACAAGTGACGATGCACCTGTGTTAACTGAGCTCAACCTTCCTTCAACCAGTCTTGCTTACAGATAAGAATGAGCTAGCCCATTACTGACCGTCCACAGGCCCGATAATATGTAGCCTAACATTCGAAGACGACTTGAAGGAATATTTGGGAACAGAATCTATACAGTAGTTTTTGCGCCATTTCGGAACATTGATTCGGAGTTTTAGGATTTTATTAAATGTATTTAAGTGAATAGATAAGGTTATTTCTGAGCAACTGTCGAAAATCTCGTCTACAGAGAATTTTTTATTCATTTATGGATTGGAGATCGTAGATTGTGTGTAAAGCTTAGCATAACATTTTAAATTGGATCGTTATCTAGTTATGTTTTCGACAGTATAATTCTGCTAAAATGAAATATGGTAATAAAAATCTCTATCAAACCATTTCAATACAAATCAAAACTCACAAAAGACAAAATCACTTCCTTTATCCCATAAAAACAGCTCGCCGACGACGCGTCGATACCTACCCTATACTTGTCTCAGTCAGTCCCCTTGGTAATTAGTTAACCCTTAACACTGGAGTACCTCCAGGGGTCGGTCCCTTTGGTTTTTTGCAATTCTGATTGCCGGAAGTGATGTGAGATATTTTTTGAGCGTCAACAGTTTTTACGCTTGAAAAACAATATGCTTGCTTGATTGGGGAGAAAAAACGGTGATTGGTTTTTGTTTAGAGAGCGTTTTTTTCAGTTAGTGGCTGGCAAAGGGTAGCGTAATATGCAAGTCGTAAAAATGAGGTTTTATGCTTATTGCGGATTGCGCTTTCAATGCATTTAATATTTCTACAACGACTTGCAACAGGACTCTCGATCTAATATTTTTTATCTTTTAAATCATCTTTGTTGCTGATAGAACATCACTACAACTCGTTTTTTTTACAAACTAAAATTCTAATTCGACTTTTTCGAATCATCGAAAGGAAATTTCTCGACTCACTTGGTTCCATTAATCTTTCTGCATCCTTATTAATATATGCTACCTTCTTTATCTACTTTTTTTATCGGACAAAGTGGTTAAAAACTGATTTTCCAAACCTTATTTTCTTATCTGTTACAATAATTGATGTCCCAACAAAGGTTCAAAATAGTGTGTCAATATTACCTGCTTATCAATATTCTTTTAATATTGAAAGACACGGCCAACCCACAAATAAAGTAATCAGTTTTAACATGTTAATTTTAACCGTTAAACGATAACGTGTTGTACTTGTAAGCACTACTCAAATAACGTAATAATTAACGGTACAACTTGTATTTTTTATCGTTATGAGATAAACGTTACAACAAAATGTCCAGTTTAGTAGTTACAGGGTCTTTATTTGTCTTGAAACGTTATCATGTCATGTAAGCCACGTATTGAAGCTTGGTTTTGATTTTGGTTAAATATTTGTTATAAAGGATGTAAAAAGACCCTTAACGAAGCCGAAAGGCACTTGTTCTCCCTATCATTGCGATCATTTTTTTGTTCTAGACCATACCTAGGAACCTTCTAGTTACGGAGATATTGGGGGTCAAAGTTCCAACTTTTTCACAAGTTTTTTTTTAAATACATGTTTTAATGTAAGATTTTTACTTTGAACACCTCCTCGACCCCCGTACTATTCAATCCATCCATCAGCACAATGTTTTGAGTGCGTTAAATTGAGTTTTACCGTAAAACGAGATTTTTCACCCCAAAAAAAAAGTCGTTTCCCAGCAATAATTTTTGCGCAAAGTTACTTAGTTTGATGTACATAATCCCCGGTTGACGGCTTCGTGAAGGGTCTGTTTACACCCTGTATAAGTACCTAGAATATCGCTAGTCTGTGACCGGACACATTGTCTATGTAAAAAAAAAACGTAAATGCCAACGCGTTACGTGTGTACAAGTCATCTTAGGAGACTTTTCGTTTTCTGTGTGAGCTTTCCGTTCATTGGTGATTATCTACTTCCTAATTCATTAACACATAAGAACTATAAAATCAAGTACCCATTACTAAAGGCCGTTTAGTTTTATAGTTAATTGATCATTGTTTTAACAGCGGACATCCGATACTTTGGTGGCAATTAATACCCCAGTCCCGAGGGGTGTCAATTATACCCCACTCGGGTAGTCTTTGTTTTAACCCCTCGCGTTTTAAGGGACGTGATTTTTTTGTCTTAAAAATACTATATATGATGAATATGTTTATCCTATGTTTTTTTGAGTGGATATCAATTAAATTGTAAGGATTTTGTGGATGCTCATTAATTCAATTTTTATTAAATTATAGTAAGTAGGTAGATACACGCGTAGGGCAAAGGGGTTTTATCCAAAGTTGAGTCGGTAGTAGAACCATATTTCTATAGGGACTATAGGTATAAAGGACCTTTAACGAAGCCGAAAGGTACTTGTTCATCAAGTCATTGCGATCATTTTTTTGTTCTATATCATATACCTGGGAACCTTCTAATTACGGAAATATTAGGGATCAAAGTTCCCATATATTCCCATTTAAAAAAAAAAATCTAGTATTAAAAAAAAACTTTTTAATTTTTATAACCTTATTTCAAATACCTCCACGACCCCCGTACTATTCAATGCACCCATCAGCACAATGCATTGAATCCTACCGTAAAACGAGATTTTTCACCCAAAAAAAAAGTCGTTTGTAGCTTTGCAATCACACTTCGAACCACTAGATCAAGCCATAAGGCAGACGGAAAACCCAATAACCTTCACCCGATCTAGGTATCGAACTTAGTACCATTAGTGCTCAGTAATCGAGCTTCCGACCACTAAACTAGTAAGAACAAAAAAAGTCCCATCATCATCTGACTACTCTTTTCCAAACTATATTGGGGTCGGCTTCCAGTCTAACCGCACCGAATACCAGCATTTTACATGGAGCGACTGCCTATCTGACCTCCACAACCCAGTTAGTACTGGGTAATACGATACTCCTTGCTAAGACTGGTTGTCAGACTTTCGGGCCACAGACTCATTAAAAAAAAAAGTCTTTGTAAGCAAAATTCAAATATAGAAAGAAGGCTTGCCATAGTAATAAAATATCGCCGATATAACAAACTTCAGATTATTGCTGACTGCACGGAAGTGAGCTTGTATTCGCACACTTTGGCACGTACTAAAAACCAATTTACATTTTGCTGTTAATCACTGTGTAATGCAAGCAAAAATAGAACTTAAGCTAATGAGATACGGGCGAGGGATGATTTGACGAAGGATGAACGTGGTTAACAAAATTGCTTGGTGCGTTCGATTTTTGTAAAGGTGAAAAAATTAGACTTTATTGCCTGAGGTTTAAGAGCGATTTATATTTTTGTGAAGTGAAAATGCAGTGGGTTACAGTTTTGATATGGGGGTTCTCCAAAATTAAGCTAAAATAACAGAACATCACGCTTATACTCGCCAAAGGAGCTAGCAGAACTGTATTAAGCACACTATAAACGGGGAGCATTACAAAAATTTTGCCCTAGCCAAAAGGATCAAGAAAGTTACATTCTATAAGCAATTTTAACGAATATGGTTAGACTGGAAGCCGACCCCAACATAGCTAGGCAAAATAGCTGGGAAAAGGCTAGGCATATGATGGTGAGTAAAGAAAATGAAAAAAGTCAAGACTGTATTAGATGGGCGTAAGATTTCGGGAGCTAATGTCAATTCAATACATTTTGATGACAGTGACAGCCTAGTGGTGTGACCGTCATACTGCCAAGACATAAGTCTCAAGTTCAAACCCAAGACACGCACCTCTGATTTTTCGGATTCATGTCCGTATAGAAAAGAAGTCGTTTGTCAAGGTATGGACATGCAATGAGGAGGGATGAAACGCATGTGACTAAAAGAGTGATGGACCTGAATGTTGATGGATGGAGAGGGAGAGGAAGGCCAAAGAAAAGATGGACGGATTGTGTGAGGAATGATATGAAAGAGAGAGGAGTAAATGATGCCGTGACGTCTGACAGGGGAGAATGGAAGAAGAAAACGTAATGCGCCGACCCCAAGTAGAATGGGACAAGGGCAGGAAGATGATGATGATGTGCGTATTGTATAATTAAAAGTTTCTTCAGTGAAGGAAAACATCGTGAGGAAACCAGCATGTCTGAGAGATATTTCTCGGCGGCATGTAAAGTGAAGAGTTGTGTTAGTGTGAGTTGTGTGAACTTTTGTGTGTTGTGTTATGAAGAGTTGGTTGGTGAATCTCAGGTTCGAATTTAAAAAATCTTTTAGTGTTTGCAAGCCCATTTATCGTGGAAGGCTATATAAAATCACGCTACGACCAAAAAGGAGCGGAGCATCATAGAAAAATGTTGCAAAAACGGGGAAAATTTATTCCTTTTGAGAGCTTCCGTTGCGTGTGCTTTAATCATGTATGACGGAATTGTTCCTCTTAAAAAGTTCTAAAAAAATCCGCGATAGCATAATTATGTCTATCTTTTAAGGGTATTTTTATAATCGATGTACGCGAATGAAGGTCGCGGGTAACACATAGTTTCTAGATAAAAATCCTAGCGTGGCCCACCCTGTGAATGACTCATCATAGACAATGCTCCATAACCAAAAAAGTCGCCCATAGATAAACCTATAAGCCGATAGATTTAGCTAAGCTTAGCTCTATGTCCAAATATGTTATCTATGGTGTCATATTGCAACATCTGTGGCCCAGGTGGTTGTGTTTTGACATTTAATATCCTTCAAGTTATGTCGTCCTAGTACCTGGAATATTTGGTGCATTGATCACGTTCTCGAAAACGGCTCTAACGATTTCGATGATAGTAGCAAATAGCAATCAATAAGCGGGTTTACGGGGGCGAAAAATCGATCTAGCTAGGTCTCAAATTGTTTTTGTGAAACTTAAATGTGTTTTTTTCTAAAACAAAAAAAAAACTTTAAAAATTCGTTTTCTCAATTTCCACCCGAGCACTCGGTCGCCCACCCTCTATGACTGAAAAATGAAATAAAAAAAACAACTCGCAAAGATGTTTCTTTTACACCCGTTATTTCGCTAAAAACTTGTATTTAAAATTGCCGATATCGACGAACCAATACACCCAACACTAAAACTTTTCTCGTTCGCTATTCCCAGATGGGCAATGGACATGGAAATAAGCGGGCAATAATTAATAGTTGAAAATAACCGCGCCAGCGATACAAGCAAGCGCGCGGCAATTCATTGCTTCTTAGAAACGGGGCATAACTCTGTAGTGGGCAGAACAATGCAGGGCCAGCGCGTTCTCCAGTGGTGTCGACACGCTGTGGTAAACGACACGAAAAATACCAAGTATTAATTAAAATAACTTAAAGCAACTAATGTCTGTTTTTTAATCCCTGAGACTAAATTGACAAGTGAAAATGTCAAAACTGACATAAATCCTATTGAAATCTATGTCAGTTTGCCATTTTTACTTGTCAATTTAGTCTCAGAGATTAAAAAACAGAGTACAACTTAAGGATAAACAAAAAAATGGCGTCAGGAAACTCCTCCTCAACGCTGTCAACTGGCAATGTCCTGTCCCCAAGAGATTGGCAGCGTTGCCACGTTGTATGGCAACGCTAAGCATCTGCCCAAGGTAAAAGCAAGCCCTTGGGTCACGGGAAGTGTCAAAGTAAGTAAATACAATTGGTTATATCGAAGTTAAGTAATTGAAGATGATGATATGAAAGAGAAAGGAGTAAATGATGCCGTGACGTCTGACAGGGGAGAATGGATGAAAAAAACGTGTTGCGCCGACCCCGAGTAGAATGGGACAAGGGCAGGAAGATGATGATATCGAAGTTAAGTAATTACCTGTTAGGCTTACCGGTATTTTTTTTTTTTAAAGTTATTTTATTTTATAAGATTGACTTTATCTGGTTTTTTGCGTTCATAATTTCTAGACATAGATTTTAAACCTGGCAGGAGTTGGCTAGACTGATATAACTTCGTCTAATATTCGTTTATTATTGATGATACAACAATCCAATTTTTGTTAGAAAGGACATAAGATAACTTTTAGTACATAAATCTGACCCATATTGATTTAAACGAAAGCTTTTGTGTTTTGTCGTTATGAGGGCGAGAAAAAACATGAGATCATCTGGGAGCTATGAGAAACAGTACTAAGCTAATGAATAAATAAGGTTACTCTGGAAAGGATTATACGCAGCGCACTTTCCATTTGTATCGTAAAATATTACAAGCTTACTTCATCTTCTAAATATTTTAAATTCACTGTCTTGTCACCTTCTTAGTATTAAATGAGCATGAATCGAAACGGCCGTCGCTTTGACCAAACGACACACAAGTCTGAATGGCTAACGAACAAGGCTAAGGGCCTATGTGTTTTCCATAAGTGTCGACATGTGGTTTTACTGTGTCAAACGTTAGCAGCTTTTTGAATATGAAAAAGCAACAACTGTATCTTTTACAGTCATTACAGGTAGTCAGAAGTTAGAAAGTCTGACGACCAGTCTTGCCAGGAACATCGTGCAGTTTAGTGACAGGGTTGTGGACATCAGATAGTACATAAGATAGGCTGTCTTTCCGTGAAAAATACTGATATTCAGCTGAAAATGTAGGATAAACAATATCGGTGTTTCTAAGGTTATGATGATGTGTTGGTAAAAGTCTAGACTAGGTAGGTACTTAAATGGTGAACAGCTTAATAACTACATTATTTAATAATCGTATTTTTTAACGATGTAGATAAGACCGGGACCATTGTATTATAGTTGTTTCAATAAATTAAAAAAAAAACTGTGAATTCAATATAATAACACGATTAGTAAAGTTGTACAAGCTGTTGAACTTGTTTTAGTTACATAGAAACATGATTTTTTTATTTCAAAATACTTAACAGGACATTACAAAAAATATTAAAAAAGAAGAGCTCAAAGGTACTGCTTATTTCATAAAAAAATTCTTCCACCAGCCCTGCGAGAGGAAAGTTGTAGAAATGTAGACAGTGTGTAGAAAAGACAAAACGATAACATTTTGATTAAAGAGATTATTTTATTAATCACAAACCATTTCCATCATCCATGGTCCTAAACAATTCTCTACGCAATTTTCCTAATTCTACCATTCACACTCGAGTAAAACAAATCACCCAAGTTCCTCTCCCGTGTCGTAACCATTGGACAAGCGCAGTGGCCGCAAGTTCACCATTTATTAGTTCACGCCAATCAGGGTCGCGTAAACCTTGCTCAACAATGCGAGTTAGCGGTTCGCAGAATTGCGCAGGACTCGGGGCTAAGGACTTAACGTTCACTGATACGATGGATATATGGATAAAGTAACTAATTTATCCCATGTAAATGTCTTGTTAACAAGACATAAGAAAAAAATCTACAACAACAGTTATGGGTATGGAAACTGCTATAGAAGTACCTGAGAAAATACGAAAAAAAACTCGAAGATGTGAATGCTGGTTGGATAATACTGTTTTTTTTTCGGATGGTTAATCATCAAATGATCCCTCCCGCTCTGGGCGGAGTGGAAGAGAGTGTCCGACTCGTACTGACTAAAACCCATCCAAGTTCCTTCTTTGTCCTTTGTCTTCCAGGGCCGCGATATATTTTTCGAACAGTCCCGCAGCTCCTTGGTTAATACTTGAGGATACTTTCAACAATTTAATGAAGTAGCTCTGAGGGTCTAGGCGAAAACTCAATAAGTGAAAACGATGACGACGAACTGCAATACCTATGTGGTCAAAATGTATGGAACAGCATTTTTTTTATGAACATTTATGTGGGGGGGTTCAGAATGATGTACTGAATACGTGGTAACCGTTTTAGCGTCGGCGTCCCTTCCATCTTGTATAGAACAAAATAAAAAAATGTAAGGGACTGCCATAGAAGTTACTAAAGAGCTTTTATCAATGCTGTAGCTTTGAAATGCTTTGAAGGTAATTGTTACCTTGATTAGGTCCTCAGGACCTGGATGTGTGACCACTGTGACCAGTAAATGACACACGTTTTAATGACTTATTTTCTCTTCTTTAAATATTCAGAAATGCGAAGTAATGCACAATTAATTAAAACGACTTTTGAACAATCAATAATTGGTTTGAAAACCTATTACATAAATAAATAATTCTCATAAAGTCTTATGAATCTGTGCTTTTGTCATCGATATAATAATCCACTAGTGTCGAGCTAATATCGACAAAACATATCGATGACGCCCACGGCCGCGGCGCGACGTCTGTGAAATCGTTTGGCGTCGCTCCGTTACGGGTCTGCGCTGATTTTATTAACTCGCATCAAATTGTTTATTGTAGCTTGAATTGTGTGCTTTTTTGATGTTTTATTTGTCGATAGTGTTTGTGTAGTGGTTGGTTTTACACCACTATTTTTATGTGGTTGCGATGAGTGAGATTTTCGAGTATGTCTTTTGAGTTATCGGGGACCCTGGCGGGCCTTTGTCATTTTTTTATTTATTTATTATACCAACAATTGTCCACACTGGATACAGCGACATAATTCATTTTTAAAATTAAATAATTGCGCAACAATTACTTAGAGGTGCATCACATGCACAAAACAATAAAATCGGAAAATAAGCTAAGCTTAGTAAGTACTAAGCGCCAACATTCAATTAAATTAAATTAAAATTGGAAATAGTGAAAAAAACATTATGACAAAATTGATTAAAATAAAATGGTTGGTATTTAAAAGTACTTCAATTTATTCCCATTTCATTTACCTAATTTTGCCTGTGTTCCACCAAATATACTGAATGTGCACCAAAATATGTTAATTAAAATATGTCATAACGAGCATCTATTTAACAACTGTTGCAAATTTGTAACAATAGTAATACACCTAATTTTAAAAACAAGCATTTATTTGCGTCCACGCTTAAAACTATATAAATATTTTTGGGACTTAAAAAATTTGGTCAGTGGATACGAAACGGGGCACTGTGAAGAAGTCGACGTAGCCCCGCTACGCGGGGCTCCTATTTCTGCCTGCAGGGTTTAAAGTAACCTAACGTAACCTAACGTCGGGGTGCCCCAAGGGGGGGGGGGGGAGGGAGGACGTTTCCCCAATGCCCCGTTACGTACAGTCCAACCAACAACCAGTACATACATAAAAGTTGTACAAAACCGTTTTAAATGGGTATACGGTACTAGGATGCATACTAAAAATTTTGTGTAACATTCAGGAATATTTGGTGCACGATCAGTATTTTTCGGGGAAGAATAAAATAGTTATTGTTACAATAGAATATTTGCAGCGCACTACAATAAAAAAGTGTTATATATCTTGGTGTTAATTTGGAATTTGTTTGATGTAACATATTTTGTTGGCCGAGTAGTTTAATTATAGTAAAACAATTAAACAGGTTTAAGATCAATATTTTAGAAATGCATACATAGATGTACCTTAAGATTTTTGGTGAACACAAAAATATTATCCAAATAAAATTAATAAAGTTGATTAATAAAATGGATAAATTATTGACAATGATAACATTGGTAAATAGATAAATTTAAATAAAAATTATATTACATACATTGTTGGATTGATAAAATTGATAAGTAATAAATAAAGATCGACATAAAATTAATTTAATAAAATTGATAAATTGGTGAATTGTTAAACATAAAAGAGAATAAATTATAAAATAGTTTTAACCCTAACATAACGAATCCCTGATGGCATGTAAACTCTACGAAGATCTAAGTTGGTCCAGATATGATGTGTCATCATTTCAGCCGAAAGACATCCACTGCTGGACAATGGCATCCCCAAAGTGACCGGTCCCGTGCGTCTCGCATCACCAGGTCATCGGTCCACCTAGTGGGAGGCCTTCGAACGCAACGTCTTCCGGTTCGCGGTCGCTACTCAAGACTTTTTCGGCCCCATCGGCCATCCGTTCTACAAGAAATATGCCCAGCCCACTGCCACTTAATTTATGATGGTGTGATGATGATTTTGGTTAGAGTTTACATTAGCACTTCCGAGGTCTGCTGGGGCAATTGTGTCCACCCCAGCCAGAAGTGACGAGGAGGAACACCGTGTGGTTTAAGTCAGTAGGAGTCTGACAGACCCCACGGCCGAAGACATCCATTGATGATTTCCACACGTAAAATAAAAGTCAGGACTTATGAGGTGTAATCTTCGCAAGTAGTTGCCGTTTGTAGCGCTTTGAAAATACCAGGCCCGAAGGCACCTAAGAAGCCGATTCCTGCCGGCTTCCCTTCAAGAACATTGCAGTCTACGTAGTATCTACAAATAGTACATTAGATACATATCTATGGGTATCACTTCACAGTACAAACATTTGATACATCATAAGATTGAAAACATTATAAAATGCCAACGTTTTTCATGTCAACAAAGAAAGCAACAATCGGTGATAATGAAAATGAGGTTAAAACGAAAATAGAATACGGGGTAACGAAAAAAAAAATACAATTCTCATTTTTTTCTTCGGCTTCCGCTTACACAAACTTGACCCTTCGCCACTGGTAGATACCACGACTCTATTTTATACATAGTACATAGGTAAAGTAAAACAAGTCTCCACATACCTGGCATCCAAGAATATCAGCCTCATATCCAGCGAAGCTCTGAACATGAACATATTGGAGTGTAGCTTCAGTTCTGTGACGGCAGACGGCGGCAGCGAGTGGCCCACCGCGATGAGGCCGAGCGGTGCCGAACCTTCCCCGAAGCGTCGCGCTCGCAGGTATCCCGAACAGTGTATAACCTGAAGTTGATGTCATCGGTGAGATGGAGACAGGGATGAACATCTTATTGAGGTTTTTGTCAAACGAGGAGATGGCCCTTCCGATTCGGTTAGGTAAAGGTGTATCTAATAGTACACCCTCATTTCGCCAGTTATGTTAGGTACATGCAACAGGAGCGAACCTATTGCCATCAACTGGGCACAAATCCAGGCTCCGACGCTGCTACTGAGAAATTCCTGAGGGAAAAACCCAATAACACAATAACGAGGCAGTCCAAATTAATCCTATAACAAAATCCCCGATTACCAACCTACAGTTCTCTAAAACCCCTTCGATTAACACCAATACTAATAAAACATTTTCACCCCTTACAACCCCATGTCCCGTAGTCCCCGCTAATACCCCCATAGCGTATGTGAGTACAATTGAGCGTGTTGATCATTGCCCCCTGCGCTGCGCTTTGAATAATGCAACGCGTGCCGGTATTGTTTTAACATTTGTTTTAAATTGAGTGAATTATTCGATTTGAATCACTAGGAGTATAGTTTTAAGGGATTTTTGACAGATTTTGTTGACAGTAGTGGGGACTAGGGGAAGGAATTATAGTTCTTTCTCAGTTATTATTCGCTTCCATATATTTTTGCACGTGGAGGTGCTTGTGGCTAAAAAATTACAGCCGCTCGGTATCTTTAGGTTAAGCCTCAGTTGGTCCGTGGTTGGGTGACCACGATCATTTGTAGATCTTTGACAGTCCTTATAGGTAGATCATACAGTGGCCCGAAAGTCTAGCAACCAGTCTTACCGAAGGATATCGTATTACCCAGTACTGACTGGGTTGTGGAGGTCAGATAGGTAGTCGCTCCATGTAAAATACTAGTATTCAGCTGCATCCGATTAGTCTAGAAGCCGACCCTAACATAGCTGGAAAAGGCTAGGCAGATGATGACTGTAGATGACCAAAGACAGCAGTGACCACTTACCATAGAGTCTTGCAAACGTGTATTTAAAAAAAAAAATGCCAAAGCTCTTACCTTATAACCTGACGTGGTAAGTCCAGCGTTTCTCTTCGCGAGGACGCATTTCATTCTGATGAAGAATGCTCGTTCACACTCGATGTCCACTGTTGGCCCCCACGTGCCTCCTACTGGGTACCTGACGAAGGATAGTTATTACTATTTTTTTATTACAAAATGGGCCTGCTCTTGACCTCGATCAAGCCTGATGAAAAGCGGTAGATGAGGTCTATGATGCAACGAGCGTGCCTAGAAGTTGCCTGTTCACTCTTGCTTTGAAGGCAGAACGGTTAAATGTGGGAGGGAACACAGATGCCGGCCGAGAGTTCCACATCTTGGCTGTGCGTATGTGCGTGCGCAGGACTACAGATGACTAGCCTCATTCAAAAACCAAATATTGAGCACTTATTTAGGGTAAGTTATCATAATGTGATTATGAATGTAGATGGCTATAAGAGTAGAGGAAGACCAAAGAAACGATGGATGGACTGTGTGAAGGATGATATGGCTAGAAAGGAGGTCACTGCTGAGATGACGAGAAATAGAGAAGTATGGAAGAAGAAGACATGCTGCGCCGACCCCAAATGAATTTGAAGGAAAATGATGAGGTATCATAAAGAGCACAGAATATACAACAGTCAATGATACTTTTACTCACCCGAGGCTAGGATACTGGTGCGGTAGATACGAGTGCGGATGCTGTAGACTGAGGACTGCTGTCATCTCCTCGTGGTCTGACTGGTGGATGTACTCGTATATTGAGTTGCCTGTCAGCTCTACCTGTGGGATAGACAATGGTTAGTACATACGAGGTATGATCCAAAAGTAATGATATGTATGTATATTAAACACGGTGATAAAATATATTCTACATAGTCTCTAGTCTCCCAAAGCGCAGGCCACACAGAAAAACGTAAGACGCGGACGGGGCGCAGACATATGTCTCTTCCGCGTCGTTTTCATACAAAATGTATAGAAGCTTCGTGATGCAAAACATATAGAAAAGACAGGGCGCGGACACGACGCCGCGACGCTTTTATACATTTGACATATGTCTGCGCCCCGTCCGCGTCTTACGTCATTTCTGTGTGGCTTGCGCTTAACAAGTCAATGCATTTAGTCCATCTTTTTTCTATATCTAGAATTTCCTTAGAAAGAAAATCCACAAAAGACAGCCGGAACCAACGGTTTCAAGTAGTTTCCGAGGCACGGAGGAAACTCGGTATGTAATGGGTGGTCAGCCATCCATAGACCAACCTAGGCAAGCGCGACTTAATCTAAAAACCGACCCGAGCGGCTGCTACTATTTAGTTATGAGCTTTGAGGATAATATGGTCTACCAAAATCGTCATACGACCTCAGAGCGGTTTAATCAAGGGTACTTACTTGACTTAACCCAAGATGCACGGACGCCGTTTCACTAATATACATGATCTTGCCATCAGGAGCCACCACGAAGATGAACCCGTCCAGGGTCTGCAGCAGGTGGGAGCCCAGCTCTCGTATTGAGAGCTCTCTGGGCTGAGGGGGAGGAGGTGCTGCGCCCCATGCGTCGCCGAGACCTGGAGGAAGAAGAGTAATATAACATCATATTGCCTGCAATGTAAAACGAGATTCGGGCTGCTATAGTTTATTTGTTATCGAACTACTAAATAACTTTGTCGGAGCGGGAATCAAAACTAAAATCATGGCAATTCCGTTTTCGATAGCATTATGGCTATGGCTATGACCAAAAAGCTGGTGCTCCACCTGATAGTTGCTACGGTAAGTAACCGCTGCAACCTTTGAATTACTAGAGGCATAAGATGACTACCTTCCAGAAACAAATCTAAAAGATCTTATGTGCCAGTTACCTATTACTCTCCACCAAACCAGGACATTGCAATGCTATACGGGGTGTAAACAGACCCTTCACGAAGCCGTTAACCAGGCATTCTGTACATCAAACTAAGTAACTTTACGCAAAAATTATTGCTGGGAAACGACTTTTTTTTTTGGGGTGAAAAATAACGTTTTACGGTAAACTCAATGAAACGCATTCAAAACATTGTGTGTATGGACGCATTGAATAGTAAACGGGTCATGGAGATATCTAAAGTAAAGTTACAACATAAAAAAATTGTATAAAAAAAAAACTTGTGAAAAAGTTGGAACTTTGACCCCCAATAACTTCGTAAATAGAAGGTTCTCAGGTATGGTCTAGAACAAAATGACCGCAATAGCGGGGAGAGCAAGTGCTTTTCGGCTTCGTTAAGGGTCTATTTACACCCTTTATAATGGCAGACATAGGACGTTATGGTGTTAGTATTTCTGCTGCACGAGTTCTTTCACAAAGAGCCAAGACATGCCCTGGCCAAACACGATCGGAGGACGAATTCGCTTAGCGTAGCTTGATATAGAAGCCTCGACCGAGCACTCCCGCCAAAGAGATTTAAAACACATAGAGAGGACATTGGGAATATTGTCATACAATAATTTTCATCCTGAATATTTTCGATTTTGACACACGAATGATAGCTGACAAGCGGGCGTATGACACAGATGACACTAGACAGAACGAATTGTTACTAAGAAGTAACAAGTTTTGGATTACGATTTTCTTCGTCATGACCCGTCTTTAGCTCGGAAATATTTAAATGTCTTTGTGTCATATAAATGCGACTTGACAAGGCGACGTATCGCACTGGACTGATCGACTTGTTACTAATTTGTAACAGGTTTTGGAATTGTCAGTTTCTTGGTCTTGTCCCGTCTATAGCTAGTTATATTTGAATGTCTTTGACTCCCGCCTAGGAAATCTGTGGTCCGTTTAGACAAACCACTACATATACCAAGATTCCTATCAAGTATTACGTTATGAGCCACCTGTGTACCAATAATCCGAAACGTTTCGGCCTAACGGCACAATCGAGCATAATAGCAATTAACCGAATCATTACCGCTTTACGTCGACTCGTGATTTCTCTTGGTTTTGATGTATCCGACCAGCATAATGGAAGATCAAACATCTAATTCTAAACCGTATTGTATATATATTGTATGTATTACGTATATTGTATTGTATGTGTGTAGTTTAGTTTATAAAATAAATAAATAAATTTAAGTAATAAAATGTAAGTACTGTTAATGCACATAGGTATATCCTCTTATGCAAATTTCGCTATCGAAATTTGGTTTGCTGTAAGAAAACCCAATTCTGGGTTAAGCTCGCCATTGTACATAAGCTATTTTATTGCAATTTGTATGTATATATTTTTTTGTTGTTTTGTGTGCAATAAAGAATAAGAATAAACTTACCATCTGGAAAAACCTGCCGCATCTTCAGATAACTGGTCGTCAGCCTGATAACGGACGCCTTATCCAGCTGTGACGTGATCGCGGACGGCAGAGGGAGCAGCTTGGCCAGCTCGAGGAACTCCGCGTTCTCTTTCTCTCTTCGGGAGCGAGCCGCGTTCTTACTCTTTTCTTTCATGATGGCCGCTGCGTCCAAAGGACGGGTGCTGTCCTTTCGACAGGCTGGAACAAAAAACGGTGTTTTGATTATTCTGGGCGCTTTTCTGTTTTAAGCCGCGTTGACACGTAGCGAGTGGACTGGTACAGGTCCCGTCACATAAAAAGAACGCTGAGCGACAGTGAAGGGGTTGTGTCTTCGCATGGGTATAGTCGCATCCTGTAGTACTAAGCTAATTGTTTTATAATATTAGTGTAATTGTTTTATTGTAGAATCATAATAGGTACTTTACTAGCTACTTAGTACTTTGGAATAGGCTGGTATACAAAAAACAGATATAAAGGGTGTAAAAAGACCCTTAACGAAGCCGAATCATCATGTCATTGCGATCATTTTTTTGTTCTAGACCATACCTGGGAACCTTTAGTTACGGAGAGATTGGGGGTCAAAGTTCCAACTTTTTCACAAGTTTTTTTTTTAAATACATGATTTTAATGTAAGATTTTTACTTTAAACCCCTTCACGGCCCCCGTACTATTCAATCCATCCATCAGCACAATGTTTTGATTACGTTACGTTGAGTCCTGCCGTTAAACGTGATTTTTCACCCCAAAAAAAAAAGTCATTTCCCAGCAATAATTTTTGCGTAAAGTTACTTAGTTTGATGTACAGAATGCTTGGTTGACGGCTTCGTGAAGGGTTTGTTTACACCCTGTATAATGTTTACTTGATCGGTCAGCGTTCTTTTTACGTGACGGGACCTATACGAGTAAGCTTCATACGAGTGTAATCGGATAGCTGTTGATCAGTGGCGAAGGGTCAATTTTTGTAAGAGGTAAGCCGGAGTAACATATCTTTACTGTATAGAATATTATTTGTCTATAGAATACTGACTGTGCTATTTTTCAAATGGAAGCCGGTAGGAATCGGATTGTATGGAACCTTCGCCACTGCTGTTGATATTGTCACTCGGATCATTTTCTTTATTATATAACTAGCGGCTCGTCCCGGCTTCGCACGGGTGGACATGATTTTTATAGCCTATGTTACTCAGGGTGAATGTAGCTTTCTAATGGTGAAAAAAATTTTGAAATCGGCACAGTAGTTTTTGAGTTTATTTATTACAAACATACACACACACAAAAATACAAATCTTTCCTCTTTATAATATTAGTGTAGATTATTTTCCACTGTCAATATCGAAAGTAGTCGGATCTCAACTCCTACATCTTCGACAGTGATATGAAAATCAAAACTTCGTATCAAACGCTGCACAGCCGAGTTCCTGTCGACTTTATTTTGTATTCCCTTAACCTTACGTTCCAGAGAACCTCTTCTGTTTCGTACAGTTCTACAAATCTAGCTGTTTCGCGCTCTGACCACTTTTTTTTGGTACAAAACGCTTGTTTTTTTTATCTTTTTATTATCCGTCATTTTTTTATCTACTCGGAGCCTGCTTGTATCCGAACTAGCCCGGAAAAGTAGGACACGTACCGAGTCTACTCGAATCGGACGCCGTCATCCGAGTGCGCTCGGATTATGGGTTGCCACAATACGAGTTTCGTCCGAGTAGGTATTCGAGTCGAGTGGAGTGGAGTGTCAACGCAGCTTTAGCTTAAATTACACTGCCTTGTTGGTCTAGTGGTCGCAAGCGCGACTGTTGAGCATGAGGTCCTGGGTTCGATTCCCAGATCGGGCAAAGTGTTATTGGGTTTTTCCCGGTATTTTCAGTAGCAGCCACGGAATCTAAATTTGTGCTCGGTTGATGGCATTAGGCTAGGCTAGGGTGTACGCCACGCCTGTAAATCCCGAAGGGTTAGGCAGAGGTGTAAGTACCTAATGTAATAGGGGGAGCCTATTGCCATCAACCAGGCAAAAATCTAGACCACAGATACTGGATTGTGTTACTGCCCAAAAAGGGAAATTAATGGATAAACAATCGGTACCTATTCGAACCGAATATTTATGTTTTGTGTAAAAATAACTCGAAATAGGTAGTAGACTGCGTTTTCTTATATAAAAAATTCTCGTGTCACAGTGTTCGTTCCCGTACTCCTCCGAAACGGCTTGACCGATTCTCATGAAATTTTGTGAGCATATTGAGTAGGTCTGAGAATCAGCCAACATCTATTTTTCATACCCCTAAGTGACGCAGACGAAGTTGCGCGGGTCAGCTAGTATTTAAATATATTTTAAGTAATTAAGGATACTAAAAATTCATTAAAAAGAAAACTAAGTGCAACATATCGTGCAAAACATCCCTGACCTACGCCACGCCAAAATTAACGACGTCATTATACATTCAAAAAATTATCATCCAAGCTAACGACATCGCATGCATATTTATAACAAGCAAGGAGGCAGAAGGCACTCCACGCCTTTGCTTCAGAAAAAAATAACAAACCATAGAGTTTTGGCGGGAAAACAACATCGTGATGAATTATTCAAGTGAACCGTAGACTCGTAGTGCTAATGCTTACAAATGATGCCTGGGACAAGGGGATTGATACAAAATGTTTGTAGGTATCATTTGTAGGAGTATTTTGTAGCCGTGTACTTGGTATTTTGGGATGTACCTATATTTATTTGGACGATTTTGTACCATTTTCATGCGTACATACCTTTATCGATATTCTAGTTTGGTAGAGGTTTTTTTGGATATAATAAGAGTGTACTGGAAATTACTTAATAGTATTTTTAAACATTTATTATGTAAAAATTATACCAGCGGCTCTAGTGTCATATTATTTTTTTGTGAGATTAGATTATGAAGAAGATAACCCCATAATTTGGGAGAAGTGTTCATGTGTCAAATTATTCATATGCAGAAAATCAGCACGTTGACAAAAACCTGGTATTTTCGGTGAACTTAATTTTTTTGTTATTTTTTTCATTACTTAAAATGTTTTTTCAAGCAGAAAATAAAATTGTGTGACTGCAGTAATTCCATGTTTCTCAATATCCATTTAATAACCTTAAATTCCATGTTACATTGCATGAGAATTTCTGATTTCTTAGTAGTGTATTATTGGTAAGTGCAAAGCATAGTAATGAGCTTCGACAGCAATGGCGTAATAAACTCAATCACAGTTAGTCGAAATAAACCACTCCCTTCAGTGTTATTGGCTAGACCTGGCTTAGGGCTGCCTGCTGGATGTTGTTTCAACACTTGCTTGTGAAGAAAGAAAGAAAAAGTATTTAATGGGTGAGACTCGCACAGGCCAGTTATAACATGAAAATTTTAAAGTAAAAAAAAACAGAAATAAAAATTGTCCTGTACGAGGCCAAGAGTGTTGATTTTATTTATTTTCTTTTAGTTTGCAGCAATTTATAAAAGACATAAATAACAGGAACATGGTGGAGATAAAAACTTAGATAATTGAGGAAAATTGAATCGAGCAATATTCCTTTCACGTATACTTAATTAGTCAATGAGGGGCCCCATTGACTGAGTGCTAGATATAGCAAAATCATAGCCAATTTTATCTACCGACTAGCTGTTCCCCGCGACCTTCGTCCGCGTAAAATTATTAAAAATACAATTTTCCCCGTATTTGCAACATTTTTCATTGCTGCTCCGCTCCTATTGGTTGTAGCATGATGTTATATAGCCTATAGCCTTTCTCAATAAATGGGCAATCCAACACTAAAAGATTGATTCAATTCGAACCAGTAGTTCCCGAGATTAGCGCGTTCAACCAAAAAAACTCTTCAGCTTTATCTATACTTAATATTATAATATTATAAAGCTGCAGTGTTTGTTTGTTTGTTTGTTTGTTTGTTTGTTTGAACGCGCTAATCTCTGGAACTACTGGTCCGATTTGAATGATTCTTTCAGTGTTGGGTAGTCCATTTATCGAGGAACGCTATAGGCTATGTTTCTTTTTTTCAAAATTAGGGATCCGTAATAAAATTGCTATTTTGTAACACAAGGTGTAAAATCGAAAACCTATTTTTGCGTGCGCTGCAAAAACTATTGACAATAGAACAAAATAATGTACTATGGGTTTGTAGATCCCATTAAGACCTACAAAAAAGTCCGCGAGAACATATATCTAGCTATCATGGTTTAATCACAATAACCGATTTTGTGTTCAAAATAATTATTAAATCGTCTGAAGAAAAAAAACTACGTTAAATATGTATCGTAATATTAATCTTTATCGAAATTAAGCATTATGTTATCAAGAGTATTTATGTAGAAGTAAAATCCTTTTTGTTTCATCTCAATCGGATATTTCGTTTAAAAGTTATCACGTGTGTAAGATGTTAAGAGTTGGTACTTATTAATGAGTTATGGGCCATAGAGTTTTTTATCAACATAAAATCCTGTAATAATCTTTTTCGAAATATATTTGTTGATGATTGTAAGTATAAGAACTTTGAAGAGTATAATAAATACATTTCTAAAATAACTCTGCTAAGGAAATCCACGCGCGCTTGATGCAAGCAAGACTACTACTACTACTAATATTATAAAGCTGAAAAGTTTGGTTGTTTGTTATGAACGCGGTAATCTCGGGAAATACTGATCTGATATGAAAACTGTTTAAATATTCAATAGTCCATTTATTGAGGGAGGCTATAATATAGGCAATATTTTATCTCGGTATTTCCACGGAAACGAGAAAAACGCGGGTGAAACCGCGGGGCACAGCTAGTAATATTAATATATAGTATAGATTTAGTCTTTGAGAGTGGGTTGAGGACTGGGTGCTTTTTTTAATTATTTGACTCCTTTAAATTACTGGAAAATAGTGCGAGTTGTCAGCACAATCAAAGATTTTTTATAGTTGGAAATAAAAATGCACAACATATCAAGTAAAAAGGAATGCCACCCCTACTGTCGACAAACGACATATGGCCGTCATTTATTCAGTGCCATAAACTAGCGCCCGATCGGATTCCGTACGTTCCATTTACGAATTTTGCGCGCGAATATTTTTGTTTTACGGCTAGCCAATGTGGCGCGATTGCGTAAATTAAAATGAAGTATTTTTAGTGAATAGCTAGAATTTTTGCTTTTTTTTTTCGTTTTATTCACGAAAACTACATAAACTATAAAATACCTACTTATAACTAATACCTACTATCAAGACGAAACCAAAAAACCTAAAAGAAAATATGTTTCTTTTAAATGGTAATTAAAATACTTACACAAACCTGTATCGTATTCTGAATCGCATTTTGTAAACAATTTTCTCCTCGGATACTTCATTTTGAAAAATAGAAAACAAAACTTAATCCCTAATACTAATAATCCCTCTAATGGATGCGTTATTATCTTTTTCAAACCCGCACTACTAAAACCATAAAACAAAAAAAAAACACTTGTCTTCGAACACGTTACAGGAATAAAATAAAATAATAAAACTGCACTTTACGCGAACAGGTTCAAATCGATACTGGCAGCATCCACCTTCTTTCCTATGTCCGTTTCCGAAATAAAAAAAAACAAATGACAGGTACTAACAATAGCGCGGGCAAATACATTGACAATAAAAGACACTGTTGTGTTACGTCATCAAGCGTTATTCTTAAGGGGCAGGGCTTGGATAGGGGCGTGCAATAAATATAAGAAAAGCGGTTTTTTATCTAGAAAATCGTAACTTTGTGAAGGAGTTTTTAGTTTTTCAAAGTAATTAAATTACTGGCCCAACTTTAATGACGCCAAAACTGAAATAAAGTAGGAGTTTTTCTTTTGCGACACGTAATTGTTTTCAAGTATCTTTCAGTAAAGATAAAACAAGGCAAACGCTAGAACTGCGCATAATCTTACATTGTAAACTTGTTTATATCTATTTTTATGACTGTTCGCTTTTGTATTGTTTCTTCACTCTTCAAACGAAGTCCTAAGCTGAAGCATCACGATATATTCAGTAAGTTTCTATTGTATAATCGTAGATTTTTCCCACATTAATGCCTGTTCTTTCTAAAGCGAGTATTTTTCAACTTTTGCCACTGAAATGAGTATTAAAAATCCAGCAGCACGCCTTTCTTTAGCCATCTATTAAGTTTTCGCCTAGTATTTGCGTAAACGGGAATAAATATTTCTATAACGGCCATCAATATAAATAAATAATACATTCTATTGGAAAGAAAAAACTTAGTTTACAAAAAGTCTGAAACTGTGTCGTTAACGCATATCTACCAGTATTACTAAACTGTATCTCTACCATCACGTCTCAATTTTTTGTAAATATAATAACCAGCACCTTTTGAAACTATCATTATTATTTTGGCAAACATGTTTCGTCGACCCCAAGCAATATGGAACAAGCGCCGCAAGATGATTATTTTGACATAACGGTGTCGTCGCGTAACCTAAGGATGTTACCAATTCAAAGACACCGTTGCACCCGTATAGTTTTGACAAGATTCGATTGATACCCATTGTATATTGATAGAGTTGTTGTCAAAGATTATCTGGTTGTAATGCGTTTAAAGGTAGATGCAAGTGAGGTGGATTGGGTGTCATTGTGTGCGGGCTGAAGATTATCTCGACTCCTCAGCTCTTCTTCTCCTTTGCGTGTCGACAGACTCAAATAATACCCGACCAGTAAATTGCCACCTGCACTGCTCTGTCGTTGGCTTCGTTTAAATCCTGGAAGATGCAGGTGGTTGTGCAAGATGGGCAAGAAAGGAGGTTGGGCATATCCTGCAGAGGGGCTCCACACTGACATTATATTTGGGACGGGTCGATGATACTCAATTTGGATTATTTTTACAGCGGCCAACCTGGGCCCACAAACGATTAAGAGATTTCCAGATTGGCCACTGCAGTTCCTGTCCAGGAGGAAGATGTTTTGCTGGATTGATGAATTGAGGAGAGGTGGTCTGTTCCTCTAAAATTCGGAAAATCACTGTCGCGGGTCGGTGTTACTTATTCATTCCTTTTTTTTGGTTGACTAATATTTTATTCTTGCTGTTGGTTCCGGCTGCCATTTCTAAATCTTTGACAGTCCTTATGGGTAGTCAGACGCTTGAAAATTTGATAACCAGTCTTACCAAGGTGTCTGGGATAGAGATATCCCAATTCTTTGAAACATCACTTGGACCATGGTACTGTGGTGGACGTGGTGGTACACATTGGAGAACCAGAATAACAACTATTAAGTTATTAGAAACCAGAGATGACTTTTCTGTAATGAGCGTTTTCTAGTAGGCTAGTTCAGTTAAGCTTTAAAAATCTATCAAGTGAGCAAAACTTTACTAAAGTCTGTTTTTAAATCTCGGAGACTAAATTGACAAGTACAAATGGAAAACTGGCATAGAAAAGTCAGTTTTGACATTTTCACTTGTCAATTTAGTCTCCGAGATTAAAAAATAGACTGTACAAGCTTTTATAAGAGGGTGTCCGACACACTCATTTTGAATAAGTACGCTTTTATAGTAAATTTTATCGATCTCAATAATCAAACTCACATGCGAAATAACAAACCGAAGTAACACATTATCTGTTATTTATTCAAAACGATCGTTAAAGACTTCATCATTTAACAAAACAACTCATTATGCGCGTGCACACTTCATATCTCAGTTCAAAAGGATGAAAATCAATAAAATTCTCGATGAATACAATCTGCATATCGCACGCCATCTTCTTTTTCATTCAGCAAAAGGGCAACGTCGCAATTTGATGCTGGTGCAAAAAAAAAATGACAATTCGTAATTTGAATCTTTGAGTGTCCTCGAGATGTTCTGTCGGAGTTGGCATGGATTCAAATAGTTTTTTTTTGTTTGTTTCATATTAAGAGAGAAAAGAAAACTAAGATAACAAACTTATTGGTCGAAAATAAAATATTAAGATAGTTTGCAATGAATAGCGGTTCCCAGGGCTAAAATTCATCCCTTAAATGGAATCAATAGTGAACGAAAGTTTATTAGTAATTTCGTAATTTTTGCCGATGGAAAATAAATGGACGCACTGCAATGTTAAAAAACTGAAGTATCAGGTTTTCTAATCGAAGCATTTGCGACACCAGCAGTTACTTTTGACATGTAACTAATAAAGGTAATTTATTTATTATTTTATGAGTCGCAGATTCCCACGCCTGACCGTAAAAAAAACGCGGAGACAATTATGTTGTTTATGACTTGTCACTTTTGTCACTTGTTTTGAATTTGGAACAGAGATGCCGCGCAAAGGCAAAGGCAAGGTTTTTTCAACTTCTCTCATAAAATTAATGCCTATCATTAGCCTTCAGAAAAAGAAAATACCTACCTGCATCATCTTGTTTTAATTCAACTTGTGATGCTGGCAAGTTTTCAGCCAGGAAAAGTCGTCTATACAAAAAAGTAAACACTCACCGTTAAAAAAAAGAGTGAAAAGAGTCCCAAGGTACCATTACCTTGGGACTCTTTTCACTCTTTTTTATTTTGATTTGATATTATTTAAACGAAATGGCTAGGCAGAACATGAGATATTATTTAAAGTCATGAAAAGTTCTTTACAGTCGTGTGATGAGGAGGATTGAACCGCATGTGACTAAAAGAATGATGAATACAAATATTTATGGATGAAGAGGGAGAAGAAGGCCAAGGAAACGATGGAGGGATTGTGTGAGGAATGATATGAAAGAAAAAGGAGTAAATAATAGCGTGACGGTTGACAGAGGAGAATGGAAGAAAAAAGGTGTTGCGCCGACACCAAGTAACATGGGATAAGGGCAGGAAGATGATGATATTATTTAAAGTCAGTTTTTAGTTTGTTAATTTTGTATTAAATTAGCTTGGTTTAACATTGTACTAATGCGAATCCTGAAATAAATTTTCCTGTGTCTTTCTCCGAGGGTTTCATAACATGCAACTAGATTGTTACGAAAACGGGTCTTAAAAACAACTTTCCACAGTATTTAAATTCGCTGCCAATTCATTAAACACAGCTCAAAGCATTTATTTCAATTAGACCATAACAGGCACTTTTGAATGTCAGAAAAACAAAGAAAGCGAAGCTACAATCCCAGACACAAGGCATAATAACTTGTGAAAGTACTGTAGTTGCCCATTCCAAAGCGTAATCTATGGAGAAGAAGATAAATCCTTCCATGAAATCGAACTGATACATAATATACAATAGGTACACTCATGCATGCCAAACCCTTCCGAGGAAACAGATATGATATTATCTTTAGTATTTTATACCATTTTAGTGAGTTAAATTCAAGACCTTATTGGTAGGTGTGAATTTGAGCGGTTGAAACACTGAGGCAATGGGGTCCACCTAGTATTTCGGGACATCGGCAAGCAGTTGATCGATTCTTCTCGTGGCCAGAGGACAGGTTTATTTTTTGGCCAAAGAATCACCATTGGCATCCGACGTAGCGATGCTGCCAGCTCTCCGGGCACTTTCCCCGTTGGCTGCAATGCGGACAAATCTTTTGACACCATTTAATTTTTTACTATTTTTGAAACAAGAACAACGTATATTTTTTATTATATACATTCATTTATCAGACATTTTTCTTAAAATAAAATTTCAACTAAAAATAATGTAATCAATGTCCACCTATAAAAATCCGTATAATACATTACCCAACCCACACTTACTATAACTACACAACTAAACGCAAAGTAACTCGATACGTAAGCTGCCACCGTATTATACTATACGCGCACGTGTGACTCAGGATCCGGGTACCGCCGCTACGGTGGTCTCGCGTCGCGTAACGTTAGTGTGTTATTATTTTTGTTGGAGATTTGTCGTTTGTATAGTGAGAGAGAGTAATGGCGGAGGGGACGTTTTTGTGCAAGATTAAAGGTTTTACGGGGATTTTTGGTAGATTAAGTTGGGAGAATTTATTGTTATAGTATGGTAGCAGAAATTAGAAAGAAATAAATAGCTTCATCATCATCTGACTAGCTTTTTCCCAACTATGTTGGGGTCGGCTTCCAGTCTAACTGGCAGCTGAACACCAGTATTTTACATGGAGCGACTGCCTGTCTGCCCTCCACAACCCAGTTATCATCATACGATACCCCATGGTAAGACTGGTTGTTACACTTTCGGGCAACTGACTACCTGTAACGACTGTCAAAGATCTACAAATGACAAATAAACAAACAAACAAAGTAACAATCAGCGTATTGTCTAATTTTGTTTTACGTTATTGTAATTTAAAATACTGTGTCTATACCTTTAACCTAACTTAAGTAATATTATGTGGAAACGTCGTGGATTGTACAATAGCCTACCTCTAATACGTTGTTATATTTACTGTAACATATATTGTATAATTGTTTGTTTTCCCTTAATAAATAAATTTGACAGATTGTAGTAGCTTGATATGCTACGTCTGTAACTCTGTACTTGCCAAAATACGTGATCTTTTGTAACATTTGTCCAAACCACGAAAATAATTCTGCCCACATGTTGCAAATTTCACAATAGTGGTTAAAAATCCCGAATACGCAAAAATTACTTTCTCCTACACAAAAAGAAGTTACCTCATTTAAGACAACGCAGATGTGCCAATCATGACTTAGTTGTAATCCTTTAAAATTGGATAACTATTCACCGTGAAGGATTATGGGATTATAACCAAAGATTATTAGAAAAGAGGTTTCACGTAAACAGGTTTTATGTCTCGGGTTCTGTCGGTAGGTAAAACCATAGATAAAGATGTAAACTTTATGGTATAACATACCGTAGTGTAGCTGGCCAGATTACGAATAAAACTATTTGTTCTAATTAAAAGTAGAAACTACCCACGTTGGTCTAGTATTGCATCAGGAATTTCTCAATAGCAGCCACGGAGTCTGGCTTTGTGGCCGGTTGATGGCTATGGCTCGCCGCCTGTTACATGGGACTTAAACATTACTGACGAAATGTGGGTGTACTTGTTAGGTACATCTCTGCCTAACCCTTCGGGTATAACAAGGCGTGATGTTATGTTGTAAAAGTGGAAAACTATTAACACGTAACTCACTCGCTTCCATCCAGTTGCCTGGACGGAATTCTGGGAGGGACAAATAATAAATTGAAAATTCGTACCTAATGAAAATCACTTTAATTTGACAAAATGAAAGTGATCATTACGAATTAATTGTTTTTTTTTATTTCGGTTAATTGTTGTTTTTGTTTATTTATATTTACATAAAGCAATATTAACCATTTTTTAAAGTATCGCATCAAGCATTCATCGCAAGAAGGATTGGTATCCATTAATCCTTTATTCTTACTTAGCTACCTACCTATATCACCGTTATAAAGACCATTATAATTTAAACTTTGCATCAATAGAAAGTTTTTGTTCATATTTCTTTCATTACAGCAAGTGTCCTAAAATTATGACGAAGACGAATGAGCAATACCAATTTTATGGAACCCTAAAATATCCGAAATTTTACTATCAACGCGTGGGAACGAGTAACAAGTCAATAAAAATACGCGCCGAAAGTCAATATCTCTGGTTTTGTTTAATTTTTTTTCACAAGCAAAGGACAGAACTGATAATGCCATTGTCTCTGGCCGCAAAGAACGCACGTGTCTATGACAGGTTTTACTGTGTTTTGTTTACTTGTTTTTTTTTGTGACATAGTAAAGACACCTGCGGAGTCATTCATAAGTTTTCGTGTAGTAATCATTCAGTAATTTGCGTCTGTAGCGTTGTCCGTGGGAACTGGCTGGTGTAAGGTGTCCCACTTTTGTTTGTCGAGCCAATTGTCTTTGGAAATGTAAAACTGTGCAATTTCATGCGAAATGTTTGGATAGAAAGAAATTGGAATGCAGAAATTACTTAAGTTTTTTTTTAGGTGTCTGGTTGATGATGAATTAGGATCATGAAGTAAACTTTAGAATACCAGGTCGCAGTGACTTATAGAAGATGAGATGGGACAATGGGACAGCTTATGGTTTATACCAAAAGCAGACCTGAAAAGTCCCGAAAAAGGCAAAATACAGTACAATAATATTTCTTTTCTTTCATCAATTTGTGAAATAAATCAAGAAATGTCTTAACACTCCAACACTTCTCGTAATTACAGATACGTAGACCACCATACGAGTCAAAGTTTAAAATATAAGATTCTGAAACCGTAAACCTCTCCGATGCCATTATACAACTTCATTCACAAACGCCTTCCTTTCCCACGTTATTCACAAACAGCTAAACAATTGAATTATGTATATTAGACAATAAAACCTCTTTTCTCTTCAATACAAGGTTTAATTTTACTCTTCACTTCAAAAAAGGAGTTCTTATAACAAGGACAGAAGGTTGCCTTTGCCTTTAAAATGTATTCTTGTCTATGCATTCGTTTTGACGGTTCAGAATTGGCGGGAAGCTTTTGTTTTCGGCAGAGAACTCTTTACAGTAAAAGTTTTATTAGTATATTTAATAGCATTTAGATTTCATGATAGCCTTTAGTAGGTTCTTTTTCTGTAATTAACTTAAAATTTTCCGGCCGCTGATTGTTTTTCAAATAAAATCATTGCAGATTTGACGCCGTTCGAATTTCAAAGCGATCTTTATAGAATAACACAATTAAAGAGAACATTATTTTACCAAAACGCCTTATTTAATAATCTTAAAGGAATTATTGATCGACAAAACTCGTTCCAGAAGTTTAAATTCACTGAAAAAAGAATAAAGACAGCAATCATTTTGACAGTTTAGCGCACCATTATTACGCCATAGACAATATTATATATTTTAGTAGACGCAATAGAACCGAAGTAAATCACTTCCCCTTTATTTTAAAACAAAATACAGTCGTCCAAAGGTGAGAAAACACAGCGTAAATCACCGGAAGAGGAAATAAATCAACATGGCTGCCATATTTTTTACTCAAACTGTTTCTTGGATTAAAGGATTATTATGTGACTAGTTGTGTGGGGGCTGGTAATCCGTTGCAAACATCTGGAGCAATTCTGTTAATAGCTGGCAATGTTTTAAGGGAAGTTAGAAATTAGGAAAGTGTGTATTTTTGCTACTGGCAATGTTATTTATTTATTTTGTAGCCGTGTATGCGATTGTAGTTGCAAATTGTTATTACGATGTTTTAGCTAGACGACTTTTTCAACATAAGTTGGGCGCTATAGTTATCAATTATGTTGTGTTATCCAAATTATTATTTCCGATTGTGATATATTGTGATTTCTGTTGCAGACTGAAAGTGGCGTCGCCCGGTGACTGAAAAGTTACGCGGTAATGGATTGTCATGGTATGGGCATACAGTGGTGCCGAGAAATGGGAAAATTTGACAATTCAAACGTGCCAGTAATGGTATATTTGAAATAAATGCGTTGAGTTTACTTATTTGTGAAAAAGAACACCGACTTGACATTTTAAGACATAAAAATAGATAATTAAGGTTTAGAGACGTAAAATCCTGAAATGGTTTTGTACGTCATTCTTAGGTTAATTTTAGATTTATGTATAAGTAAAGCAATTTTTTTCGTACGGGTAATTTTTTTATTTTTTTATTGGTAATTTCAAAGTGTTCTTGTGCCAAAAACAATCGGCAATCACATAAAACAAGCACTCAACAACAAAGTAGCACATTTTAAGCGACAACTACAACATTGTAACAGTTATTAGCAACAACTAACCGGTTAGTTGCCCGAACGTGCTTCCAGCCGAACTTACCCGAAGTGCGTCGGTATTTACGTTACCGTCACGTACTGCAACACTCTTGCGCATAGTTGTGCGATGATACGCTTGCTTAGGACTACGTAATTTTGTATTAGCCGGTTCGGAGAAGGAAAACTGGTGTGGGTTAATTTGTTAGCGGTTGGGAGGATTGTAAAGGGGTTTGCACACAGAGCTAATTTCACCATGAAAATGAACGCGATCTGGGAGTCTAAAATGACCGCTTCAGTAGAGTCATAATAGGATAATAATATGAATCACGTTAAAATTCTTTAAATGGTCACAGACGCAGTTAATTTTATGAATAATAGCCGCTCGGATCGATCTTTATGTTAAGTCGTGCTTGACTAGGTTGGTCTGTGGATGGGTGACCACTCATTGCATACCGAGTTTCCTCCGTGCCGGCTGTCATTTGCAGATCTTTGATAGTCGTTACAGGTAGTTAGTGGCCCAAAAAGTCTGACAACCAGTCTTACCAAGGGGTATCGTATTACCTAGTATTAACTGGGTTGTGGAGGTCAGATAGGTAGTCGCTCCATGTAAAATACTGGTATTCTGCTGCATCCGGTTAGACTGGAAGCCGACCCTAACTTAGTTAGGAAAAGGCTAGGCAGATGATCACTTTGTGACCATTTTACGAATTGAAACCTAATTCACATTATTATTATTATCCTATTATGATTCTGTTAAAGTGGCTATTTTAGGACCCCAGTACACCGTTAACGGCGTTCAAGAGCTATCAGCGTCATTATTCTATAGCAAATTGGAGCAAATCGGTTCAGATGTGCTAATTGCATTTGGTTTAATTTGTGTAATTCACCCTCTTCTCGTTACAGCTCCACGGTTTTTACAAAATACAAGTTGGGAAATCGACACACAAACGATTACCACGTATTCAGTACATCATACTAGCTAGTTTTGTTATTAGTGTATTTTTTTTAAATCTCTTTTTTAGTTTAAGTCAAAGTTGTCATGTTTTCTATTTTATGTTACATTTTATTTCTATAACTTTATGATTATATAGCTGTATTCTCTTGAAATAATGTTGTGTACACCTATAATTGGTACCTACATAAGAACCCTAACTAACTTAACCTAACCTAACTTTTATTGTTAAATGTAAAATGTATGTACTGTTGGCGTACCTATTTTAAATAAATAAATAAATCATTCTGGACCCCGAAAATAGACAATTTTCATCGTAATAAAAAAAAATCTGGTGTTTCGTACAAAAAGTGCAATAGCTACATGGTCAAAAATGCCCCTGGCTGGAGGCTTTACTCTCAAGGCATCCACAGGATAGTCCGGTTAATCAGAAGCCAGCCTCATAGTTTGACATGCAAGATGACATGTCGAAAAAAAACCGTCAAAAATGTAAGGAACAGCAGTTTTTTTTTAAATTATTTTATTTAAAAAAAAAAGCAGTAAATATTGGCATTTTATTCAATATCTTTTAAGTCTCACGAAAAATTATTTATAACTTCAGAACACCACTGAAAAAAAATTACTACCAAAAAATGACCCTGATAACCCCAACTATCGCCCTGTTTCGTTTGATCCACGATTTTTTACCCACCCTGTATGTAATAAAGCTTTTTCAACTGAAGTTTGCTATTATCCTGTCACATAATACAAAAACACCGAAAAAATTACACCAGCTTTTACAAAACTGTCAGAAAAAACCCTTATAAGTACATACATACATAAACCGCACACAACAGCTGTTTTTATAACCCCACCAAACGTCAAATAAAACCATGAATGAATGAACGAGTTGACTTTAAAAAAAAAACGACTCTCGTAAACATATCATAGACAAGAAAAAAAAGTCTATCGCTCCAAAACTCTGTTACCTCACGCACGAAACCTATCTATAAAGATTTCGGCGACGTGGAACGTGCATACGAGAATTCAAATATGGCGGCACTTTTTCTCTTTTTTTTTCATTTTATTTGTTGTGTTAGAAACTATATTTGTTTTTATTGCACCGGAATGCATTCTAGAAGTCACGAATTCGCCATTAGACTGATCCCAAGGTGCGTAGATTTTTACGGTGCAAACAAATTGGTGCGTACGTGTCTATTAAGACGTGAAAATATTCGGGGTATGCATTTTAAATTAGGAACTTGAATGAATGGCTCACGATCGGTGTAAGTAAGATTAATGGATTGCCCTAATCAGGATCGTTATTCTCTACAATCAAAATACAATCGCTGTCGAGTGAATCCGCGACTTTAAAAACAAATGAGTTCTTTTTCGGATTGTAAAGCCCGCCATAGATGATGGGTTATGTAGGCGGTGCATGCTGGAACGCGTGTAGGAGAGAACTGTACAGTTACATTGGAATGGAACTCATGCATAACTTAGCGTGTGTGGCTACCTGAACTTACTGAACTAAATTGTGTGAGATTCGAATTGGTTATGGCTGTTGATTTCTGATTTTCATTTTTATAATACACACTTTTCTAGTTATATTTACCTTTTAATGCGTGTCAGTTTATTGGTTGGGAGTTTAAGGAAATTTCCCAAGTGCACATCTCATGCAAAACCGTATGTAGCCTATTTTCCGCGCCTAGTGCCGTCAACCAGGCACTCTGTACATCAAATTAAGTAACTTTACGCAAAAATTATTGCTGGGAAACGACTTTTTTTTTTAGGGTGAAATATCACGTTTTACGGTAAAACTCAATGTAACGTACTCAAAACATTGTGCTGATGGATGGATTGAATAGTACGAAGGTCGTGAAGGTGTTTAAAGTAAAAATCTTACATTAGAAACATGTATTTAAAAAAAAACTTGTGAAAAAGTTGGAACTTTGACCCCCAATATCTCCGAAACTAAAAGGTTCCCAGGTATGGTCTAGACTCTAGAACAAAAAAATGATCGCAATGACGGGGAGAACAAGTACCTTTCGGCTTCGTTAAGGGTCTTTTTACACCCTTTATATCTCCTTGCCACCAATATATGGTGAGAACCCACGCCAGCCGGCTGTGGCTGTATTGAACTGGAAGGTTCCTTGTGCTCAACGTCTGCCTAAACCCTCCTGGCGCCCTCTTAGTTGTAGTTAGATTTAAGTTAGTTAGTCCTTCGTAGATTTAATTTATTTTCACTTGTTTTTTTTAAACGTGTATAAGCCAATATGTATTTTATTTACAAACCACCGCCAAATTTCAGTACGTAACATGGCACTCTGACACTCGTTGCGAAATCCTTTCATTCTTTTCAGTTTCGTGTTTGCTACAGAAATACATAAATATACTTTCGTTCGGAAAAAAATTCGTTCGCCACACATCACACACTCGCTTTTACATTTCGCTTCTATTATAATTATAATAAAAACATCTTTAGAAAAATAGAAAAGACTGTAATTACGAGTGTACACAATTTATTGCAATTTTTATGTAACTTGATTTCCGAATCAATTTGTAGGACATTTTTCCCAACTCTTTGAATATTTTTCATAATAAAACCGAATTATACGAGTTACATTCACAATTACACAAGAGAGGACTGTTTGTTGACTGTCTTTAGTGTCTTTAGCAAGTCCTAAGTGGCTAGTAAACGAGTTAAGGGAATCACTTTTTCGCACGTTCTCAAAAACACTGTCGTTATATTACTTTACTCTATGGTCGTAACATAAAAACAGCAATTACCTAATTGCGAGATATAATACACACTTTAAAAACTATATCACAGTTATACTTCGTTTGTGCCTTTCGGTGACTTATTTTCAAGTATACACCAAGTTTAATTGAAATCGAGTGGGCTATTATCTGCAAAACCTAAATATTTTTGAGTTGTAACAGTTTTTTTGAGGAATCGCGTTTTGTTTTTCAGCGCAGGCTCTGGCCCATCTTAAAATGTCTTGGGAGAAGCAACCCGTTTTAAGTACCAGACTCTACGGAAGCTATAGCTTAATAGTTTATGCCCAATAACTGTAACGTAACAATTAACAACACAAGGTAGTCAACATTCTGCCTACCCATTACAAAAACACAACCGTCATGCTATCCATACCATACGCAGTTACCTCATTATACGAAGTTTACAAACATTAAACCATGCAAAGAGATCGTATACCAAAAAAAGTAAAAAAATCATCATTCCCAGAAAGGAGGTTCCACTGGCGGCCATTTTGTTGTGTTTGCATACAAGATGGCTACCGCGCGTTCGATATTCAAACAAACGTTTTATTGTGGACCGGTTTCCGAGTTAATGGACAATTTTGGAGGGCCCCGTAGAGTCCGACATGTGTATTGTGAGTTGACGAGATATGATAATAAATTATTTATTATAGTTAAGTGGTGTTCCTTGTAGCTGTGTTTAAGAAAGCTTGTAATTTTGTGTCGGGTCTTTATCTTGCATTTGAGAACATGGCTGCTTTTCTTTACTAACCGGTTGAGAGAAAAAATATATTTTTGTTCTTAGGAAAGTATGTTAAAAGAATCGTATACTGAAGATGTCACATACAGATGATATATTGTGATGATGTCGATGTTATATACAGGAAATTATCTACCGTTTGCATAAATTAACATTAATTTTTCGTTTTACTGAAATATGTATGACTGTATACCGGGAAGTGTGTCAGGAAAAAGGGGAGGCCTATACGCAGTGGGTGATTCTGGGCTGTAAAGGTGATGATGTATGACTATGCCAAATATTAATGCAACAACGCAAAGATAGATGATTAAGTAATTCTTTCTCTTTTAAATAGCAGTGCCAGCAAAATTAAGCCGGTAGTAACGTTTAGTGGACACTATAAAAGGACAGATTTTCGAAGCAGTTTCAAATCGAAATATGAAAACTATGATGACAGCGACAACCTATCAAACCAAGGGGAAAAAACGTCAAAAGTTTTTTTTTTCTTTTTCTCCGTGCCTCGGAAAGCACGTTAAGCCGTTGGTCTCGGGTGTCATTTGTAGATCTTTGACAGTCGTTAGGTAGTCAGTGGCCCAAAAAGTCTGACAACCAGTCTTACCAAGGGGTATCGTTATCTAGTACTATCTGGGTTGTGGAGGTCAGCTGCACCCGGTTAGACTGGAAGCCTACCCCGACATTGTTGGGAAAAGGAAAGGGATGATGATGGTGAGTGACTTTCGGAACCAGATTTTATTTTATCTGAAGATGTCGAAAGGAAAGTTGAAGTTGTTGGAGGATTATGTTGAGTATGAATGTAGATGGCTATAAGAGTAGAGGAAGACCAAAGAAACGATGGATGGACTGTTTGAAGGATGATATGGCTAGAAAGGACGTGGCTGCTGAGATGACAAGTAATAGAGAAGTATGGAAGAAGAAGATATGCTGCGCCGACCGCAAATAAGTTGGGATAAGGGCAGGAGAATGATGTTTTTATTTTATTTGAACTTAACTTTATTTATCTAAAATCGAATCAAATCGTTTCTTGTCAAGTTTCTAATCCGTTTGCATCATACGGAACCCAAAACCCGTCAGTCATCACTGTGATCTCAGTGCTAATTGAGAGAAATGGTTTGTAAACCTTGCCGACCGTGTACCGTCGCCCTATATGTCAAATGCGCGGGCGCAGCAAAATTTGGACTTTGGTTTCTTAAGTGTAAGGTTAAAAATGCTATAATGTGGTGGTTTATTGTTGATAAATATTGTGATGGAATGTAAATTTTTGCCTTTTAAAGCAAAATTGTTGTAAAAATCGTGGTAAGCTTTCAGCTGATGTATGTCTACTGCTTTAAGTTGGCAGAACTTATTATTTTTTACATTTTAGGCCGTTAATGTATAGTTAGTGGCTTGTAAAGAGTTTTACTGCATCATGAACAAAACTGTGTGTCAGGGATGGCTACTCTACGGGATTGTTCGTAAGAGATACCGCAGCCCTGGAACACAAAGGGCAAAGAAGGAACATGGATGGGTTTTAGTCAATACAAGTCTGACACTCCTTTCCACTTCGCCCAGAGCGGTAGGGGTCACTTATCCATCAGATTATTAAAAAAAAGGGCTGGTTAATCCATGTTCGGGATATGATGCGCCAATTGCCAAAGTGTCAAACCCGTCGCCAAATTGTGGGCCAATTCCATTTAGATGCCATCGACACGCTAGAAAAGGTAGCAAAATCTAATTATACCTATGGTTCGGGAAAAAGCCACTAGGTTAAACTGTCTCTACCATGTTTTAGCCATAAATGCCTACTATGGCTGAATCATGTTGGCGCTGAGCCGAAAAGTAATTGCTTTTGGTCGGTTTAGTTGTCCAACAAAATCTAATGTGCCGACTCGATCAAGTCTCATATGGCTGTGGTTCGAAGAAAACTTTATAGAATAGCACTGCAATAGTGCTTGCTGGGGGTCTAAAAAGGCCGAAATGAGCCATTTCTCTAAAAGCGGATCATTTCAATTCATTTCATGACTTCCCAGTAGATCAATTGTATAAGAGGAATTACTAATGTGTTAATTTGTAAATCATTCATGGTTTTATTTTTCAATTCTCTATACTACGTTGGTATTTTAAGAATTTGGCATTTTTGAAGCTGGTAATCCACTCAACTCAAAGCATTTATTTCAATTAGATCATTACAGGCACTTTTGAATGTCAAAAAAACAAAAAAAGCGAAGCTGCAGTCACAGTCACAAATCAATCTGAGATGTTGGCATTTTGCGACCGGTAGGCATTTTGAAAAGTTGGCATTATGCGGTGATACGGATTCTGCTAAAGCGGCCTTTTTAGACCCCCTGTTTTGTATGCTGATCGGATACATTATAAAAAAAGCTTTAAGTCCAAATAAGGCCCTCGTGTTACCAATAGAGAGGTTGACCCAACATTATGATAAGTAGTTTTTTATTAGGTAATCTTATCATTGACCAATCAGGAGGCTTCGTTGGTAAGTGGCGCTGAAATCAAACGCTTATATAGATATGAAAGTTTATTAACAAATATGTTTTTCATAGATACGTGAAGTGGTGTGATTCAGATTGAGTATTTACCCATTAAACGATTTTTTAACAGTACTAGCATATAGCCTGCGACTTCGTCCGCAAAAATTGTGATAACTCGGCTAATATGCATGACATAAATAAAATTTATAGCCTATAGCATTCACGAATAATGTAGCTTTCTGCCAGTGAAAGAATTTTTAGAATTGGATCATTAGTTCCGGAGATTACCCCCAACATACAAACTTACAAATAAATTTTACCTTTTTATAATATGTATTAGTACAGATTAACAAAAAGAGGAGTTCGTGGCTAAATAATAACAGCCAGCAAGTTAAACCGTGCTTGCCTACGTTGGTCTGTTGATGGGTGACCATCCATTACATACCGAGTTTCCTCCGTGCCTCGGAAAGCACGTAAAGCCGTTGGTCCCGGCCGACATTTGTAGAACTTTGACAGTCGTTACAGGTAGTCAGTGGCCCAAAAAGACTGACAACCAGTCTTACCAAGGGGTTTCGTATTATCAAGTACTAACTGGGTTGTGGAGGTCACATCGGCAGTCGCTCCACGTAAAATACTGGTATTAAGCTGAATCCGGTTAGACTGGAAGCCGACCCTAAAATAGTTGGGAAAAGTCTAGGCAGATGATATGATCTCACAGGTCAACCTATGAGGCTGGCTTTTGCTTAACCGGACTATCCTGTGGGTGCCTTGAGTGTAAGGCCTCCAGCCAGGGGCAAACAACTTATAGACTAAACGACAACGCGCTAAGGGCACCCCCTGTGGGGTCCCTGGGAGCCCCGCTGGGGAGGGCAGCAAAGGGACAGGCTGTATCTGAGTGAGTGAGTGTGTTATAGGGCTGATTATGCCGAACATGTAGGTACCACACACACTGTATTATGTTCACTAGCTTGAAAACCATAACGGGACCTTTCAGTGGTCCACACTCTATCCTGAAAGTTGGTTAGGGCACATCTCTAGCCCGGAACTATGAATTTCAAGTAACCCATTTTGTAGGTACACCGAATTCAGTTTTACGCAAATTCTTCTTCTTCTTCTTCGTATCGCTGGCACGACAAATTTTATATTTTGTTAGCCCAAAACATCGGCACTTCCACCGCGTCATCGATGGCAGCGCAAAGGTCACTTCGGCTGCATGTTTCTGAGCTAAGAGGGCAGGATAGGAGGTGGAGCATAGTTTGCGACAATTTACGCAAATAATAACGACAGTCGACAACGTAATTTTATGACTAAAACCCGGCCAATTATGACCAATGTAAAACAAATAGAAATACCTACCTAGAAGGTATCTAGACCTATCTACAGGACAAAGGTGGATTGGAATCATAACAATAAGTTCTAGCTGGCACTTAAGGCTATCGAATGCTTGCAAAATAAATAACTCTAGAGAAGTGGAGCCGTTTGATAGATTGTGTGTAAGATGATACAGAATGAGTAGAAAAGGGATGACTATACTGACTGAGATCATGTCTTAGGTCAACCTTTGGAAGAACAGCATATGCGCCAATCACTGGTCATCATCTAATCATCATTGGTAGCCTTTTTCCAATCCTTAATCTACAGTTGACGATCATTAATAATCGTGACATAGATTTTTTTTTTTGAGACGGCCATCACTGACGGCAAAAAAACGATGGATGGACTGTGTAAAGGATGATATGGCAAGAAAGGAGGTGTCTGATGAGATGACGAGTAATAGAGAAGTATGGAAGAAGAAGACATGCTGTGTCGACCCCAAAGGAATTGGGATAAGGGCAAGAGAATGATAATGAGACGTCCATCACTGGTGGGAATTACCAAATAGGTGGAGCCGATATGGGTCAGACTGGAAACTATGTTTCAAAAGAGACAAAAATTGTACTAAAGTTACTGGCAGGCTACATGTGACATTTAGTTTTAGCTACCTGTATTGTAATAGTAACCTTCTTTTAAATTCATATCAGCGTTTATGAGACAAGCAAGGTTTGCATTTTCACTAGCGATACTCCAGTTGTAAATAAGTATGCAAGTTAAGTAGGCGCTTTATTTTAATATGCATGTGTATTTTTAAAGCTCACCTGACATTTTCACACAAAACTTAGTAAAAAATTTCAAAAACAAAAAGCACAGAGACAACACAAACACAACACTTTTCACAATTCAAAAATTCGAACAGAAAACGAACTTTTTTTTAAAAATAACGGAAACGCTCGCGATCTCAACTCTCTGAACACAGTACCATGTTTGAATGGAGAACACATTTCTTGTATCAAAGACAATTGCATTAACTTCCTTGTTTTAATTATTTGTTAAAACCAATGTCAAAGTTTAGGCAAGTCAGCATTTCGGTAAAGATGGCTTGCAAGGCTGCACATGTGTATTGCAATGGCCTCATTTCTTGATTGTGTTTACGTTAAGTATTAATATTTTACAATAAAATGTCATAAAATTATTATGATAATGATGGTGTAACTTTTTAAGCGGCGAAGGTCGCTCTATGATTCATGCTGGCTGGTATGAAATAAAAAGTAATAGGTGTAGGTTTTCAAACCTCTTTGCTGAGTCGCCAATTTTGCTTGGAGATCGAATCAAAGAAAATAATGTCGACCAGTTACTGATTAAACCTAACAACTTTTCTATCTCAGTACAAATGAAAGAATCAATCAAGAAGTTTTTCTATACTAGGCATTGCATACATACCAAGTTGATTTCCATTTAAAGTGATGAGTTCATAATTATTAAATCATTATAATAAAAACATAGATAGAACACGTTTAAAACCTTATCCGCTGTCGTCATTTATTCAGTAAATAAATCGAGTAATGTAAGGTGAATCTGATGTAAGTATTTCATTAAATATTTTGAGGCATTTAAAAGAGCAAAAGGGCCATCTTTCAAAATGATGCCGGAGAACTCAGAAATGTGTTGGACTGACATCATTTATAAGCTGCCGAAGCTGTCAAAATATTTTAGAATCGTGGTACAATTAAAGACGCTTTGTGTGTGTACCTAATTGTCTAATTGAGTTCACTTTCGAATGCATTTCACTGAGACACTGACGATCGAAATGAACTTTACAGAAAAGCGTCAAAGGAGCCTTTTACTTATATCCTTAGCCTTTTTCTTCATCAATAAAAATGATGACAAGAACAAAATCTTAATGAACGAAAAACGTCATTCCATACTAAAATAACATCTAAAAAATACCTCCCACCATTTAAATACAAGTAAAATTTCTTAACCGTCAAAAGAAATTAAGCTACAGCAATCAACTGCCACAAATAAAAGTAATTTACTATTATAATAAAATAATAATCGTTTACTTACGCGACGGCCATTAAAACGTGGAACAAGCCACAAATGAACAAAGGAGGTTCGCGAAGCTAACAGCCCTTACGTGCGGCTGAATAACTCAATGCCTTTGTCCGACGCCGATCGATGACGATAACCTGTCAAATTATGACTAGAGATTTTTATTGGGCGCGAATGTCATTTGCGTCGGTTAAGAGTTGTAATTTTTGTGATAATATCTGTAGGTATATGAAAGTGGAATATTTTTGAACTGAATTCAGAATGTTTTTTTTTTCATATTTTACTTAGTGCAAGCTTATTAGAGAAAAGAGATTTTAACTAAGCATTTGATATTGTTAATATACAATGCTATTGTGCTAATCAATTTGATTTGATGACGGAATCTATCAGTTTTATATAAAAATAAGTGCACTAGATCGAACATGAAAATTAAAAATTAGAATATCGCGAAATAAGTACACCTAACACTACACTAAGTTGGGATTCCACAAGGGAGCGTAGTTTGTCTTGTTCTTATTTCGTCATTATCGTCCGCCTAAGCTTTTTCCAAGAATGCTGAGGTCGGCTTCCAATTTAACCTGATGCAGCTGAATACCATTATTCTATTTTACACGATACCCCTTGGTAAGACTGACTGATAGATTCCCCAGATTATCGACTCTCAAAATTCCTATTGAATAATCGTCTGCCCAGCCTTTTACGACATATGTTGGGGCCATTTCATTCTAGCCGTATGCAACTGAATACCAGTTGTTTACAGAATCAGAATCATTTATTTGTTAAACATAGGTATACACATTAGGGATCTTACAAAGCAAAATATAGCAAGAACCTTTACTGTTCTTGCTAAGTTAGAGCGTTAGAGCGCGAGGTTAGAGCGTCTGCCTATCTGACCACCACAACCCAGTTAGTACTGAGTAATACGATACGTCTTGGTAAGACTGGTTGCGAGACTTTCGGGCCACTGACTACCTGTAACGACTGTCAATCGAAACCGAATATATCGTTAGACATTACATCCAATATAATTATTGTTTTGTGCCCTTCTTCTGTAAGTTGAATGCTCTACGCCCTAATTAATAGAAAAACACATCTGCCTCGTTGGTTAGCGGTCACAAGCGCGACTGTTAAGCATGAGGTCCTGAGTTCGATTCCCAGGTCGGGCAAAGTGTTATTAGGTTTTTCCTTCATGAATTTCTCAGTAGCAGCAACGGAGTCTGGATTTGTGCCCGGCTGATGGCAATAGCCCCTATTATATGGGACTTAAACATACCTGGCGAAATGTGGGTGTACTATAAGGTACTGCTCTGCCTAACCCTTCGGGGATTACAGGCGTGATGTTACGTTATACATAAGTCTATTTAGCTTAAAAGTTATAATTAGGTCTCCAGTCTCAGAAGTCACCACCAACACATCTAGTAGTTACAACTTACAATTACATAGTAATTGCTATTTCCATGCCAAACACAATCCGGTTGGGACAAGCCGTAAAGCTGTAAACCTATAAATGCGGAACTGAATTAGAAACACAATAACTGCTACACTACATACGCTTTTATGCTGTAAAGGGGTATACAGGCATGGCGTACAGTATACAGGGTATAAACGGACCCTTCACGAAGGCGTCAACCAAGCATTCTGTACATCAAACTAAGTAACTCCACGCAAAAAATATTGCTGGGAAACAACAGTCACGTTTTACGGTAGGATTCAATGTAACGCACTCAAAACATTGTGCTGATGGATGGATTGAATAGTACGGGGGTTGTGGTTTGAGCGGCCCGGGGCTGACGCTAAAGGAAAGATGAAATTCTTAATATACGGTCACATCGGTTCAGCCAAAAATGTACACTTTATAATGATTTCCTAAAGGGATGAATGAAAGAATGAATAAAATAAGGAATGAGTATATAAGAAGAAGTCTGAAAGTGGCGCCAGTGACTGAAAAGTTGTGTGGTAATCGGTTATCGTGGTATGGACATGTGATGCGGATGAAGAAAATGTTGAGCATGAATGTAGATGGCTATAAGAGTAGAGGAAGACCAAATAAACGATGGATGGACTGTGTGAAGGATGATATGGCTAGAAAGGAGGTGACTGCTGAGATGACGAGTAATAGAGAAGTATGGAAGAAGGAAACATGCTGCGCCGACCGCAAATAAGTTGGGATAAGGGCAAGAGAATGATGGATTGGGGCGCCGGTGACCCTAACGCCGTTACTGGAGGCCTGTCTATGGAAACATTAAGGCCGGCTGTACACGGACTGCTCGAAAAGTTAGCCAGTGATCAACATACACGGACCACTATTGCATTCGTAATCAACAGTGACTGCTTGACCGCACGATGAAATTTCACCGCGCTGCCAACTGCCCGAAGCAGTTGCAACTGCTCGAGCGGTTCCATGTTTGTGTGTACGTAGAAGACTGTAGTTTCCTATGCAGTCGCAGCTTGAAGCAGTCCATCCTGACTGCTTCAAGCTGTCCGTGTAAGGCCGGCCTAAGTGCTGCTTATGCTCACATCTTATCTGACCTTCACTACCCGGTTACTGACATTTATTTCTCCAAAATAAAGGCCACAGCATCGTACTATTGATCCGACACCATTACCATAATGTCCCCCCTTACATCCGCTTACATTGATTTTATTGAAATGTAACAACAGAGTATAATAAATAAAGATTCTCACACAAAGTGGTCGGACATCAGTACAGTATTGATTCTTAGGTGCGTGCCGCTGAATGCCTTTGCCGTATTACGACGTGATTCGATGACGATAATATTTCCCGCCCGTCCATTTTCGTTGGGGACAGCTGATGGTACTAGGTTACGTGTTTTTTATTGTTGGTTGACTAATAAATAAGTGTTTTGTTTTATTTGTTTTTAGTGATTTATCGTTTATCTGACGAAATTGCAGATTTCGGTCATATTATAAAACTTTATAATTTATAATCTAAACGGTCCAGTAACGAAGCCATCAACCAAGCATTCTGTAAATCAAACTAAGTAACACTGCGCAAAAATTATTGCTTTTTTTGGTGTGAAATATCACGGTTTACGGTAGGACTTAATGTAACGCCCTCAAAATATTGTGCTGACGGATGCATTGAATACTCGTAGTACAGGGGCTAGGGAGGTATTTAGAAATAGTATTAAAAAAAAAGAAATGTCAAAAAGTTGAAACTTTGACCTTTAAAGCGAAGGCCACACCGCCAGCTAGGATCGAGCGAGCGAGCGAGCTGGCGGGCGAAGCGAGGCGAGTGAAACTATATAAACTAAGCGAAGCTTTGGCGAGCTAAACTATGTTGATTCAAACCGAAAACTACGGACGGCCGGACGAGCGAGCGACAGATGATGAAACAACATCTCACATCACGCCTGTAATCCCCGAAGGATAAGGCAGAGGTGTACCTAATAGGACACCCACATCAGTTATGTTTAAGTCCCATGGGGGCGAGCCTATTGCCATGATGGGTGCTACTGAAAAAATTCAAATGAAAAAACCCAAAAACTCTTTGCCCGACCTGGAAATCGAAACCAGGACCTCATGCTCAGTAGTTGCGCTTACGACCACTAGACCAACGAGGTGGTCAACAAATAATCGTGCCTTTTCATCGATTGCATTGCAAGCTGCAATCGTCCATCCAAAAGATTTTAATCCATATTAATGTGTTTAAATCGAGAGCAATGCATTTGAAAGCAAGTCACGTATTGGTGTCGCTAATTCCCCGATTACTGTTCCGAATCTTTTTTAATGTGAAAAGCTACATCTCTCATTGTGTAAGTATCAAAATTCGTGACAATTTTTTTTCTTTTATTGCTGCGTGCCCAATGAGCCGTAGGTCAAAATAACCAGTTTTTGGAGCCCTGACACAGCCAGAAGGCGTCACGGCAGACTTCGTAGAAGATGGCGGGACGAGCTGGACGAAACAAACGACCAGTGGTCCACGTGAGCCTTGGATCGAAACAACTGGAAGTCATGGGGAGAGGCCTTTGCCCAGCAAGGGGATTACTTAGGCTAACAGTATCAGTATTTATTTTACAAGCTGTGTGCGTGCTCGATAGGTTTTGCCATCGGCAAAAATTACTGTTCTAAGAAGAACTTCCATACATTTTTTTTTCTATTCTGCCTTCATCATCATCGTTTCAGCCGAAAGACGTCCATGGCTGGACATAGGCCTCCCCCAAGTACCGCCACATGTACCGGTCGTGCGTCTCGCATCCAGCGGATCTTCACCAGGTCATCGGACCACCTACACTAAGGAAGAATAGTCAAAAATCCAGATGGGGAAACCAAATAACACTTTGCCCGAACAGGGAAGCGAACCCAGGGCTTCATGCTCAGCAGTCGGGTTTGCGACCACTAGACCAAACATAATCTGGATCTCTTCGATTATAATCTGAAACCCTTCAAAGTTCGAGTGAATCGGTTTCTTCTAGGCAAGCGTGCTCCACCCTAGGCCGTGTCATCGCTTCTCATCTGGCGAGTTGCGGGTAAACGCAAAGCTAATTGGTACGTAATTAAAATTAAATTTAAAATTTAAAAAACCCCCAACGAAAACATAAAAGATGAAGATAATACCCACTTTCATCCCCCATATGAAGTAAATGGCTGCATCGATTTTGATAAAACTAAGAATCATCGCCAAAAAACTAGCTTTCAAATAAAAAAAACTGCATCCAAATCGGTTCACTCGTTTAAGAGCTACGGTGCCAGAGACAGACACACACAAACACATTGCGGTCAAACTTATAACACCAATCTTTGCGTCGGGGGTTAAAAAAACGTTCAGGTGTGAAAAAGTAACAAATAGACAATTTCCTTTTCTCATTTATAGTATTAAAAGTATGAATACTTAAGGTTTATTATCTAATCAAGCGATTTACACCACTAAGGGCCTTTGCACGCCACGTTTTTTTTATGCGCTTACGACGCGCGAAAACGCAATCAGGACGCTCTGCAAACGCAAGACTAAAGTCAAGTTATCTTTGGTTAGGGTTTGGTAGGCTAAGCATTAATGACACGGGAAAAAAGAAAAAAACACTACGCGCTTTTAAAAAAGTTAAGCGCAAGCCACACAGAAAAGACGTAAGACGCGGACGGGGCGCAGGCATATATGTCTCTTCCGCGTCCCTTTCATACAAAACATATAGAAAAGACAGGGCGCGGACACGACGCTTCTATACATTTGACATTTGACATATGTCTGCGCCCCGTCCGCGTGCTTACGTCTTTTCTGTGTGGCTTGTGCTTTAGCATTCAGCCGAGTGCGTGCTGAATAGGTTTTGGTGGTAAATTGGTCAAATGAGAACTCTTTACAAAGAATATTGAAGTCCTTACTCGCTCGCACTATGTAAGAGTTTTGCCTGTAGTTAGATGAGGAAAAAGGATTGGAATTATGTTACATCTTATAGTCCTTTGGAGCCTGGTGGGCGGCCGTCGGTGAATGGTCGTGAGAAAATAATTATGAATGACGTATTATTACGGTCTAGACTATAGATGCAAAACGGGTTTTAAACCATTTGGTTTTAAACCGTCTTTTTGGTTTAAAACGATTTAAAACCACAATTAGCGGTTTAATATGGTTTAAAATGTTTTTGTTTTGTTTTTATTGTGTGCACTTCTTGTGGCATGTGCCAAATAATTGTATTTTCTTCTTCTTCTTTTTTCTTCTCTCTCCTCATACTCTACGTTAAGATTTTGGTAGCAAATTGCAAAACAAAAATACGGCCTTGCCGTTATATTTTAATAAACACGCATTTCATGATTGTTTTCAGTCTGTCTAATCCTAAAAAGTAGTAAGTATAAGTATGATATATGACTTCATATATTTTAACAAAAATGCTAAATGATTTCAATCAGCCTTTTAAAATAATTTATAATCAATGTACGGCCCATGTGGTCGTGGTTTTAAACCGTTTTAAACCAATTTAAAAGCGGTTTTAAACCACGGATTTTGGTTTAAAACGGTTTATTTACAACTATAGTCTAGACTAAGTGTGTGCATGAATATGTATTGAAAGAAAACCACTTTCTCTAATATAAGTGAGGTGAACTACAAGTGACTTATTTAGTCGGCTTTAGAGCCTTTGTACACCAGTGTTACCAAGGGGTATCGTATTACCCAGTACTAACTGTGTTGTGGAGATCAAATAGACAGTCGCTCCATGTAAAATACTGGTATTCAGCTGCATCCGGTTAGACTGGAAGCCGACCCCAATACAGGGTGTAACCGGACCCTTCACGAAGCCTTCCACTAAGCATTATGTACATCAAACTAAGTCACCCTACGCAAAAATTATTGCTGGGAAACAACTTTTTTTTTGGGGTGAAAAATCACGTTTTACGGTAAAAGTCAATGTAACGCACTCAAAACTTGGTGCTGATGGATGCTTTGAATTGTAAACGGGTCATGGAGGTAATTAAAGTTAAAACCTTAAAAAGTAGTTTTTTTTTTTAAACTTGTGCAAAAACTGGAACTTTGACCTCCAATATCTCCGTAACTAGAAGGTTCCCAGGTATGGTCCAGAACAAAAAAAATGATCGCAATGACGGGGAGAACAAGTGCCTTTCGGCTTCGTTAAGGGTCTTTTCACACCCTTTATAGTTGGGAAAAGGCTAGGCAGACGATGACATTAGTAACAACTGTGCCTAACTTCGTGGACTACAAGCATGACGTCATGTTCTGATCATAATTATTTTCTCATGCCCATTCACCGATGCCCGCCCACTAGGCCATTCAAAAACTATACAAGTAAAATAACTCATTACAATTCCCCAAATATTCGTCCTTCGTGGGAATGGGGAAGCCTCGAAGGACCTACTGCTGTTTTCATTGTCCTTGTCACGTACTAAAAGGACCAATTTTTGTCACCAATAAATAAAAGACTCTGTGATGTGTGGCGTAGGGTTAAAATTTGTAGAGTGGTAGGATGTGTAGTTTGGAAGAATGAGGTTTGAATTTGGAATAGGTGTGATTTAAAATGGCGACTTTATTTGGAGGCAAAGGTGGGTAGGTGATTGTAAAATATTCAGTGAAGTAATTGATTTTTACTACAGGGTGTAAACGGACCCTTCAAGTAGTCGTCAACCAAGCATTATATACATCAAACTAAGTAATCCTACAAAAAATATTGCTGGGAAACAACTTTTTTTTTGAGGTGAAAAATCACGTTTTACGGTAAAACTCAATGCAGTACACTCAAAACATTGTGGTAATGGATGCTTTAAATTGTAAACTGGCCATGGAGGTAATTAGAGTAAAGTTATAACCTTAAACACTAATATTTTAAAAAAAAAACTTGTGAAAAATTTGGACCTTTGACCTCCAACATCTCCGTAACAAGAAGGTTCCCAGGTATGGTCCAGTACAAAAAAATGATCGCAATAACGGGGAGAACAAGTGCCTTTCGGCTTCGTTAAGGGTATTTTTACACCCTTTATACCTTCCTAGAGGAGTATTTAATCCAACAGCAGAATTAACAGAAAGGCAATTTAGTAAGAAAAGATACTTTTCCAGGATTCCTGAGTCCCAGGTACCATTAGAAGCTGTCCCTGAAAAAGACTACAGGTACTATTATACTATTGTTTCTTTTTTGGGCGTCTTAACATTTTGGAGTTCCATGTAGTTTGAGTATCCATGGAGTTTCTCGACCATTCTTCTCCATGAGAACCACCGTTTGGAATAGGCAACTACTGTCGAATCACAGTTATTATGCCTGTGGCTGGACTAAGCTGGAAGCAAGCTAAGCTGGAAAAAGTCTGACAACCAGTCTTACCAAGGGGTATCGTATTACCCAGAACTAATTGGGTGGTGGAGCCAGATAGGCAGCTCCACGTAAAATACTGGTATTCAGCTGCATCCGGTTAGACTAAAAACCGACCCCAATATATTTGGGAAAAGGCTAGGCAGATGAAGATCCCTGTGGCTGGACTGTAGGTAGTTTATTTTATTGACTATGCAAAAGTGCCTGTCACGTGTCTATTTGAATTTTGGTTGTTCCAGTTTTTACAAGGATAAGGTTTTATTCTTTGTAAAGTTCCCAGCAGCTCATAGTTGTCCACTATTAGACTACTGGACAAAAGACATTCGTTCTCTTATTGTATACCATTGCTGTCACTTCTACGTCAATCTTCGGCTAGTCTCATCTGCTAGTCACCCTTCGAAGATCATTAGCCCCTGTTTTTTTTTTGTAGGTTGGGAAATCATCAAATGAGGTCTTGCTCTGGGCGGAGTGGAAGGGAGCGTCAGACTCGTACTGACTAAAACCCATCCATGTTCCTTCTTTGCCCTTTGTGTTCCAGGGCCGCAGTATCTCTTTCGTCATCATTGGCCCTTTTAAATTACATTATTCCTCCCTAAAACATTTTCCACCAAAAAGAACGCATACTTTATTCCACGGCGGCCGTCCACAGAGTTACCTTCGCCTCGTCGCGGCGTTTATAATATAAATAGATAGAGCTATCAGCACCGCGCGTCTCCGGGGCGCGGGGCGGGTGGGCGGTCTCAGTACGCTCCGCCCGCTTTAGTGTAAATTATTACGTCTCTACCTACGCCGATACGACACTGTATTACGAGTAGGGTCACCATTTCAAAATTTGAAAAAAGAGTGTTTTAAAAAAGTGAGCGGGTCTGTGGCTAAATTCCACCAGCCAGGTTCTATTTTCAAAGCCGAAGAAATGATGCCGGGGGGTAACCATTCATTTCATTACATATCGAGATCCCTCCGTGCCTCGGAAAGCACGTTAAGCCGTTGGTCCCGGCTGTCATTTGTAGATCTTTGACAGTCGTTATAGGTAATCAGTTGCCCGAAAGTCTGACAACCAGTCTTTCTTATCAAGGGGTATCCTATTATCCAGTACTAACTGGGGTGTGGAGGTCAGATAGGCTGTCGTTCCATGTAAAATACTGGTAAGTATTCAACTGCATCCGGTTAGACTGGATTCCGACCCTAACATAGTTAGGAACAAGTGAGGCAGATGAATCTTCTGTCAATACTTTTAATTCTTAAAAAGTCCCTTCTGTCAAAAAGTCGGTACAAATAAAGAGTTCGAGACAAAGAACCAAATACATGTCCGGACAAATCCTTACGGATGGTGGCCCTACCCACGAGTCCGTCGAGTTTATAGCAAAGTCTATAATGTCGGCAATAGCAAGGCGTTGTTGAAGTATTATTAGTGGGCTTTTGTCTCGTCGGCCATCAATTATAAAATTAATTACTTTACGTTGCAAAATTAATGTCAAAGGTCGTCATGAATTATTCTTGCGGTGTAAAGAGGTGTGTTATGTCAAAGGAGCTTTGTGCCGTAGAATGGCTTACCCTAAGGATTGATTCAGATCGTATTTTCAATTGCAACGCCTCGGTTCGCTCAAGTAATTGGTTCTGTGATCCGGCTTTTAAACTCTTGTTATTAACTTTTCGTTGAGGAGCTCGTGGCTAAATAATAACAGCCGCTCGGGTCGATCTTTAGGTTAAGCTGTGCTTGCCTACGTTGGTCTGTGGATGGGTGACCACCCATTACATACCGAGTTTCTTCCGTGCCTCGGAAAGCACGCTAAGCCGTTGGCCCCGGGTGTCATTTGAAGATCTTTGACAGTCGTTAGGTAGTCAGTGGCCCAAAAGCCTAACAACCAGTCTTACCAAGGGGTATCGTATTACCCAGTACTAACTGGGTTGTGGAGGTCTGATAGGCAGTCGCTCCATGTAAAATACTGGTATTCAGCTGCATCCGGTTAGACTGGAAGCCGACCCCAATATAGTTGGAAAAAGGCTAGGCAGATGATGATTGACTTTTCGTTGTTGAAATGATTTTGTGTATATAGGGTGACTGGTAATTAGTGACCGATACTTAAACACGTGATTGTACTCATGATAACAAACAACTTTCCCAAAGGTTTTTTTTTTAACTCATTCACTTTTATCACAATAACACAACAGCCGTATGAAATTCGCGCGCGCGCGCCTGTGACCTATCGGCTGTTAGCCGCGTGACGTCGTTCTGTCTCATTACTATCGTACCGTGCAACAGTGGGTAGGCAGAGCACCCGCGCGGCTCGCAAGCCCGCTCCATAAGTTTTATTGTGATAAAAGTGAATGAGTAGTAAAAAAAAATGTTTATTTGAGAAAGTTGTTTGTTATCATGAGTACAATCACGTGTATAAGTGTCGGTCACTAATTACCAGTCACCCTATATACTCCAATCATATTCATTCATTTACTCAGAAAAAAATCCTCACTCGCACAACCGTCCAAAATCACGGCAAAAATAAAACGAACAAACAGATTACTCAAAAAAGTACGTCTTCTATTATTTTTAGCAATATTATCATAACATGTTTATCTTTCCGTCGCACGCGCACACTTGAGCATGGATTAAGCAAATCTAAGTGTTGTTTAATCTGTTCTTCAACGGATTTGTGGACAGTCCTCCCTCTGTTTTTATTAGCAGTTCCATATTTCAAATGGGATTTATTTTTAAATCTATGGTTATAGGGGACGGCGATTCGTAAATCGAACACATTGGCAAAGATAAATCAAAATCAAAGAGTTCTTTCAAGGTCAGTTACAGGCACTTTTGAATTGTTAAATACAAAGAACCGGCCAAGTGTGAGTCGGACTCGCGCACCATTTTAGTGGGGCAGCCCCCCTTTAATTTTTTTGTATTATTTGTTGTTATAGCGGCAACAGAAATACCCAGTTACTTTGAAACACAATAAAACATGATCGATGACTTTAGAGTGTCTAGAAAAATTTATATTCTATCAGTAGTAATCGGATATTCGAATGCATATTTACCTAAAGTTTGATTGTTGGCTAGCATGGAGTGCACGTTCGAGTATCAAAATAATCATTTTGATAAGCCCAGTCATATTTTCTATTTTATTATATTTGAAAATTGAGCAGCAAAATTTGAATTCAGTAATTTAGCAACAAAATTTTAAAGTTAAAGTAATTTTTACGGTGTTTCCACAAATTGCTTGCCTAGTTTTAACCAGAACAGAAATATTTATTACTAGCACTTTGCCCGCGACTTCGTCCGCGTGGGTTACGTACTTTCCTCTAAAAAATTCGACAAACAAATTTCCCCCTTTTCACCCCCTTAAAGGTTAAATTTCCAAAAACCCCTTCTTAGTGCTCCCCTACATTATAATAGGAAGCCGTGTATAAAATTTCACATTCCTAGCCCCAGATATGTCAGTCAGTCAGTTCTCCTTTTATATATATAGATTCTTAGGAATACTACATATTATAAAACCCATATATTTTATTATGAAATCCCGCGAAATCAGGAAAAAAAAAATTAAGTATAAGAAGCCGCTTCTACAGTTGTTGTACAATTTGTCGGGAAAAAAATTACTTTAGGTAAATATGCATCCGAATATCCGATCCCTATCTATCAGTTACGATGAATATGTCTAAATTGTCTGGTCTCCAACCTCCAGTGGTCCACATGGAAGTCCCTGAACCGTCTGCGGATACAATAGGGTAGATGTAACTCCAAACTCGTGGCGCTAGCTAGCGGCGTGGTGTTGATGTGAAGCTGTGATGCAAACTGTGCTCCACCACCTCCTCCATCCTGCCCACTGAGCCCCAAAACATGTAGATGTGGGCGACCTCTGCGCTGCCATCGACGAGAGCGTGGAAGTGACAAAGTTTTGTTTTAATAAAAACTAGCGACCCCCCCGGCTTCGCTCAGGTGCATACATATAAACCATCCTCTTGAATCACTCTATCTATTGCTGAAATAAAACTACTACTGCATTAAAATCCGTTGCGTAGTTTAAAGAACAGCGGGAGCGACTCTGTTTTAATACTATGTAAACACGGAGAAGAATTGTCTAAGCCAGATTTATGCTTCAAAAAAGTTTTTGTCAGTCCTGCACGCGTAGCGTGACCACCGTAGAAACTGTCATTTTGTCGATTCTTCCGTCAAAGAAACCCGTTTAAGCTGTAGTTGAAATACGAAACACAAACACAATAGACAATCAGGTGTCACTTTCAAAGTGCCTACTTGTCTAGATCGTTCAAAACCTCGTGTGTAAAAAATAAAATAGTAGCATGTGACCTCGTTTAAAAATAAGCAACCCCGCATTATAAGTACTAGCAAGTAATTACTCAAGTAATGTAAACCGGTGACCTGAATATAATAGCTGAGTTGACGAATATCATTCGTGTTGTAGGAACTGAATGAATTTCGGATTTTTGAAGTCTTTCTAAACGTGTATGTAGAACAGTGGTTTTTGAATAGTTTTTTTATCAGCCTATTCTGTCCCACTGCTGGGCAAAGACCTCCCCCATTTCTTTCCAGCTATCCCGGTGTTTTGCCTCCTCGAAACGAGTCCAAATCGTCACGCCAGCGTTTCTTGGGCCTGCCGCGGTGACGATGACCGTCTTCTTCCGTTTGAATAGATAATTTTGGTAATTATTTCATGCAGTACGGTAATCCACCAGCGAATTTATAAGCAGACCAACAATTTTACTAATTCATGAAACAATAAGGCTGCTTTAGAAGCCATGTTACCTTGTTTTGTTAGTACATCAGCGACGAAAAGAAAAAGACTATCATAGTCTTCTTCTTCTCCATGTCGCTGGCACGACAGCATTTTATATTCGTCGATGGCAGCGCAGAGGTGAGACTGCATGTTTTGGGGCACAGAGAGCTGGATAGGAGGTGGAACACAGTTTATGATACTGCTCACCATAGTGGCGGTTTCATACAAACTTAAAAGCTTGGGTTGCCCTTATTACCTACTACTCTTCATGGTGTTAGGGCTGGACAGTCTGCTTGCCTTATGGGCTTGCTGTTTGGTTGGCCTCGACTGGCCTCGTCACTCCACGATAGTGGCAAATGTGATGTTATTAGTGTTTGTACCAAAAGACCAGTTAGATTTAGTAATACTAACTGAAAACGAATGACTCCAACGTATAAAGAGCATTAATAAAACTAATAGGGATTCTTGTAACAATTCAAGACCCAACGTTTTAAATAAAAAACTGAATTCACCCATGGACAGACCACAAAAATCCTTGATTCGAAACCTCACTGCAACATGACAGTAAGTAGGCATACACGATACACCAAATACGGCAAAACTAAATAAATGGGTTTGTCGTGCCAATGTCAGTAGGTTATGGGCACAAATTGTATTACGTAATTTTAAATAAAATATCAGCTGATTCACATAGACTAAAATAGTAGTATAGTAGTAAACTAGAAATCTAGACACATGTGTTTTTACTATCTTCAGTTTTATGCTTTTCATTTGGCAGTTACCACTCTTTATTAAAGAAATTATCTTCGTCATCTGCCTCTACTTTTCCCAACTCTATGGACCCCCATAGAGTTGGGAAAAGTTTCAGCAGCTTCCAATTTTTAATTTGAATTTGTGAGCGCAACTAATGGTTGCGCTTCGAGGAATAATTTAGTTACGCTTAGTTGCGGTTAAAAATAGTTGCGCTTTGAGGAATACCCCGAACTATCGCCTTCTTTGGTAATTATATTGGTAGTTAATTAACAAATGATAACAGGCAATAACCTAGCATTTAAAGAAGGTAATCTACAATTACCTACTTACCAAAACGCCTTGTTAAAAGAACTATCACATCAACAAATATGTGTTTTAATTTCAAGTTAACGCAACTCTGGCCCCCAAGATACAGGCGCAGCCTAGTTTGGGGACCTCTGTTTACTAATTACTACGTTAAAATTTAACTTGTTACGATTATATCCTAGCTCTAAGTTATATTAAGAAATTGTTTGTAACAATAAATTGAGTCAGAAGTTTTATTTAATAAAATAAAAAGACCATTCCATGTTTTATTGCAGAACCTGCAGGAAATTCAAAATGGTGTGTACAGTGTGTTCAAGTTCAATGGCTGGCAATGTCTTGTTGTCCGTTGAAAGTAGGAGAATGGATCACTCGAATTGGAATCTTCGTACATAATTATAAAGGGTGTAAAAAGACCCTTAACGAAGCCGAAAGGCACTTGTTCTCCTCGTCATTGTGATCATTTTTTTGTTCTGGACCATACCTGGGAACCTTCTAGTTACGGAGATATTGGGGGTCAAAGTTCCAATTTTTTCACAAGTTTTTTTTTAAATACTACTTTTTAAGGTTCTAACTTTACTCCAATTACCTCCATGGTCCGTTTACTATTCAAAGCATCCATCAGCAATAAGTTTTGAGCGCATTATATTGAGTTTTACCGTAAAATGTGATTTTTGACCCCAAAAAAAAATTTCGTTTCCCAGCAAAAATTTTTGCGTAAAGTTACTTAGTTTGATGTACAGAATGCTTGGTTGACGGCTTGGTGAAGGGTCTGTTTACACCCCGTATAGAGTTCAAAGTAAAAGTTCTTAGTCAAGGGCCAAAATGAGGTAATACATAAGACAAGAAAGGATCTCATATCTAACTTGAAAAGCAAAACAAATTGTGCAATCCCCAAAGGACCAAAAGGCGGCCCAGCTGTCCGTTCGCGTTCGGTGTAAAAAGGCCGAAAGGCACTTGTTCTCCCCGTCATTGCGATAATTTTTTGTTATATACCATACCTGGGAACCTTCTAGTTACGGAGATATTGGGAGTCAAAGTTCCAACTTTTTCACAAGTTTTTTTTAAATACATATTTTTATTGTAAGATTTTTACTTTAAACACCTCCACGACCCGTTTACTATTCAATGCATCCATAAAGCGCAATGTTTTGAATGCATTACATTGAGTTTTACCGTAAAAGGTTATTTTTCACCCAAAAAAAAAAAGTCGTTTCCCAGCAATAATTTTTGTGTAGGGTTACTTAGTTTGTTGTACAGAATGGTTGGTTGACGGCTTCGTGAAGGGTCTGTTTACACCCTGTATGTTTCCCACGATTTACATCAAGACATCAGGATGTCCTGTACGATAAACTGAACGCTGAAACACGAAAATAAAAGGACACCGGTCACTATCCCCAGTATCAAAAAACACCGCTATTTACAAATCAATCGTTTCCTTCGACATTCAAACAACGATGTACTTTCTCTGTCAAACGTTTTAAAACGACAAACATTTTTTTTTAAACAGAACCCCTCCGTCCTCCTCTTTTGATTGGTCAGGGGTGGCGGCGCGCGCACGCGATTGGTCGACTCGAGGGTGGTGGCGATGGCAGGCAGCCAATCAGAACGCTTCCCGCGAACGTGCCCTATCTCACTTCGGCGCCCTTCAGGATTTAAGGGCCGTAAGGTTGTGTTTGCGCTGCATTTTACGCTGTTTGTCAATTTAATTGATGTTCGTTTTTTAAAATGAGGGCTGGAAGTGGTTTATAGGCTTTTGTGCGGGTCGGGTATCGTGTGGCGGTAATTGTAATGTGCCAGTACTACTTACGTTACTATGGTAACGTATGGAAAAGGTCATTGCTTTGAAGGCTGTAGTGATTGAAGTCTAAATAAAGACTGGCTGTTAAAAAAAAACAAAGAAATTGACAACCAACAGAGCCACAGACGTTTTCTTTTAAAAAAAAAAACATCATCACCGCCAAAACACAGATGACATCTTGTGATGATAAATTTTAAAAGAAGCGTAGACAGTTACCGACCGTAGGCGTTAAGAAATCTTCTGCACCAAAGAAATTCCCTTTTGAAAGCGTAATCTGAGCTTTAATCTATACATATAATAAGACAGTAAAAAAACTGTGTCTGTACATTGAATACATTTAAAAAAAAAAATTGAGGTGGTTTAGAAACAGTAATAGAGCACGAATCCAAAAAAAAATTCTGTCTGTTTGTCTGTTTATCTGTTTGTCTGTTTGTTTGTACACGCTAATCTTCGGAACAACTAGACGGATTTAAAAGATTTTTTTTTTTGTTGTATAGGTATTTAGTCTGGGCAACATATAGGCTATAATTTATCTTGGAAACTTGAACACCTGATGCAGAACCGCAATAGAATAGCTAAACTATAAGAGATACAAAAATGGTACCATAGCAAAAATTGTTCCACGTGATGAGCATTTTCCGCTGAGAGAATAAATTTGAAGATCTGGAACACCTGTTGTGGAACTCCAAGAGTCCAGCTACACTATAACATATATAGGAATGACGTCTTAGCAAAAATTGTTCAATCTGATGAGCACTCTCTGTTGATTTATAAAAATCGAAGATCTGGAACACCTGTTGTGGAACTCCAAGAGCCCAGCTACACCATAACACATATAGGAATGACGTCTTAGCAAACATTGTTCAATCTGATGAGCACTCTCTGTTGACTTATAAAATCGAAGATCTGGAACACCTGTTGTGGAACTCCAAGAGCCCAGCTACACCATAACACATATAGGAATGACGTCTTAGCAAACATTGTTCAATCTGATGAGCACTCTCTGTTGATTTATAAAAATCGAAGTTCTAGAACACCTATTGTGGAACTCCAAGAGCCCAGCTACACCATAACACATATAGGAATGACGTCTTAGCAAACATTGTTCAATCTGATGAGCACTCTCTGTTGATTTATAAAAATCGAAGTTCTAGAACACCTATTGTGGAACTCCAAGAGCCCAGCTACACCATAACACATATAGGAATGAAGTCTTAGCAAAAATTGTTCAATCTGATGAGCACTCTCTGTTGACTTATAAAAATCGAAGATCTGGAACACCTGTTGTGGAAATCAAAGCTATCACTAATTTCACTGTATAATTATAAAATAACATAAGCTGGGAGTACCTCCACGCGGTGAAGGCGGTAACAGTTTAGGACTGATATTCGATGACGACGGTATATCATTGAAAATTTGACTCTACTGGACAAAACTCCTATTTATTTTTTTATTTTATCGAATAAATATGCCTTCGGGCTTATGTTATTTGAGTGTTTTAGACTTTTTCCACTTATCTTCGTGACACGGTAGCCTACCCGGTAACGCAGGGGAGCAGTCACTTAGATTTTAATTGATCAGGTATCTTCACAATAAAACTATAACCATGCCTAGAAAGAGGTCAAATCTTTCCCAATGTTCCAAAGGAGCTAAAAGATTGAGGATCATAAGATCCCAAGAATCTACCGAAGAACGTCAGGAGAGACTTGATGCCGTTCGAGCACATCAGGCTGCAACTCGCTTCGTGGAAACCTCTTCCTCTCTTCTCTTCTCTTCCTCTTGGATAACGAAGCACGCCTGCGTTCTCAGCGTATTTACGCATCTACATCCAGGTCTCTAGAGAACTGTGAAGAATATGATGCGCGACTGACCGCTGATCGTGAACGTCATGCATTGTCTCGCGAATCGGAGACGTTCACGGATAGAGAATTACGCTTGAGTTCCAAGCGTATCTACGCATCGACTTCTGACTTACAAAAATGAAAGATATGGAACGTCTCGAATCGTCTCGCGCATCCCGTTGTTTTCCCGTCCCCCTCTTAGAATTCGACATCAGACGTTTCAGCTCTTCGATTTTGACGACCCCGTTGTCGCTGGCATAAGCAACAGGATCCGCGTACGAAGTCGCGGGCAGAAGCTAGTTTTAAATATAAGTATGTACTTCCATTACCTACTGATTTCATAATACGTTTTGGATAAAAGAAACAAAAAGTAGACTCACTAGACAAACCTACTTGGAGTCAAGTTGTCAGACCATTACTTTAATAGTATACTTTAATAGAAGCTTTCGCGCAGATATAGAAGGTAGAAATCTTTCAGGATCAGTTTGCTTTAACTATAGGATTAGATTGGATGCTAATGGCAGAGGACAGCGTAATCTGACGCCATTTGGGAGAAACCTACTTATACGTCGTGAGGAAACCAGTATGTCCTAGAACTAAGCATTAGATAACTCGGAGACATTGTGATATCCATCAATCCACGCTGCCCGCATGATGGATTACGGGCTGGTCCCTCACTATATGACAGGCTTGTTCAGCAGTGGGAACTGAAAGGCATTAGGCTGAGTATGCTGACGACATTAGAATGAGAGAAGCATCCGTATCAAAAGACCATTTACTTAACACATCAAAATTTTAAAAGCACTTTAACTCACAATACGACATTCTGGTCCTGACCCGCTAATAATTCGACCCGTCACATATTATTAACGGTCGCGTTCAAACAAAGAACAAAAGCTATTCGAATATCGAACGCTCACAAACGAACAAAGCTTTGTTTTTTTCTTTCAGTTCGTCATTCGAAACTGTTTTGACGTTCCAGTGTTCCATTTTTGAAAAATTATTATTATCGCTCTCTGGTTCTTATGAGCGATCAATAAGTATGGTGGCCAGTATTCTTGTTTATGGTTCTGAAGTATTAAACAGAAACAGCTGCTTATCGTTGCTGGTGAGTTATGATGACTGGCATGCTTGCTTGACAGTAGTAGCCACACACAATATCAATTACCATGACTTATGGTACTTAGAACGCACTTACGTACAGTTTACAGCAAAACCAAGCCGTTAGAAAGACGAGAGAGAGTTCTTTGACAAATTCTGTGTTAGCAATGAATGGAAGAATGGACGAATTGACCAATAGACAATTTCATACTTTCACTGGCTACAGACAACGCCTGAAGTACCTACTGATGATAGAAAAATCCACGAAGTGTTACGCATAGGTAGGGTTGCCAGGACGCCAAACCTAATAGCCGGACAGACCAGCCAGTTTGGCCGGACATTTGGGTAGAAAGGCCGGACACCCTACATTATTGAGGATTTCGTCTCAGTATTAATAGGTACAACAAAGAATTGTATGTAAATCAAGCTTTTTTGATTATTATCATAAATCTTGTTAAATTCTAGTGAAATAATAAATAAAATCGAATGCCAAATCAGTCTCAGTCACGGCTCGTTTGCGAAATTTAAAAAGCCTAACAAAAGCCGTACAAGCCGGACACAGTTTATTTTGGCTTTATCCGGACGCCTGGCAACGCTACGCATAGGTGCATAGTTATAGGACACCCACATTTTGCCAGCATATTTAAGTCCCATGTAATAGGGAGAGAGCCTATTGATTTCCATCAACAATCTTTAAAAGAAACTTGCATAGATGAGTTACTCCTTAAAATAATACAATTTGGAATAAATCTATACAAATAAATAAAATTGAAGTGTCTGTTTGTAATTTCAAAATAATAGCTTTTTACTGAATGCATATGAACGTATATACGGCACTTATAACAATAACACTTTTTTTTTTCAAATTTTGTCTATCTGTCTGGCTGTTTGTTTCGGCTAATCACCGAAACGGCTGGACCGATTTTGACAGGACTTTCACTGGCAGATAGCTGATATTCTAAGGAGTAAGTAAGGCTCTTTTATTTTAGAAAAATAATTAGGGGGCAATTACGGAATACCATGCCAGCGAAGCAACAGCAGAATTATGATGAACAAATCAATCTAAATCTGAACTTATCATCATTATTCTCCTGCCCTTATTCCAATTTATTTGGGGTCGGCGCAGCATGTCTTCTTCTTCCATACTTTTCTATTACGCGTCATCATCGGACACTTCCTTTCTTGCCATATCATCCTCCACACAGTCCATACGTTGGTCTTCCTCTACTACTCATCCAAATTCATACTCAAAAGTTTCATCACGACATTCTCCTCATTCCTCCGCATCAATGCCCATCTCGAATCTGAACTTAATGAATTAATTTTAAAAGCTTGAAGCCTTCCTATTTCTTTGCCGTCGGAAAGCTGCTGCGGCAAAAAAGCTCCCAAAGTATAACTACATACAATTGTACGTGTTAACTCATTATGTTTTTAGTTTGCGATAACAATAAGGTTAATGACGAGAACCTCGTGAAATCTGAGAAAGAAAAACAAATAAAATATCTCGACTTGACACACGAGGTTGTCGATATGTGGAATGTGAACTCGGCTATCATTTTGCCGATTGTCGTGACGGCGAAAGGCCTTATGGCCAAGAGCCTCGACGACCATCTTTCGAGGCTCTCCTTAAGCGGGTGGATCAAGGGACTGATTCAGAAGGCAGTACTCCTCGATACGGCTCGCATTGTGAGGAGGTTCCTGTCTCTAACCACCGCCCTAACCACCGGTAGCTGGGACCCTGCTCCCGAAACCGGCGGACCACAATTTTTTAAAATTTTTATATGGTTTTTTTTAAGAAATATTTGAAAATGTGTATATAGAATGAATTAAAGAGGTTAATAAGTTAAAAAATAAACAAAATATCATCCTAAAAACCATTTCAAGATATAAAATACTGGTATTTAGTTGCATCTAGTTGGGCTAAAAGCCTGGGGTCAGCTTGGACAGTCAGTCAGTCAGACACTGTTGAAAAAAGGTTAGACAGATGATGAGTTGATGATAACATAGCACTTCTATTTTAATTTGGTATCGTTCGTCGCATAGTGTTCGCTTCAATTTTCAAATTGGATTCAGATAGAGCCATTACTACCAGATACTGATTAGACGGTTTCTAGACAACACTAGAGCTTTTCTTTTATTAACCCCCGACGCAAAAAGAGGGGTGTTATAAGTTTGACCGCAATGTGTGTGTGTGTCTGTCTCTGGCACCGTAGCTCTTAAACGAGTGAATCGACTTAGATGCAGTTTTTTTTATTTGAAGGCTAGTTTTTTGACGATGGTTCTTAAATACGTTTTATCAAAATCGGTGCAGTAATTTACTAGATATGGGGGATGAAAGTGAGTATTTATCTTTCATCTTTTTGTTGGGGGTTTTTTAAATTTTATTTTTAGCTAGAAGTGTTCGGAGGCCTGTGACAAAATATTTCCCAAATTCAACATCCTTTATTTCTAACTCAAAAAAAAAGCGATTGGAGACGCATTTACTTCGAACTCTGGTCAACCCGTCGGAAACAAGCGGAGTATCTAAAGTATCCTTCTCGTTCTATCGTTTGCCAATATGAGAACTGTCTTAACACGCTATGTTTTCCTTCAGATTCACAAGTATTACATGAACTTTATAATTTTTAAAGAAAATACATTGTGGTGATCATGAAAAATATGCAGAAAGAGGGCTGCATGACTCATTGCGACAGTGTGAGATTCATAGGGCTATCTTCAAATAAAACACATCTTCCTCCTTTTGCTTCTAATTGCCGCGAAATTATTGAATAATTTCAGTGCATTCCAGAACAAAACATGGTGTTCCTCAGGGTAATATCTTAGGTACGTAACTGTTTCGGTATTAAGTTTTATCTTAAGAGTGATAATGACTTAAATGTTAATATGTAGGTTTATATATTGGTAGAAAATATCTAATAATTTCATTTGAGCTTATGATTCTCTTTGAAAAAGTGTTTCAAATACGAAGAGTATTTTTTATCATTTTGTCTAGTTGCTAATCTAGCTATAAGTATACTAGAATACAAACAGCAACTACCGTGATAACATGGCTCGTCAGCAAGGTTGCTTTTGCTATCAACGATTGGACCGCCCAGGCTGCGTCGGACGACCGTCGCAATATACGAGTAGTATCACTGTTGTAAATTTATTTGTTACTAGCGGCCCGTCCCGGCTTTGCGCGGGTGGACATTTATTTTTTAAACATTTTGGGATAAAATATAGCCTATGTTATTCAAGGATAATGTACCTTTCTAATGGTGAAACTTTTTTTGAAATCGGCACAGTAGTTTTTGAGTTTATTCATTACAAACATACACACACAAAAATACAAATCTTTCCTCTTTGTAATATTAGTAAGATTTGTTTAAAGTTTATGTACAATAACGGTACATAGGCGGACTTAATGCCACAAGGCATTCTCTACCAGTCAACCTTTGGGTTAAATAAGAAAACATAGCGATAGGGTACAAAATAAATATTTAAAAAAAAAAAAATGTAATTCTTGGCACGTAAGTACTTATTTACAGCTAGTTTCTTATATATGATATATCTTATACACCGCCATACTTTATTTATTGTAGTAGAAATGCATAATTATGAAGTTATTGTAAATTAATTAGATAGTTACATGTTTGAAGGTAATGCCATAGTAGAACCTAGCACGATTTTTATTTTTTGCCGAACAAAAGAAAATCGGAAGTTTTATAATCTCACTTTTTTTTTATTTATCTATTATAGAGGTCTAAGAATTTGTATTTTATTTGCTTGTTCGGTTTATTGTTAAGTTGCCAGTCAAGTTCCAACTTACCAAAAAAGTTTAAATATTTTTTAGTGCTGTTTACACAAAAGTATATTGCAGTAACTGCAGACAGGTCTTTGTTAAGACTATTAAACTAGATTTTCTAAAATATGCCTATAGACTAAGAGCTAAGTGTTTTTTTCCATTTTCTGAAAAAAATGTTTTTATGAAGTTGGGGCGCGAAAAGTTTGTTTGGTTCCATAGTTAGACTACGTAATAAGATTTTCAAAACAAGGTTTACCTTAATGGAATCCAATAAGAGCAGCAAAGCACCAATAATCATTACTAACCATTATTATATCACACAACACATTAATACCAAAACTAAAATACACAAAAACACCGCCATTGTTATTTTTCAAATATCGAACAACCGAAACGTCCACACGTCACTACCATATCCGGGAACTGCACTTTTTTACTTACAAAAACATTTTTAACTTAAAAGTTGAATTTCAAAATGTCATTTTTGATTAATAATTATGATTTTAATCATTATAAATTAGTTTGGTAAAGTTAAATACGTTATCACGACGCGATCGTCGCACGTTGACTGACAGGCAATGTCGTGTCCCGCTCCCTCACATCCAGAGGGATAGGGGGCGAGAGGGCGGCGGGAGGGGGGGTAATCCCGGCTGAGGTGAGCGATAACAGCATGAAGTATTTTGACACGAATTTTTGTAAAAGGTATTATAGTAGGCTGTATGTGAAAGATGAGAGATGCCTGTGCCACCCTTCGAGCTTTTTTTATTCGGAAAAATTGCAGGCATATTTTGACATTGTATTTTTGAATGCTGTCTCGTCTCTTTTTAATGGTTCATAGAGATTATGAAAGGAGGTCATCATACGCAATATTCGGCCGTAATGGATTTTAGCAGATATTCCAAAAAGATTCTAGTTTATCAATTCTTACTGGTTGATTAGGTAATCATATCAGATTGAACCTCAGTTTTGTGAAGGGAATCATAAAATGTCACCGTCACCGCACGCAACCTACAGGTAAAAAGCTGCAATGCAGGTAACCTAAACCGAATAAAATAAGCAAAAAAGAACATAGTCTAGCCTAAACGCCTACTTACTTAGCCCAAAAAGTCATTCTATTAAAAGATTTAATCGATAAAAGCTCATTTTGCGTAAAAACAACATTATATTTTCCATAAAAAGCTGAGTTTGTCATAACTCAGACGAAATCATTACGCCACCAGCGACCACAGACTAAACAAAACGAGCGTACGCGGGAAACAGGTTTTCTTTTTTTTTTCAACTCGTTTGCATTTGACGTTTGCCACTTCCCGCCTCCGAGCACAGTGAGCGCTGATTGGTCGGCGTCTACCCAACCAGCGTGTAGTAAGTCTGTTCTATTATATGAATGTCCGGTGATTTTTTAATTTGAATTGGCTTAATTTTTTTTTTTGGCTGAATGCTGTCTTTTGTTGTGTCTCTTATTTATGGGCTGTGCAATGATTAATTTTGACGTTTTACAAATGGTTATTCGGGAGATTTTTTTGCTGCGCTTTTACAATAGGTACAGGCATATGCCGTCGACGAATTTTTATACCCCTATCATAAATCAACCCCGTATATAAATGACCCCCTTTCAGTATCACTCCTTGTAAAATATTGTTATTGCTGCATCCGGTTAGTCTGGAAGCCGACCTCAGCATAGTTGGCAAAAGGCGGGGCAAATGATGGTGATAATAAACCCCATAAACCATTCCATACCTCATCATCATCTGCCTAGCCTTTTCCCAACTATATTGCGGTCAGCGTCCAGTCTTAACCGGATGCAGCTGAATACCAGTATTTTACATGGGGCGACTGCCTATCTGACCTCCACAACCCAGTTAGTACTGGGTAATACGATACCCCTTGGTAAGACTGGTTGTCAGACTTTTTGGGCCACTGACTACCTAACGACAGTCAAAGATCTACAAATGACATCCGGGAGCAACGGCTTAACATGCTTTCCGAGGCACGGAGGAAACTCGGTATGTAATGGGTGGTCACCCATCCACAGACCAACCTAGGCAAGCGTGGCTTAACCTAAAGATCGACCCGAGCGGCTGTTATTATTTAGCCACGAGCTCCTCAAACCATTCCAAACCTATTTTAATTAAAATATTACCTGTTAATTCTAAGTCCATTTGATGTGAATTGGAAAGCCGTGATGACACCTGCATTCTGCAAGTCCTGCGCTGCCACGATGCGTTGTCAATCATCTCATGCGCTTCATACAACTCAGAAAAAGTGAAGATCAGAAACTTCTGATGTGGAAATCAAAGCTATCACTAATTTCACTGTATAATTATAAAATAACATAAGCTGGGAGTACCTCCACGCGGTGAAGGCGGTTACAGTTTAGGACTGATTTTCGATGACGATGGTATATCATTGAAAATTTGACTCTACTGGCCAAAACTCCCATTTATTTTTTTATTTTATCGAATAAATATGCCTTCGGGCTTATGTTATTTGAGTGTTTAATTCCCTTTTCTATTTATCTTCGTGACACGATAGCCTACCCTTTAACGCAGGGGAGCAGTCACTTAGATTTTAATTATTGATCAAGTATCTTCACAATAAAACTATAACCATGCCTAGAAGAGGTCAAATCTTTCCCAATGTTCCAAAGGAGCTAAAAGATTGAGGATCATAAGATCCCAAGAATCTACCGAAGAACGTCAGGAGAGACTTGATACTGTTCGAGAAGATCAGGCTGCAACTCGCTCCGTGGAAACCTCTTCGGATCGCGAAGCACGCCTGCGTACTCAGCGTATTTACGCATCTACATCCAGGTCTCTAGAGACCAGTGAAGAATATATGATGCACGACTGACCGCTGATCGTGAACGTCATGCATTGTCTCACGAGTCGGAGACGTTCACGGATAGAAAATTACGCTTGAGTTCCAAGCGTATCTACGCATCGACTTCTAGGTCTCTAGAGACAAGTGGGGAACGTGATGCGCGACTGACCGCTGATCGTGAACGTCATGCATTGTCTCGCGAGTCGGAGACGTTCACGGAAAGAGAATTGCGCTTGAGTTCTCAGCGTATATACACATCGACTTCGAGGTCTCTAGAGACAAGTGCGGAACGTGATGCGCGACTGAGGTGACCACCCATTATATACCGAGTTTCCTCCGAGCCTCGGAAAGCACGTTAAGCCGTTGGTCCCGGCTGTCATTTGTAGATCCTTGGCAGTCGTTAGGTATAGTCAGTGGCCCAAAAAGTCTGATAACCAGTCTTACCAAGGGGTATCGTATTACCCAGTACTAACTGGGTTGTGGAGGTCAGATAGGCAGTCGCTCCATGAAAAATACTGGTATTCAGCTGCATCCGGTTAGACTGGAAGCCGACCGCAATATAGTTGGGAAAGGGCTAGGCAGATGACGATTTCGTAGCAAGCAAAATGTTGAATATGAATGTAGATGGCTATAACAGTCTAGAAAGACCAAAGAAACGATGGATGGACTGTTTGAAGGATGATATGGCTAGAAAGGAAGTGACTGCTGAGACGACGAGTAATAGAGAAGTAAGGAAGAAGAAGACATGCTGCGCCGACCCCAAATAAGTTGGAATAAAGGCAAGAGAATGATGAGTACCTTCATAGCTAGGACTTCTTACTAGCTACATGATAGCCAAGATAGCTACCTATACAGGGTATCGCCGCATAAACGAATACCACGTATTCATTACGTCATGCCGAACCCTCGACATAGAAATTTTTGAAACGGTAATAAAAAAAATAAAAAAACGCCACCTGCTACGATCCTTAAGGTACTCCTTTGATTCTCTAAGCAGTCTAAGCTATACAGGGTGTAAATGGGCCCTTCACGAAGTCGTCAACCAAGCATTCTGTATATCAAACTAAGTAACTCTACGCAAAAATATAATACGACTTTTCTTTTTGTGGTTAAATAATCCCATTTTACGGACCCAATGCACTCAAAACATTGTCCATTAAATAGTGCAGTGGTCGTGGAGGTATTTAAACTAAAGTTATAACATTGAACAGGGTTTTTTTAATTTTGAAAATGTTGGAATTTTGCCCTCCAATATCTCCATAACTAGAAGTTTCCCAGGTATGGTCTAGAACAAAAAAATGATCGTATTGACGGGGAGAACAACTGCCTTTCGGCTTCGTTAAGGATCTTTTTACAGCCATTATAAGTCTAGATTTTTGATAAATCGTACAGACCCCTAGCAAATTATGACCTCATTATTTTACTGAAACTTCTATCATTACAGTCCAAACCTTAATGAAACTTAGACGTAATAACAACTCGTGTTGATAATTACGCGCGCGTCGTTAGCTGCCGCCATTTTGTCACAAATTGGACTAATTTGACAGCTCGCTCCGCTCCCCCTCTGGCAGGGGTTGCCCCCCCAGCCCCCCAAGTTGTTGGAGACGGAGAGATAAAAGTGAGTTTGTTTAAAGTTTAAACGGCTAAGTAAAGTTTGGTTTCATGATTTAAAGCAATGCAAGTAAAGAGGTTGGGTGTAAGGAAACCCAATTCTTGGTTAAGATTGTCTTTGTACTTATAATAAGACTGCCTCGTTGGTCTCGTGGTCGCAAGCGCGACTGCTGAGCAAGAGATCCTGGGTTTGATTTCTCGGCAGCGGCCAGGGAGTCCGGATTTGTGCCCCGTTGACGGCAATAGACTCGCCCCCTATTACATGGGACTTTAACATAGCTGGTGAAATGTGGGTGTGCTATTAGGTACACCTCTGGATAACCCTTTGGGGATTACAGGCATGATGTTATGTTATATGTTACTTTTTGTGTAAAATGAAGAATGCGATAAAAATACAGATTCCGTTTCACAACTTAATCAGATCTAAATAAGGTAGTACAAGCTTCCGGGTCTGCGGGACTGTACGAAAGAGATACCGCGGCCCTGGAACACAAAGGGAGAAGAAGGAACATGGATGGGTTTTAGTCAGTAAAAGTCTGACACTCCCTCTCATTCCACCCAGAGCGGGGAAGGTTATTTGATGATTTCCCATCCAAAAAAAAAAAGGTAGTACAAGCTTAATCCTTTAGCCAGTTTTTGTGTTTCAAACCTTATTCCGCCTGGGATACAGCTAATTTATTAAAAACATAATTTACCAATACTAAACTTGAAAATTATCAGATAAAGTTCGATCGAGATCCATAAATGGCTCGATAATTCTTTCGCTATGTGGCGTAGCGTAAGTAGCCCAACGCTACGCGACGTAGCGACAGTCCGCGCAAGGCGTAGCGCTACGAACAAATCTTAGGCGTAGTCAGAGTCTACGAATGGCTATTTGACAACATCGAAAAAAACAAAAATATTTAGTCCGTCAGCTAGATCACAAAAAAATGTTGGACACATATTTTTTCTTTCATCACATAATCGAAAAATTACGACGATACAGCGCATCAAAGTTCAAGAGAAGGGGCTTGTGACGTCACTAGACAGTAAAAAGTAACAGAAATTGTGACGCGAGATTTTAACGCGCTGTATCGTGGTCATTTTTAGTCTAAATGACAAAAGAAAAAATACGTGTCCAATATTTTGATAATCTAACTGACGGAGTAACTAGTTTTTTCAGTCAAAGACCCTATTGATCGTAATAACTACGCGCCTCGGACTGTCGGACTCTTGGACTACTAGGGGTACTACTAACATGCTCCTACAATTCGTAGCAAGTAGCTACGACGAAGACAATGACTAGACTACAACCATTATGGAACATAAGGCTATGAGACATGACAATTTAAACCCTGGAGCTCGTGGTTAAATAATAACAGCCGCTTGGTTCGATCTTCAAGATTAAGCCGCGCTTGCCTAGGTTGGCCCGTGGATGGGACCCATTAAATACCGATTTTCCTCCGTGCCTCGTAAAACACGTTAAGCGGTTGGTCCCGGCTGTCTTGTGGATCTTTGACAGTCGTTACAGGTAGTCAGTGGCCCGAAAGTCTGACAACCAGTCTTACCAAGGGGCATCGAACTAACTGGGTTGTGGAGGTCAGATAGGCAGTCGCTCCATGTAAAATACGTTAGGAAAGGCAAAGCAAAGCTATCCTACCTTTTGACAGTCAAAAGCTAGATTCTTACTTTTGCTTTCTTTCAAGCAGTTCAAGCAATTACTAAACTCAAACTCAAAGCATTTATTTCAATTAGACCATTACAGGCACTTTTGAAAGTCACAAAAAAAACAAAGAGCAAAGCTACAGTCACAGACACAAGGCATAATAACTTGTGAAAGTACTGTAGTTGCCCATTCCAAAGCGTAGATCTCCATGGAGAAGAATGGGCAAGAAACTCCACGGACACTCTTTTCAATCAAAATGTTGTTACAAAATCTTGGTTGCATCATTCATGTGGATACATGAACTACTGAATAAAAATCGTATCTTAAGTAATTACTGTTAATCAAGTAATCACTTTGACTTGTTTATAGATTGATATCGTTAAACATGCCAGTTTCCTCACGACATTTTCCTTCAGGCGCTACATCGAAAATAAATCGTAGCTCGACTGATCTACTAAGCGAGCGAAAGTGATGCAATTACTTTTGAAACGCAAAAGAAGAGATGGCTATAATGTGAGTGCGCTCGGAATAAAACGACGTATGTGCCAAAACGAATTTAATCCTTATTTAACAAAATAAATGAATTTTTAAAAGTAAAAAATAAATATAACTTTGAATCGTGTATTCCTTTTACACGATACTAGACCAAAGAGTCAAAAAACATAAACCAAAATGTTAAATCCCTGTTCCACATACTTAACAAGTTACACGAAATAGAAAAACTAAATTTTTTTCAATATATCACCTTCAGCTTTTCGAGAACGATATTTTGTAGGTAAATGGAACCGCAAAATAGTCATAATCTGTCAAAAGACCCTCAAAAAATCAATGGTAAACAACTTTTCTAAACCATTGACTGTGCAGTACTAATGATCACTAAAAGTAGATATAAAACAATGCACATAAAGGCCGGGGCACACGGTCCTTGTTAGTGACACGTGGCGCCCCCTGTGATGTCACCCGTGTGAACGCTGCGTCATCAGTCGTGGAGTGACGGAGATTTTTTTTTGTGAAGTTAGTAGCATTGATTGAGAACGCTAGGATGTTTTGTGAAAGTGAAAAATACGAATAAAATAAAATAAATCTTTAGTTATTCGTAGTTTTGTTAGTAAGGAATGAGTATATTAGAGGAAGTTTGAAAGTTGCGCCAGTTACAGAAAAGTGGAAAGGGAATTGACTGTCTCATTATGGACATGTGATGAGGAGGGACGAATCGCATGTGACTAAAAGAGTGATGAAAAAAAATGTTGAAGGACGGAGAGGGAGAGGAAGACCAAGGAAACGATGGATGGATTGTGTGAGGAATGATATGAAGGAAAAAGATTTAGATGATTGCGTGACGGTTGACAGGGGAGACTGGAAGAAAAAAACGTGTTGCGCCTACCCCAAGTAACATGGGACAAGAGCAGGAAGATGATGATGATAGTTTTTTTAGTATTTTAGTGTTAGTAACAATGGTACTTAAATCATTAGGTTAGTATTGTTTTTTTAGACCTTTGACTGTCCCTACCCAGTATCTCTAAAGGGCAGTCCGGTCTGGCAGGAATCATCTTCAAAATGCTGTTGTCATTGCCATGCAGGCGCTGTATTCAGGAGGCCGCTCTCTTTCGCATGATAGCGCGGAAGCCATTTTGCCGCATGACCGGCCGCTATCTTGTACAAAATTGGTCGGACATTCTCGCGACCAAACTTTCTTACTGCGAGCGTAGGAGCGACGGAAGAATCGACAAATCCCGTTTCTACGGTGGTCATGCTACGCGTGCTGGTTTCGACCAAAAGTCGCTACTGCAGCTGAAAGTTGTGGTCGTGGCCGTATATTGCGTGAGGTCCCCTACTCTTAACAAATGTATGTCACAGTGCTCACAGTCCTGCTGTCACAGTTTACGTATGATTTTGCATCACATTGCTGTCAAAGATAAACTGGGACTGCAATAAAAAAGGACTTGCTGCGTTTGTTGTTTCACAGACATTGGTCAGGCACCGCCGATGTTGGCGATAAGTCTGCAAGGTTAAAATGGGACTGGGCGGGTTACATTTCCAGGATGGGTCAGGACAGATGGGCCAGAATCGTCGCACAGTGGGTGCCTGAAGACGGTCGTCGTCACCGAGGCAGGCCCAAGAAACGCTGGCGTGACGATTTGGACTCGTTCCTGACTGATTGGCCAGAGGAGGCAAAACACCGGGATAGCTGGAAAGAAATGGGCGAGGCCTTTGCCCAGCAGTGGGTCAGAACAGGCTAATTAAAAAAAAAAAAAAGGTCACTGGCTAGACTGGCGAACGATTGGTCTTGGGTCCGATTTCTAGATGGTAGCCTGGACGGTGGACCCTACATTTGTCTCCGATTACCATTTATGAAAGCTGTATAATTATGTAGGTACCGGTATACCGTACACCTGTCGCTAGCATTCGTCATTCGCATTGTCGATAGTAAGAGGCATTATGATTGTTATGTATTCTTCACCGCAGAACAGTGAAGTCCCGAAAACTTAGTATAAAAAATATTTTCTCGTAAAAATTAGGCGAAGATGTGTTTTTTTTTTTTTTTTCTTTGCCACTATTGTCCCACTGCTGGGCAAAGGCCTCACCCATAGCCACCCTGTTACGAATAGCCAACATAAATTTAAAAAAATAACATTTTCATTATTTTTCCGTCATGAATCGTTTGTGCATCGTTTGTGAACGTTTGTGTCACTAATGATTTTTTTTGTGACTAATTAGTTAATTAGTAATTAATTTTTTAATTTTCAGCTTACGATTAGCCAACATTTTTTTTAATTAATCGGAAAATAGACTTCCGGGTACTTAATCGATCGGAAATCGTTTGTGAATTCCGAATATGCCAACAAAAATGTTTGTGAATAATTATTTATCGAGAAAATAGGAAAAATAAAAGTTTTTTTTTCATCATATCGCGTTGCCTTTTCTCGTCACTCCTTGTAATTGTAATTGTCTGCTTTAATACCACCTAGTGTAATACATAATAGCTAACTTTAGAGGAAAATGACAGCACAACAGCTGTATATTATTTTTATTTATAACCTAAAAAAAGAGTGAGATCGAAAGAGAAATGTCATTTCGCATAGAAAATGGTAATTGGATTATTATAAAAAAAAAATGGAATGACACTCATTCTCAATATTCTAGTGAGATAAACGCACAGAGAACTTATAATTTATTTTCGGAAATTTTTGTTGGATTTTTATATCATAAAGCTAAAGCATTTAATCTTTTTAATCCTCCAGAATGCTGGGATGTAAGTTAACAATATTTTAATTATTTTTTTTATTAAAGATGAAAAAGAATTTATCTAAATTATTTTAGAAAGAACGTGGATATGGATTGACAATAGTAACTAGTTGCGAAGGCTTAGCAGTTCCATCATATTTTTATATTCAATTTGTCTGGTGTTTTGCATCTTTGACTGGAATATTATTATTTCTTTATGCAACTCATCTCAGGGAATCTATTTATGGAGGTTTTATAGCCAGTTTAAGTTATTTTTTTAATTTCACCGAACGTACAAGAGTACAGTGGACATCTCCTTTACGTGAGAGTTTTGCTTATCCAATATTGTTGTGACAAATGTTCTCTGTGACTACAGTTTTTGACAAGAAAGAGAAGAAGCAATTTCAATGAAAAGATATTTTTGATAATTTTCCTTTTTGGGTGAGAATTTTTTAATTAAAATATTGTTAACTTTCATCCCAGCATTCTGGAGGATTAAAAAGATTAAATGCTTTAGCTTTATGATATAAAAATCCAGCAAAAATTTCCGAAAATAAATTATAAGTTCTCTGTGCGTTTATCTCACTAGAATATTGAGAATGAGTGTCATTCCATTTTTTTTTGATGCCATCAGTCCAGCTTGGAGACTCAACAATTAGTTTATAATAATCCAATTACCATTTTCTATGCGAAATGACATTTCTCTTTCGATCTCACTCTTTTTTTAGGTTATAAATAAAAATAATATACATACAGCTGTTGTGCTGTCATTTTCCTCTAAGGTTAGCTATTATGTATTACACTAGGTGGTATTAAAGCAGACAATTACAATTACAAGGAGTGACGAGAAAAGACAACGCGATATGATGAAAAAAAAACTTTTATTTTTCCTATTTTCTCGATAAATAATTATTCACAAACATTTTTGTTGGCATATTCGGAATTCACAAACGATTTCCGATCGATTAAGTACCCGGAAGTCTATTTTCCGATTAATTAAAAAAAAATTTGGCTAATCGTAAGCTGAAAATTAAAAAATTAATTACTAATTAACTAATTAGTCACAAAAAAAATCATTAGTGACACAAACGTTCACAAACGATGCACAAACGATTCATGACGGAAAAATAATGAAAATGTTATTTTTTTAAATTTATGTTGGCTATTCGTAACAGGGTCCCATAGCCTTCCATTCTTCTCTCCGTGCGGTTTTTTCTGACCAATCTCTGAAATACGCGTCTAGGTCGTCACGCCAGCGTTTTTTAGGCTTCCCTCGGCGACGATGCCCGTCTTCAGGCACCCACTGCGTGACGATGTGTTAACCATTTTTAAAGTCTTTAAGTTTATCTAATAGGAGGCGATCGTGTTGTCATCAACCGGTCACAAGCCAGGCCGAGGCTAATACTGAGAAATTCCTAATGGAAAAACCATTACAACACGCACAGGTAAACTTTGCCCGACCTAGGAATCCAACCTAGGACCTTATGCTCAGTAGTTATAGCACTGTGACCACATAAAGAACAGCAAGGATGTGTGAGATTATAAAATGCAAAAGAAAATGTTAAAGTCACATACCACCATATTAAACAAATATTTAAATATCCCTGACCGCCTCTGGCGATCTTCACAGGCGGTTACCAACTCAACGGTGGGTCGCAGGCGCCATCTATTGTTAACAATATGGAACCCGCTCGCTATTATAAAACACCCCGGGGTGACATACGGTCGGGATAATTGAAGCGTGTGATATGTGAATTAGAGAAACAAGCTTGTGAATTTGATATTTTAATGAGGATGGGGAGAGGGTAGGGTCATCATCATCTGCCTAGCCTTTTCCCAACCACGACTTCTTGTCTAACCGGATGCAGTTGAATACCAGTACTTTACATGGCCTGTCTGACCTCAACAACCCAGTTAGTACTGGGTTAATACCTTGGTCCCCTCGGTAAGTCAGCTAGTCAGATTTTCGGGTGTCAAAGATCCATGGGCGTACCCAGCATTTTTTAAGGGGTGGGGCAGAAATAAATAAACTAAATAGTAGGAAATTAAAAATTCTTGGTATTTACTGACTGATACGTTTTATTGACTTTATTTCAATAATAAGCGAGGTTCTGGTTAAATCTAGCTAAAATTTCTTTTTCAAATGTACTACTCTGCCAAGAAAGTACCGGGAAAGTTATTTTATCGCCTTCAAAGTATGCTCCTTCAGAAACGATACACTTACGCCAACGAATAATCCAATCATCAAAACATTTTTAAACGCTTTTTCCGGAATTGAGTTCAGTTCTCGCCGCGAATTCTCCTTTATGTCTTCTACCGAATGAAAACGGGTGCCACGAAGTGGTATTTTGAGTTTAGGAAAAAGAAAGAAGTCGGCTGGAACTACATCTGGTGAATAAGGTGGTTGCACAAAAATTTCACGAATATTTAATTTTGTCATTGTATTAATTATTTTGCCTAAAAAATCTTAGCTTCGGTTCAGGGTGGGGCAAGTGCCCCACCTGCCCCACCCTGGATACGCCCATGCAAAGATCTACAAATGACAGCCGGAATCAAAGGCTTAACGTGCTTTTCAAGGCACGGAGGAAACTCAGTACATATATAATTATCATTATCTCTAGAGACTGCATATTGACCATGTTTACTGTTAGGTTTGAGTTCCCGATATTTCGGCGCTGTTACAAGCACCATGATCACGGATTAACTGAAGTTATTCCGGCTGGGTGTGATAATGTTAGTGACCATGACAGTTTAAAAACATATAATTGATGGTCACCCATCCACAGAACGATCTAGGCAAGCGCGGCTTAACCTTCAAGAGCGTTCCGTGCGGATGTTATTAGTTAGCCACAAAGTTCCTAATTAAATAACAAACTTTATTCATAATTTGGTCATTTCGAGTTCAAATACTATGTGTTGGTATTTGTTGGAACTAATAACATCATCTTCCAAAACCCGACTTCACCCACTACTGGGTTAGTCCTCTCTTTGCTTGTGGATTTTGTTTCTTTGCGTTCCTGAGTCAACCTCTTCGTTTTTTTGCTGCCGACAAACAAGTACTAAACATACTAATTAGGTAACACAATTGCCTAATTAATATGGATGCTCTAGACGCTTCTACTTAGCCTTATGGGGAGTACTAGCGTTATGTTACAAACGAGCTCGTTATTTTCGCGATGCAACTGCCATCTTGTATCGAATAGATGTTTTAAGTATAGCGCCATCTGTAGGCAAATAGAGTAACTACAATTTATATCCGTTTAATTATATTGCCGCTAGATGGCGTAGTCTTCAAAACTTGACTAGAGGTACTCGAGGAAAAATAAAAGCCGTCAAATCTTATAAAATATACAATTTATTCTTAGAAAATAATCTTACAATGTAACTCATATAATTAACGGATAGTTTAGAAAGCTAGTTTCTTCATCAGCAAGTACATGTGCTGATCAACTTCAAAACCGTGTAAGTTGTTTGCGTCGCCTTGTAAACGCATAAGTAGGCCTCCGAAGGAAACGTAGGCTGCTAACCGCGATGCAGGCTCCATTGCTGCTTCGTCACCTTCTATCCTGAGAATATACAGTAATAAATTTAATTAGTTTTTATTCCTTTTTTCTGCTCCATACCACAGACACAACAGAATTTCAAAATGTTGTTGGCACAAAACTTTGCTACTTCCATGGTGCTATAGCACAAAAAAAACATTAAGTGGATGTTTTTGGACAACTGAACATTGTATTATAACTAATTTTTTTATATTTTTTCAATTCAGCTATTTCTTGTTAGCTTATGTAACAGTTTTGAATAGTTAGTAATAATTCAATACTGCAATTTATCTTTTTACTATGGTATTGTATAGTTCTTGCATACTAGTTAAAACAAAATGAAGATAATATGGCAAAAAGTAGTACATGAAGGGATAACACTGCTATGATTTTGCATACACTTTACTAAACTTAGGTGTTTCTTGACAATTTGGTTCATTAAAATCGTTTTCTTATAATAATAAGGCTAAGCCTGGTAAGTCATTGATAAAATAACTTATTTCCTAACATTATCTAAACAAGAGTGAACTCCTGGATTTCTTCCCAGACTGGACATAATATTTGCAACGTCTTCCGCGGACCCCTAAATAGAACCAAATTCTCAAAGCACTGCTGTATTCAAATTACATTTTCATTAAAACTTTGTTGACAAAACTAACCTGTAAACTTTGCCAGACATGACATACTCAAAACTGTCGGCGCGGTTTCCCTCCGTTTCTAGAGGGTTCCATTCCCCACCATCAGGATAACCATTCTCTCTGAGAGTTGTAGCAAGCACTAATCTGAACTTATCACCCAGTTCCATTGGATAAATCCAGGAATTTATGTCCAAAATAAGGTCCATTTTAAACGATTCTGATTCGCAATGTAAACGGCTACAACGATCGAATTTCTTGCCTTCGGGGTCTATATCTTTTACATTGAATATGTCTTCAAATAACACGCCTGCCATTTTTCTATTCAATTAGATTAAAACATTAAAAACTGGGAAATTAAAATAATAACACGCTTTGTATCTGAGCTTGACTTGACTTGCAAAAATGACAGATGTTTTCTACATGTTGGTAGAGCGAAATCGTCAGTTAGGTAGTTGTTTTTTTTTGGAATTTTGCATTTTTTTCGGATAGTCGCATGGACAAATAAGAAACAAAAGCTTTTCATTGTATGTATATATATATTTTGTTTTCATGTTTAGCTGAAATAGTAAGCACAAAAGCAATTATAAAATTTAAGATGGAATGGTTGAACCTTTCGTGGGTGTTCATGTAATTAAGACCATTAAGTGTGTGCCATGCTTGCTATTTATCTAAATTTATTATAGATAAGGCCAATTTAATAATTACTAGAACTAAGTGACTAACTTTACTTGAATTCATTACTTAGTTCAGCTCTCAAGAAAATAAAAGTCGATGTATCCAAATAAAATAAGAATTATCTGTTGGCAGCTCCACCTGAAATTTTTCCGAACTCAAGCGCCCTCTGCTGAATTCAATACCAAAATATTAACTAAAACCTCGCGAGCTTCCTTGATTGTAGGAAGCTGAAGCTAACCTAAAATTTAATATTGCACGTGCAACTCTTTGTTTGTGCGTTTTACATTAAAATTTACAAACAATAGTATCGGTTGGCACGCGGTGCTGACCTAAATATCGTTTTGAACGAGTACAGTGCGTAATCACGAAAGAAACAAGTCACTAATCGAAAATGACGGAGGTTCTTCAACCCGGCGCAGAAGTGTTTTCGGAAAAGAAAAAGAAGAAAATTAAGGAACAAGTGTCCCTAGGCACCTATCAGAAGCTAGGAGACTTTAAAATCGAACCTACAGAAGCTGTAACCAAGTTGGATACAGCATATTGGCCGTTGTTATTGAAGAATTTCGATCGACTCAATGTGCGCACTAACCACTACACGCCGCTACCATTCGGTCATTCGCCACTAAAGCGTCCGATTGCTGAATACGTGAAAGCTGGCTTCATTAATGTTGACAAACCAAGCAACCCCAGTTCGCACGAGGTGGTTTCGTGGATAAAACGCATCTTAAAAGTAGAGAAAACGGGACATTCGGGCACGTTGGATCCAAAAGTGACAGGTTGTTTAATCGTGTGTATTGACCGCGCGACGAGACTCGTCAAATCCCAGCAGAATGCCGGTAAGGAGTACGTCGCAGTCTTCAGCTTACATTCGGCCGTTGAAAATGTGCAGAAGGTTACCCAAGGCCTTGAGAAGTTGCGCGGGGCGCTGTTCCAACGTCCGCCTCTCATTTCTGCTGTCAAACGTCAGCTTCGTGTCCGATCAGTGTATGACAGCAAACTCCTCGATTTCGACAAGGAACGCAACATTGGCGTGTTCTGGGTCAGCTGTGAGGCTGGTTCCTACATCCGTACCATGTGCGTACATTTAGGATTAATGCTTGGTGTCGGTGGACAGATGATTGAGCTCAGGAGAGTCCGCTCTGGCATCCAAGGAGAACAGGAAGGCATGGTCACCATGCACGACATCTTAGACGCGCAATGGGCATTCGAAAACCATAAGGATGAGACCTACCTCCGACGAGTAATCAAACCTCTGGAAGGTTTACTAATAGCGCACAAGAGAATATTCATCAAAGATAGTGCAGTCAACGCTGTATGCTACGGAGCTAAAGTCCTACTACCTGGTATCTTAAGGTACGAAGATGGTATTGAAATAGATCAGGAAATAGTCATAGTCACAACAAAAGGAGAAGCGGTTGCGCTAGCAATTGCCCTAATGACAACATCAACCATGGCGTCCTGTGATCACGGAGTAGCAGCCAAGCTGAAGAGAGTAATTATGGAAAGGGACACATACCCAAGAAAGTGGGGCTTAGGACCGAAAGCATCGCACAAGAAACAGATGATTACACAAGGAAAATTGGACAAGTTCGGCAAACCAAATGAGAATACGCCATCAGATTGGTTGAACAATTACGTAGATTATAAGAAGAACGAGAACGGAGATGCAGCTGATGATGAAGTTGGTAGGAAGAGGACAGCTAGCACAGCTAATGCAGATGATCCCAATAACTCTGTAGAAGCTAAGTCAGAGAAGAAGAAAAAGAAGAAGAAGCGAGACAGTGAAGCGCCCGAGGCTGTGTAAGTACACTTTTATATATATATATTATAGCTAGCCCATATTGTCCCACTGCTGGGCAAAGGCCTCCCTCCATTTCTTCCAAAGATCACGATTCTGTGCTACTTCTTTCCAATTCTCAAGGAAGACATCGAGTTTGTTCCGCCATCTCCTTCGTGGTCTGCCCTGTGTCACTTTTTTATATTTACAGAAAAAACTAAAGCAAGAAGCACAAGTTGTGCTAATCATTGTGCTTGCCTACACACGTGTAAGTTACCGATTATCTGTGTTTACGAATTACTGGAAAATCTCTATTTTACGTTTGAGTAATTTCTTTTGTGAAAGTTGAGTTTACTACGTTGTGGAGGTCAGACAGGTAGTTACTGCTATTAAAATCCTGGTATTTAGCTGCTTCTGGTTAGACTGGCAGCCAGCCCCAACACATGTGGGATATCTGCCTAGATGATTCTTTTAACTTGGTATGAAACCTCTTTTATAAATCCAGGTTCAAACTGGGGGCATCACTCTAGCATATGGCCCATAATGTCTATGATTGGCAGAGTACACACATCTGGGTTTTAATGACAATACGACATCTGTCAGCCACACTGTTGAATATTTATTTTAAAGTAGGTTAGAGTTGTGACACCAACTATTTGCATATCCCAGTACAGTTGACACAAAACATTATTGTGTCATTTATTCTTATCATTGTCTATTAGTATCTTCATGTGTGACAGACTTGAAGTAGAACGGACAGTTTTAATAACTTAAGGTGAAAGCGCTGATAGCCCACAGAATTCAAATTTCATAAAAAAGTCATTCAATGAGATTAAATGAACTTGAAATAGTTGTATTGATGATTTTAATTATTATAACAGTAAAGCCATATTTGTTACGGTCGCAAATCATATTTTAATCAAATATACAACCTGAAACTGACCTGCAAATTGCAAAAAACCTAAGAAATATTTAATTTTGCGGGCAACCCTGGTATTTCCTCCTTAAAGAGCTGTGTTAGTTTTTCTTCTTCCAATTACTGAAGATTAGCCATCAACTAGGAATATATCTCCTTGTCTTTTTCGATGTAGAACGGGTATGTTAGCTGAAACTACATAAAAAACATCTGAAGATCCATCAGTGCTGTGCACAATACTATAAGAGCTGAAGGCCTCTAACCATACTTTAAAATTAAATGCAAGCCTACTTAGAATTAAAAAAAAAAAAACTTCACTATAAAAAACCTGTATGAAAATCAATTCCCAGAATGCCAATGTTTTTAAAAATACAGTTATTGTACCTATGATGTCTTAATTGGTTTTTTAGTAAAAACCAATGGCAGTTTTGTTTAAACACTAACATTTGGTTACTTAATTAATTCATTTAGTAGAAAACACATGTACAAAATAGCATGATATTGACTAGTGGACCACTCTGAAAAGAAAATTATAGTGAATAGTAATATGTACATAGTGTGGCATTTAGTAGATTTCTGCATGAAAAAGTTTTTTTTTTTCTTGAAAAGGATTAATTAAATAATTACACCATTTCTCAATTCGTATTTGTGACTTTTTTTTCATATATTTTTTTTTTCTTTGCTGCAGAGTGGAAGATGGCTCTGGTGACGCCACCATGGAAGCTGAAACAACAACAGAGGCCGATTCATCAATACGCAAGGAGAAGAAGAAAAAGAAAAAGAAGGACCGAGACCAGGAAAGGGCAGACGAGTAATAAAAACCTGTACCATAATCTAGAATATAAGTTAAGAATTTTAAATAAATAAGCTAAACTAGATTGAATTATATTTTGTTCGAATCAATGTGTTGAGAACGAGTTTCGCGCGTTTTTTCTTGTCTATGATTTGTCGAGTGACGTAATGACGTTTCGTTTTTTGCATAAAAAAAGAAACTTTTTTTAGGCAAATTAGCGGTTTTATGTCAGTTTGCTATGTAATTTAGTTGCGGAAGTAAATATATTTACAGATAAGGTTTATTTGAGTAACATGAATATGTTTATGCCAGTGACACATTTTTTATACTACACTTTCTGTTATTGTCCCGATGTTCTAGCAATAGTTAATAAATACTTAGCTTAAAAGTTCTGTTTTTGTTAAAATATTTTTCTTTCCATTTTTATAATGTATCTTCTTCCATAATCCATTAAAATAATATAAACTTTTTCAACTTGCTCCATATTTTAAGGGTAGAAACTACATAATGAATGTCCCCATAAAGTCATATACAACTAAATAGGTTACGCTAGATTAATTATGTCTATGGTCTTGAATAAAAGGGAAGTTATGCATATTTTTATATCTTAAAATACGGGTTTTTTCATATTCAGCCATTTAGAGTAGCTCCTGTCCTGAATTTGCTCCTGTTTTATTCTTATATACTTAGTCATGTGCCGTTTCGGATTTTTTGATATGGCGCCAAAAGTATCTTCGTAATTTTTTCAGCCAGGTGCTGTACAATATACATAAACTAAATTTCTTACTTACTATTCATGTCGATGTCTTTTTCTGATAATATTTGCCTTATATTATACTTATGCACATTATATGTACAAATTTATTTGCCTTAATGATATTATGTAGGCCGCAAACACAAGGATTAAAAACTGCTTGTCCAGGGTACGGAACCTAATAAAAGGACAAAAAACGAGCAGAGATGTAGGCCAGGTGAATATTTTTATTTTTAAAGAGGTTGTAATACATTTTCTTTAGTTAAAAAAAAAAGTTATTTGGTAACATTTGACCTTCAGCTGGTTTAGCCGTAGTACGTAGTTTCAATATTTTCTATAGAATAAGAGGCCAGCTTATACTGGTTTTGTTACCATTGACTTTCGGGAACAAGACGAAAATCATTTAATGAGTTTTATTTGGAACGAAATAAGGGTACTAAAATACGATATATTTTTTACATCGATTTGCTTGAGCCAGTTCGAAAATGTCCAAAGTCATTGCGTTAAATAAATTAATATTAATTAGCGTGACTGCCCATCTAAAGCCTTGAGAACAAGGATTTTTTTGTTTTTTTAAAGCTGCTTGCAGCTTGTAACCTCTATAAGTAAGCAATAGACTATAACCTAGAGCTAAGTACACACTACTTGTCTATGGAATAAAAAGGAAGTTTACTTGCTGCAATATACCTTTTTGAAAAATGTTTTGCAGCCAGTACCCTTGCCGAAAATTCCAATGTTGCAAGTAATTCAACTTTGAAACAAGTTAACCTACAAGTAGTTTCAGCTCGTCTTATCGTGTAGGCATCTAAGTAGTTCGTATAGCATAGCTTAATATGTTACTTATTAGCTATAAGTGCTAAATGTTTATATTAAAGATAGTTTGGTTATTTTAAAGATATGTGTGATGATTATCAACATTAAATCTATGCACTAATTACTGATGTTTTTATTTCAAACAAAAGTTTATGTAACTGTAATAGACAGCTTTGGCCCTGCTTTCGGGGCACCTGAGTCGTCATCCATCCATCCTTTACCTAGCCTTTTCCTATGTTGGGGTCGGCTTCGAGTCTTAACAGGATGCAGCTGTATATACCAGTATTTTACATAGAGCGACTGGTTGTCAGACTTTCGGGCCACTAACTACCTATAACGACTGTCAAAGATCTACAAATGACAGTCGGGACAAACGGCCCAACCTGTTTTCTGAGGCACGGAGGAAACCCGGGAAAGTACTACCAGGATAAAAAGTTTATGTCCTATCCGGGTGACGACCAAAAGCCGTCAAGGCGTGAAAAGATAACAACTAGACAGAGTTAACCTTTTGAAAGCCATTGTCACATATACGTGACAAGCAAGCACGTGCACTCTGTACGCCAAACGACACAAATATGTGATAAAAAATGGTAGGTGAAATTGTGGCTTGGCGTGGAATGCACGCGCGTGCTTTTATGCTCTGTTTTTAAAAGTTTAGTTTGGTATTTATAATAAGAGTTTTAAATGACACGAGAGCTGGAAGGTGACGGTTATTAGTATTAGGGTTGCGAGTTTGCGACTCATCTAGCAGCACAGAATCAAATTTTTCCATGCTCCTAGAAACCGCGTGCGATAGCACTCCCGTTCTGTTTCTCACTCTAGCAAATGACGGTTCTGAACGACTGAAAAGGATAGAGCATGAAAAAATTAGATTTGATAGATGAGGATCAACCCTAAAGCTCGCACGGGTCCACACTCTTCTGCTTTTAAAAGGCGCGGGCGCATGCTACAATTTTTCTAAGGATATTTTAACAGCTGCCAACTGCTCCGTGCACGTGCTAATATCCCTGGTTTAGCCTAACACACTGTGCAGTATGGGTGATTCTCGGTGGGCCTCGAAGGCCCTGTGGTCGCGAGCACTACTACTGTACGAGGTCCTGCTGGCTTTGATACTGAAGTCGGGTGAAGTGTTTTTCAGTTTTTTCAACAGGAATTTCTCGGAGTCTGCATTTGTGCATGATTGATGGTGATATCTAAGCTTTCTCCTTAAAAACCTACATGACATAACATCACGCCTGTAATTCCCGAAGGGTTCACCTGTTAATAGGGGATGACTGGTGAGAGTGGTGAGCCTATTGCCATCAACTATTAATTCCTGAGAACCTAAAAGAAATGTGTAGGGTATAGCTATTGAATCACGTCACAGAACATTAATACTCTAGGGAGAGTTTTATCGATCGTAATGTGTCGCAAATTCGCAATGAGAGACTATCATGAGACTGTAGTCTCTGTATGTACCTGTTTATGTTGACATAGTTTAATTATTATGTTTTGTCTAGGAGTGTCGTATGAAATAACTAGATCGTGTGTATTTATCTACAGAGGTATCTATCTCAATAAACCTGATTTCATTTAGATTCTATTTTTAGAAAAATGCTTTGATGAGATTTTAGTAAGTTCATATATAAATAACAGATGGCGCTATGTAGTAAGTGTGTCAAGGGCTTAGAGAAATGGCATTGAGGTATACGTTTACTGGTTATCTGGCTGATAAAAATATTATGACCTCTACCAATAGATGCAATATTTATATGAACCCGAGAAATAACCTATGAGTATTATTATTGTGAGCCGAGATTCTACACTTTCCAAAACAAAATCGCTCTCGATGTTTTTTTGGTTTATATTATTTGATATGGCAACATTGCGACGTCTTATATCACGTTGACACTGTTGACAGTCAGGAAATTTGACAAGTTAATCAAAATCATCAACAAAGCTAGTTGTTTTTGTGGTGTTTATTCGGTTTATTTTGTATTTATTAATTAAAAAATAACTCTACATCATGCACTGGTGTCAGATATCAACCGACAGTGAACTGTACAACTACGAATATTTCTTGCACCACGATGTATGCAGATTATGCTGGAAAAAAAATGCAGACATCGAATTGCTGCATAAACTTTCAGAAAACACAACAGAAACCTGTATAGCGGATATAATAAAAGACTGTTTACAAATAGAACTAGACGATATTCATCTAAATAAGGTTTGCGTCGACTGTTTTAACGAAATCAAGCGATTTCACTTTTATAAAACATTTTGCCAAGAGGCTGATGGAAAGTTACGAGAAATACTTCAGAAAGGGTTTGAGGAATCTAAAATTAAAGATCTGACATCCGATGAGATAAAACGTGAAGAATTAGACGAGGTCTACGATGGTATGGATACTTATTTTGACGATACTTTAGAGTTTGAGGAACCAGAAGAAAAAAAATTGAAAACCAATCCAAAAGTCCGGAAAAAGTATTTACACAAACGCTCACCTACTTACTGCAATATTTGCTGCTTAGATCTAGAAACTATAGACAACCTATCCCTCCATAATGCAGAATTACATGGCATAGAAAACGATGGTACACTTTTCAAATGTTTTGGCTGTGAAAAAAGATTTAAAAGTCGAAAAACAAGAATAAGTCACGAAGTTAATTTCTGTAAAGGCTTGAAAGATGGATACAAGTGTACTATATGTGACCGGTACCTTCCAAAGAGGTGCATGTATGAGTTTCATATGCGAGACCATAGGCACAACACTTTGACGGAGTTGCCAGAACATATTTTTAAGTGTGGCAAGTGTTTAAAATTGTTTAAGACTAAGGAATTGTTGAAATTGCATATGACTGAACATGGGAAGGAGAAGAATTTTGTCTGTGATGTTAGTATTGTTTGCTTTTATTTATTTCTAGCTAGCATGTATACTGGCACAAGCAAAGAGAGGCCTATACCCAGAAGTGGGTGAAGTCGGGCTGCGGAGCATGAGGGGAAAAGTAATGATAGCATCCTCTCTGCAACACAGATGTTTATTACAATAATTTACCTCAAGTATTACTTTATGTTCTATGTTAAAGGATTTGGTTTTCGCACTTAGTCCTTAAAATCAAACTTGCCGGTTTTCTCAGTACATCTGCAAGGGATCTTGGTGTTCCAAGAGTCTCCTCGGGCATTTGGGTGACACCGGTGCACTCGAGGAGTATGTGCGCCACCATTTCCTCTGCCTCCATGCACGCTCTACACAGGGGACTGCCAGTGATACCTAGCGTGTGGAAGTGTTTGTTACCAGATTTTAATTGGATGAAGTCTAATCTCATCACCTACCACTTGATCACCAGCACGACCACCCCCACCACCCACCACCTGCCACCTGCTTTCTTACCCACCTTGCATAATATAAATAAATAAGTAATAAGTTATCGTAAGCAGTGGTAAATTAAAAATATAAAAAAAACTGTACAAAAGCAATCTATTCCCCAGACGTGTGGGCGTGTGTTCACTCGCCAGGACTACCTGCACAAGCACAAGCTCACTCACACCGGCATCAAGAGTCATCAGTGTCCACACTGCGAGTTCAGAGCTACACAGCGGTCTTCACTCACTGTGCATATTAGGTAATGGTCATTAGTTGATTCTCTTTGGCCTTTGGCTTACTTCGTTCAGCCGTTGAAACGTGAAAGTAACAGAAAGGGAGACCTAACTTTATAACGGGTATGGATCATAAAGGGTGTAAAAAGACCCTTAACGAAGCCGAAAGGTACTTGTTCTCCCCGTCATTGCGATTATTTTTTTGTTCTACACCATACCTGGGAACCTTCCAGTTACGGAGATATTGGGGGTCAAAGTTCCAACTTTTTCAAAAGTTTTTTTTTTAAATACATGTTTCTAATGTAAGATTTTTACTTTAAACACCTTCACGACACCCGTACTATTCAACCCATCCATCCATCAGCACACTGTTTTGAGTACGTTACATTGAGTTTTACCGTAAAACGTGATTTTTCACCCCAAAAAAAAAGTCGTTTCCCAGCAATAATTTTTGCGTAAAGTTACTTAGTTTGATGTACAGAATGCTTGGTTGACAGCTTCGTGAAGGGTCTGTTTACACTCTGTATATGGATATGCTGGATTCTCAACAACCATTGAACTAAACTAAACTTTAGTCCCTACAGATAAAGTTATATTTGCACTACAACATTTTTTGTTCATGATTTTTTCCATAGTACTAATATTCTGAAATCAACTTTATTTACAACAAGTGTAAAGTTGATATTTGTTTAGCAGGTTACTTTGAAGTGTTCCTATGAGCAATGTTTTTAGGTACTACTAGCTGTTCCCCGCGACCTTCGTCCGCGTAAAGTTATTAAAAATACAATTTTCCCCGTTTTTGCAACATTTTTCATTGCTGCTACGCTCCTATTGGTCGTAGCGTGATGATATATAGCCTATAGCCTTCCTCGATAAATGGACTACCCAACACTGAAAGAATCATTCAAATCGGACCAGTAGTTCCAGAGATTAGCGCGTTCAAACAAACAAACAAACAAACAAACACTGCAGCTTTATAATATTAAGTATAGATTAAGTGGTGATGCATACAAATCTTGTGTTGCAGAAAACATACTGGTGAACGACCCTACATCTGTGACATGTGCCCTCAGAGATGTATCTCCAGTTCGAATCTACGTGCGCATCGCAGACGACATCTGGGTGTAAAAAAATATGAGGTGTGTATTCAAAAGTGAACCTGGAAAAAGTACTATAGTCTTATGATCTGTTCTCTGTTATCTGGCTAAATAATAACAGCCGTATGAGTCAATCTTCAAGGCTAAGCAACGCTTGTCGAGGTCAATCCGTGGATCGGTGACCATCTATTACATACCGAGTTCACTCTGTCTCGGAAAGCACGTTAAGCCGTTGGTTCCGGTTGTCATATTTTAGAACTCTGACAGTCGTTACGGGTCGCCAGAAACCCGTAAGTCTGACCACGACAAGCCTTACCCAAGGGCATCGTATTTATTACCCAGTCACAGGGTTGGAGAGGTCAGATAGTCAGATAGGCTATCGCTCCATGTATACTATTGTTTATTAGGTACGGTATTCATCTTCATCCGATTTGAGTAGAAGCCATCGGAAAGGCCAACATAGTTGGAAAAAGGCTAGGCAGATCTGCGGGACTGTTCGAAAGAGATACCGCGGCCCTGGAACACAAAGGTCAAAGAAGGAACATGGATGGGTTTTAGTCAGTAAAAGTCTGACACTCCCTTCCACTGCGCCCAGAGCGGGGGGGAGGGTCATTTGATGATTTCCCATCCGAAAAAAAAAGAAAAAGGCTAGGCAGATGATGGTCACAGAATCAAAGGATAAATAATACGACCTAGTAATCCATCGATTTGTTTATTTTCAGTGTACAATCTGTAGCAAGAAATTTGGCTACAAAATAAGTCTAGAGGAACACATTTCATCAACACACGTCCGCTCTGAGTCCCACCCTTGTGAGCACTGTGGCGCCACCTATACAAGAGTAAGAGGACTACGTCGCCATCTAGCGGCGAAACACGGCAAACAAACGAAAAGCAAAAACGTCGAACAAAACTTATTAGTTCAGGTTACGGAGGCAGATGGCGGTAAAATCGATATTTTAAAAGAGGTTGAGTATGAACTGAAGGACGGAGACAATGTTTTATTGTTGAAACATCAAGACGGTGATGTTTATATGGTGTGAACTTATGTGTTCTATGTTCCTTATTAAATAAATATTTGTACCTATTTAGTTGTTTTATTTAGCGCCATCTAGCGGCGAGTAGCGTTAGTAGTACAATATTAAAGACTGCGTGCCATGTAGGTAACCAGTAAGTATTTTACTTCTACGTGTAATAAATAACACAGACTACATAGAATTAGTTACAGGTGGCTAGACAACCTGCTGTTGTAGTAACTCTACCAACCACTAGATGGCGGTGTTATCGTTGAAAGAGGTCCGAAATACCAATGAATGAGTGACCGGTACCGCCGCGTTTTTTGTTATGGACCATACCTGGGAACCTTCTAGTTACGGAGATATTGGAGGTCTTTTTAAGATTTTAACTTTACTTTAATTACTTCCATGGCCCGTTTACTATTCAAAGCATCCTTCAGCACCAAGGTTTGAGTGCGTTACATTGAGTTTTACCGTAAAACGTGATTTTTCACCCCAAAAAAAAGGTCGTTTCTCAGCAATAATTTTTGCGTAATGTTACTTAATTTGATGTACAGAATGCTTGGTGGACGGCTTCGTGAAGGGTCCGTTTACACCATGTGTAGTTAAATACAAATACAAATAATTTATTTGCTTATGACAGGTTCAGAGGATGTTACAAAAAGTTCAAAAGGCACACTGTATTGTAACCATGCGAGGTGTGCAAATTTATTAGGAACATTATGAGATTAGAATTATTCATATTCAGTATTTATTAAATTACAACGTCATTCAGGATATAGATGGTCAATTTAATTACACATATTTAAAATTTAAATTTGAATTAGTAAGTTATAAGTAATAATAATGTCATGCAAATTAATAATGTCATAGGTCATACCTAGTAATTATCCGTAATACTGAATTATTACACAAAAAAAAACTATAATTAAAATACAACATCTTTATCTTCTAAATTTGGAGGCTCGAAGCTCGTGGCTAAATAATAACAGCCGCTCGGGTCGATCTTTAGGTTAAGCCGTGCTTGCCTAGGTTGGTCTGTGGATGGGTGACCACCCGTTACATACCAAGTTTCTTCCGTGCCTCGGAAAGCACGTTAAGCCGTTGGTCCCGGATGTCATTTGTAGATCATTGACAGTCGTTAGGTAGTCAGTGGCCCAAAAAAGTCTGACAACCAGTCTTACCAAGGGGTATCGTATTACCCAATACTAACTAGGTTGTGGAGGTCAGATAGGCAGTCGCTCCATGTAAAATACTGGTATTCAGCTGCATCCGGTTAAGACTGGAAGCCGACCCCAACATAGTTGGGAAAAGGCTAGGCAGATGATGATCTTTATCGTCTAAATAGTTTTTTTACATTATAATAACATTTTTTAATTAGGAAGTTAAAGTAATTACCTACTTTAGTTTAAGTAATTACTTATGCTGATAAGATAACCAATGAGTTACTAAAAAATACCATAGAAGAGATAATACAGCCATTTACACACATCGATACCTTTAGGCTCAAAGGGCGTAACCGCACTCGAACTCAAACTCAAAGCATTTATTTCAATTAGACCATTACAGGCACTTTTGAATGTCAGAAAAACAAAGAAGGCGAAGCTACAGTCCCGGACATAAGACATAATAACTTATGAAAGTACTGTAGTTGCACTTTTGGCCAAAATGAGATTTTGAATGCAATACTTAGTTTTTCGTTTTCTTTCGATTGGTGGGATTAAAATTTCGATATTCGCAAAAAAAAAGATGGATACAGCCATCATTTTTGGGTCGCTAAACATTGATTTTCTTTCATTTTTGGATCGCTAAACATTGATTTTCTTTCAATATTAGGGTGTAGGTATACGAAGTCTATTTTTTTAATTGTTAGATTTACTTTAGGTATACATTATTCTACGATGTTCTTTATCTCAAAATTCTAATTTGTCTTTTGCCTTTTGCTTTTTCTCTCTTTTATAACTATTTAGCCACGAGCTCCTAAGACGAGACGAGACGAGAAGTGTAAATAACGAACTTCTATTGGTGGTTTTCAACATATCTCCCCTCCTCTCCTCTGCTCTGGTCTCCTCTTCGGTGGAGTCCAGCCCTTAAGGTTTGACCAAATCTTTAGGCGCGAATTACACAGAAACGGCGTAAGGCGTAAGGTGCGACGCAGGCGTGGAATTTATAAGGAAACGAAAGAACGGCGTGCCTGCGCCGCGCCGCTTATTGAGTGTAATTCACGACATGTCACCTCCGTACATTTTGTATTTTTGTAAGCGGCATCATGCCTGCATCGCGCCTTCACCTTACGCCGTTTCTGTGTAATTCGCGCCTTATGAGGAAATAACACCACAAAATTATTTGCAAGATATTTTTTATTTAATTCATCATTTACAATAATGGGAACAAAAATAAAAGTTCTCTATAATATTATTAAAACGATTGCTCACATTACCAGCATGCATTCATACTACATAATTACTATTTACATCGTTACATACATTGGTACAGTCCGGGCTATTGAAAAGGATTCAAATAATGCTGGGAGCTCCCCGATTCAGAAATATCTAAAACTATAGACCGACCGCTTTAATGAGTCCTCCGCCTTGCCCCATTAAAGCGTCCACAAAGTCTTAACAATATCCCACAGGTTATTTGCTTTAATATAATCATAATCCACGTAGTTATTACGATACTAATTAAACCAATACGTGATCAACCTTCAGAATATTCCATTTAAATTGATATCTTCGCGAGGACTCATTAAAGCGGTTGGTCTATAAATTACATGTCTTTCTTTCTTTTAAAAAAAAAAACGTTGCCCCTCACTAGGAATTTCTCCTGTATCGTGGGTGTGTTTACAAACATTTAAACTCACATACACAAACAGCCAGACCCGGAACAACTACCTGTAGGCCATACAAATATTTGTTACGTGCGGGAATCGAAACCGCGACACGCAGCGCAGCTATCAATCGTTCAGCCACTGCACCAACCGTGCCGTCAATTTATCAATTAGGGCTGTTTTAGGATAGAAATTTCGGAATAGAGCTCGATGATGAGCTTAAGACATTAATGGTGACTGTACGCTCTCGCCAAGACCGACAGATCGGCTTGAACCGAATAGTTCTAGGTACTTGAGTTATCTAAGTATGTCGATATGACAGAATATAAAAGTAATCGTGAGGTTCCAAATCGGGGACCGTTTGGGTGGCTGCATCCTTCTGATTTCAAAATGCGATACCTAGTCTAGAGAACCATCTGCGCTAGCTGTTGTGTATTTTTTTTGTCTAGGTATCCGCGCAAGAGAAGACACAAATTATCATACCAGATCATACCTACATTGTATTTTATGTTAACGAAAAAGGCTCTGTTATAGGGCCCGGACACAACGCCACGGCGCGGCGTCGTACCGCGGGACGGTGCCGTGTACGGTGCGCCGCGCCGGCTCACGGTGCGCCCGTCTGGCAGTTAATGCAAAGAGTTAGAGTACACTTTTGAATCGATGGTTGTTGCCCTGAGACGCTGCAGCTGCGCACCGTACACGGACCCGCACCGCGACACGACGCCGCGGCCCTTAGTCCTAAGAACTAGTCCGGCAGATCCAATAACTAAACATTAAGATGGAAGCACCAGGGTAGCGCGAAATATAAATTTTCTTGCTTTTTTTGCAATTTGCAGGTCTGTAGCAGGTTGTATATTGATTAAAATATGATACGCGACCGTAACTAATATGGCCTTACAGAGTTATAGCCATTAAAATCATCAATACAACCCAAAGCCGTTAAGCCGTTGCTCCCGGGTGTCATTTGTAGATCTTTGACAGTCGTTAGGTAGTCAGTGGCCCAAAAAGTCTGACAACCAGTTTTACCAAGGAGTATCGTATTACCCAGTACTAACTGGGTTGTGGAGGTCAGATAGGCAGTCGCTCCATGTAAAATACTGGTATTCAGCTGCGTCCGGTTAGACTGGAAACCGACTCTAATATGTTGGGGAAAGGCTAGGCAGATGAAGATGATGACAACCCGCTAAGTTCATTAAATCCTATTGAATTTCATCAAAAAGTCAAATTACAAAAAAAACGTTAGAAAATTTGGATTTCGCGGGCGCTTCCATCTTGAATTGCCTTTATTGTTAAAACATTTTATTAGTAGGTAGTCTTCTACAGGCTCTTTAAACTTCAATTTTATTTTTAAATATCCAAATTATTGCTTGTTCTACTTATTTAATCTACAACTAACATTAAAGACATCTAAATGTGAGAATCACAAAATACTTATTTGACTAAACATCAATATTGTCGAATAGAGGAACTTCGCACGCCTTTCTTACAACTATGGCCCGCTAAAAACGTAATAATATTATGAAAATAGAGGAAAATGGAAGATCTAGATTATGTTTGGCACAAAATTAGTCTTTTTATTATCAAAGAAGTTTGATAGAGCAAATAGTTACAAATCACAACACTAGGGGCGCTGTTGGGGATAATATTGTAAGACTATTTCTTTCACAAATATAGATATACCTATATAACGCAAGTATCACGTCTGTAAGAAAATCAAGCGTGCTAATTTTTTGCCTCATATGACGTCATAAGCACTATTTAGTTACTATACAAAATAGATTACGTTTTTGATCATTAAACGTCTAGAATTAAGTTCTTGACTTGTAACGTTGTATAATTTTTTGTTGTTTAAACAAATTAAACTCAAACTCAAAGCATTTATTTCAATTAGACCATTACAGGCACTTTTGAATGTCAGAAAAACAAAGAATGCGAAGCTACAGTCCCAGACATAAGACATAATAACTTATGAAAGTACTGTAGTTGCCCATTCCAAGGCTTAGATCTCTATGGAGAAGAATGGGCAAGAAACTCCATGGACACTCTTTTCAATCAAACATTTTGTGTTAAAGTGTTGCGAAGCGACAACGTAGCTAACGTTAAGGTGGACACGCCAGGGTAGCTGCGAAATTCAAATTTTCTTAGGTTTTTTGCAATTTGCAGGTCTCTTTCAGGCTATATGTGAAACAAAATATGATACGCGACCGTAACACGTATGTAGTTGCAGAATTATAATCATTAAACTCAGCAATACAACCCTCTAAGTTCATTTAATTCCATTTAATGACTATTTCATGAAGAAGTCATTAAATGGGATTAAATGAACTTAATGTCTGTTTTTTAATCCCTGAGACTAAATTGACAAGTGAAAATGTCAAAACTGACATAAATCCTATTGAAATCTATGTCAGTTTGCCATTTTTACTTGTCAATTTAGTCTCAGGAATTAAAAAAACAGACTTTAGAGGGTTGTATTGATGAGTTTAATGACTATAACTCTGTAAAGCCATATTTGTTACGGTCGCGAATCATATCTTAATCAACATACAACCTGACACTGACCTATAAATTGCAAAAAACGTAAGAACATTTAAATTTCGCGAGCTAGCCTGGCGCCTCCTTCCTTAAGCATAAAATGCTTAAGCCGGGCACACGAAGTAGTGGTGCTCTTGCGTAATCTAGGTATATCTACAAATATCTGTGTATCCATGTCTGGGCAAAGTGGGCATATCAAGGTATGCCCAGAATAGGCCTTTGACTACAAAAAAAGTTAATGTTTCTTTCTTGAATGTTGTGCTTGTGACAGATATTTCCATAAAAATAAAGTTTTTAGCGGTAAATAATTTAAATTCATTGTTATATTACTTTTTTTACTTTAATAATTTAACTTTATACATTTATAATTGAGATTATACCGAGTTATTTAAATGGATAAAGAACTTTGATCTGTCAAACACGCTATACTTTGTTCATTTTATGGTGATCGATATGACACGTACAAAAATTCATTTCCTTTTTGACATTTGTTTTGACAGAAGTCGTTCTAAAGCCTTTTCTTTTACAATACAAGTCTATTCCCGGGTTCGCCTGAGATATTACTATAATATCTACAAGTCTGCTATACTCTAGTAAGTTTTATTGCCAAACATTTGGGTGACATAGACAATAAATGTTGCCAGACATTTTTTTTTTCAGTATTACATATACTTACAATTTTTTTTTGTGTTTTTCACCTGTGGCAAACATTGCCTATGTCTCCCATTACATAACTTTTATATCTAACTCTATAGTTTTAAAATTCGGAAAGTTTTTTTTACAAGAAGATTTTTTTTTGTTTTTACTTATTTTATGGTTAACTTTCGTAAACAAATAAATAGAGTCCATTTTGTTTAATTACATATTTACAATTTAAAAAAAAAACAATTATCTTTGAAAGGTACAGTTGAAAGCCAAGCGAAAATAGTCCTTTATATATATGAGTAAGTTTTATATTCTTTTATAAAATAAAAAGATTACTTGTTTCTAAAATACGATGCTTATGATCATTTTCATGTATACAAAATAAATAACCGTACACTTGGAGAATCAATACTTATGATTTTCGAACATATAGAAAATTCTTCCCAAAAAGGCATATTTTCTCTTGGCATGACAGGCAGACAAAATATATTAAAATGGCAGTGAATAAGGAATATGAAGAGTCCGGATTGAGAAATAAATAAATACTGGCCTCTGGGATTTTAAAAGGAGTCCTATTGACTAAAATGCTGAATCCGCTGCGTCGATGTCGAGTAAAATTTATTATTTTTGGGCAGATAAAGTACCATTTGTCATTTCAATACCTAGATATTAAATTAAAAAGACGAAAACCTCTTTTTTTAAATAAACTAAACATTAAAACCCATAAGACCAGTAATACCTATAGACAAAAAGATTTTTATTATAATTCGAAACCCGTATTCGACAAAAATATAATAATTTCTATGAGAAACGGAACCCATCTATGATAACATTTAAAGATACATTAATTTACTCATACGATCACAGAAATAAATATTAATAAGAATAGTTTCATATACTCGGAAATTCAGCGTTGCCACATTTCTTAACATTTACCCACACTTTGGGAAATTACCCTAAAATTAAACTGGTAACACTGGCAACATTGAACTGTCATCGACAAAATGAACTGTCAATAATTATTTTCAGAGGCAAGACCTTGCACGGCCTAGTTAAATGGCAAAGGTATTATGCCTTATACATTCTAGTAAGGTAGGTTGTCCCTCAAGAAGGCTTGCTTCGTATAACCTCTTCGGAGACATTTGCCCCACCAGGAGCGTTGCGTGCACATCTTGACAGGTTTGAGGATGAAGCATTTCGTCTGGACGACGTTGAAGAAGAGCTTCCCCACCATGTTGGATACTGAGGTGTCTGCTAGCTTGAGGCATGCTCGGAACCTGTGAACATGGAGAATATATTTTAGACGGTTGACATTATGTTCAGATTTTGTAAGGTGGAGAGTTTTTTACTCTTTCTATGTCACATCAAGCTACCCGAAACAGTAAAATTTTCCCAATGAATCTTGAACCTAATGCTTTAGCGATAAAGTTGAAAATCTATTGAAGAAATTTGACAGATTGTAGTAGCTTAATATGCTGGCGTCGGTACATAATGCTGACACTTCCCCCTCTCTATAAGGTGGTGCTTTTAGGGAATTGAGAAAGGGATCTAAACTTCATCAGAACTTAATAAAAATGTGTTAAATAATCAGGTTATCAGGCGTATTGATTAACGTAACCCTTCTCAAAGATTCAATTTCTATTTCCACCCTAAATCAAGCCAGTGAGATTGAATTTGGAGTCTATTTCTCAAAACTAGAATTTCTAATATCACTTCAACTTTTCTATTCATTCGTTTATAACTTTTTTTTTTTAAACATTGTCCCCACACTATGAAATTCTCCTGTATCGTGAGTGCGTTTTTACAAACATTTAAACTCACATACACAAACAGCCAAACCCAAAAAAAATGTATATGTTTTTGGCTTGTTTTAACACTTAAATAGTATCTCAATAGGTAAGATTAGCCAATAGCCTCCATTCTTCTTTAGCCGCAATAACCTAAAAACTTAGGTATATCAGACAACATGCGCGATCAACAAAGCGTCTCAACTAAAAAGAAAAGAAGAAAATTTAAACAGTCCAGTAAATGTCTTCCATCATCGAATTAGGTATTAAAACCTAAGCGTTGACTACTAAATCATAAACCATCTATGATAATTCCCTCAACATGTTTCCACATTCGTAAAATCCAAGATGGCGAATGCACTCCCGCCAATTTATGACGCGACCGTCATAAACTGACAGCTTGACAGGCGCCATTATAATAAGCTGTAAATCTTCATATTAAAGATGGCAGTGTTAAAAGTTAATATTGAGAGTCAGATTCGTGGAGTATAATGTCAATATTATGGCTAGTAATAACTTTTGATTTATAGTAGAGATTATGGGCCGTTTTCCATGTCTATCGATGCGGCACTATGCATTTTGTAGTGGAGTCTTTGGAGAACAATGGAACCTTTTCACATTAAGTTGGTGATTGTCAAAGTCTAGGAAGTACATTGTTTATGGTAGCCATCATATAAATTTGAAAGTCTGACTACTGGTCTAACTATGGATGCATTTGACATTAGATGGATTGATAACGCAATCGATTAAATTATATTCGTAAAGCATAAGATGCAGTTATAATCATCTACCAACACAACAAGCGTATTGGTTCATATCAGACTCTTATTAGTTCACAAATTTTTAGAACTCGCTTGAAAAGACGTTTCTTTAAAAAACAGTTGCATTCGAAATGGTCGCACGAAACTTTACAAAAATCAATATCAATATAAACTTTATGACATAATAAACAGCTTTCATAATTGTGTGAAGTCCCTGACTCCTGTGCAAGGTGTCAGACCTGATTTACAGGAGCTAGTGACCTCTCCTAAGAGGAGATATTACAGGATGTTAAGCAATAAGATTAACAAAAATAAAAAGACTATGGTAACAAAAAGTAAATAAATTAAAAGCGGTTAAAAGAAGCTTGTACTTATTGTTTGTGTCTGTGTGTGAGTTTGTGTGTATGTGTGAAATCGTTTCAAATTTTGTCAAAATCAAAAAAGATAACCGTATATTTTCCTTACCACAAACAAATCCAAGTCAAAGACAATTACAGCCTGCTTGACACTTCCTTAGACCTCAATTTGTAACATTTTATCGCATCATTAACGTCCACACTAAAATGAAGACCAGTACTGAGACCACCATCTTTATTGTCAACTCTGGGTTTAGAACCTCTTTACGCCAATGGCCATTTTATTGTGTTACATCAGCGAAATGCATTTTATTGCACAGCCGAACGGGAATTAATAGACAATGAGGTTTTATTCGATCGTCGTTTAATTTTGATTTCTGTGGGGATAAATGTTATGGCTTTCTGTATGAGTTTCAGGAAGTAACTAAGAGTCGACTTTCGTTACTAGCTATTTTGAAGCGGCTTAAGGCGAAATAAGTTTAGGTTAAGAAAAGTTTGGATAGCCGATTTTTATCATCAATCTTTTCCAAGCACAAACAAAAAAAAAATTTAAACCATTAAATCTCATAAATCTTCGAATTTGATTCGGCCTTACGAAGGCACATCACTATTCTAAACAAACGGATCAGCAATTTTGACATAACGACGTCAAAATTTCCAATGCTGCCAACAAAACAAAAAAGGCGGTAACAAATGGCGCGAAACGCCATTACGTCCAGCTCCTAGCTGTCAAACGCACGCGTTCAGATACCAGTACGAGGGTACTTATCGGTGCATCCAGTAATATATTCGGATAAAGTACCCGCCTATGCCAAGAACAAGGGATTCTTACGTCTTGCACTGATATTTTTAAGATTTTTCGGTTTTGGAAAAGTTTTTGTTTTATGCCTGTTTTTTTTTTACTGGCTGACTGCTTTAACTTAACTGACGAAATGAAGGTGTTGTAAATAGGTATAGTCACGACCTCCAATATGTATACACTTTCCTAAATTTAAAAGTAATTTTGGCGAGAAATAACAATTGTAGCTTGGAGATAAGATCTTTTCATAAATATATGAGTTTCAGAATACTATGTTCGTAACAACATGAAATTTTAATCAGAACAGTAGGTGAAAAACACTTTTAAAAGTTTTTAAACGTGTACATATTGGTGCTCGTGACTGTACACCTCTGCCTAGTCCTTTCTTTAGGGATTATGCACGTGATGTTATGATGATGTTTATTTTTTGGGTTTGTTTGAAATACGGCACAGGATCTTTCATTATTGTTGTCGTGCTTCGCAGAGAAACCGGTCTATAAAATAAAGTTTTTTAAATAATTTAAAAACAGAAAACGATTGCTTGGCAGGACTTGAAGTTTTCCCTAGCTGAGGGCAGCATAAGAAAAAACAAATTGTCTTTTATTTGTGTCCCAAAAGAATTACGTAACTTTTCACGAATTTATTTTTCAAAAGAGGTTTTCGTCAGTTCGTTTAAAGCGATTAAAGTAAAAGCCCTCAGTGTAAGAAGTATTTTTCTAGGCAAGCTTTCTTAGGTGTTGTGTGAAAGAATAACATTTTATCTTGACCGGTGGGTACAGGGGATTACTGACGACTGACAAAGCTGTAGTCGTTATACACTTAACGTAGCTCAGAGAGGTCAAACCTTTTATGTATAGCCTAGCAAAAAAATACATCGATTTCCAATAGATTTAGATTTTACAAGCCGTGGGTCTATCGGAATTTCTTATCGGTTAAAATTACGAGTTTTCACACATTTCAATAATTTTTCCAAAATCCTACATTACTAAGAGAAAACTATCTTTATTTACACACTCTTTAACGATAATTAAAGAATTTTCTAATAGTAACAAAAAGCCGCGTGAAAAAAGTATTTAAAACGAATCCCATACAATTTTCAATTCAAGAAACTACAACTCGAAAACTATCTAAAATCGCGAAACATACATAGTGTATTTTCGGATACCCCTGGACATGAGGAATAATTTTTTTATGACGTCACTGTATAACCCAGCTTAATAGGCTGTACGTTGTCTCTCAGTAATTTTAATCGAATAGATAAACTCTTTTATTTTTTTTCTTAAAATTCAAAATATATTCATAAGACCTTAACTGTCAAGTTATAAGTCAAAGACAATTTATATTTTTTATAAACGCTTCCATAACAAAATAAAAAGTAAAAGAAGTATAAAAATAACCAGAATTACAACTTGCATAGGTACTCAGCTGCCCTGCTGAGCAAATGTTAAATTGTAATGTACAGATTACAGAGGGCTGACAAAGCATCGACCATTTGCACTTAACAAGACCTTACGTCTTATGCACTTATGTTGCGACCACAGAGTAAGCTTTGGTTCAGAGAATACAAGTGGAAAAATAAAGTGAAAAAAGATTTAAATGCATTAATTATGCAGTACTCAATTGTAGGATATTAAAAGAGCTGTAGCACAGAATTATCTTATTTGATTTCTTATTGAAATAAAAAATATTGATTTGGGTCGCCCCACTATTTGATTTAAGGCTATTTGTTACCAAAAAAGCACTGCGCCTCAGCTCACTATAAACCTTATGTCACTAGAGATAGGTACCGCACATAATTCCCAATCTTCGTGGATTCTCATAACGTTTGAATTTCGAAGTGATTGATATAAAAGGATTATCACTATTGCTAAAGTTGCTGCCAATTAAGGTCATTGCTCTTTCCATAATATTATATCTTCGTATGAGCCAAAACAAATGAACCATGTATCGTTTTTCATTAGAAAAAATGTTGAAGATGACGATTCAAGACATGAACAGGCTTATTTTTGGATTTCAAAATTAAGAACTTTAATAAATGTAGGTGGGTCAATGACCGCCATTGCGATGTTAACTGGCAGCAACTATAGTAGTGAAAACATCTGCAGATCATTAATTACTTAATTGAAAGGATTTCAACTTACAACATTTTCTAAATGTTTGGTTTCCTCGTTTCTTCCTAATTGCGATTATAAGGTAAACGTTAGTTTCGGTGTATCAAACAACGGATTAGTGGAAGCCGACACATACGCGGCCATTTCTTATTTAACGAGCTTCTTCCCATCCGCTGGGACGTTTAGTGATCGTTTATGGGGTGAAAATTGTTTATGGCGGGAATCGCCCTAAAGAGTACCTAATAGTTTAGTCGGTTTAAACGACAGTTGTTAGTTTTGAAGATGTTAGTCAGATTTGTAATAGGGATTATGCAAGAAATACAAAACGTTTTTATTTCTTAAAAATGCCTTGTATTGGCCCATAAAAACACTGTGGTACACTTGTTTAATTTTCTAATACAACACATTTAATATTTTATGTAGCGTGTTTTTGGCGAAACGGAACGCAAATTCAAAACGCATCGTCATCAGCATCGCCGGTAGTGGCGTCAAAAACTATGTGTCAAAGAAACACTTTTAATTGAAAGTTTCTTAAAGTTTCACTAAGATTTTATAATAATATTGTTATTGCAATTTTTGCTTGAATAAAGCTCCTACAATTACTAAAATTATTCTATTATGGGTAAAAAATTAGATGTAAACAAGGCAAATAGAGGTAAATGACGTCACATAACATGACATGAATGGCTGTGACAGTCAGGGACGTTCGAAGTTTGAACTGTCGTAGAAAATTGTAGCAGTTTAATATTTTTTTGAGCGCCAAGCAGTATTTGAACTTAACTTTTAATTATTTTCTTGGATTGATGATACTTACAGTATTTTATTGATTTAAGTGAAGAAAAAATTATATGCATATTCCCTATTGTAAAATACTTTAAAGTGGAAAGTCTCAATGGTTAAGAATCTAGTATAGTTGCTAATGATTTTTGATTGTCTAATGATTAGAATTGTATTGATTAAACTCTAAAAAATTCATAGACATCAGCTGCTTGTGTGTATGACTGGTATTTGAAGTTTGACATATCATTATAACAAAAACCGTGGCATAACAATAATTCAGAAAGCAGAACTCCTGGACACGGCACGCCTAGTGAGGCGGTTCCTCTCTATGGAGCCCAGACTACCGGCAGCCTGGACCGTGTTCCTGATGCCGATGGGCTACTATTTTTATGTTAGTTTATATAGGAATATTTAAAAATGTAAACGATGTGTAAAAGTACAGTAGGGAATAAAGAATTGAAATACAATACTTATCCATTAAAATCTAAAAGTAAATCAAAGTGCAAAACCTAACGCATACATTTTGTTAAATAAGTTCCAAAACAATAATGCCTCCGAGTCTCTGTATATTCACTACTCTGTGTTCATTCCTCGCGCGAGCTTGTCGCGCTTTCTCTCCCGCTTCATTTGCCAAAGTTTTGGTCAAGCTGCCGGCCACCGCTAGTGATGCGACTGTGTCGATATTTTGGTCGATACTTATAATGTAACGTTTATCAAAATAAATATTTCATGAAATTAATTTAAGACTGCTTTATAGCTTAGTAGTAGCTGAGAATAAGACTAAAATGCAACCAATAAACAAAAGCCTTGACGTGTCCAAAAATAAATGGGTTGATCAATTCAATTTGAAATTAAATGATAATTAACAGACAATTGTGGAGGCCTGAGTCTAGCAATACATTAGGTAAGGCACATGAAGTTAAAAAAACGCAACAAATTAACTCGAAAAAAAGCACATACCTAAATTATCGACACTGTCCCGTCCCTAAACCACCCGTAAGCCATAAGTGGCTTAGTTATACTCCAAGCGCCGCCAAATACCGAATCAATGCGGGCAACGTAAGAACAAAAGAAGGATTACGCCTTTCCTTGACCGCCCGAAAAGAATTAGCGAAAAAAAAAACAAAGACTTGTTAGTCTTTGGTCGTTAGTGTTGCCAGTATTGGTCGGTCAGCGCAAATGATCGGTTTTTTCGCCCGCATAGCTAGAATGCTTTGTGGTTGCATTTGTTTTTAACTTTGATCATGAACGAACGTGTGTTTTGCGAATGTTATTTTAAGGTATTGGAATTTGAAAAAGGAATGTTGTTTCGCTGTCTGGCTGGTTTGTTGGCGCTAATGTTTAAAATAAGTTAGTCTGAAGTTGGTTTTATCAACAATTTTTTTTCTGGTGTCGAAGATTAATAGCTAGCGTATCCAGTCGACTTCAAAATGCTACTGTGATATTTTTGATGGTAAATCCAATAACATGGGCCGAATCTTGAAGGACCTCATGCTCGTGGAATAAATTTTACTTTACTTTACTTTACACTCGTGCATAAATCTGTCTCTTACAAAGTAAGAAGGTAGAATTTATTGAGGAATGTGTGTTCTACAATGTTTTAAAGCATTTAAAAACTAAATTCAATTCGTTTTCTTCTTACTTTAAGCTTTTTCCATGAACTACCATACGGGTTGAAGTCAATCTAAGAAGTTTACAAGTTTTTTGTTACCCCTATATCTAGTGCTTAGAACTTTGGTAACTTGCGGTTTTATGGTTTTCTTTCATTGTATCTTCATGTTTAGGGATGCGTTCAAATCTGAACTTATTTTTTAAATCTTTTTTTAAGTTTTTTTTAGTCTTTTTTAAGACTATAAAAGAGAAAATGATTAGGTACCCTTTTAATATTACTTTTTTGTGTGTATCTCATACGTATTTTTGTTTTAATAAAAAAGAAAAAAATCAAAAAAAAATCTTGGCCAAAGAGACGTATTGTCAGCGTCAGTGTAAAAAAAAACGAATAAGCTAGCCGTTTCTCTATTGAAGCTTCGTACTACGCTAGGCCAGGTGAAGTCAATGTGTAACCACTGACATGCAGCCTAACTGTATCTAGTTTTAACTTCTTAAGACTAATCAGTATTCTAGTCAAACATTGAAGAAAGACACGAAGTATTTATCTTGTATTTTTATTATAATTTTCCGTTATTTACCGTTTTGGTACAAATTGTAGAACACAAAGTCCTACTACTACATTATACAGTCTATTTTGGCGCGCAATTTTTGACAGCTGTCAATGTGGTATAGAGATTATTGTCTATTATCTGAGCTTGTGATCTGCATTCAGTATTCACTGCACGGCTAGAAGCACGCCTACATAAGATCTACATTTAGGGAAGCCAAAATGAGCTTTTATTTAGGTACTTATTGGAACTTGGCAAATATATTTTATAGATGTTTTTTTTGTGTAACTAGTTTTTAGACAAACAGAAAAAAAGCACCTGGACCTACCCTAAGTACTGATAATGATTTTAAATTAAGTTTAATTTCAGAAATAGCCCTTAATCAAGGAGCCAGAGGAATGAGTCAGTCAGTGTTACTAAAATATTTAAATTATGAAATTCTCATTTAGCAGAGTCGGCAAAGAGCACGGTAAAAAAAGCAATTTGAACTACAATCCGAAAAACAAAACCTCTTTTTGGGCTTTTTTGCAGTCGGATAATAAAAGATTTTTTCAAAATATTATTTTAAAACCTTCTGCCTACCAGCCCTGATAACAGTCAACTACAAAACGCGGTTACAAATAACAGTATTGCTGTACCGATTACTAAAATAATACGGCACGGCACAGCAATGGCTGATCGCTGTCCACAATACGACTCGATAATAGTAGTGAGTGACCAATCTATGTCAGACCCAATAGTTTCTAAGTACAGGAGTTTAGAAACCACTATAGTATAAGTAACTTTGAAAATTCTGTGCAAAAAAGTTGTTTGAAGAAATTCTCATACAGGGTGTAAAGGACCCTTCACGAAGCCGTCAACCAAGCATTTTCAGTTTCAGTTTCAGTTTCCCCGCAAAAATTTTTGCGTAAAGTTACTTAGTTTGATGTACAGAATGCTTGGTTGACGGCTTCGTGAAGGGTCTATTTACACCCAGTATAATATTAAAAACTTGTACTTATTAAAAAAAAACGACTACTTTCTTTCAAATATCTAGATGATTGATTGATGATCTGAGTCAAAAATAATAACTTAAAAATTCATACAACACATTTTCATAGTGCTGTGTATATTTTAGGTTCGACCGCGTTTCTGACATATTTAGATCTGGACGCCACATGAGTAGTGTAGACTGTGAATCTACACAAATGACATACCGTAATAGCTATTTAGTTGTAACTTGTAAACTATTTTCAGCACCATTTCACGCACAGTTAGCATTGGTGGGCAGTCTGTTTTAAGCTGATTATTTCAAGAGCAAAATATTCTCTATGCATTATTTTGAAATTCGACCGTTAGGGAGGTGGGAATTTGTGAAAACAAATGAGTTCGCTTTCAAAGTGTGTGTGGTCACTTGAGTTACAGGAATGGAGGAATGAAAATATTCTTGGAATATTGAATGTGCCTTTTCGCGAGGTAGAAGATTAAATTAATTCTACGAGTCAGTTGTATCGGGCTCTATTATAACTGATTCGACTGATTCTGAACGTTATAACGTAAAATTGACGATTTCGGACTATTAAGATAGTCCTCTGAGAGATGTAACCTCATCCTGATGTTGAGCCCCTTTCGGACCACAGAACTTAAATAAAAGATTAGCCCAATAATCCTAGGAAAAACTACAAAGATCCGGTCACTGTACCTTAAAAAATGCCTAAAACCACCTTTTATAAATACATCCAAATAAATGACGTAACAAATAGATACCCATTGTTGTTGTCCCCGACTAAGAAACCTTTCCAGGCCGATAAACAAGAATATAGTTATCTCACCTAGCCGCCAGAGGACGCCCCTCTCTAATAATTTATGTATTGTCAGCCGGCATATTTAACCTCCGCACGTATTATTCACACATTATAAATCCTACGGAGCGTGGCGATAACGGAACGCGACCATAAACGCCAAGATGGCGCCGCTGACAGTTTTTTGACAGCGGTTTTGGCGCGAAAAGTGAGGGTTCTTTTTGGGGATTTTGAATTATGTTCTTTTTTCTTTGTAGATTAGGATTTTTACTTCAGTATATTCAATGTTGCCAGTCTGGGCAGTTTTGAAATTAACTTGAAACGAAGCCTATCTGTACGTTTCAGAAACTAATCACAAACTTAATTAACTGCCTATTGTTACGATCTAGAAATCACTAACTATCGTATCGCGAGCAGTTAAATAATCTAGCAAGCGGTGCACAAAACAAAGTAAAAGTCACTCAAGTTCTATTCTTATCACACCAGTTAGAAATAAATTAACAATGGCTTCCGTTATATAGTAAATAACCACACAGTTCGCAACATTTTCAATTTTAGCTCTGACTGAAAATAAACTTGGAACAGGGGAAGCGGACACCTGTTTAGTCTATGCTTTCCGCGCCATTACCCGCCCATTGAGCCGCGCGCGATTTTCGAATTTCGAACGGAGAAAATGGCGCCATCGCGCGTCAACTTGACGTAAACGGTTTGCGTGCAAAAATGTGGAAAAAATCGATAGGGCGCTGATGAAATGTCTTTGTTGTGTTCTTACTAATTTAGTATTCTTCATTAAACTTTTTCAATGATTATTTAACGGAGACACCGTGTTTACAAACATGAGTAGCGAAGAAGTATTGAATAAAAAATGTAACGAGGGGTGACGTTACATCTCGCCTGCCTGCATTTCTGAAAATGAGTAGGTGGAAGTGTATTTGATAGCTGTAAGAATTTTTAAAGCGTTATTTCAATCACACCGCAATAAGTAGGGCACTAGTAGTTTTCATTTAAAAATGTGTAATGTTCTCATACAAAAACTCCTAATAAGAATTGATAACGGAATCCTAAAACTAAAATTTTGTAAATCAGACAAAAGTAACACGAATGTTATCGATCGAACCGATCTCTGATTCGATCTATCGGATAAAAGGCTGTGTTGGATTTTTTCCTTTGCCCTTGCCCCGAACGTAAAAAACGGTCGTTTTTGACAATTGGAGGACCATAAACACCTAGTTAAAAATTGTTCTGATTGTCCTTTTTGTTATAGTATCACGTTGAATAAATTATTGGGATGAATTTTAAAAGGTTCTGTATGTATTTAATTTGAAGCAGCCTTTCCTTTATAAAGAATTTGTATGTAACTAATTCGATCATTGCCTTTTTATTTATGTCAGTGCTTGTAAGTATACTGATGACTGCTAACGGCTCCCACATATCGGTCAGGAACATGCCATAACTCTAATTTATACGCATTCTTATTTGTGAATCAACTTCATGTTGGAGAGCCTTTATGAAAATCAAATAACTACAAAAAGCTTTTTTTAATTTTTTTATTGATTGAATGAAAGTAATAAAACTATTTAAAAAATGACTTCATGTAAGGAAAAATTACGAGCTCTTTCTAGTTTCGTAAGTGTTCGCAGCATAAAAACAGCATAGGTACAGCTACTGGCTGTATGTTGTTTTTGGAGTTTTACCTAATCTTGAAACATAACGACACAATTTCAGTTCTAAAATTCTCCATAATTAAGTTATAAACCTGCATTTTATCACTTCACGTACAAACAGACAGACATTCGAAGATATTGAGCGAGAGATATTTATTTATGACCACCAATTAGAAGGTGCGAGATAAAATCTGAACCTCTTTTTTTGGATAGAGCAAGGTGGAGTGGATTGTCTGTGGTCATGTTTAATCTGTGCGTTTGTTTTCGCGCTTCTTTTTTTTTTGTTTAATAAACCACCTCTTTTGTTCCAATTTATTGGAGTTCAAAAAGGATGTGGTTGATCATAATTTACTACTGATCGATATTTTACGCAGTCAGTAATTTTAACATTTATAACATACCCAAAAGGCAGAGGTGAACCCATATCACATTTATACTTACCCACATTTCGCCATTTTATTTTTATTTAAGTTAAAATTAAATAAACAACATCCGATTCATACATTACATATTATTGTAAATTACTCATTTCAGGATTATAAAATAGCTTTATAAAATCCTTCTAAATCGACGATCAGGATTCTTAAAAAAAAACGAAACGTCGAAATGTCTCTACGCTATTCCCTGTTCCCTTTTTCCCCGCTCTATCTCACCACGTTCAGGGATTTTTATTCTTATTTATTTTTATTTCATTAGAACGCATCAATTCTGTCCGGTACGAGGATCGAGGCAAGGAAATGGCTCTATTAATGTTCCTTCACCATTTGGGGACATTTAAATAAAAAAAGGTTGCCATCACGGAGGTTTGTCATTATGAACGTAAATTAATTTTAATGTTTGGATTTAGTTATCATAATTACGTGATATTTTTGTTTAATGACCTTTTTTAAATTTTGAGTTAAATTGATTGGTAAAAAAAATACTTAAGTGAATGTAAATGTTCAGATTTTAAGTAGTGTACGTATATTAAGTAAATTGATTTAAAACGCAGCTTAAATAAAATAAACATGGTAGGTAAATATCTAAAATACCTAAATATACAAAAATTACCTGCATCAACAAGTGCAAAATCATGCAAAATAAAATTACGTGTAAATATACCTACATACATATTCTGAAATTATTAGCGTTTGTATTTTTATAAAAACATACAAGGCAAAGCAGATTTGTATAATAAAAAGAAGAAAGTATTAAACATACTTTATTTTAAAGACATTTTACGTTTTGATACAGAATACCGATAATGTAGAGCAAAGAGCGCTCGAGGTGTCAAAGTAACTTTCAATTATTTTCAGTGATGCAAACATTCATCGTCAAAAACTTTGCTCACGAGATGTCAACACTTCCAAAAAAAAACCACAAACATGACAGCAAAAAACGCGCCAAAACCACCACAGACAACAATGACAGCTCCAAAAAAATGCACGTTCAAAGCAACGACATCGACTACTACAGCCTACCTTTCATCGCATCGGCAGTGCATGAGTGTGTTCACTCTCCAGTTATAGATTCCGTACTTCTTCTCCATCCCGCCGATCCAGAAGGGGCAGCGTAGGTCGTGGACCCTGCAGCAGCGGTCAGTCCTTGTGTGACCACCGAGTTGTGAGTACCGTGTAGCAGAGAACCCCTTGCCGCACCATTTTGTACCAGGAACGCGAAGTAACTCCATGGTGTCGCGTTTTGTTCTGAGATGGGAGTCGAATTGTTGGTGGGTTGTCGAACGAATGGTTACAAAATGGTGGGTCAATTAGATTGTTTCTAACATTCTAATAAAAAGTAATCAGGCGTATCCTCCAATTAATATAAAAGGATGTAATGCTTGATAACACTAACATTGAGCGACATCTTAATGAATTCCTAAAGTTTTTCCTAAAGTAAGTGTAATATATCAAATTTAGGAATTCATTAGGGCGTGGCGTAGTGATATAAAAACAGGCATTATTCTCCAATCAATTAAAAGAGAACTATAAAAGTAGCATAAAGCTTTAAAGAAATCAAAAGACATAATTTTATTGTTTCCAAAGTGACTTGTCCACTACTTTCATTGACACTGTAGTTAAACAAATAATTGTATTAGGTACAATAGCTAGCTAATCAATGTCAAGCTAGTCAATGTTAGTTGACTAGTCTACGACCAACAAGAATTGCGAATAAAGAAAGAAACAATCTATCGACCACCTGTATTCATTGATCAAATCACTGAATCATAAAACAATAATTTCAAATCGATCACGTACTTTCTTCAAATATCTTTAAACCATTCGTTCGATATCATTCGATTGTCTATGCCCACGACGCCCATCTCTTTTACTTTTTAATTTCGAGCTCTGACAAGTTCACTGTCAAATGCCAGACCATAATGACCTCTTCCTACTTCTTTAATTTCACAACGTCAAAAATAAAATAGACCACCAACGTGTTTATGATATTAAAAAAAAAATCGTAAATATCGTGGGGATAGTCGCTGTAAATCCTTTATAGATCCCGAAGAGCTATAAAGATCTATAGATCGTTGGCAACGCATGAATGATCTATAGATCACCACATGTTTTATTGCTTTATTGCCTCTCGTAGAGTGAAATTAATTGCTCGGAATATTTGTTTGGTTACGAAATTGTTATCGGGATGTTAACTCGTTATGCAATATGACAAAGTAGTTTTCAATGTTGTCAAACAAAGGTATACAGATGATTTCATTGTTTTTAATTTACCAATCTAAGGGTCTAGACAAGTTGTGATCGCTTTCTGAACGTTTCGTATTTCTTAAACGACTTTTTAAAAGAATTAAAATAAGTTTTTTCCGTAGCCTATGACCCATCCAATATATTTCTGGCTTTTCCAGTATAGTTTTCCCTGACAGAATGTCGCTAGACCCTCTGCTTCGTCGAACAACTAAAGGATGGGAGAATCAGTTAAGCTGAGCAGCCTACGTATCCATCTGTCAAATTTGACAACTAGTCTTAGTTTCTGTTAACGATTTCTGGTTACTTTCTTTGTGGTATATCAAGATAGGCCTTGAAAACCTTTTAATTTTTGGCGGGATCTCAAAGATGATATAAAAAAATCACGTCTAATTACCATAGACAGCGGCCATCTTGATGTCAGCGGGACACAAACGTCAAAAACTACTTTGATAACGCATATCCTAAACGAAGACATAAAAATAAATAACGTAATAATCTCAATAAGCCTCATCTAATCTTAATTAGGACGGTAATGGCTCAAAATCTTGAGTTTTTTACTGAAATGGGACATAAACTTTATGATATAGGATCCTTGGACATCAAGGAGGTACTAAAAAAAGTTTGAGAGTGATTATTTCAAAGTTTCAAACTCTATTGCGTTTTTAATTCTGAAGTATGAATTTCGACACAGAATGCATAAGGAATGCAGCAATGGATAAGATGCTTTGTAAAATTGTAGTTCATTTTTCGTAAAGAGCATTTTCTGATGAAGGACGCTACTAATTCTTTACTAATTGACGTAATACGATATTATTTTATTCCTTCTTAAGTCGCGATAAGTTTTTTCTGTCTTTATGCGTAGTTATTTAGTTTTATGCTCCCATGAATTCTTACGAAAGTTGGAAATTGTTAATGAGCTCCATATAATGTGTTCATCATACATTTTTTTTTGGTCTTTGTGTCAAAACTGCTGTTGAACTACAGAATATTTGATAAAATCATTACCAGATGACTAACTTTGTTTAAAGAAGAGTAACCTATAGGACACATTAATTTGAGTTTTAAGAGCATTCCTATTTCGACTCAATCAACTTCATATTTTATAGATCCTTGATCAGGCCTCCAAAAATCTGGGGGTGTTCCACATATCCCTTCATTCACAAAGAAGCACATATATTTACAAGCAAAAACTCTGACAGCTTACAGAAAGCACCATCACCAATCACCACACTCAGAAAAAAAAACGACCACAACCGTCCCAAAAGTGGTTTTTCATAGGCTCTCGATTGTCCAGTAACTCACCTGATAGTAAACAATAATGCTGTCGATGAAGTAACCTATCCTACCCCTCCTATCTTTCTTTCTGATGATGTTGGAATATTTGGAATAGGGGACCAGGACTAATCCCACTACCAGCTACCAGGAGCATCAAATGGACCTGGTTAGTGGTCCCCTATGAGCATCTATAATTGCAGAGGCATTGCAGATGCGTTCCCGTTCCAGATATGAAATTAAAATGTCTCGTGTGTCCACCGGTTTCCCAAATGCTTCAAACTTGAGCAAAACACAGAAATAAGGCTTTTTCTTTTTGGCATGGGAAATCATTAAATAACCCCCCCGCTCTGGGTGGAATGGGAGGGAGTGTCAGACTTTTACTGACTAAAACCCATCCATGTTCCTTTTTTGCCCTTTGTGTTCCAGGGCCGCGGTATCTCTTTCGAACAGTCCCGCAGCCCCGGCAGGCATCGGCCCTTGCGGACCCCTTCCTGTTGCTGACATCTCTTTGAGGCGCGCGTGGAACACGAACGAGCCGTCGACACGGCAGAAATAAGCCTTTTGGTTTCACTTTTCACGACGCCCATATCTTTTTCTTCTTAATCGCTCTCTCACTGCGGAGAATCCGTTTTTAAATTCTCAACGGTTTTTCTTCAATTGTTTTAAAGAGCTCTACACCTAGGCACTAAAAGTTCATCTATGTAGAAGCAGGAGGCTCATTCTAAGCGAGGTCAGTCATTTTGTCACGCATATATTTGCATTCCATCATCTTAGGACACCTTAGGGTACCGTGAGAAAGCTATGCTAACACGACCTACGCTTTGTTTGAATTTAAATCATAGCCGTTGGCGTTCGATTGTCGGCCATTTTATGACGATTCCGTTATGCATTGCAGATGCGTTATTGTGCAAAGTATAATAGGACCTGCTGTTCTGTGTATATTTCATAACCAGCTTTGGATAGTATGCAATAATATTCCTTCAGCTAAAAGACATTATTGCTCAAGTCGCTTTGTGAGCGAAGTAACTGCGGAACTGTCCCTGGCTGGTCGTTACGGATTTTCCCTGAACTTAAAGGTAAGTATTTCGACTGTTGTTTATACAATCAAGTGCGCTGTCCACATCAAGTGAGTCATATCCCTGATCCGTGCTATGTACAAAACATATTTACAAAACCATACCCTTCCAAATTCAAAAACACACCCAACCGCCACTCCCAATGACACACGACAGAAAAAAAAACAGAAAAAAAACCTTATCCTTGAAATTAAAAATGAAAACTAACCTCCTATCGCATCTGCAGTGAGATATAGTATACGGCCTATAGTTGAAATAACCGAATCTCCGTTTGAACATTCCGATGTTGACTCGGCAATGGTCGTGCGACCGACAGCACCGGTCCTCAGCTGCGTCGGCGCCTAGTTCCCCATACTTCGCTGCGACATGGCCGGCCCCGCACCATTTGGTCCCCGGCACTATGAAATTCTCCCTGAATGATCTTCGTGACCTGTTTTCGTGTTCATCTTATGTTAGTTGTTTGTAAGCGATACTGCGGTGATCTGTGTGGTCAAATATTTATGATACATTGGTAAGGAGGTAGTGTTAAATGAAAACCTGATGTCGCAAAAATCTAGTTGTGTCAATCAAACTAGCCAGTAATGCTCAAGCATGGGCCTCAGGCCTCCTCAGGGCCAGCACCAGAATATTGAATTTTTTAAAGTCTCTTCTATTTGCGTGTGTGGCAAAAAGTCCTAAAGAGGGTAAAAAAAAATTGACTTCTTCTAAACTGTGATTTTTTGGAGCTAATACAGCATTCCTTGCTGCTCTGTTATGTTATGCATATGCCAAGCATAGAGGTTGGAGCATAACTTCCTACAATCTTTACGGCGATAAGCATGGTTAGCAGTAAAGGTTTTTTATTTATACGTTGCTACCCTGCACAGTCCACCCAGCTACCATTTAGGCTGACGGGCTAATATTTTTATTACCGCAAGACCTATGCTAGCCGATACGATAGAAACTCAAACTCAAAGCATTTATTTCAATTAGACAGGCACTTTTGAATGTCACAAAAAAACAAAGAGCGAAGCTACAGTAACAGACGTATAACTATTGAAATAATAACTTGTGAAAGTACTTTAGATGCCCATTCCAAGGCGTAGATCTCTATGGAGAAGAATGGGCAAGAAACTCCATGGACACTCTTTTCAATCAAAACATTAAAAAAAAATTTTGGTGACATCATTCAAGTGGATACTATACATTTATTTGAGAACGATGTATAAAGAAGTGCAAGCTAAGAGCAAAGACATTATTGATGAGGGTGATCTGCGCAAACACTTTGTCTGTATCATATCTATCAGAACTTAACAATTCAGCGACATCAGGTCTTCATTTTAAAGAAATAGTTTTCTAAATTACGCTATTAAGTTTATCTTCGTATTCGCGTGTGACTGAACAAAAATTACTTTTGAACCAAAACCAATAGTGTAAAATCAATATTTGACACTTGAAAACATTTTTAGAAAATATTAAATTAATAAAGAACTTAAAAATTAATAGCGAGATGTTGGGCCCATTATGATTGTTAATTTTTAATGAATTGATGATGTGAACGACGAGAATGAAGGACTGACTGATGATTTAATGAATGAATTGGTCCTATCTGCACAAAATGTTCAATTATTTGAAGGTTTATCATAGAAGTGGAGGAGACAGTTACAATGAACTGTTTGCTATAAGGGCCTTTTTATTGTCATGCGTGTTTGCGCCCGCGTGCAGGCCAGGCCCGCATGCGTGCTGAACCTATCGTATCATACATGTTTTTATTGTCATGCGCGCCACGCGCACGCGGCACACGGGCGGATCGCGGGTGGCTCGCACGAATGCGTGCCGCCCGTGTGCGTGTGGCGAACCTTGACAGTCAGTGTTGTTTTTACTGCCAAGCGGGTCGCGGTCTTTTTTTACTTTTATTTTGACACGAGTTCTCTTCCTGGCGACACGCACAATGCTGTGGCGGCGTGGCGAAAATAATCTGTTCTACGTGCGGCCTGCAATAAGCATGCGTGCCTGGCCTGCACGCGGGCGCAAACACGCATGACAATAAAAAGGCCCTAACAGAAGATGTAAAAAGAGTCTTAAGTAGTCGACAGCCTAATTTCTAAATTCGTTTAGAAAGAAGATACTTTTTGGATGAATACTAACAGTGGGCCAAGTAAAGATGAACATCTGCTTTCCATAAAGCATAAAGCTGATATAAACGTGCAGACCAGATCGGTGGTAGATAAGATACTGAACTTTAAAGTTTAGGTGATATTTAAGACCATTTTGAACAGAAGCCATAGGTTAAGAGTGAATGATATCGTAGATGAAGAGCATTCGTTTAAGTTATGAGAGAATGAGGTAAGTAAATGAACGTATGATTCAATAAGGATATATCAGAGCAAAAAACAGTAGTCCCTGTGTAAAGATATTGCGAAAATATGACGTAGTTTTGTCTACGTGTAGAATATAGTTTAGGTAGGTATATGTGCCAAAATGCTGGAGTCTAAATACCGGTGAAAAAAAAGTGAAGAGGTCATTCCATGGACTGGCAGGTTCGTCTGGATTTCGAAATTCGAATATTGTAGTAAGTATGAAAATCTAAAGGAGATGAGCGTCGTGCGGATGCTTTGCATTCCATATTTAAATGTCTTGAATCGTTGGATAAAAACTTTTTTTTTAAAGTTTGTGGCGTAAATATACTGTAGAGTCAATTCAAGACATTTTAAACAGATAAACCCTTTTGAAAAGCAATTAATGTTCCCACAGTAACATGAATTTATAAATAAAATGAATTTAACAGACTTTCGTATTCGATGTAAAAAAACATTGAACGCAAATTCGTCTGTAAATTAATTTTATTTGAATAGTAAAATGTTGCTTGGTAAAAATATAACAACTACCTAGCCAGAGAGCTTTCTCCAACTTTGTTTTTATTCTCCATCATATACTGTAGTTCTTCATGCCTTTTCAAGCATTCCATTTTCAATTTATCATAGTCCAACCAGTTTGAAATATCTGGCGGCAATCGGTCGCCATCTTTTAGTATTCTAAAAGTGACGTTTCCAAAATGGCGGTAAAACTTTTCATCTTCTACATTTTTTGGTTGTTTATTTACTATTCTATATATTTCTTCATCTAATGCTAATTTTAATTCTTTTCTTAATGTTTTTAGGAAGTTTCTTGCTGATTTCCCTTGCGTTACGTATTCACAGTCTTGTATGTCGCCATTTTGTGTGTAAATCACTTGGACAAGATGTCTGCCATCTGTCAGCTGTCGGAGCTTTAGGCCGAGTCTGTAACAAAAAGAAAAAACTAATATTAATTTAAAGCATAACATAAAAAAATGTAAAAATTACATAAACATTTTTCACATTGGCTCTGGATCGAAGCATTTGGAACTCATGGAGAGAGGCCTTTGCCCAGCAGTGGGATGACACAGGCTAACAGTATCAGTATATTGTATTGTGTTGTATAACGGGCTGGTTTCCGCAACTCCACGTCAAAGCGCGTATTTTGCGTGCGGAAAGTATCAGTATAAAAAATTGCTGGATCCTAGAAAGAGGTATCGGCTGACGTACAGTGATGATTAATCATAAAGATGATTATTAGATGCACCATAGGGTACCAGTCTACCTTAGGGTGATGCACAGACATTTCATTTTCCATTTATTTTCCTATCGCAACTAGATCACCGTAACTTTTTATTGCACCGACACACCTCTACCGTGTACAATTAACTCGAAACCATAAAACGTTTATTTATTAAGACATTGACACCTGCTTCTATACAGGTTACCATTGAGGTTTCAATTATTAGTATAGTTAAAGACATTCCTGTAAATCCGCGGAAAATGGTGCATATCAATGTTTTGTTGCTGTGACAGCTGTACCGTGACAGCTGATTTCCACCCAACTGCCAGCTAACATCCAGCGCCTTTAAGAATTATATTTAATGTCTATGCCTATAACTAAAGGAGAAATACACATAATTCTGTCACTAAGACCAATCAAACGTACCTAAGGCAATAATTATAGATTTTTATTGCTATTGTTAATGACCCAATACCGACCGTATCGTATGTACTCGTAATTAAAATAGTTCTGTACATTTATCTCTGATTTTCTAACAGGTTTTTGATGGGTTTAGAGATAGTTATTCTGTGTTAGTTGTAAGGAGATGTTTACTAGAAATATTCTGTACAAGCTTTTGCCTCGGCTGCGCTCGCGTTAATTTAGAATTTGACAATCAATTCGGGTTGTACTCTGCTTGTAATAATATAATTCAATCGTGTTTCGAAAGACACGTGGCGCCCTCTACTATCATAAGAACGTTATTGTTGTTTTCCTCGGGAACAGTACTTTGAATGACAGGTGTCCTATGTCCGTTTCTGTACACCTGACAACGTATGTGCAAAATTTCAGGATGATCGGTTCAGTGGTTTAGGCGTTTAACGGTAACAAACAAACAAACTTACTTTCGCATTTAATTTAGTTCACTTCAAACCTCACTCAAGTGACCGCATGCTATTAAAAAGTAAAGGTAGGTATTTCTTTTAAAGTTCAACGACTGTGCTAATTAAATGTGTACAGGGGCGCCGATTCCGTGGGTCGGGGTTCAACCATGACTATCATGACCATCATAATAACTAAAATAAAAGTCATCAAAGATAATGTAAACAGAGAAATAGCAGATGACAGATACAAGAGTAAATCGCGATCGCTAATCCCAAATACGTCAAATACGGCGCTACCGTCTACTGCAGCTATCTACGGTTGGGCTCGAAATCATGACTGCAACGACATGACGCTGCGACGTGTCGCTCGGACACGTCGGCTACGACCTCGTTACCTTAGGTGAGTAAGATAGACGTAAAACATCGTCGCTTCACACTTCTTTTGAATTACGGGAAGGTCACTACTGTTGATCCAGTCCAATTCTTAACCTCTGAAATACATGTAAAGATAGCTTAAAACAACAAAACTTTAAATACGTTATAACTACGTCAAAAATGCACTGATCCATAGACTAAAAACTAGATTACGACGAGTGCAAAGGGGATGCAGAGTGGCTATTAGTCTATGGTCTCTGGGGATGACAACACAGGGGACGATCATATAAAATATTGAGACAGATTTAGACGGTATAATTTACAAACCACTATTTGTTGGGGAATAGAATTTTCAATATTTTTTTACAACATTTAATAAAAAAACTTTATTTATTTTGGTTATGGTTCAATTGGAGTGTGCTACGATAATACAATCTGAGAAAAAAAAACTTCGGTACTAGAAAAGTCAATACTTGGCAACGACTTCTAAACCAAAACTATACAGCAAGATGTGTTATTTCAGTTTAGTGTTATAAAGTAAGAGTAGACCTGCTCTAGCAAGTGAATATGTTAGAGCCGGCCTGAATCGGAACACACCGGCGGCGGCACAGCTCGAGAAGCAAAATTAACTCGAATTATTCCGAGTTTACCCGAACCCGAATGAAAACCGAATACCTACAGGGTGTAAACGGACCCTTCACGAAGCCGTCAACCAAGCCTTCTGTACATCGAACTAACTAACTTTACGTAAAAAATTTTGCTGGGAAACGACTTTTTTTTGAGGTGAAAAATCTCGTTTTACGGTAGGACTCAATGTAACGCAATCAGAACATTGTGCTGATGTATGGATTGCATAGTACGGGGGTTGTGGAGGTGTTTGAAGTAAAAATCTTACTTTAAAAAAAATGTATTTAAAAAAAAAACTTGTGAAAAAGTTGGAACTTTGACCCCCAATATCTCCGTAACTAGAAGGTTCCCAGGTATGGTGTAGAACAAAAAAAATATCGCAGTGACGGCGAGAACAAGTGCCTTTCGGCTTTGTTAAGGGTCTTTTTACACCCTTTATGACATTCATTGGTAATGGCTTTCTTATTCAACAAATATTGCCGACTCGTGTGTAGCAGTTAGCACCCCTAAATTGTGAAGTTATTTCAATTCTTTTGTGCTTTACTCTTGCGTAAGAGTAACACATTAAATCAATTGGGTTGACCAGTCGATAGCCAACTGAGAGAGATAGTTTGTCAAATATTTACAAGTTCAATGTTAGCCAAAGACATTAAAATATTTACGAGTGATAGACGGGACACGACGAAAAAAATCGTAATGCAATACTTGTTACTACTTAGTAACAAATCGTCCTGTCTAGTGACATTCGCTCGCTTGTCAGCTAGCATTGTGTCAAAATCAAAAATGTTCGGGATCAAAATTGTTGTATGAAAATATTCCCTATGTCCGCTCGATAAGTCTTTTAAATCTCTTTGATGTTAGTCATGGCACGATATCACATGGATTGAACCATTTACCTAAACAGAAACGCAGTGATAAGTATGGCCATTTCTTCGCTCATTTCGTCATAATGTGCCTAAAGACTTTTCACATGAGGGAGCTATCAGTACTTTACATGGAGTGACGAGGGAGTTCTTTACTCATTTTATATCGGTACGGTATTATAAGAACCATTATTCAGAGGGTCTATGTAAATTGAAATTAATAGAAAAGAGAAAAACGTATTTAATTGACATACTGATACCGAAAACCTTTTTTTTTTTTGATGACAAATCATCAAATCACCCCCCGCCGCTCTGGGCGGAGTGGGAGGGAGTGTCAGACTTGTACTGACTAAAACCCATCCATGTTCCTTCTTTGCCCTTTGTGTTCCAGGGCCGCGGTATCTCTTTCGAACAGTCCCGCAGCCCAATACCGAGAAGCTTCCCTTAATTCTGTTGAAAACCGTTTTAAAAATAGGAATCTATTTTTTTGGATCAAGCCCGCCACACAATTCCCAAACCACTGCAACTCCTGAAAGCCAGAATCAACAGTAGCGACCACCAGAAAAGCGCCAAGACAATGAAGCTCGACGAAGTCCCAGAGAAACAAATTCACTGTCTTGGATCCCGTTACGAAATTAATCAGAAAAGAATAGCTGAAGAGTAGGAAAGACATAATTTTTACTTCCCGTGACTGTCATTTTTCTAACCCTGCAGAATGAATGAAAAGAGCAAGGAGTCTCCTGCCGGGGCTGCGGGACTGTTCGAAAGAGATACCGCGGCCCTGCAACACAAACGGCAAAGAAGGAACATGGATGGGTTCTAGTCAGTAAAAGTCTGACACTCCCATCCCACTCCACCCAGAGCGGGTGGGTTATTTGATGATTTCCCATCCAAAAAAAAAGGAGTCCTATCCTCCATTAATCCATGTATTTCCTCGTGGTTAAAAGCACCCCATTGATACAGCTATCACTTTTATTTATTTATTTATTTATTTAAACTTCATGTACAAAAGTGGTACATAGGCGGCAGCACAGGCGGCGGCATAGGTGGTAGGTGGCAGTGGCGAACCTATCTTACAAGCCGGAAAGCCGGGCTTGCCTAAAAATCAAACTCAAGAAATAAAAAAAACATTTTTACAAAAACATAAATTTTTGTCAAACAAGAACAAAATTCGCTATCTCCACAACTGTGTCCTCTATGACAGAAATTATTTTAAATTCGCGCGCTTATTCTCCGATGCCGGCCGCGATACTCTGGCTCGCTCTAACACTATACAAAAAAAGAGTTAAACGTAGAATTTTAGTACGCAATCGTACCTACGCGCGCTCGCTAATGCTTTCTCTTTCTCACCCACTGGCTTGCATTTGGCTTCTCTGACCTTTCAGTTTTCCTAACAAAATGTCTCTGTTATTGATAACATTGGTAGGTACTGATTTGAGAATTTGTATAGAGTTTAAAGCTGGGCTTTTCTTTGAATGTGTGCGTGTAAGTCTGTGTAAGTTTGAGAGAGAAGTGTGTTCGCACCGAGGATGCGCGCAATTTATATGCGCTTCGCGCGAATTTTGATAGGTACAAAGTACGATTTCATGATAGTTCGTATTTTAGTTAGTTTTGAGCGATTAGGAACTGGTGCATTTGTTTTTTGTGGTTTTATTTTTTCGATTTCTTGGGATTTAAAGTTTTTTGATTAGTTATTGCCGTAATTAACTTTGTTTTGAAGTGAACACTAAAATTAATTCGGAAACGCAATTTTTCCTTGTGAAGGATTAAAGTGTCTGTAATCGGTACCTACTTAGCAAGATAAATACTTTGAGTTTTACAGAAAAATATAATCTCGTTACTTCACCTAAATAAACCTACCCCTGATTTGAATATTCTCAGAAAACTAAAACCCATAATGTGCATTTTAGTCGATCAGCGTAGGTTAGCGTGTTCAATGGCTGTTCGGCTGCTCATTCAAACAATTTGAAAATCTATCTAGTAATAGATACGTGGTGACTTCTGTGTACTTTGTTGTTTGTCATCTGTCCGGGGTAAAGAAGCGAATAATGAAGAGTTGAGTTGTGGCTGTTTACATTGTGAGTAATTACAAACATTTACAATAATGTGTAGTTAGAAACCAATTTATTGTTCGTGCGCCATCTCTAACAAAGCGAGGGAAACAATTACGAATTGACTCGAAGAGTTGAGTTGCTACATTTAAGTCAATAGATGGCTCTTATATCATTTACTTGATACTGACAACTTAATTGAATTAGTTGTTGTAATTTTGTGACGGTATATAAAATATGAAAAGTTAATAACCACTATTTGTATTTTATATTTAGGCATATTTAAATAATAGGAAAATAAAACCGGCGTTATTAAATACCAATGTCAGAACTCGGAACAGATTTTCTCGGTCAATTCCCCCCCCCCCCCCTAAATATTTTCAGTTGTTTATTCAAGGCTTTGACTCGATTTCATGCCGAGCACGCCACTGGTAGGTGGTACTTTTCACTTCAAACTTGCTCCCCAGTGACATTACATTAATGTCGATGGCACACAAATTGATATTTATTGCAATTTGTGCATCACTGTACTTGGAGGGCGATTCCGAAACGAATTAGATTATATAGTTTGGTTTAAATGTGTTTTACTTTGTGATTTGGGGAATATCTATACAGGCTGGTCATTCTATCAGCAATAATCGTGATGGAAAAGTAAAAAATGTACTGAAATGACGTAAGTGTTATTGGGTTTTCCCATTGGAGGTTTTTCAATAGAAAAACAGTTTAATTACACACTCTTCTTCTTCAATCGGTCCCTCATTACCGAGTATCGTGGTCTCTGGACCCCTTTAAACGGACAATCTGCCTCCATCAAATCCGGTCCAAAATTGCCTCCACCTGCTGAAATTTGCTTGAGGACATAGCCTCTGGCTTGTCAATTACACACACATATGCCTAATTTGCTAACAATACAAACTTAAAATAACATTAAAATTATGTACCTACCTGCATGTATGAAAAACAGAAAGGAATTAGAGCGTGTCAAAAAATTCGTCCGCATCGCTGTCAACGGGGAAAGTGCCCAGAAGGTTGGCAGCATTGCTTGTTGGAAAAGAATCAGCATTGCCATTCTTTGGCCAAGAAGGCTGGCCATCCAACATAGCAATGGTGATTCTTTGACCAAGAAATGAAAAATAGTGTCTAGATTTCGGACCAATAGATGTTATCTGTAGCCTCCTGTTGCATGAAACTTGGCCATTACTAGCAGATTGTACCTTAGATGAATTAAACACCTCTATTGGCATGCAGCCTTTCATTATTTAGTTGTATGTTGTTAGTTTTAATTTTTCTATTTTGGTTATTGTAAGTGTATAGTTTAGGTTATTAGTTTAATTTCTTATCTGTCGCATTAGGGCAAACCCTGTAATGATAGTGAAATAAAATAAAATATATTTACGAAGTCAAGACGACAAAATTTTTCAACATAATATGAAGTATTGGATCAGATCAGCATTTCTTTCAAAATATTTCGATATCTATTTATTGTAAATTGCAAGTGTGTTACTCAATTGGGGAGTTGCTTAAGTCACACACTCATTCATACCAACCAAACGCCATAAAACATTCCCAATACCAACCCCAGTCGATGTCAAACACACAGTATTTAAACTTAACCCATTTCCACAAGTACAGTCTATAGTTAGCTCTCCCCTCGTGGATCTAATCTGAAATATAAACATCCCTTCACTCAGACAGGGGACTTACAGCCTAAATCTTTTAGCAAACACACTGAGTGAGCTAGGCAGGGAAACTTTGGGCCTCTGGGTCCCTGTCTGCGGTTTTAAATGCTGCAGCCAAGGAGTCGAGTCAGTCAAAGTCTTATTTAAATGTCGTTTTGATGTAGAGTTCAGTAATTTAATTGAAGACGCCGATGAACGAGAGATTTGCACTTAAGTGTAAGATTGAATATATTAGGTTAGATAAGTCATTGATTGTACACTTGAAAGAGCGTAATTATTTATTTTATCTACTCGTAGTATAATATACTAGTATAGAAAGGGAATCGACTGTCTTGGTATGGACATATGATGAGGAGGGACGAATCGCATGTGACTAAAAGAGTTATGAATATAAACGTTGATGGATGGAGAGGGAGAGGAAGACCAAAGAAACGATGGATGGATTGTGTGAGGAATGATATGAAAGATAAAGGAGTAAATGATAGCGTGACGGTTGACAGAGGAGAATGGAAGAAAAAAACGTGTTGCGTCGACACCAAGTAACATGGGACAAGGGCAGGAAGATGATGATGATGAAAGCGTGCAAACCTTGCACTGAATATGTTAGGTTAGGTTAGTTATTGATTGTACTCTTGAAAGAGCTTAATTAGGCAGATGTAATTCTATGATTTCTCTTACGTGATTTTTCACCCAAAATCGTTTCTCAGCAATAATTTTTACGTAAAATTATTTGTATAATTCATTTTCCTCATTTTATTACGTAGGGATTCATTTCATGATTCTTACGATGATAAATAGGTCCATTGCAATTTTATTATTAAGCCATTTATCTATAGAAATGTACAAATCATACAATAAATATAAATTAGCGATCACTGGTACAGACGCGTTGACATCGATACGCGTGTCTCTGGGGAATAATGCTGACTGTTTTCAAGTGGTATAGTCGAGTAGAAAACGTTCAGAAAATTTATCATTAGTTCCTTTTCTCTCTTTTGGCATTATTGTCTGCACGAGATTGGTTGATCTCGTGGTGAAAAGTTTAGCTATAGAGTTAAGAGCTTGATCACTTAGGGGTCGTCCATTAATTACGAGACATGTTTTTTAGTAAGTTTTTAACCGGGCGGGGGGAGGGGGGGTTAAAAAGTTGCTAAAATGTCCCCCATGGTGATACGTGGTGAGGTTTTAGACTACCCCTCCCCCCCTACCCAAAATCACGTGTATTTTTTTAGTACGACGTACTTATCATAAAAAAAAACAGAACATTATCTTTATGTTAGTTCTTCGGTCATACCAGACCAGGGCCAACGAAGCTACAAATTGTAAGCGTCTAAGCTTAGTGTTCGTATACGTCAAAGTATGCTTCGGAAGGAACATTCCGAGTGGCCTGAGGATCTAGCCAAGTGGCTATCGCTCTTCGACAACTTCTTCTTTTTAGCGCGTCGATGCCAATCTAAATAGTGTCAGCCCAGAACTGAGCAACTAGTTTGGCGCTTTCGGTAGTGTCCATCAGTTCCTGTAGTGAACAAACAACAGGGCACGCAGGACACGATATTAAGTGCCCTATTGTTTGTAGAACAGCACCAAATTTACACTCCAGGGCAGAGTCATTAATGAATCTCCACCGGAGCAGGTTTTTGACAACTGACAACAGGATTTACGGTCGCATATGTCAGTCGCGTGTATTTCTAATTTTAAGATCATCGTCACCGCTAAGAATATTACTTTTTTAAGCCTTCTGGGCAATAAATGTGATCAAGATCATTAAATTGCACGAAAATCGAGGACCTGGATAACCTTCTAGAAAATCTCAACAATATTAAAGTACAGCAAATCACACTGCTCTCGCCTGTACGTCCAAAAGTCGTGGCATTACTGCGGTGCGGCCACAAGCGAATCGAATGTGTTAAATGAAGCGTAGTTGGTGTCGAGTGTACATTTGAGGGTCACGCCGGAGCGCTGAGGGAGGAATAGTGCAGTTTTGAAATGAAAGATTTATAATTTAACTAGTTATTTCCCGCGACCTTCGTTCGCGTGAAATTGTTATTAAAAATTTTACTTTTCTTTTTTAATCGAATTTTGATACCAATTTCAAAGGTTTTATTTTTTTTTGTACGGAACCCTAATTATTTTTCTAAAATATGTGTTAGACCTTATAACATCAGCTATCTGTCAGTAAAGTCCCGTCAAAATCGGTCCGGCCGTTTCGGAGATTAGCCGGAACAAACAGACAGACAAAAGTTGAAAAAAATGTGTTTTTATTATAAGTACCGTATATACTTTCATATAGTAATAAAAGCTGTTATTTTAATACGTTTTACAAACAGACCCTTCAATTTTATTTATTTGTATAGATTCGAAGAGTTCTTTGTTTAGAGAAAATAGAGGAACCTAGGTATCAGATAGTAGATTTTGATCATGTGGTTTCTGACAGTCGTTACAGGTACAAAGACTCGAAACTCTGACAGCCAGCCTTACTAAGGAGTGTCATGTTACCCAGTTAGCAGTATCAGGGTTGTGGCCGTTAGATAGGCATTCGTTTAGGTAAATACTGGTATTCAGCTGCACCTGGTTACACTGGAAGCAACTATAATTGAAAAATGGCTACTTAGTCAGTTGATGATTCGTTTATAGAGAAACTAGCTCCGCTGCTTCACCCGCGTGGAGTTCTGGAATTGCCCCACGGGATCGTACTACCGGGATAGAATCCGATATGTAAATCCAGGTTACAAATTATCTGTGTGCCAAATTTCATCCAAATCCGCTCAGTAGTTTTTGCGTGAAAGAGTAGCAAACATCCATCCATCCATCCAGACGAACTTTCGCATTTACCTATAATATTAAGTAGGATAATATTTGGCGATGTATTATGAATATAAAACGAATATAAACTGGGTGTAGTCACCATGCGAATTAAAAATTATCATAAATATTGCAATTTCTATAAGTCCCATATTACAGGGCGATTACCGGGCCTAAATTAATGTGCCACCATGTTGCTGTACATGACAAAAAATAACACTCCCTACTGGCCAAGACAGTCAACAATTATAGCATCTGTTTTTTATATAATTCATGTTAATTTAACAGACCCCAATAAAACTTTAACAATCTTATTTAAAACAAACTCTCACTCTCGAAATAAAAGAATGCACTAAAATCCTCTTACGTTTATATTGAGAATAGCGACATCTATCGCGCTGGCATCGAGTTAATCTTTATTGCTTCGTCCGACCGCGGCCGCAGACGGATTGTGGCCGGCCGCTCCTAATGTTCTTAGTTCTAACACTTCGCTTGTATGCACTCCTGGTACTTTTTGGTCCAATGGATTATGTTCACGGTAAGTGCTTTGACGGGGTGTTGCATTAGATTATTGGATAGACGATCCTTTATTCATTGCTAATTTAATAGTTGTAGAAACTAACGAATTTATTTTTAACGGTAGGTATTTGTTTAATAATAGTGTAATAGCATTGTTTAGAATGATGTTCGCCGATCGCGCTCGCCGGATCGTGGCTCGAAGACGGAGCGTCGCCCGCGCTTTAAGTTTGACTCTTCGGTCGTATGCAAGCCTAGTACTTTTCGTTCGTTTGGATTACTCCATTGTCGGATTAAGCTTCAGTTAGGATCCCAACACGGTATCATTTGATTATTAACAGACTAGCGCGACCTTCGTTCGCGTGTCTTTTTTTTTTTTTTAAATTTCCTTTACTGTCCCACTGCTGGGCAAAGGCCTCCCCCAATTCCTTCCATGTGCTCTTTCCTCGTGCCACCTCGAACACATTTCTCGTGAAATTATTATGGTGAAAATATTATTACCCTATTTGAATCGTATTTCAATGGTTTTTTTTTTTAACGGAACTTTAATATTTTTTTTCTAAATTAAAAGTAGCGTAAGTTACTCCTTGTAACATCAAAAAGCAATCTGCCAGTAAAATGCCCGAAAAATCGATTCAGCCGTTTCGGAGATTAGCCGGAACAAACAGACAGACCGACAGACAGGCAGGCAGGCAAAATTTAAAAAAATATATGTTTATGTTAGTACCGTATAACTTTACTTTCATTATGCTTTCAGTAAAAAGCTGTTATTTTGAAATTACAAACAGACACTTCAATTATATTTATTTGTATAGATGTCCGCAAACCTGGAAACCTGGGAGCTAAAATACTAAGTTTAACGGTGTGCCACAAAACGTTAATTTACCGTGGATTTCACACGGTTATCAAAGAAAACAGTTGCAGTTTGAATATGCCTTAAGCTGCTTTCAGACTACGCTATAATACAATAGCATATAGTATACGGGGTGTAAACAGACCCTTCACCAAGCCGTCAACCAGGCATTCTATACATAAAACTAAGTAACTTTACGCAAAAAATATTGCTGGGAAATGACTTTTTTTTTAGGGTGAAATATCACGTTTTACGGTAAAACTCAATGCAACGTACTCAAAACTTGGTGCTGATGGATGCTTTGAATAGTAAACGGGTCCTGGAGGTAATTAAAGTAAAGTTAAAACCTTAAAAAGTAGTATTTAAAAAAAAACTTGTGGAAAAATCGGAACTTTGACCTCCGATATCTCCGTAACTAGAGTTCCCAGGTATAGTCCGGAACAAAAAAATGATCACAATGACGGGGAGAACAAATGCCTTTCGGCTTCGTTAAGGGTCTTTTTACACCCTTTATACTATATGCTATTATATTAGAGCGTAGTCTGAAAGCAGCTTCACCGTACCGAGTATTTACTTGAATAAGTAAATATTTAATTACCTAAGCAATTTAATTTTTCCTGATTGCAATAGCTTAGTCACTGACATTTTCTTTTGTTTGATTCACAGAAGTCTAGATAAAGCTCCGTCAATTTCACTTAGCGTTAATCACAACACTGCTACATTGCTAGTAATTGCTAAAGTCGCCGCCATTGGCTGCGCTTGCGCTAGTTAAGGCGACATTCCGCTGTTCTGTACCCAGCGATCGACTGATAAAGATGCTGTTGCATCGTCGACACTTAGCTTCTAACTTACTGTTATTGGTTATTCAGGCAATCTAGTGTTGCCTTTATTGATTCTCAGTAGCAGCTTCGAGTTTGAATTTGTGTTCGATTGATGGTAATAGGCTCGTCGCCTATTTAACTTTAACTGGCAAATGCGGATGTACACCACTGTCTAAGTCGTCGAAGAAACAAGCATGATGTTTATATGTTATGATTTTAGCATTAAAAAGATCGTACTCTAATAAAATATTGTTTTATATTTATCGTTTTCTCTGTCTGCCTCTGTACTTATATCAAAGAGTTCAATAATATCCTTGACTATTTCAGGATATTCAAATTCGGTAGTGGTCGTAGTTGTACTGTTAAAGATAATATTTACAGCAAACCATTGCTGGACCCTCTAAAGTAGCGTAGAAATGAAATAGGACTTGTGGCTGGAGCAAATAAAGAAATATTTTAAATTCTTCAAGACATCCCCAAGAACGTCACTCCACCGAACCTGTGGGAGGTTAGAGGGAGCGACGTTTGTCGTGATTCGCTGGATGAGAGTGGCCGAGGATTCAGTTCGATCTGATTAAAGACGGGAATGATGGCAGCAGAATAGTAGAAAACTTCCTATCCAGCATCTTTCATGATTTAAACGAAGCCAATGATACAAACGGCACACTGGTCGGCTAAAATTTTTATTTATTTATTTAGGAAAAACAAACAGTAACATAATACAGGTTTATAATAAGGCTTAGAAAGAAAGAAAGAAAGAAAACATATTTATTTAGCACATGCCACAGATGCACACAACAAACAAATAAAAATAACATAAAAAAAAAACTTAAATCTACACAATATATAACGTAAATTAAACAGAAAAAAAGAGACAATATTGTGTGTCTCACGGCTGCGCCAAATAGGCCCAGTTCAGCAAACTGCCGAGCAGCTAGTGCCCGACGCTGGTTTTCAACTGGACCCGAGATGGTGATGTGACGGACATAAAACAGCTTAACATACTATACTATGATAAATATGCTACCCACTACGTTTTCCACAGATTACTTTTAAATAATACGAAATTAGAGTGACATATGTATAAGATGTAAACTAAACTAACAGTTATAATAATATGTGAGGCACAATAGACAAAAAGTTACATGAACTGGGCATACAAGACATAAAAATTTTAGTGAAATATACGTAAAAAAGAATAAGAAGAAAATAAATAGTAGCTACGATTCAACTTGACCAAATGCTTCTACTAATTGCGATCGACTGCTTAACTCAACATATAACTCTTCCAAATACGGAGCCCCTGTGTTGTCGCTACCAGCAACCAGTTTCTCGATTTAGAACATTTCGACAACTAACCGAATTGATTACAAATAATTGCTGGCGTACTGCCATATTTTACCATGGCAATGATTTGTATTTTGATTCGATGTTTACAATCGACTCGACGTACTAGAGAGGTACCATGTATTCTTAGTTGTTAAAGTGATTGGAAGGATTTCATTATGAGCTGCCGAAATGGGGCAGATTGGTGTTCACCTACACATGGAAACCAATAGGTAGATATGGTTGATGATAGTGTGCAGTATCAATCAAGTCTTGGAGTGCCTCAGGGATCTATTTTGGGACCGGTAATACGTTACCAATTAATAAGTTTATTAGATACAGATTTAGTTTTTTATACCCTACTTATACCTTATCATCCAATTATTTTCAAGAAAAAGAAACTCCGGTTGAGTTAACTTTATATTTATAAGATTTTTAACCAAAAACCGTAAATTATAAAAAAAAACTGCTTTCATTACTACGAAGAGCAGTTGCAACCAGTATCGAACTTAAAGTAACAGGGCTTTAAAAAGAAAAAGTACAAAACAAAATAAATCCATTACTAACTCTATCGGAGGAGCTCATAAGTCGAATCAATTACGATGCTCATTCTTACAAGTTATAACTATAATGATTTATGGCTAATCATTATCGAGGGAATACAAAGTTATGTTTGCTGTTGGGAAAAGGTTTCTTACAAGCCTTGATTTGAAAGATGAGACGGTGAACCGGGTGAAACCTAAAATGTTGTACTTATGTTGTAAACTTTTGGAATTCAATTATTATAAAAAAACTGTGTTGGGGGTGCGTTCTAAAAGCTTGCAAGAATAGCGAATTATTTTATTTTCAATGAAGGAATGAAAAAGTGAAGCACTCTAAGGTTATTTTTTCTGGCTACGTCAGTATTGACAACCTGTTGAATTAAAATACAGTACCTACAAAAAGGTGACATCTTCTAGCCTAGCTTTTTCCCAACTATGTTAAAGTCGGCAATAGCCATACAAATACTGTGCTTATTCAAAATCAAAATATTTATTTTAAGTAGGCCAGTCACAGGCACTTTTGAACTGTCGAAACCAAGACAACAATGAAATGTAGCTACAGTCCCAGTCACAAGGCATAAAAACTGAAAGTGCTGTAGTTGCCCATTCCAAGGCGTAGATCTCTATGGAGAAGAACGGGCAAGAAACTCCATGGACACTCTTTAAATCATAATATTGTAACAAAACCTTGGTTACATCATTTATGTTAAGATGGTACTTTATGTGAGAACGATGTAGCAAGATGTGCACGTTAAATGTGTAAGTAAAAACAAAAAAGACAATTAAAAAATTAAAAACAGTATTAAACTAAGCATTTTCGAAGCGAAGTTCTAAACGATCGATTCTAGTCTAGTTTTAAATTTAAATTCATCAAAATCGGTCTACAGTAAGTCAAAGACTTTATTTATCGCTAGCTAGTGTCTGAGTAATAAATGATCGAACTGTTTGAACGATTTTATCAAATGCCCGATAACAGAAACTTGCAAAATCTTCATAATTTACCTGGACCATTAAATCTATTAGTATGGTCTAGTTTGTAAATGAACTAGCCTTACGCATGGTTGTAAAATCAACGATTTCGCAACGTTTTGATTACGATTATGACTAAAACGCGAGTCGTATACCTAACGGTTACATAAATGTGGGGCTGGAGATTATGAGATTGGGACGACACTGTTGCCATCGCGGGTAAAACCTGGATGAGACTGGCAGAGGAACGTGAAGATTGGCACAAACAAGGAGCCTATAGCCAGCAGCGGGTGAAGTCGGGCTGTGTATAATGATGATGAATTTCTTTAGGAGACGAGCTCGTTGCTAAATAATAACAGCCGCTCGGGTCGATCTTTGGCTTTAGCTGTAGCTTTAGTTTGGTCCGTTGATGAAACCACCTATTACATACCGAGTTTCCTCCGTGCCTCGGAAAGCACGTTAAGCCGTTGGTTCCGGCTGTCATTTGTAGATCTTTGACAGTCGTTACAAGTGGTCAGTGGGCCGAAAGTCTGACAGCCAGTCTTACCAAGGGGTATCGAATTACCCAGTATTAACTAGGTTGTGGAGGTTAGTACAGTCACTCCATGTAAAATACTGGTTCTGTGGAATCTGCCGACCCCAACATAGTTGGAAAAAGGCCAGGTAGGTGAGGATCCACCAACCCACACGAACCTCGAATGGTGAAATAGGGTCTATTTCCTCTTACAGAGGGAAGGCCTGTCTCCCAGGATTCCCAGCAGTGCCAACATTAAAGGCTGATTATGTTGCAGCTCACGAAGGTGAACGTGGGTAGTCTTTGAGCCCTACATGAGTCAATAAGCCAAGTTAATGACCTAAGGTTTAATATACTTTGTTTAAGGAAGCCTAAACTATACCAAGGCATAGACTGAAAATAAACAGGAAGGAGGCTGAAACACGCTCATGGGCTTTAAAATTAACTATAGAATGATTTTGTGCAAGTTTTGAGTATTTGTGGAGGGCTGTAAGAGTAGCGGAAGCTAACGAAACGAATGGATGAACCTTTGTGAAGGATAATTTGGTTAGAAAGGAGGTGAATGCTGAGATGACGAGTAATAGAGAAGTATGGAAGAAGAAGATAGGCTGTGTCGATCCCAATGGAAGAATAAGGGAAGGCTAAAGAACGAATGGATAAACTGTGTGAAGGATGATTTGGTTAGAAAGGAGGTGAATGCTGAGATGACGAGTAATAGAGAAGTATGGAAGAAGAAGATAGGCTGCGCCGATCCCAATGGAAGAATAAGGGAAGGCTAAAGAACGAATGGATGAACTGTGTGAAGGATGATTTGGTAAGAAAGGAGGTGACTGCTGAGATGACGAGGAATAGAGACGTATGGAAGAAGACTTGCTGCGCCGATGTGTAATAAATTCGGAAAAGGACAGGAGATTTTATGATGAAAATGTTAAGCTCGAATTAGAGAAAATCCAGTAATCTTGAACATTCTAGAAGATGGTTGTATAGAAGAAAAAGACGTGCTGCACTAGCCCCAAGGAAATTGGGATGGCGGCTGATGGAAGGATGATTGCAGAAGATGCTGAAGCATCAGAAAACATCATCATCATCTGACTATCCATTTCTCACGTATGTATTTGTTGGGGTCGGCTTGCAGTTTAACTGGATGCAACTGAATACGAAACCAGTATTTTATATGGAGTGTTTGCCTATCTGACCTCAGTTACTCGGTAATACGATATCTACGATACAATAAATTAGTTTTTTGCCACTTATTTTATTTTAGGCGAAGCATTTGAGCGACTTTCCTATCCTAATTATTTGAACGTATCAGTGTATGATTAATTATGACCTTATTAAAAAACCTTAAAACTAGGCCACCTGCAGCTATACGCTACAATGTCGTCAATGGTGTTCTGACATGTCCGCTTTGTGCTCGGATTTTTTCGGCCAAAGTTGGGTATGCTAGCCACTTGAGAGCACATGATAGAGCAGCACACCAAAGTTCTCGACAACCTCCCTAGAAAGCCTTCGAATGCAGTCGCTGTGGCTGAAATCGGCTAGATGGCATCATCATCATCATCATTAAAAAACCACTCCGGAAAGCAAACTTATAGTTCTCATTTTCCAATTTAATTCCTTCTGCTTAATACTCGAAGGCCAAGCGCGAAGTTTATAGATTGTAAAACTTACTGAAACAATAGACCTAATAGTTAGTACCACATCAAAATCGGTTCGTTGGTTTCCAGGATTGTGGGGCACATAATAAAGGGTGTAAAAAGACCCTTAACGAAAATGAAAACCACATATTCTGCCCATCATTGGGATCATTTTTTTCTTCTAGACAATACCTGGGAAACCACAGGTTCTGGAGATATTTAAGGTCAAAGTTCCAATTTTTTCACAAGTTTTTTTTTTAAACCACTTTTTAAGATTTTAACTTTACTTTAATTAACTCCATGACCCATTAACTATTCAAAGCATCCATCAGCACTAAGTTTTGAGTGCGTAACATTGAGTTTTACCGTGAAACGTGATTTTTCACACCAAAAAAAAAATCGTTTCCCAGCAATACTTTTTGCGTAGAGTTACTTAGTTTGATGTACAGAATGCTTAGTTGACAGCTTCGTGAAGGGTCTGTTTACACCCTGTATGTACATACTGACACCTATTCAGCAGCATTTGGTATGCATTTTGAAGAATTGTGTCACGTTTTACTTTGTGAGCAATGGGACCTTGCAAAAGATGGCGAGAGCGATGAGCTTAATTTTACAGGTGGATAGAAAGAAACAGGAGCCTTTGCTCTGCGGTAGTAAAGCATATGTAAGAATATAATAAATTGATAATTATTAACCACTAGCTTTTGCCCGCGGCTTCGCTCGCGTTAATTTAGAATTTGACAATCAATTCGGTTGTATTCTGTACAGGCTCGTGGCGCCATCTATTATCATGAGAACGTTATTGTTGTTTTCCTCGGGAACAGTTTTTTTTTCGGGATGAAAGGTACCCTATGTCCGTTTCTGTACACCTGACAACGTATATGCAAAATTTCAGGATGATCGGTTCAGTGGTTTAGGCGTGAAAAGGTAACAAACAAGCAAACAATCTTACTTTCGCATTTATAATATTAGTAAGGAAGTGAGGATGTAAAAGGTTTCACAAAAGATACGCATGGCTTCTGCATTTGAATGACTTCATTACGATTCATCATCATTCTCCTGCCCTTTTCCCCATTTATTTGGAGTCACAGCATATCTTCTTCTTCCATACTTCTCTATAAGTCGTCATCCCCTTTCGAGCCATATCTACATATATTATAGGTACTCTTATCCGAGTCGAGTCAATACTCGATTGTAACTCGATCCTCGATCCAAGTTTTATCTCACCAGCAAACTATCTTTGTCGGCGTCGATACATCATTAATTCATTTTATTTCAAATTTCGAACACTTGTTCGTTTTTGAGTGATAGCTTGCTTAACGGCCAGTCGTGTTTGAAATCATTTGGAATGTAACTTATCGTATGGAACGTTTTTTTTCTTAAAGATGGTGGATGAGAAAGGTTGTCTGTCAAAATAGTTATCTTTAGGTAATTTTTTTTGGTGGAACATGCGTGTGAAAATCTAAGTATAGGTTTCAATCATCGAGCTTTTACTTGACATACTTATTTCTTTATTAGCTTGTGCCCACAGCTTGCGTGGAGTTAGGTAATTCTCCCACGGGATCGTAATACTGAGACAAAAGAGTATAAATCCAGGTTATAAACTGTCTCTGTGCCAAATTCCATCCAGATCCGTTCAGCAGTTCTGGCGTGATTGAATAATAACTACTTTCGAATTTATAATAGTTAAGTAAGACCTAAAATTGCTCTATTGCATGAACTTACCAAATAGTTTTTCTAACTCTAAAGTCTGCCAGCTATAGATATTTTTCCCAGCTGTTCTTGTTACTCGTCCAGAAAACCTGATCAAGAGCCAATCGCTTTCAAAGCCCTGCGTGTTGCTACAACGACTTTAAACAGAATTCACATAAACTATTCGATAGCTTCTCAATCGAATATATTTTTGACTTTTCCATCAAGGTTATCGATGATAAAAGATTCGTTATCTACGCCCTCAGGACCACCAATTTCTCCTTCCCAATTCCCATTCACACCAAAAATTCAATATTTTTTTTTTCAAATGAGGTCCGTTACGAAATCTTCCGGTAGCTGCTCTATAGTCTATGGTAATAACGTCCGTCACTGCTTCTATGAAGCGACAGTAGCTGTAGGCTATGATATAAGTGGTTAACGGTAGCTTCGTAGGCGTTTGTGAAGCAATGAGCCTGGTTTAAAATAATTAGCATTCTTTGGGGGTACGTGGACTTTCTTCTGAGCAATTGTGCAATTGTCTTGTTGTCTAGTGTATATATTATGGCTAAAAGCCGAAGTAAGTTTACACCTAGTTGCAGCCGGCTAAGAAAGGTTGCACCTAGTCCTAGCCGGCTATACCCTTTTTGTTGCTAGGACACACCAACCAAAGGATTAGGTTCGGTTAGGTTAGATCTGTAAATAAACGCGCGAGAGCCGAGCGATCGCAGCGAGCGCTACATCCAAATTGGTTGCATTATAACAAACTGTTACCGGCCGCGGCCGCACCTAGGTATAGCCGGCTAGAACTAGGTGTAACCTTACTTCAGCTGTTAGCCGTAACGTATACACTACTACTGAGGGATTCGTAGGTCCGAACTCCGGGCTATAAAAGATATGCACTATATAGTGAGGAATGGAGAACGTAACAGAGTCATTTATCCCTCCTGCCTAATTCTTCATTTATTCATTAAGCAGTAGTGAACTTCTATTAACTGATTTATGATGACTACTCTGTCAATTCTCATCCTCTCCTCATCCTTGCCCCAGGAATTTGTAATGTTTAACTAACTTGATTTAAAAGAGTGTATTGTATTGTATTGTATAACGGGCTGGTTTCCGCAACTCTACGTCGAAGCGCGTATTTTGCGTGCGGAAAGAGTGAAAGAGTGTATTTTGAGTTTTTTGGCCTGTTCTCCTCTATAGAGATCTACGTTTTGGAACGGGCTTCGACTTTCTGAGTGAACTGATCGTCTTCATGAGTTAGATTGCCTTGTAGCGGATTAATTAATACAAATGAGTTTTGGTTGATGATCAAGAAAGCTATACTCACATTCTATATTATGTTAGCCTTCAGTAGCGAAGGGTCAATTTTTGTAAGAGGTAAGCCGGAGTACATATCTTTAATGTGATTATATTATTTGTCTATAGAATACTGAGTGTGCCAGTTTTCAAAGGGAAGCCAGTAGTAATCGCGTTGTATGGAACCTTCGCCACTGTTACCCTTCTAGTTTACTAGTAATTTTCTGTTAGTTACTTAGAACTCAAAAAGACCAAAAAGTCTGACAACTAGTCTTATCAAGGGGTATCGTATTACCGAGTACTAACTGGGTTGTGGAGGTCAGATAGGCAGTCGCTCCATGTAAAATACTGGTATTCAGCTGCATCCGGTTAGACTGGAAGCCGACCCCAACATAGTTGGGAAAAGGCTAGGCAGATGATGACTTAGAACTCAAAACATTCAAGTTTAACGTACTGTAACTTATCATGTCGTAGTATTTCTTTTAAAGCTTCTCCTCATTCAACTCAACATTCCATTTCATCTTAAAATGTCCTACATTTAAACAATTTTTTGTACAACCGGAAACATCACTAGTCATCGACAATTTGTTCCCATCATAGTCGGTATCAAAACAATTACTTTTTTTTAAGTTATTTATCGAATGATTCACGAGACACGCGTAAGCAAAAAGCGTGGAGCGTACCGTTGGTTGTGTGGACGCATAAAATGGCGCTTCTGTTATGATTTATGAAGTTGAACTTCGAGCGTCATTATATTTTCTGTATATTTTAAGTTAAGGTCTAAATAGATACGATTTCTAATGAAATTAGCAGTACCTTAGTTCCCTTTTAATGTATGTTTTTTTCTGTATAATTAAGTGATTTGTGTGTGCATAAATAAACACTTAGCTAAGAACTTGGTTCCGCTACTTCTTTCTCAGTTAAGGTTAGTTAGGTAGTGGTGAATGGCGGTCGTTTTGTATAATTCATAAGTAATAAGTAACGTGTACTCATAAATACGAAATTATTAGCTCAGTAACGTATTTAGAAAAAAATTGCGACCTAAAAAATGTAGCAACATTTTAGGCGCCACCAAAAAGTTCAAAGCTCTCTTTAAACTTTTTGTGAATCTTTTTTTTTTGCTATCATACGGCGTCCGACCGATCTTTGATTTTGTTAGTTGCCTGATGTCATTGTATTTCAATGAATATTTCTGTTTATTTGCATTACATTGCTTGTTTAATGTTAGTTTGGGAGCCAAGTCAACTTTTTAAGCTGGCAGTGTACGGTGAATATTTTTTATTGCCTTTTGAATTTTAAAAGGTGTGTCTGTTGACACTATGTAATGTAGTATTTTTAGTGATATTAGTCATTCGAATTTGTGATTCAATGAATTCGTTAGATTTGGTGTAAAAGAAGTCCACGTGCTTGTAGTCGCTGCTTATTTTTTACAGTTTCATATTTATGAGCGGTCCACTTTTGTCCCATTTAAAAACGAGCAATGTAAGTCTTAAAAGCTCCATAAAATTAAAAAAGATAATAATTATACTAATGCATTTGAGCATCAGTTTTAATATCAATCTTGCCTTTTTTGGTCTGCATGCATGCATATGCCTCCGTGGGATAGCGATTCCCAGCTGTCAAAGTTTGGGGCATATGATGTTTGATACTGCTGTAAACGACAGATTAAATGGAATATAATGCGATTCTATGGGAACAACAAGGACTGGCTGTAAAGAGACTTCAAGTTCTCTAAAATTTTGTGGGATAATAGAAGGAGTGACAACTTTTCTTTTAATAAAAATTTTTTTTTGCAAAAAAATAAAACTGACTTCAGAAACATAAAAAAATGTGAAAAATAACTTCAGCTTCAGAAGTCGGTGACTTTTGTTTGTTTGATTCAGTTTTTCTGTCAATTTTTTTTAATTTTTAAACGGGAACACCGCGGGTAATATCCTTCCAAACAAAAAAAAATCATCAAAATCGGTTCTCAATTGGCGAAGATCGCTGAACATAAAAAAAAAAAAAAAAAAAAATTGACGAATTGATAACCTCCTCCTTTTGGAAGTCGGTTAAAAAAACTTATGAAAAAAGTAGTCACCAAGAATCAAGCACATACGTTGGTTTATCAGGATCTTAAAGAAATTACCTATTTCGAAACATGAAACCTAGATTGCATCAGTCTATACAAACAAATATTAAAGTATCACTTACAATAATTACCCACAAAACCAGAGACAACATTAGAATCCCAGAGGAGCGCGGGAAAACGTTGGAATCCATTTTGTAAGTTTGACGTTTCAGTAACATGGCGCATGGCGGCGCTCTAATCTTGTTGACGTTGTTTCAAATTTCGAACTCAGCTTACGGTCGAGCTTTGCTCCGGTCAGTGTTCGCTGCCGATTTTATGAGATGGACGAATGCATTGCTCTGTTGTTTAGGGACGAAAAATAAGGACTGAAAGTGTACTTGTGCTTATGTTTTTTTTGGACTACTGAAACTGAAACTAGTAAAATACATGAATGTACATAATATGACTGCGAGGAACTGAAGCCTAAGTTCTTAAATTTACATATAAATGCACACCTAAGCTGTTGGCTATAAAAATAGCAAACACTAATGGGTGTAAAAAGTTCCGAAAGGCAGTTGTTCTCCCCGTCATTGCTATTTCTTGTTCCAGAGATATTGGAAGTCAAATTTCCAACTTTTTTTAAAGTACAAGTTTTTTTATGTTATAACTTTACTTTCAATACCTTCATGACTCCTGCGCTATACAAATCATTCATCAGCACAATCTTTTGAGTGCATTACATTGAGTCCTACCGTAAATGGCGACTTATCACCCCAAAAAAATGTCGTTTCCCAGCAATATATTTTGCGTAGAATTACTTAATTTGTTGTTTAGAATACTTGGTTGGCGGCTTCGTGAAGGATCCGTTTACACCTTGTAGATCGTCTTAGATGTGGCATAAGCAAAAAATCTTTCCTATCATAAATCCTCATTAATATCAATAAAACCCCATACAAAATCAGCAATCATTGGACTACAACCCGACCATAATATAAATTGTCATCCAATGAATCTTCTACAAATCTATTCTGGCCTTCTGCAAAGTTATTGGGCTACTTAAGAGCTCAGAGTTCAACTCTTGCGGCACGAGAACGAGTGATAATTGAAACGCGCACGCGACGATGCCGCGATGCGCGTGGACATCTCTAATGTATGGACATTCGACGACCTAACCACTTTTACATAACCTCGCAATGTCTCAACTCTCTGTTAAATGACAGTTCAGGTTATGCTGGAGACTTATAGTTTAAAACGTTGATGAACCTATAACATAGGGTCAGATCAGAAGGTTAGTACGATGTAGAAGATAAAAAGTAGCCGCTGATAGAAAAATTGATTTATTGCGTGTGGCGCCCGGACGGTTCTTAAGATTGATCCTAATGGTGATTAGTCGCGTGATTGGACATCACAGTTTTTTTGCCGCTTAAAGATAGAAGACTTGATATTGACGACGCTTTGGAAAAGCCTATGTCTAGCACATGACGATGCAAGCAGTCAATTAAAAGAAACGACATAAAAGAGTATATGCGAAGATTATGCAGGACGATGCGGGAGCCTGAGGAGCTCGTGGCTAAATAATAACAGCCGCTCGGGTCGATCTTCAGATTAAACCGAGCTTGCCTAGGTTGGTCCGTGGATGGGCGACCAGTCGACCACCCATTACATACCGAGTTCCTTCTGTGCTTCGGAAAGCACGTTAAGCCATTGTTCCGGCTGTCAATTGTAGATCTTTGATAGGCCTTAAGTAGTCCGAAAGTCTGACAACCAGTCTTACCAAGGGGTATCGTATTACCCACTGTGGGTGGACGTCAGATAAACAGTCGCTCCATGTAAAATACTGGTATTCAGCTGCATCGGGATAGACTGGAAGCCGACCTCAGCATAATTGCGAACAGGCTAGGCAGATGATGATGCGCAGATTATGCAATGCAAACACTATTTGTACGTTGATGTCCCTTTCTACCTTGTAAACTTAACTCAATCTAACACATTATTCATTTTACCATCATCGATGTAGCTAATAGAATTTCGTACTGCTTAGGCCCCTGTTCTCATAGGCTTATGCAATTACGGGAAAAGAATCAGATCTTCCTGCACGCGGAGCATGACCACCGTAGAAACGGGTTTTGTCGACGAAGAATCGACAAAAAGACAGATCAACAAAGGAAATCTGTCATTTTGTCGCTACTGTTAAGCACAATCTCTTGGGTTCGATTTCCAGCAGCGTAGCATGACCACCGTAGAAACGGGTTTTGTCGACGGAAGTGTCGACAAAATGACAGACACAGAAATGAAATCGGCAATTTTGTCGATTCTTCCGTCGACAAAACCCGTTTCTACGGTAGTTATGCTACGCGTGCTGAAGAGACTTAACCTTCTTTGTTCAACAACTCAGTGGTGGCGTCTTGATGGTTGCGTGTGAGCATGTGCGAGTACATAGCGCGGATACTTTCATCTAATTGCTTAAGGAAAAGTGTGCGGTGTGATTTTTTCCTATGTATTTAATTATTGTCCGACATTTTTAAGTGTGTTTACTGTCTCTTGCAAGTGGACCATGGAGCGTTTGCGTCTTATCTTATATCGTATCTAAGATTAGACACATACTTACGGGTAAAAGACTAAGAGACTCTTTCTTCTTTCTTTATCGTGTGGTTAGAGCCTAACCTGATGTCAGAGTTCTTATGCCACCCATGGGCCTCTGACTTGGCTTTACATGCCGTCGAGAAATATCTCTCAGGCATGCTGGTTTCCTCACGATGTTTACCACTAACACACTCACAACTTTTTCAGGCTACTTTGGCCCATAGATACAGACTAACATACATATGATGAAATACAATTTGTGTTAGTAACTTGAAACTACGTTAGTAACACTTTACTTGTGCACTATGTCACTGCGCATTCACCCGTGGAAGCGACGGAACACTCCCTGCGGCCAAAAGTCCTCCTTCAAGACGAGGTGCAGATAAACATGTTGGTATTCGCACCACGAATGCCTTAATTATTTTTTTTCCGGAAGGGAAATCATCAAATGACTCCCCCCGCTCTGGGCGGAGTGGAAGGGAGTGTCAGACTTTTACTGACTAAAACCTATACATGTTCCTTCTTTGCCCTTTGTGTTCCAGGGAGGCGGTATCTCTTTCGAACAGTCCCGCAGCCCCGCGAACCGTCCCGCAGCCCCGAACGCCGTAAAGTTCACAATCATGATCCTTTTGGCTATTCAATAATATTCCTTACTTTATTAACATTTTGCACCGCCATGGCATTTGTTTCGAAGCCTCCGTCCGACCACACTAACGAGCGGTGCCGTGTGAGAATCATCGCAGGTGCCACATAGCTTCCCCAAACTGCATTTCAGGTGCATTGAGCTCGCTGACATAACGCAGTCTGTTTACAATACAAATTAGTAGCTAACAAACCTCGGAGTAGATTAGATAAATGCTTGAACAATCGATTCCCACAATTAACACCAGATCAGATCGGCGTGAGGCATTGTTTGATTGCTCTAGTTAAGTTCATGGTCAAATGAATAATCGAACGCTCGGGTACACCCGCCATCTACACTAATAAGATTTGTGTTTTTGTAACGACTAAACTCAAAAACTACCGGACCGATTTCAAAAATTCTTTCACCATTGAAATGCTATATTATCCCTGAGTAACATAGGCTATATTATTTATTACTAGGAAAAACTAGGGATCCCTACAAAAACTTCAATAATGTAACCCAAGATGTAAAAAAATTGCCATAAAATGTCTGTTTATCCCAAAATGTTTAAAAAATAATTGTCCACCCATGCGAAACCATCACTAATGAAATGCTGTTGCACCAATTATGACCGGGAATGAAAAGGTTCAGTACATTGCGGTGAATTTGCACTGAGGGTGTAGTTTATTTATTTTCTCGCATTTTTTTGTTCTGGACCATACCTGGGAACCGTAACGGAGATACTGCAGCTCAAAGTTTCAACTTTTTGCAGGTTTTTTTTTACAAGTGTTTGATGTTATAACTTTATTTTAAATACCTCCATGACTCCGACACTATTCAATGCATCCATCAATCAGCCCATTGTTTTAAGTGCGTTAAATTGTATTTATTGTTAAATTGTGTGTGTAGCACTACCGCAACTCTGTCTATGTCTATTTATAATTTCAAAATAACAGCTTTTTACTTAATGCATTTGACAGTAATTAATTATACAGTACTTATAATAAAAAACCTTTTTTTAAATTTTTGTGTTTCTGTCTCTTGGTCTGTCTGTCAGTTTGTTCCGGCTAATCTCCGAAAAGACTGGACCGATTTTGATGGGACTTTAACGGCAGATAGCTGATGTTATAAGGAGTCACTAAGGCTACTTTTATTTTAGAATAAGACTTAGGGTTCTGTGCAAAAAAAATCCCTTGAAATTGGTAAAAACTTCGATTCAAAAAGGGAAGTAATACTTTTTTATAATAATTTCACGCGGACAAAAGTCGCGGGAAACAGCTAGTAAATCATAAAGTTCTCAGCAAATTACTTAGCTTTGTCACTATTAATCAGAAATATTCGTGTTCCAAGAAACTTATTGTTCTATGTAGTTAAATATTTTGCATGTCCTAGGAGTGGTAGTGGTCTCACGATTTTAACGCACGAACTTTTGAGTCCAACAAAGCTTTAGGCTCTGTCACTTGTGCGAAAAGTTATAAATTATGCATTATTTAACAGACAATACAGCAACAATAAAATAACTTTTGTTAGGCTTACATAATTAAAGACTGTCAACTAAAAAAATATTTCGCGACATCACTATTCAATTTATAAAAATGACACATTAAAAATCATTCATATTTTCGACTCATTTCGGCCAGTTCGCCCGCCCGCACAGCCCATACCGCCTGTCAATCTTTTCAAATTCGGAACGCTATATGAAGTGACGTTTCCTGCGGCGGTTTTACTTTTTTAATTAGGCCTAGTATGGGCAACGGCACAATTGGAAACTGTCACATTGTCTATGGTTTGAGATGTAACGGACCTTTTTGGATGTGGGCAGTGCGGGTTTTGCTGTTGTGAAATCAATTAATAAGGCGATGCGTGTTGTGATGGATGTGACTTACAGAGCGCAATAAGTACCTAACTAAGTAGCACATAACGGGTGTAAATAGACCCTTAACGAAGCCGAAAGGCACTAGTTCTCCCCACTATTGCGATCATGTTTTTGTTCTAGACCATGCCTGGGAACCTTCTATTTACGGAGTTATTAAGGGTTAAAGTTCCAACTTTTTCACAAGTTTTTTTTTTAAATAGGTACTAATTCGTAAGGTTATAACTTTACTTTAAATATCTCCATGACCCGTTTACTATTAAATGCATCCATAAGCACAATGTTTTGAATTCGTTACATTGAGTTTAACCGTAAAAGGTTATTTTTCACCCAACAAAAAGGTCGTTTCCCAGTAATAATTTTTGTGTAGGCTTACTTAGTTTGATGTACAGAATGCTTGGTTAACGGGTTCGTCAAGGGTCCGTTTATACCCTGTAGGTAATCTTTTTCAACATTTTTTTTTTAAACAGTTACTGACTCTGCTTTAAGAAGCTAATCCAAAGAAATACCACCAATTGAAAGCGACCATATTCTTTTTGGAATTACCGACATAACATAACATCACGCCTGTAATCCCCGAAGGGTTAGGCAAAGGTGTACCTAATAGTACACCCACATTTCTCCAGTTATGTTTAAGTCCCATGTAATAGGGGGCGAGCCTATTGCCATCAAATGGGCACAAATCCAGACTCCGTGGCTGCTACAGAGAAATTCCTGATGGAAAAGCCCAATGATCCGGGAATCGAACCCAGGACCTCATGCTCAGCAATTTAATTACTTAGTAATAAAACTTATTGTGCCTACATGGGGTCTATATTTCGCCTAAGGCATACCAAAATTAGACTTCAAATTAGAATCTAATATAACACTGTTATCTTACTAATATTATAAAGAGGAAAGATTTGTATTTTTGTATGTATATCTGTAATGGGCACTAGCTGCTCGGCACTTTGAACCTATTTGGCGCAGCCGTGTGACACACAATATTATCTCTTTTTTTCTATTTAATTTACGTTTTATATTGTGCAGATTTAAGTTTTTTTATTTTATTTTTAGTTTTTACTTATTTGTTGTGTGCACTTGTGGCATGTGCGAAATAAATATGTTTTCTTTCTTTCTTTCCAATGAATAAACTCAAAAACTATTGTGCCGATTTCAAATTTTTTTTCACCATTAGAAAGCTACATTATCGCTGAGTAACATAGGCTATATTTTATCCAAAAATGTTAAAAAAAACAATGTCCACCCGTGCAAAGCCGGGACGGGCCGTTAGTTATTAATAAATCCATAATTAAAAATCATTCACCATTAACATGCGGTCTATATTTCGCCTAAGGCATACCAAAATTAGACTTCAAATTAGAATCTAATATAACTCCGTTATCTTACTAATATTATAAAGAGGAAAGATTTGTATTTTTGTGTGTGTATGTTTGTAATGAATAAACTCAAAAACTACTGTGCCGATTTCAAAATTTTTTTCACCATTAGAAAGCTACATTATCCCTGAGTAACATAGGCTATATTTTATCCAAAAATGTTAAAAAAAACAATGTCCACCCGTGCAAAGCCGGGACGGGCCGTTAGTTATTAATAAATCCATAATTAAAAATCATTCACCATTAACATGCGGTCTATATTTCGCCTAAGGCATACCAAAATTAGACTTCAAATTAGAATCTAATATAACTCCGTTATCTTACTAATATTATAAAGAGGAAAGATTTGTATTTTTGTGTGTGTATGTTTGTAATGAATAAACTCAAAAACTACTGTGCCGATTTCAAAAATTTTTTCACCATTTGAAAGCTACATTATCCCTGAGTAACATAGGCTATATTTTATCCCAAAATGTTAAAAAAATAAATGTCCACCCGTGCAAGCCGGGACGGGCCGTTAGTTATTAATAAATCCATAATTAAAAATCATTCACCATTAACCGTGGGTGTTTCCACTTCCAATAAATGCAACATCATTGCTTTCGCTAAGACTTTCTTTTGTCAGGTGTGGGAGTAAAAAAAAACTAAATAATTAGTCTATGCCGTGCAGTGTTGATTCATTTGATAGGTTATTATTAGGCTGTTTGTACAATCACGGACTGTGGCGGTTGACCACCATACAGGGAGCAACGGACCCTTCACGAAGCCGTCAACCAAGCATTCTGTACATCAAACTAAGCAACTTTACGCAAAAATTATTGCTGGTAAACGACTTTTTTTTTGGGGTGAAAAATCACGTTTTACGGTAAAACTCAATATAATGCGCTCAAAAATTATTGCTGATGGATGCTTTGAATAGTAAACGGACCATGGAGGTAATTGGAGTAAAGTTAGAACCTTAAAAAGTAGTATTTAAAAAAAAACTTGTGAAAAAATTGGAACTTTGACCCCCAATATCTCCGTAACTAGAAGGTATAGTCCAGAACAAAAAAAAAATCACAATGACGAGGAGAACAATTGCCTTTCGGCTTCGTTAAGGGTCTTTTTACACCCTTTATACAACGTGACTTTTTAGTCTCCTTACAAAGATGGTCCACTTAATGTTCCCGACATAAAATAGTTCTAGGCGCGATTTTTTTTTTTTTACTTTTGTCGTAATAGGTACAAAGAAAAATAAATAAACATTGGAAAAAATTATGAAACACCTGTTAATGATGTTTACGTGTCAAACGGGAGAATACACCTACCCAGCGCTCGAGTCCAGTAGATCATCGCTCACAACAGGGTGTTTTACATACGTCATATCTATACATATAATTGAATAATATTTTTATTTTTAAATTATTTAAATGTCATAAATACCTATTTTTTTATGAATGCTTAGTAGTCATTGGATACATGAAGTGGGCTGCCGTTGTAAGACGGCTAAAAAGTCACGGTGTATATGCGCAATCAAACCTCTGCCTACACTTTCGAGGAACACAAACGTGAAGTTATTGGGTGCATTTCAATGCTGTAGTCTAAATGGAGCATCAATGTAGGCCAATGGACAGGTCTAACTTTCTGATGAGATTGTTTCTCGTTCTGTAGGTAGCTAGGGGCAGGATGTAAACAGCAATGAAAATGGATGTGGTATTGTCTATGTTCCTATCTTGACTTCTAGTATTTCAAAGCCAAATACAGGCCATATTGTCAGTGTTTCAAGGGTTAACAATTTTCATGTATAAAGGGTGTAAAAAGACCCTTAACGAAGCTGAAAGGCACTTGTTTTCCTCTTCATTGCTATATTTTTTTTCTTCTGGACCATAATTGAGAACCTTCTAGTTACGGAGATATCGGTGGTCAAAGTTTAACAAGTGTTTTTTTTAATAACAGTTTTTAAGGTTATAGTAAGTTTACTTTAAACACCTCCTGGACCCCCGTCATCGATCAGCACAATGTTTTGAGTGTGTAACATTGAGTTTTACCGTAAAACGTGATTTTTCCCTCCAAAAAAAAGTCGTTTCTCAGCAATAATTTTTGCGTAGGGTTACTTATTTTGATGTACATAATACTTGGTTGACGGCTTCGTGAAGGGTCCGTTTACACCTTGTATAAGTTTTGTTGCTTTTTAAATGATTCTAATTTAACACATTTGCAAAGGTTAGGGAGTGGAGGTCTGTTAGGCAGTTCGATCGGAGGAGGTCGAACATGCCTTTTCTAAACGGCTAGGCAGTAGTAAAATAGCTTTACCTTTTTTAGACTCAACATCATAGCCATACGCGCCATGTCTTTCTTTTTCTTTCTAAAAATATTGCGTCAGCCATAAGCGTGTAACCCGCTTTATCCCATCTCAATTGACACGTATCCCGCTAATGGAAATGGGCTTTATTTTTTTTACTTTTAATTAATAACGTTGTTCTTTAATCTATGGTTGCGTTGATAACGCCCAGTACCGTGTCGAAATAATCGGTATTATATTTAAATCGATACACGATTCGATTAAAATAATAGATAACGTATTATTTAGTTTTGGTGGCTCATTTGTTTTGTGGATGAGAAATTTCTTTTCTCCGGAAAGTAATTATTTATTGAAGTGTTTTGTTTTGTTCAAATAATAAGGAAGCTTTATGATTGTGACAATGATTAAATATACCATTGGCGGAAAAGACATTTGCTAATTCTCAATTAAGAAAATAAAAACTTTATTTTTGTCCCGAGATACTTTTAAGAAGCCTTTAAGTGTATACAAGGTGTAAACAGACCCTTCACGAAGCCGCCAACCAAGCATTCTGTACATCAAACTATGTAACCCTACACAAAAATTATTGCTGGGAAACGACTTTTTTTTTGGGGTGAAAAATCACATTTTACGGTTAAACTCAATGTAACGCATTCAAAACATTGTGCTTATGGATGCATTGAATAGTAAACGGGTCACGGAGATATTTAAAGTAAAATTATAACCTTAAAAATTAGTATTAAAAAAAAACTTATGAAAAAGTTGGAACTTTAACCCCCAATAACTTCGTAAATAGAAGATTCCCAGGTATGGTCTAGAACAAAAAAATGATCGCAATAGCGGGGAGAACAAGTGCCTTTCGGCTTCGTTAAGGGTCTATTTACACCCTTTATTATGAAGATTCACCGGTAGAATGGATGTAAGCAGAATATGTTTATCCACTTTTTAAGTATTGAAGAGTCTACCATCAACATTCTACCACCCATTCAATATTTCCAATACACAAAACCGAAAAAAATACAGACGCCATCTTGTCTCATTTTTCCCGCCAACTGTCAACGTTCACAGATAATAAATTATTATGCGCGCAACTAAACGCGCGCGTTTCGTATCTCAAACGACGGCTCGCCGGGCACAGACAATAGCTCTAGATTAGTGATGGCGGGCGAAGGAATCAGATGTCACCTGTCAGAAAATATGGTAATTAATTTTGTAATGAGCCTGTTTTCAAGGTGGTTTTGATGAAGAGGCCGGTTATAAAGGTTTTTAGGGAAGTTGTATATTTTAGGTTAATGTTTTGTTTTTTCTGGAACGCGTGAGATACTTATTGGTATTTGGCGTCAAACCTATCTTCCTGATTGATAAAAAAGTTGATTATAAAAAATGAACTTGCAATTTCGCCATATAGGTAGGTAATTAACAAGATCCAAAATCCTCAGATTTCTACCATATTTTCTGTGTTTACTCGTGAGAACCTTTAATTGGCTATATTTTTTTAAATTTTTTGTTGCCTATACAATTGTTATTCATTTATCATAGCTATTGGTTCTCCTATCTATAAATAAATAAATATAAAACACACCAGCTATATTATCCCAGCTCATATCAGTTAAATATCGATATCACGAACATGTGCAGAAGCTGTAGAACCTCTCTAGTGTCCCGTCCCTATGTCGTAACCGGCAAAGAGTCGCGAAGTGAACAGGGAGCTCAGTTGACCGCCTTGTGCAAGCCTATGCGCTAGACTAGGGAGGATATACCTTCAACTTGGTGGTGTAATTAGTAATACAGTGCTGCGTGTTTTTTTTGGCATTTAAATGTCATTGTCAAGAGAGCGCTGTTAGTTAACGTTATTGTGAACATATTGTGTTTGGAAATTGTATTGAAAAAAAAACATTCGAGCCGTGTTAGTTCCGATTTAAACCACGCACCATCAGATCCACGAGAAGAATCGCAACATTTTTTTATTATAAATAAGAGTATTGTTCAATATCTAATATATAATATCGCAGGACGGGATATTTATTAAACTGACGCGAGTATCGGAAATCCAAAAAAGAACTAGAATATTGACAAAAAATTGGAGTGTCAGGATCGTAACAGGTCCTACAGTTTCTACCAGCCCCCACGGGAAAAAGGTGTGAGTTTATGTATGTAAATGTATCGATTAAACACTGTGTCACATTCTTCTTCATCTTCAATCAGCCTGCGCCCAGAAAGATATATATCCAGTCATGTAATGAAAAGCTTAAATAACCTTTACCAACCCGCGTAGCATGAATGACAGATTGTGTCGATAAAATGACAGATTTCTTTTCACAACCTGTCATTTTGACGATTCTTCCGTCAAAGAAACCCGTTTCTACCTACGGTGCTCATGCTACGCGTGCAACTATCAGGGAGCCCTCGGCATATCCACATTAACCTATCGTGCCCTAAACAGGTGTATTGCACTCATGAAGCTGTGACTCCATTCATTCAGCATCACACAATACTTAGGGCGCAACATTGTAAGCAGGAATCATACTCGTCTCTCTCACAAACTGTTGGGAAATAATCAAAATGATAGTTCTGTTTTTTTTTCGTCTATGGTCCTCTTTTTCCGTTATTAAGACTTTGGAAAGAAAGTTAGGCCAGTTTTTCATCTGTTACCCGCGGTTTCGCTCTCGTTATGGTAGGAAAATATTGTCTCTGACACTATGGGATAATGTAGCTTACTATTAGCCAAAGAATTTTCGAAATCGGGTAAGTAGGAGTTTCAAAGATTCCCCCCTACATACATAGTTACTAAGTAGCATCCTTAGAAACTTCAGAAATCAAGTATCAATCAAGCAAGGAAGCAAGGAATCAGGCTTTATCAGGTTTACTGTTTGGTTTGAGTTCCCGATATTTCGGCGCTCTTGCAAGCACCATAAACTACACGATAAACAGATCCGTGATCCGTCTTTAGAAACTTTACCTATTTCTAATATTAGTGTAGATTCTGACCAGACCGTTGTTAATTGTACCTGACTTGCTTTGAGACATGCAAAATTGATACCACTGCTCGCAAAACGGTTAAGAAAACCATCGTGTGGAAACCGGCATGACCCAGAACCAAAAATTCGATGACTTGTGCCATCTACCCCCTCTCCCCTCTTCCCTTTATCTCTTTTTTTCTGTTTATATTTAAGTTTATTTATTTTATTTTTATTTTATTTATCTTACCAACCCGCACTGGTCCCGCGTGTTAGTTTACAACACTACCCACACCCTCTTATAATGGAATTTATGTTTTTGCTGTTCTCCTCCGCTATTCTTTTACTGTGTCCCAATAGTGGGATCATTATACGCTGATTACGCTTATACTAAGTACCTTGACAACGAATAGACTAAAGACCACACATGACAGACATGACGTATCATAATGTTTATTAAGTTTAAAAATAGAAAATGTGAATTGATGCCAGCTATTTTAATTCGTTTATTTAATTTATGACTGCTGTCTGTATATTTCAGTCAGTATTAGGTAATATTTTTGTCATCATTAGTAGTGTTTAAATAATTAATTAACATCATTATGTCTTGCTGCAGCGAAGCATGACCACCGTAGAAACGATTTCTTTGACGGAAGAATCGACAAAATGACAGATTGTGAAAAGAAATCCTATTCTTATTCTTTATTGCACACAAAACAACAAAAATATACATACAAATTGCAATAATATAGCTTATGTACAATGGCGAGCTTAACCCAGAATTGGGTTTTCTTACAGCAAACCAAATTTCGATAGCGAAATTTGCATAAGAGGATATACCTACCTATGTGCATTAACAGTACACTTTATTATTTAAATGAATTAATTTTATAAACTAAACTACATACATACGATATAATATACGTAATACATACTGTACAATATATATACAAAGCAATGCCTATAGAATCCTATTTACCTACATATCTAAATCTGTCATATTGTCGACACAATCTGTCATTTTGTCGATTCTTTCGTCAAAGAAACACGTTTCTACGGTGGTCTTGCTACGCGTGCTGGAGAACCTGTGACTGTTGGGGTAGATGTGTTCTTGAGTGGAGACCGCGAATCGGTAAGTGGAAAGTGGGTCGTCTTCAGACTCGGTGGAGCCACATTGTCCGTGGCTGGTAGCAGCTGGATTTGAGTAACCGTGATTCGAACTGAGTGGTGTGTAATTGGAGAGGCCTATGTCCAGCAGTGGACTGCTGTGGGCTGATGATGAGTCTTTCCAAGGAATATCATACCCAGAAACTGGGTTGTGAGAGGTTAGATAGACAGTTGCCCCATGTTAATATTATTCAGCTGCAGCTGGTCAGACTGGCAGCCAACCCTAGTATAGTTGTCAAAAGGCTAGGAAGATGATGATGGTCTCTCATTCAATAAAAAATATGTGGTATTTATGTTAGATCATGTCTTAGTTTTTCTCGGACAATGACGCATTTCGACCCATTTATTAAAACTATATCGATCGTTTCTATGTAAAATGCGGTCATCGATTTAAGCTAACACAATATATTTTCACTAAACACTATAGGCACCATCATAATAAACGCCAAAACTGAATTGTTGGATTCTCGACGCACGAGTTGAAATTCCAACAATCAAATAGCATTTACGCATCCATTTAGCTGTCGCATAATGTTGGTGAAAACAGGCATAAGAAACCTATTTATCAATCTAAATTTAAGAGGAACGCGTTAGCCTACTATCTAGTCATATTTTATTAAAAAAATAAACATGCCATAGATAAAATCTGTTTGTTTGACAAATAAGTTATTGATAGTTGCAATTTACGAAGACTTCTGAAACTGAAAATGTGTTCGCATAAATTCAGGTTCTGTTTTTTTGCCAATAATATTTATGTTATGAATGCTTTTATCTTATTTATTTAGCCATTCTACTTTGCCTATGATTCTATGGATAAATTATACAAGCTATTTAGAGAAACTTTAAAAGTATAAGCATCACAAGCGCCGCCGTCCGCGTCGTCTTGGGTTTGAGCGCAAAATAACGCGGTTCTTCTACTTTTCGTGTCGACTGACTATTATTTTTTGCAAGTTGTCAGCTCTGTCAGTGATCTTACGCGATGTAAGCTGTGGGAAAATAGCTGTCCCCCTCCCACTCACTACTTACCACCAAGTGAACATCTTCGTGCAGGGTCTAGCCTTCTGTAGTTCACCAGGAAGTCCTTGAACCGTCTCAGAACTCTAGTGGGAAGATGTAACTCCAACCTCGTTCGGCTACCTCAATGAAACAGCAGCGGGGTGTGGTTGTGGAGCTGTGTCGCAAGCTATGCCCCATCTCCTATCCTGTCCTCTTAGCCCAAAAACATGCAGCCGAAGCAGACCTTTGCGCTGCTACCGACGACGCGGTGGAAGTGGAGAAGTTTTGGGCTAACAAAATATAAATTTGTCGTGCCAGAGATACGAAGAAGAAGAAGATGGAGCTGTCACTCGTCTAATTACATCTAGAGGGCTCTGAATAATAACAACATTCATTAACATTGACAATGCGGATATAAGTAAATAAATTAAATTAAATTGATTGATTACATAATTAATTCAAATAGAAATAGATAGGAGTTACATGTATACAAAATTATCAAAATATTCAATTAACAAAAAATAAAAACATAATACAATAATGTCAACGTTAGGTCCAAAAATATTCAATACAAACATCATTATTACATTACATACATTTCAGATTAAATTAATTTATAAAAGAGCATGTCTGTTTAAAAATGATTCCCTTAAAAATTCATTCGGTGGATAAGATTATTTCTAGTCCCAACAAACGCCAACCACAGATCATAGCTTTAAAACACCGAACAAAAGGAGGTTACCCATTATCTATTACACCTGGCTATACTATTCATCATAAAATAACCGCAATCATTCTCTGACCTATATCGAAAAAAAAAACAAACAAAAAATCTTTTTTCAAAAGTAAGTACTTTATACTTCTTCAAAGTAAACTACAACTACTGTTTGTTTGTTCAGCCAGTATTCTTTCAAGTGCTCTATGTAAACAAAATAATGTTTCTAACGAAGTGTTATTTTCGCGATATATCTAATGACGTAATTTGCTATGTATAAGTGTTTTCTATGTATTACATTCCGGATTTTGCTCAGTTTTACTAGAATTTTGTCGTGTTTCATGGTTTTAGCGGGAATTAGATGTATAAGGAAAAATAATTGTTCTTGTAATCAATGGTTATTTATGACACTGTCCTTGAATGGCACATCCGGTTCCGCGAAGCAGATATTTTATGTTATTGGGCAAACAAACAGGACCTGAGGAAGTCATCGCAGGGACTCAGCTGAAAAATTGTATGTGCCAGGAATAATACCAGCACCCATGCCTTTGGAAACCAGAACACAAAACGACTGCTCAGTAGTAGGATTAAAAATTGTGGTTAGACTTCTTTGGACAAGTTTCACACTAAGAACTGGCCATTTACAATACCCAGGTCACCACATCCATCCTAGAGATGAAGAGTCTCATGTGTCAGTAATAACACCACTAGAAACATCATCATCATCTTTCTGTCCCTGTCCCATTCTACTTGGGGTCGGCGCACCACGTTTTCTTCTTCCATTATCCCCTGTCAGACGTCACAGCATCATTTACTCCTTTCTCTTTCATATCATACCTCACACAATCCATCCGTCTTTTCTTTGCCCATTCTCTCCCTTTCCAAAATTCATAGCCCTCACTCTTTTAGTCACAACATCACCAGCAACATTGCCGGTAATGAAACGAAAATTCTTAGCGGGAGGAATCACAAGGACAGAAAACCTACCCACTGGTCACGAACTGCAATGGCCAATATGGAAATCTTTGAACCGACCGTGGGCTCAAGTTAGCCGCTTGTAGATCTAATCAGGCTAGATGTGGTATTATCGACCTATCTTGAACACAATGCAAGTGTGGAGCCCTAACGCAGGATATGCTACACCTCACCTGCCCGTCGTGCACACCAGGAGATGAATGAGGCAAACGATAGCGCTGTTCAGATCGCACATACTGGTCGGACTAAACCTGAGTCAACGATTCGAGAATAAGTAGAAGCGGGCGAAATTGGAATTTGTATTGGTAGCACTTTCAAACAACTTTTTTGGCATATAACTAGACCTTATTAGTGCTACTACAGGTCACAATATTAATAGGGAATATGCAAGAAATACAAAACTTTTATTATTTCTTAAAAATGCCTTGTATTGGTCCATAAAAACATTGTGGTACACTTGATTAATTTTCTAATACAACACTTACTTTACAATTTAATATTTCATGTAGCGTATTTTTGGTGAAACGGAACGCAAACTCAAAACGCACCGCCCCTCGATAACGCCGGTAGTGACGTCAAATACCATGTGTCAAAGAAACACTTTTATTTGAAAAGTACTTAAAGTTTAACTAAGATTTTATTATAATATTGTTATTGCAATGTTTACTTGAATAAAGGACATGCAATTTGCCAAATTAATATATTAAGGGTTAAAACTTAGATGTAAACAAGGCAGATAGAGGTAAATGACGTCACATAACATGACATGAATGGCCGCGACAGTCACGGACGTTTGAACTGTCGTAGAAAATTGTAGGAGTTTAATTTATTTTTTGAGCGACAAGCAGTAGTTGAACTTAACTTTTAATTATTTTCTTGGGTTGATAGTATTGTATTTTATTGATTTAAGTGAAGAAAAAATTACATGCATATTCCCTATTGTTACCTTTAACATCACAATCTCTTCAAGTTACGTTTTAGTCGGCCAAAAACACATGCTTACTACACAAGATACAGACCTAAATATTTACGTTAAAACTACGTGTTTTACGTAACACGTGTACGTGGCTATTAAACATGTAATAACGTAATTATTACGCCATTACATCTGTATCAAATCTTTATATAGATCAAAAGATTGATGTGGATTATGTTAACACGCTGTATATGCAACTATGCATGTAAATCATCATAATCTTTCACTAAATTATCCTTTACCGTAGAGATATTAAACATGAGCTTAAAACAAATATGCGAATCCTATGCATCAATCGACAGTTTACCACACTTGGCCAACTTTTTGATGATCTACAGGCATTTTCTGCCGTTTGCGAACTTCTTTTCATCTTAAAAAAAAAACAACCAAGCGTCGAATGAGTGTTGCCCATCCTTCTTTATTCTTTTCCCAGCTTGGTTGTCTGTTATTTTTTTTCTACATAACTTCCACATACCAATTTCTAGGTAATACCGATATTTGAACATTCTGGCAACAAAGTCAGATCTTGGACACCACTTACTAACCGTAACGACTTTCATAAGAATATTTGTATGAGAAGCACAGGACTGACAGGTTGATAATAAAATGCTTTCTGAGACACGAAGTGGTGTCGACTCTCGGATCATCCATGAAAGGACTGACCGCAGCAAGCGCAACTTTACCTCTCTCGATAAATCTTGCTAAATTCACCCACTGCTAGGTATAGGCCTTTTTTTCGAAACTTCCATGGTCCTGTGCCAGCCTCATCCATTTTTTCCTTCCGATGGTAACAATGTCGGCAGCCTATCTCACCGCCGAATGCCTAACATTCTTTTTCCAGTCCTTGGACATCATTCGGTCAGTTATCTAGCTATTTATAAGTGCTCTTCTTTGGCCCACTAACTATTTAGTCACATGCTGACGAGTTCTTTGGGGGGCGTGGCAGCTTTACTATCGTCTAGCGGACTGCAAATTGTTTGTCGCGTACTCGTAGTTATAAAAATAAATGTATATGCCGTGCCAAGAGTTGGAGGTGGCGTGATGTTGTGCAGTTAATTTTAAATGGTCCCCGTAGTATGCTCGACAGCCCAACTAATGCATATGGGATGCGGAACAAATGTCAACGAGGAACATAGAAAGAGTATCTCTCAGTTGAAAGACTGGCCAAGTTAAAGCCAAGACAGCCGAAAATGCGAAAGCCTAGAACTGTTATTTTGCTTGCAAATCTCATGTTAGCTCATGATTAATTTGATTTAGTAGTTAAAACGACTTGAGAAGAAGAAGAAGAAAAGATGACAACCCGCAACCCGAAAGGCGACTGTACGGACAGGTGCGTCTCTCTAAACAGAACTCAGTTCTGCTGACAAATCGTATGTTAGCCCAGGTTTAATATTGGTAGATATTCAATCGCATCGTAAACCATAAAGTCTACAACGAATATGCGCGACGATGCATTCCGAAGTTGACGTTTAACGCACCGTTCATATTCCAAACTATTATTCATACTTAACATTTAAAACGAATTCTTTGCCAAGAACCACGCATTAAGGAACCCTAACCAACTGTTTACACTATTAAGCCACACCTGCCAACGGACAAGTTCCGTATATCTGGCACTGACCGACTACGTACCCTAATTATAGATAGTACACGACTAACATATATCATATATGTAACTAGAATAATTACTCACTTTTTATCCGTGTTGTTTTATCCTTAAAAGATCATCTCAAGCATTTTAAGGAAGAGTGATATTCAATCATCGTTTAATGAGGGAAAAGTCAAAAATCGACTGTCCCTAGGTAAACTATTGAAAGTGAAGTGCTTACTTTACAGGACAGCTATTTGAAGTTATTTTTTTATGGATAACTTTGTCATTAATGACTATCCTTACTAGAAAGTCTACTATCCTTACTTAATATTATAAATGCGAAAGTAAGTTTGTTTGTTACCTTTTCACTCCTAAACCACTGAACCTATCATCCTGAAATTTTGCATAAATGTTGTCAGGTATACAAAAACAGATATAGGGTAACTTTCATCCCGAAAAAAAGTACGGTTCCCGAGGAAAACAACAACAACATTCTTATAATAAAAGATGGCATCACGTATCTTTCGAATCATGATTTAATTAAGTGTAGAGAGTACAAGCAGAGTACAAAATACAACCCGAATTGATGTCAAATTCTAAATTAACGCGAGCGAAGCCGCTGGCAAAAGCTAGTATCTGTATAAAAATTGGGTTCCCTACAGGAGATCGAAATATTTTTTACATAGATATAGTCATTAATGACAAAGTAATTATCCATAAAAAAAATCTTAAAATCACTGTCCTGTAAAGTAAGCACGTCGCTTACGATAGTTTACCTAGGGAGAGTTGAAATATGTCGGGTTGATTCAGGCTACCCAAGAGCCATAGATACTCACTATAATATACTACCAAAAGCTAATGTCAAACACTGTTTTAAGCTTTCACGGTTTTCAACTAAACTTATACTGTCACTTACGGAATATCTACCGGGATCAACCCGCGATCACGGCTCTTGCAACAGCGTCGAAATATCGGGAGCTCAAAATAATGAACAATCACGGAAGATATCCCGTAAGTGACAGTATAAGTTTAGTTAATGTCACTTCTGTTTAAAGTCGTGTGAATGGAAATACGAAACAACTGCGAATGCCACCTGTCCTTAGGTCCTCTGATTTTCATTAGAAAAGCATAAACTTTAAAAGAGACCCTGATTTCTTGAGGTGCAATCAGATTGCAGTCGTGAATGACAGCCATTTGTACAACAGCAATGTCAGTGGAATTTCATAGTTTGAAAAATAGAGGGAGATCAAGTTAACGATTAATGGATTGTTAAAAGATAATTTATGTCTAGAAAGGAGGGGAATACTAAAATGACGACTCATCATCTGCCTAGCTTTTACCAACTATGTTGGGATCAGCTTCCAATCTAACTGATATGGAAGTCTAGATGTATAGAAGAAGAAGACAGGCAGCACCAACCCTAAAATAAATGGTGAAAAGAGCTAAAGGATGATGATTTCAAAGAGTTGTAATATTATGATGAGAGAGATATTACAGCCAATGAGCCAACAAAAACAAAGTATTAAACTTGACACAATAAAGCCGACCATAAACCATATGATTTTACCTGTGCGACTGATAGCAATATGATAGTGCAGTGTAACCGCAAACCTCAGGTTACCTTGCGTGATAGATTAGCTGATTACAATATCGAATCAGACGATATTGGTAAACGAATAGCGTTAAACATAAGGAAATAAGTCATAAACATGATGTATATTGTTGACAATTTTAATGTCGCCTTCTTATATGCGAGTTAAACATAAGTGGTGACATAAATATTGATTAATACACAATGTTCTTTTAAATCCCATCATAATCAGAACTAAATGCCACGGATAGTTGAAGATGTGGACACTGTCAGTCAGAATAGTCGACTTATTGGAGGTCACTCAGCGCGCTATGTACAGATATTATCAAAGTTTTTTTGGAAGATAAGATTTGTAATGATAATTCTGCAAAGCATTGGAGGAACTGTAGCGATAGCAGGCTTAAGTGACATTGGGGATCATGCCTATCGAAGAACCGACGGGCGTTGGTGCAAAGATTCTTGGATAAGACACCACAAATCATCTAGCAGAGCATAGAATGCTCCCCACTAATTAGCCTAACTTTCTCAAATATATCTAGGTAAATATAAATGCGGAAGACGAAGAACCAATTGCTGTTAGGAGAGGCCTATGTCCAGCAGGAAACTGCGATAAGTAAAGTTGATCGAAGGCAAAAACAAATGACGACATTAGAAAAGCGGCCAGGACGGACAATGATGCAGAATTTGAAGAAGCAATTGTTACAGTACAAATTAGAAGAGACAAATCTCCTGAAGTGGACTTTCATTATTGGCAATACAAAATGATGAGTCTTTGAAGGCGGCCGAGGCAGACTAGATGCGGAAGACAGACAACCAAGAGTTGCATAGCAACTTGATAGAGGCCTATATGTCTAACTTGAGAAATATGTACAAGTCTTGAAGTGCTGCCAAAACAAATGATGACCCTGAAGGTGGCCGGGGAAGACTGGATGCAGAGGGTAATTTTGTAGAGCAACTTTGGAAGGAGGTTTAAGTCCTGAAGTGGACTGCAATCAACAGATTTGATTGATTGTCAAAACGAATGATGACCATAAAGAGGTGACAGCGCAGACTGAATGCGGAACGCGAAGAACTAAGTGTTGCAGTGCAATTTGAGAAAGAGGTTTAAGTCTGACTGCGATAATCAGAGTGGATTCATTGCCAAAATAGAGGAAGACCCAAAACGATGGTCAAGACGGACTAGAGGCGGTAGGCGAAGAACTAAGAGCAGTGCAACTTGGAAGTGGAATGCGATAATCAGAGGAGATTGACTGCCGAAACAAATCAAACTGCAGACCACACACTGCAAACCCAACAACATAAGATTTATATTTTCGGTCTAAATAGTTTTACTGAGCCTGAATTAGAGCTAGCAAATGCCGATGTGTTAAACAACATTCCTGTCTAAACTCAAATAAATTGTCTTGACTGAGTGCGAACAAAGTTCAATGGTTTAATTTTAGACGCAATTTGAGCAAAAAACATTGCGGTTGGGGCTAGAATAGATTCGATGGAAGTAAAAATATTTATGTTTGTAGTTTTGACGATTGACGTGTGGTTAGATAAAACATTAGTTCGGTGTTTGACACAAGATGTAAAAAGCCATTGAACAATTGCCCATCTGATTTTTGTGATTTGTAGACCAACGAGGTGGGGTCGGGAGGAGCTCGTGGCTAAATAATAACAGCCGCTCGGGTCGATCTTTAGGTTAAGCCGTGCTTGCCTAGGTTGGTCTGTGGATGGGTGGCCACCCATTACATACCGAGTTTCCTCCGTGCCTCGGAAAGCACGTTAAGCCGTTGGTCCCGGCTGTCATTTGTAGATCTTTGACAGTCGTTAGGTAGTCAGTAGCCCAAAAAGTCTGACAACCAGTCTCACCAAGGGGTATCGTATTACCCAGTAATAACTGGGTTGTGGAGGTCCGATAGGCAGTCGCTCCATGTAAAATACTGGTATTCAGCTGCATCCGGTTAGACTGGAAGCCGACCCCAACATAGTTGGGAAAAGGCTAGGCAGATGATGATGATATAACATGTAAACACAATGAACACTTGCCCATCTCCTTTTTGTGATTGGTAGACCAACGAGATGGGGTCGGTTTCCAATCTAACCGGATGCAGCTGAATACCAGTATTTTACATGGAGCGACTGCTCATCTGATCTCCATAACCGACAACTTGGTCTTCACTATCAAGCCAAGATGCCATTGAATTTTTGATACGGAAATCTTCAATAGCAACTCAGCAATGCCTTGAGTTGTGCCGGCAAGAGAATTGGCAGTAAAAGTCTTATGAATCAGGCTAGTTCCTAGGTCGGCGACCTCGTGAAGGTTTCAACAACGAGAAGCTTTAATTAACTTCGCCCTTCTCTTTTTATAATTATTCGACTAATTCGGAAAAAATTGTGGATAAATTTCATCGTGTCGCTAGGGCATTGTGTGTATTTATCTAGCGTCTACGCAATGCTTACCTAGTTTGTACGCCGCATCTTCTATCACTAGGTTATCCTCATCACTGCTTGTGACTCCTTTGTATTGACAATTACCTTTATTCCGTTATTTTTTCTTTTTTTTTTAAATTACGAAATGAGCCTGCTCTTGACATCGATCACGCCTGATGGAAAGCGGTAGATGAGGTCTGTGATGGAACGAGCGTGTCCAGAAGATGCCTGTTCACTCTTGCTTTGAAGGCAGACGGGTTAAATGTGGGAGGGAACACAGATGCAGAGAGTTCCACACCTTGGCTGTGCGCATAATAAACGTGGAGGAGAAGCGCTGAGTACGACTCGTCGGGATATCAACCAAGTGCGGATGGTACGCCGCAGTACGTCGTTCGGGTGGTAAAAAGGTGATGGTGGGATCAGGTCGTGGAGCTCCTGCGCACACTCTCCGAAGTGCAGTCCATAGAACATTACTTCACTTTTCACTCTTTAAACGTAATTTATTGATGTTTGTGTCTTGAAAACGTTACATAGCTGCAAACCGGTGCTCTATTTAAACTAACTCGGTGTAACAAGATTACGCTCGAGTCTAAATCTAAGTTTTTGCTGAAAAATTCGGCCTTCAGAGCGCTGTAGTAAGATTGTCATCTGTGTGTGTGGTCTATTTTAATTCAGTAGGCAATCGGAACATTTTTGCTGAACGAATAGTTTCGTGTAGTTCGTCATTATAATTTATTTTGTGTGTGTTTTTGATTTAGGTTTATAGGATCATTTTAAGATGTCAGCGCAAAATTTATCTAATGTCATGTATGAATAATTATATGAGTGTTGCCTAGCAGTTTTCCAAGCTATGTTGGGGTCGGCTCCCAGTCTAACCGGATGCAGCTAAATACCAATACTTATTTTAAAAAGGGTACTCTGCCTACCCACTGTTGCACGGTACGATAGTAATGAGACAGAACGGCGTCATGCGGCTAACAGCTGATAGGTCACAGGCGCGCACGCGCGAATTTAATACGGCCCGTTGTTGTGTTATTGTGATAAAAGTGCATAAGCTATAAAAAAAAGTGTTTCTTTGGGAAAGTTGTTTGTTATCATGAGTACAATCACGTGTTAAAGTATCGGTCACTAATTACCAGCTATACATGTATTTCCTTTTTTGTGAAAATTCGTAATTTCATCGAAAATTGATTTACAGCTAATAAGTCAGTTCAAACAAAGCGATTGTCGCTACGAGTATAAAGGGTGTAAAAAGACCCTTAACGAAGCCGAAAGGCACTTGTTTTCCCCGCTATTGCGATCATTTTTTTGTTCTAGACCATACCTGGGAACCATCTAGTTCTGGAATTATTGGGGGTCAAAGTTCCAACTTTTTCACAAGTTTTTTTTTAAATACATTTTTTTAAGGCTATAACTTTACTTAAAATACCTCCATGACCCGTTTACTATTAAATGCATCCATAAGCACAATGTTTTGAATGCGTTACATTCAGTTTTAACGTAAAAAGTTATTTTTCACCACAAAAAAAATGTCGTTTCCCAGCAATAATTTTTGTGTAGGGTTACTTAGTTTGATGTACAGAATGCTTGGTTAACGGCTTCGTGAAGGGTCCGTTAACACCCTGTATTACGCAATCAAACTGCTGAAAACCACAATTTTCCCGACCAACAATATTGTTATGATTGACAATATCATTTAATGTCATTGAATTTTCTTTTGCGTCCATATTCAAGATGCGAATAGATCAAAAGGTGAAAGTTGACGCTTAGAAATGCTGATAACGACAAAATGTAGATAACTGTTAGCTATTTCACTGATTAAGATGAAATGGGTCGTAAACAGTACGTTATTTACGTCCTTGAGATAGATCTTGACCGTGATTTTGTTGTGTAACTCGTTGATTACGATTCGAAGACTAAGCAAAATGCGTTATTGTTGTTACTCTGTTGTCTGTTTTTAACCCCCGTCGCAAAAAGAGGGGTGTTATAAGTTTGACCGCAATGTGTGTGTGTGTCTGTCTCTGGCGCCGTAGCTCTTAAACGAGTGAACCGATTTGGATGCAGTTTTTGAAAATTTAAATCTGGTTTTTTGGCGATGGTTCTTAGATACGTTTTATTAAAATCGGTGCAGCCATTTACTAGATATGGGGGATGAAAGTGGGTATGAAAAATCGAATATTTTCAAATATACCCAAGTGGGGTTATCAAATGAAAGCGCATGATGTGTATATTAAAAGTAGACATGTTTTTATTACAATCAGTGCAACCATTTACTAGATATGGGGGATGAAAATGTATGTTTATCTTTCATCTTTTATTTTATTTGTTGGGAGTTTTTTAAAATTTAATTTTAATTATTATTAACAGTAAGCGACAAGTCCTAAGTGATGCGGCGCGATCAGCATGTGTGTACAAGTAGGAACATCCTTTGTAAAAAACGCAAAACGCATTCTGAGGTTTACAAGAACATTTCATGCGATTAATTTTATTGCTGTCAGTAGCATTATTACATTTTTTCTCGATCACTGCGTACATACCTGCGCGCACCCACTGCGTGGGGAAGAGACTAGGCAGACGAGAGACTTTTTGTCTATTCGTAACGTAAAGGTATTATTTGCACTACAGTCCACTGCTGGACATGGCCTCTTCAATTGCAAGCGAACTCTCGTCATAATAACAGGGGATCCCTTCTTTTTGCATAATGTGTTTTTACCTAATATACTTTGGCATAAAAATTTTGGTATAATTTTGTTTGCCATAATAATACTTTGCCATATTTTTTTTGGCATACAGTTTATGTTGGCATAATTATCTAGTAGACTAATTTGTTTTGGCATAATAATACTTTGCCATATTTTTTTTTGGCATACAGTTTATGTTAGCATAATTATCTTGTAGAATAATTTGTATTGGCAAAAATTGAATTCGCAAAATATTACTAGGCATACTGACTATTAGCGTAATTAAAATTAAAATATTGTCTTAAAAATTCAATATGTAGTGCTACAAAATTTAGTGACAGAATCGAATCACTGCAAAACTGACTCTCCACGTAGTCTTGTCTGCCCTACCCCGAGAGTGTAATTTAAGCCCGCGTAGGCGCGAAGGGGCGAGGGGGCCCGCGAGCTGAGGAGCAGGTGGTTTTTTTTTTTTGGTGAGCGTAAAACATATCTGCGACGATCAGCTCGCGTGGGACCACTGGAGCCCCCAGCGCCGGAGCCGTGTCAGAAACCATGCCTGCTGCATGTTGCATGTTGCATGCTCGCTTGCATGCTGCATGCTTGCTTGCATACTGTATGCTTGCTTGCATGCTGCATGCTCGCTTGCATGCTGTGCATGGTGTATGCTTGTTTGCATGCTTCTTACAGGGAAATAAAAACCACAAAAAAAAAAAAAAAACAACTGTTTTATAATGATCAATGTTTTGATTTTCTGCCGTTTAATTAATGACTATCGATATGAAATGTACGCCTAAAGACGACTCTGACTGTGAACTTACTGCGATACAATGGTTCTACTTTAAAAAAATGTGAATTAGTGTCTAACATTTGAGGAGTTAATTGTTATTTTGCGTTTTGTTATGCCTATAGAAATATGCTTTAATATCATTAGGCGTAAATAAATGTATGCTTCAGAATGTTATGGTTAATCATTATTATGATTAGAGCAATTATGCTTAAAAAAATTATGCGTAAGCTGTTATGCGTAAATAATGTTATGCGAAAATATAATTAGATTAAACAAAAGTATGCCAAGTTATATTAGGTCTTACAATTTTATGCAAATGGATAGGGAACCTAATAACAGCCGCTCGGGTCGATCTTTAGGTTAAGTCGTGCTTGCCTAGGTTGGTCTGTGGATGGGTGACCACCCATTACTTACCGAGTTTCCTCCGTGCCTCGGATAGCACGGTAAGCCGTTGGTCCCGGGTGTCATTTGTAGATCTTTGACAGTCGTTAGGTAGTCAGTGGCCCAAAAAGACTGACAACCAGTCTTACCAAGGGGTATCGTATTACCCAGTACTAACTGGGTTGTGGAGGTCAGATAGGCAGTCGCTCCATGTAAAATACAGATATTCAGCTGCATCCGGTTAGACTGGAAGCCGACCCCAATATAGTTGAGAAAAGGCTAGGCAGATGAATGACGGGGAGAAAAAGTCTTTCGGCTTCGTGTAGGGTCTTTTTACTCTCATTATGTCTACCCCTTAATGAAGTACAGGCGAGATGTTGAATATGAATAAGTTTATGATATTTCCAGGGTCACCTATTTCTAATAGGTATTCCAAACGATTCGCTCGTGTAGTTTTAATGACCTATTCTTGACATTTATAGGTTTCAGTGGTCAATACGTCATCGGGTAGTAAGACTAAGTACTTCTATATTGTGTTGCTAAGGTATCAACGGGCTGTGACTAAGACAAACAGGATAAACAGCTTGCAAACGCCAGAATTTCAGCGAAACTTCTAGATTCCAAAACGCGCTTGTTTAACATCCTTATTCCACAACATGCTCGTAATCTCAATCAATTTATTAAATTATTATAGCTTAAGCATAATCAGCCTATAATGTTCCCACTGCTGGCACACGGCCTCCTCTCTATGAAAGGGAATGGGCTATAATCCACCACGCGGGCCCAGTGCGGGTTGGTAGATGTCACGTGTGCTCGATTTTTTGGTTCTAGGACATGCCGGTTTCCTCACGATGTTTTCCTTCACCGTTTTGAGAGCAGTCGTGAAAAAAATAACAAGAGGTAGATTATAATGTGCTTAGGCACTATTTATAATTTTTTGTTTTTTCGCCCTCATACACATCGAAATTTCCATGCGGACAAAGTCGCGGGCAACAGTCCATACATTTTTTTTTTGTTAGCCTGAATTGTCCCACTCCTGGGCAAAGGCCTCCCCCCATTCCTTCCACTTTTCTCGATGTTGCGCCTCTTCTCGCCAATTAACGAGAAAGCCATCCAAGGCGTCCCGCCATCTTCTCCTCGGTCTGCCGCGACCCCGTGTGACTGTCTCAGGGATCCAGTTTTGTGATATGCGGGCCCACAGCTTTGCCGGCATCCCTCAGACATGGCCTGCCCAGTCCCATTTCAGTTTAGCAGCTTTTTGAGCTACGTCGGCAATTTGAGTTCTGGAGCGCCATACATATATTATTATTTATTATTATATATATTTTTTACTGTCTGTCTGTTTGTTCTGTCTAATCTCCGAAACGGCTGGAGCGATTTTGACGGGGCTTTTACTGGCTGATCGCTGATGTTATAAGGAGTAGCGTAGGCTACTTTTAGTTTAGAAAAATAATTAGGGTTTCGTGGAAAAAAATTAAAACCCTTGAAATCCAATTCAAATAGGGAAGTAATATTTTTATCATAATAATTTCACGTGATCGAAATTGAAATTTTGAACAAAATCGGATTAAAATAGGGAGAGATTGTTATGGATACGTTCACACTGTACTGTACTATATATTATTGGCTGTCCATAACAATGTATGGTGCGCGATATTGTTGTGCTATGAGCTATATACTAAATGCTATTATATTATATTATAGCGTAGTCTGAAAGCAGCTTTAATGATTAAAATTAAAATGTAAATAGGTAGGTACCTACATTGATTAAATAAACTGAATTGCATTGATTAATTAAATAAGTGAACATATCCGCATCGCAATTAAGTAAGAGTTACAGATAAGCTATCTGAACCCGACTATCACTTGTTGACTCATAATATTTATAATTAATAAAAACAATAATAAACATTTTGACCTAGCCTTTTTTACAATGTTGAGGTCAGTAGCGTTTATCAAATAAAAATTGTTCAAAATAATTACACATTAAGTAATTGCGTAACGCACTCGCAAAGACAATTGTTTTCAATTTGAAAACACAACAAGATCTTCTATCTTTTTTTCCTGTTTAGTTTTAAGTTTTTTATTGTGTAGATTTAAGTTTTTTTTTAAATTTTAATTTTATTTGTTTGTTGTGTGCACTTGTGGCATGTGCCAAATAAATATGTTTTCTTTTTTTCTTTACAGGCCTCTATATTTTTTTCTGTTTAGTTTTAAGGTTTTTATTGTGTAGATTTAAGTTTTTTTATTGTATAGATTTAAGTTTTTTATTGTTTAGATTTAAGTTTTTTATTTTATTTTTATTTGTTTGTTGTGTGCACTTGTGGCATGTGCCAAATTAATATGTTTTCTTTCTTTCTTTACAGTCCTCTCTCATCATCATCATCATCATTCTCCTACCCTTATCCCAATTAATTTGGGGTCGGCGCAGCATGTCTACTTCTTCCATACTTCTCTATGACTCGTCATCTCATCAGACACCTCCTTTCTAGCCATATCATCCTTTACACATTCCATCTATCGTTTCTTTGGTGTTCCTCTACTCTTATAGCCTCTCTGACAGCAGCTATCTAACCCAACAACTCTCTCTACTCTTTACTTACTATAAACATCTCTATGATTTTGATAGTGATGCAAAATCTACAGGGTGTAAGGGTCCTAGTCGTCGCGCTTGCCGTTCGCTACGTGCGTTTTGCCACGGTAACGATACATTGCGTATAAGGAAATAAAACATTCCCGTAACATTCCTGCAATAATTTCTTGTACCGGTCATCTTAGTATTATACTGAATTCACCCCATCTGTTTGTGGAGGGCTGTCCCTTACACCCTGTATACTAATATAATAATGCTGAAGGGTTTGGTTGTTTATTTGGACGCGCTAATCACTGGAATACCAGTCGGATTTCAAATAGTAGATCATGCACATCATTTTGAATCCCGAACGCAGCGAGGGATTATAGGGTTCTCTCGCTCTGCTCGGGCGTTAAGACTAGAATCCTGAGAGCAGAGAGGGATTTAAGCTCGCCTAAGACGAAGACACTTTTATTCCCGAGGAGCATATTCTACTTAAATTAACATTTACGAGCAGGTGGTATGATATTTTTTTTTGGATTTGATGGCCCAAGTAAGACACGCTACAACCAAAATAAAAACAGAAACCGGGTGAAACCGCGGGGCACAGCTAATCAGAGAATAAAAAAGTTGTGTTTAGATTCAAAAGTTTGGATAGATTGAAATTCGAACAGTAGAATATCTCGTTGTGAATGATTTTCTTTAAAACAAATGAGTTCGTTTTCGAATTGTGTGCGCTCACTTGAGTGAGGTTCGAAGGGAACTTAAAAGAATCTTAATACTTCATTAATATAATGCGAAAGTTTGTGAGGATGGATGTATGGGTTTTTGTTACATTTTCACGCAATAACCCTCCTTTTGGGCTTCGCCGCACCGAACTCCACGCATCCGAAGCCACGGAAATAAAAAAGCTAAAATGCATAAAAAAGATGTACCTAGTCTTTTGCCGACAAATGAATGCTAATATCATTGTATTACCGTTAAATTTTAATTTACATGAAAATTCAAGCTAATTTATAATTTTTCAATAGTATATCTATGTCATACAAGATCGCCATGTTAAGGTCAAAAGTCAGGATAAGGAGACTTCTTCGTAATCTACAAGTTGTATGTCTTGTATGATATCATACAAATTGGCATCTAGACACAACAGCTTCCTTTAAGCTATCTGTTCTTTGTATTTTAATCTTATCTCTTTATTAGTTGATAAACTATTAAAAATAATGTTATAAGTTAGTACTAATTACGGAACGGTTCATGATGCGAATTTAAAATCTCTTTAAAAAACTGTTAAAATACTAATAAAATGACGTCACAAATTATCACATTTTCCGGATTTGTTTTGGCAGGTCACTTAAATCCTACAATTTTCAGGGTGTTATCGGTATAAAATCCAGTAATCAAAACGCAAAAATAAAACAATAGGTGTTCTAAACCACAACGGCTTTGGGCTGCAGAGTCGTCATGATGATGACTACCATAGATGGCGACACTACCGCCTGTCACCGTTTTCAGAATGATACAAGCCAGTCGTTACTAGCTAGCTACTTTTCATTTATTTATAAGACCTGTTTACATACCTACTATTTTTTTAGAATATTAATATTTCTTTATCTAAATCAGTCGTGTCGCTACGGTCTGTTATTGCGATTGGGCGAAGTTACCTACCGCTGCAATAGCATTGAAATTTAAAACTACTCTGTAAATAAGTATACAATGTCTGCCGCATGCCGGACACACTGTGGGCCAAAATAGCAAGAAACTGGTGCCCTGACACAATGAGGCGAGGTCGCGGCAGGCCACGAAGGAGATGGCGGGACGGACTGGACAAGCTCCGTCCGAACTGGAAGGGGCACGCGCGGGTTCGCGAGAAGTGGAAGGAGTGGAGGGAGGCCTTCGCCCAGGAGTGGGACAGAGCAGGCTAGGGAAAAAAAATAAGTTAAGACCACTTACCCATCAGCTCCAACATACGTCTCCTTAGCAGTAACACCATTAAAATGCACTCTGTTCTCCACTTCTCCATCAATAAGAAAATCAGTCATTACAAAATTCACTATTTGCTTGTTCAAATGCCTTCTCAAATATTTAATGTCACTCATTTTATTTTTTTCTGTACCATTGTAATGTTTATGCCTAAGATGGCTGCCGGCTAAACTTTGAATTTTGAAATTAGAATCCAGTTCTGTAACTTCACTTTCGCGCTCACAGTTTGTGGTGCCCAATAAAAAAAGAATGAGTAAAGGTGTTTTAAACATTCTGCCCCACGATATTAGTTTGGCTATGCTTGACTTTTTCTTCGCTTTTGGCGATTTTAACTCCATTTTCAACCTGGAACAAGAGAAATACTATTAGTGCATCGTAGAAGTAGTTTAAAAAAAACTGGTTTGTAAAACCACAAGAATGGCGCTTATCTCAATTTAGAATTGACAGCTATCATTTCAGCTGGAAGAAGTCCACTGCTGGACTTAGGCCTCCCCCAAGTGTCGCCACATTGACCGGTCCCGTGCGACTCGCATCACATGCGTAATCTAGGGCATTTTTTTTAAATTTTTTTTTTTCTATACTTAATCCGTTAAAAGTTATTACGGCTGTGCCATGTTAAGTCGAATCGAATTCGCAATAATTTTCAATTGAGCTTTCATAACAAACTGCCAGTGTAACAAAAAAAAAGTTTAAAAAGTGTAAAATCAAATGAATTAGATGTGTAATCATTCTTACTGCTACACGGATCTTAAACATCTGGTCAAATGTGAGTATGACGTGACTTGATGGTTTATTTGACGCACTGTAATTCTTTTCTGCTAAAGCAGAAACATGTTCATATTTTTTTATATTTTTATGTTTCAAGTCTTTTTAGTTTGTTAATTACGTAATTCATCAAATAAACTTAAGTATTCGTAATAGTATTTCATAAAATGAATCGCTAGGCCGGCCATTTTGTTGACAGTGATAGATATACTTTACGCTATTCCGTTGCTTCTGAGTTTACGTGAATGTGCTCCTTAACGTTTTTATAAAAAAAAAGTTACTATTTTTGTGTTTTACTGAGTGCAAGAGCGAGCGAAGCGAGCTCAGGACTTGCGGCACCCCGACTCGGACAGTTTAGTTTAGAAGGGGTTTAAACCATTCAGAAGTAAGAGACGACTACGCCTTTTTATTATTGCTTGCTTCCTCTGTCTATTAATGTGATTTTTCTCAGAAATTATTCAATAAAAATTGTAACCTTAAAAACTAATTCCTCCTCCTCCACCCCACACCTCTATTAAAGCGACTCGATACTAAACCTTACCCATTATTTATCTGCTTAGTTAAAAGAGTAAAGTATAAGTAAACAATACCTTTGCCTCTACAAATTGAACTTTACACCTTTAGCTACCTAAACAATATTTTAGAAACCAACAAAAATGGCTGATTTGACAAGACTTTGACACCGTTCAGTGTTACAATTACATGTTTTACGATTCTGTGTAAAATAACACCGATGTGTACCAACTTAAAATGGTAGTACTATAACATGAAGAAATATGAGAGACTTTCGTATCCTTAGAAGATAGCTGTATCTGATAACATCTTGGTAAGATGTTATCTGATATTGATGATATTTTTTTTCTAGACTTAACAAAGCTTCAATTGCATCACCATCTGCCTAGCCTTTTCCCGACTATGTTGGGGGTCAGCTTCCAGTCTAACCGCATGCAGCTGAATACCAGTATTTTACATGAAGCTACTGCCTATCTGACCTTCACAACCCAGTTAGTACTAAGTAATACGACACCCCTTGGTAAGACTGGTTGTCATACTTTTTGGGCCACTGACTACCTGTAACGACTATCAAAGATCTACAAATGAGAGCCGGGACCAACGGCTTAACGTGCTTTCCGAGGCACGGAGGAAACTCAGTATGTAATGGGCGGTCACCCATCCACAGACTAACCTAGGCAATCACGGTTAACCTAAAGATTGACCCGAGCGGCTGTTATTATTTAGCTTCATTTACATGAATAATTATTTTAAAACAACCGAACCCTTTTGAGCAACATATTAGTTTTGTTTTAAAAAAATATTTCAAAATTTCCATGACCTTCAACTGATCTGTGAGTGTGTGTGTGATTCGGTGAATTTTTATCACTTAACTCTGACTATCGACTTTGGGTACCTTATAAACCTGATACTGTTAGCCTACGTCATCCCACTGCTGGGCAAAGGCCTAATAAACCTACTCCGATTAATTTTGTGACAAGAACCGACACGCTCCACTTCTTCAGCGTCATAACCCAACCCATCATATTATACAAACATTATGAATGCATCAATCAAGATAAAAGATATAGTAGCACGGAATCAACACTAATATTATAAAGAGGAAAGATTTGTATTTTTGTGTGTGTGTTTGTAATGAATAAACTCAAAAACTACTGTGACGATTTCAAAAATTTTTTCACCATTAGAAAGCTACATTCACCCTGAGTAACATAGGCTATATTTATTACTAGAAAAATTACGGGGGGAGGGGGGAATTAGGGGAAAATAAATGTCCACCCGTGCGAAGCCGGGACGGGCCGTTAGTAATTAATAAAAAACTGTAATCATGCGTAAATAAAGTCTAGATTAAGTAGACGTTCATGGCCGTGCCGTTGACCTGATTTACCATATATTTTAAAGAAATTTACATTTTAATTTAATACCTACAGTTACTCCATTACCATCGTATTACCCAGTACTAACTGGGTTGTGGAGGTCAGATAGGCAGTCGCTCCATGTAAAATTTTGGTATTCAGCTGCATCCGGACTGGAAGGCGATCCTAACATAGTTGGGAAACTATGTTAGAAACTATAACTAGGCAGATGATGAGCTCCAGTTACTCCATCTATACTATATCTATACTATAATATTATAAAGCTGCAGTGTTTGTTTGTTTGAACGCGCTAATCTCTGGAACTACTGGTCGGATTTGAATGATTCTTTCAGTGTTGGGTAGTCCATTTATCGAGGAAGGCTATAGGCTATATGTCATCACGCTACGACCAATAGGAGCGTAGCAGCAATGAAAAATGTTGCAAAAACGGGGAAAATTGTATTTTTAATAACTTTACGCGGACGAAGGTCGCGGGGAACAGCTAGTGTTAAATAATAGTGTTCGGTAAAACTGAAAGCCGACTTCAACATAGTTGAGAAAATGTTAGGCACATGATGGTGACCTCCTGCCTCGGTTCCAGTAAGCGCAAGCGCTACTGTTGAGCACGATATCTTAGGTTCGTTTCCAGCATGACCACCGTAGAAACGGGTTTCAGTCAATGAAAGATCAACAAAATAAATGTCATTTTGTCGATTCTTCCGTCGACAAAACCCGTTTCTACGGTGGTCATGCTACGCGTGCAGGTCGGTAGTGTTTTTGGGTTTTCTACTAGGAATTTCTCAGTAAACAGCCCAAAGTCTGGTATGTGCCCGGTTATTGGTAATAGGCTCGCCCCCTATTACATGGTAGGTAACTAGATGCGTACGCACAACTGGCGAAATGTGGGTGGAAGCGTATGAAAACCTCCAGCGTTTTTGAGAGTACATTGGTAGACAGCCGACGAGTCAATTATTCTGTCAGTATTTTCCTACTTACCAGGGCCAGGTGGAGGGCAAGAGGCGCTGGACTGACCTGATCAGGAAAGCTACTGAGTCCACCATGGTCCGGTGTACTCGCAACGTCTCCAACCGGCAGAAATGGAAGCACATCGCTGAAAAAGCAGTCCTCGGGGAAGTCAACGACCCACCGAACACCTCTCCGTGTACCTCGTCTGCGTAACCACGACCAGTCTGACACGAGTGTTTCGACTAAGAAGAGAAGATTTTCCTACTTATTTTGGGGTCAATTGGAATATATTTAAAAATAATTCCCGCCGTCATTTTTCGAAAGACCATCACGTGATTTAAAAAGAAACCGATCATAATGTATGCATATCAGTAGTCTTTAAATATGCATAAGTAAGACCTTTTCAGGTCATATTTTTTATTGTATTCTGTACTACTTTGACAATCAATGTAATTGTAGGCACTGCAAACACACGCGCGTTTAATTCATATACAGACAATTAAATAAATCATTAGTTTAGAATACTATTACTTACAATTAAACGATTTACGGTTGCAGTCCTATTCTGTAAAGTTTATTTCGAACCTCACTCGAGTGAGCGAACACAATTCGAAAGAGAACTCATTTGTTTTTAATAAAAATTAAATCATTGCAGGGACACAACGAGACGGATTCGTCGATTAATGTCAGATTCTAGAAATGCCAGACGAGTTTATAACGCCAGATTCTTTGAATGCCAGATTCTATGAATGCCAGATTCTACAAATGCCAAATTCCAATAATGCCAGCAGTTTCTATTTATGTCAGATTTTTTATATAAATGTAACATAATAATTTCCTAAAGTGCGTGTATAAAAATTTCACTAATTTCAAAAGTTGTTGGTATTGTTTTTTTTTTTGCATTAAAAATTGGTACGCACACAGTTTTTTTACTTTTTTTAAATTTTGAAATGAGACTCTTCGAATTTTAAAAGTTATGTGATTAAAGAACTACTCATCATCAGCATAAAGCCCATATCAAAAAGAAAAAACAGGAACTCGATATTCGTTATAAACGTTTGTATTGGTTACTGGGAAGGAAATCCTGTTTATCAATACATAATAAGTTGATAATATACAAGCATATTCTGATGCCAATTTGGACGTATGGTATCCAACTTTGGGGCTGTACTAAGCCAACCAACGTCAAAATAATTCAACAGTTCCAAAATAAAGTACTCAGGGCTGCTGTAAATGCACCCTGGTACATAAGAAACGATGACCTCCACCGTGACCTCGACATGGAATTCGTCACCACCATCACACAAAAATTTGCTGAAGCCCACGAACACAGACTCCATCGACACGTGAATGTTGAGGCAATCCAGCTGTTAGACAACACAGGCATAGTGCGTAGACTAAAGAGAACTAAACCATTTGAATTAGTGTAGTGTAAGTGAATCAATAATAGTAACAATGTTGTGCTATTTATATAACACATGAACAAAGTGTTTTATCAATTTTACCAGACTCTAAGGAAGTGTTACGAACGTGTGTAAAAGTGCATACCTAATTATGGACACTATTCTTAGCATTAACATAATTTATAACGTAGCATAATAAGTTAGATTTAAATTGTTTATTAGTCTTCTTAGGCTAGATTGCAATTAACTAGTAAGAACTTGGTTCTTACTAATAAGGAAAAAAAAAAAAAAAATCATCAGCATAACCTTTTCCCAACTATGTTGGGGTCGGCTTCCAGTCTAAACGGATGCAGCTGACTCCCAGTATTCTACATGGAGCGACTGCCTATCTGACCTCCACAACCCAGTTAGTACTGGGTAATACGATACCCCTTGGTAAGAATGGTTGTCAGGCTTTCGGGCCACTGACTACCTGTAACGACTGTCAAAGATCTTCAATTGACAGCTGGGACGGGACGGGCACGGAGGAAACTCGGTATGTAATAGGCTGTCATACATCCACGGACCAACCTAGGCAAGCGCGGCTTAACCTGAACTTCGACCCGAGCGGTTGTTATTATTTAGCCACGATCTGCTTGAGATTAGAGACTACTATAGCAGATTAATCGACAGTGCAAGAGCATTTATTCTTTTCTAGCTTTTTCCCGCTGCTTCGCTCACGTTAATTTAGAATTTGACAATCAATTCGGGTTGTACTCTGCTTGTAATAATATAATTCAATCATGATTCGAAAGACACGTGGCGCCATCTATTATAATGAGAACGTTATTGTTGTTTTCCTCGGGAACAGTACTTTTTTTCGGGATGAAAGTTACCCGATGTCCGTTTCTGTACACCTGACAACGTATATGCAAAATTTAAGGATAATGAGCGGTTTAGTGGTTTAGGCGTGAAAAGGTAACAAACAAACAAACGTACATTCGCATTTATAATATTAGTAAGGATTAAGTTATCGAGCAGACTTCTTCAAACATAATACAGGGTGTAAACGGACCCTTCACGAAGCCGTCAACCAAGCATTCTGTACATCAAACTAAGTAACTTTACGCAAAAATTTTTGCTGGGAAATGACTTTTTTTTTTGGGGTCAAAAATCACGTTTGACGGTAGGACTCAATATAACGCACTCAGAACATTGTGCTGATGGGTGGATTGAATAGTACGGGGGTCGTGGGTGTGTTTAAGGTAAAAATCTTACATTAAAATCATGTATTTTAAAAAAAACTTGTGAAAAAGTTGGAACTTTGACCCCCAATATCTCCGTAACTAGAAGATTCCCAGGTATGGTCTAGAACAAAAAAATGATCGCAATGACGGGGAGAACAAGTGCCTTTCGGCTTCGTTAAGGGTCTTTTTACACCCTTTATAAAGCTATTAATGAATTTAATTATTTAAAATATTTCGTGAAAATTACACAATTGGAGTGCTATGCTACCAGAATCAATTGAATGTTTACGTTGGCCACGCGCTCGTGTGCCCTATTTTTTACCAATACACTATAAGGTCAGAATACAAACGTACATGCATTATTTAAACATAATGAATATTTATCTTTATGTCATTTCATCCTTGTCAAGAGGAGCTCGTGGCTAAATAATAACAGCCGCTCGGGTCGATCTTTAGGTTAAGCCGTGCTTGCCTAGGTTGGTCTGTGAATGGGTGACCACCCATTACATACCGAGTTTCCTCCGTGCCTCGGAAAGCACGTTAAGGTGTTGGTCCCGGGTGTCATTTGTAGATCTTTGACAGTCGTTAGGTAGTCAGTGGCCCAAAAGTCTGACAACCAGTCTTACCACGGGGTATCGTATTACCCAGTACCCAAAAGGCTCGGCAGATGATGTCATTTCATCCTTGGGGAATGTGTGAGTTTGTGCTAAAGTGGAAGAGTAGCATTTTAAAGAACTAAATTTACTGGTCCTCTTCAACCACCACGACCTAAGGGGATGCAAGGGTGCTATTCGCATGGGTGTTTATTCCGTTCCAGCCTGCCCTTGCTGTCCTGCCCCAGCGACGCCCTAAGCTGAGCTCGTACCCCGTAGGGGGTGGTCTTAGCGCTCCTGCACACGATGCCGCCACCGCGCGCGTTCCCAGTTATTTCATTATCCTGATTCATTCCATTGCCGGCCGCGTATGAACATGCACGTTCATAACTTTTTAAGAAATTATCATGGAAAGTTTTGATTACGAAACGTTTATAAGTTTAGTGGAGGACAGAGAAGTTTTATGGGACAAAACTTTGGAAGTATAAGACGAGGACCGCGCGCGGTGGCGGCGCGGCGGCGGCGCGGTGGCGGTCTTCGCGCGACTCGTATGTACATTGTAGTTGTGCGGCGTCGGCGCGGTGGCGGCATCGTGTGCAGGAGCACTTAGCGTGTAGTCGCATAGTTTTTAGGCCTTGGCTAGAGGCCTTACACTCAAGGCACCCACAGGTAGGGGTAACAGGTAAGCCCGATTAAGGTTACAGTTACATGCTCCACTTACAGTTTGCACCAAAGCGTGCTGCAAGCCAAGCAACAAAAGAACTTCGTGTAATAACTACACAAAGCTTTACTGCTACTCATAAACACATCAAGATCCGGTTCCTTAGCAATCTGGATGTTTAACAGATTCATCGCCTTGGTTGTGGGCGCATATAGAGCAGTTTGGGTGCGAACAGAGCCGGGAGAGCGGCCATTCAAAAAAAACTACATGAGTGCTATTTGCATGGGTGCTCTTACATTGGGACTCTGAACAGAATGTCTCCTAATAAAGTAGATATTTATATATGCAGCCTCACTCCAACAATTTCGTGATTAGAATTTACCGTAATGGCATTAAGGACGCCCTTTCACATTGAGATCTTATGCCGTCATCGACTTTACTAGGCCTACAAGACACTTAGGCATACAGGCTCAATTCGTAATGATTATCTTAACATAATCAATCATGGTAATTGGTAGATCGACCAAGGACCTCAAAAATGCCACCCGCAAAGAGATTTAAAAGACTTATAGAACGGTCATTGGGAATGTATTCATACTTAAAATTTTGATCGCGAATATTTTTGATTTGGCACACTAATGCCACCTGACAACCGGGCGTATGATAACACTAGACAGAGCGATTTGTTACTAAGTAACAAGTATTGGATAACGATTTTCTTAATATTTTTTTTTCGGATGGGAAATCATCAAATGACCTCTCCCGCTCTGGGCGGAGTGGAACGGAGTGTCAGACTCCTACTGACTAAAACCCATCCATGTTCCTTCTTTGCCCTTTGTGTTCCAGGGCCGCGGTATCTCTTCCGAAAAGTCCCGCAGCCCCGGCAGGTATCGGCCCTTGCGGACCCCTTCCGGTTTGCTGACATCTCTTTGAGGCGCGCGTGGAACACGAACGCGCCGTCGACACGGCCTGTCGTCATAAGACGGACGGACGTAGAGCTAGCCCATTACTCACCGTCCACAGGCCCTCTTGGCTGATGGTTTCGAAGGGTCTGTTTACACCTTGTATAGAAATGACATTCCAAAAAAACATTTCTTTACATTTAATTAGTAAATCGGTCAACTAATTGGAACAGGGCCATCGGCTCCGTATTGTTCGTTCGTTACAAAACGTACAGTAGCAATTTGAATTAATTGCCAAACCAGTCAACTATTGTCTGGTCATAATGACGTTTTATATGCGATGGGCTTTTTAACTAGAAAAGAGTTAACATTACCATCACGGAAACAAAAATTAAATTACGTCATTAATAATTAAAAAAAAATCATATAAATTTTTTGTTGTTTTTTAAGAAAATATTCAGCTGTTCCTACAAAATTGTAATACCTACATTGTCAAAATGTTTGGAAATGTTTTTTTTAAATTACCGATGAAAAATTTCTATGTGCTGTGGTGTGGAAGTAAGGTTACTCCTAGTTCTAGCCGGCTGTATCTAGGTGCGGCTGGTGACAGTTTTTTATAATGCAACCAATTTGGTTGTAGAGCTCGCAAGCAGCTGCCGCGGCTCCGCTCGCTGCGCTCGCTCGGCTCGCGCGCATGTGGTCACAGTTCTAACCTAACCCAACCTAATCCATTTGGTCGGTGTCTCCTAGCAATAAAAAGGATAGTTACCGGCCGCACCTAGGTATAGCCGGCTAGAACTAGGTGTAACCTTACTTCGGCTTTTAGCCGTAACATTCATACACACACGCCTTTTTCCTATGGGGGTAGGCAGAATCCACAGAACTCCACCTGCTACGATCATTACATACTCCTTTTGTCTCGTTCACGTTCATACATCTGGCCATACACGCACTGTGATATAAAGGGTGTAAATAGACCCTTAACAAAACCGAAAGGTACTTGTTCTCCCCGCCATTGCGATAATTTTTTTGTTCTACATCATACCTGGGAACCTTCTAGTTACGGAGTTATTGGGGGTCAAAGTTCCAACTTTTTCACAAGTTTTTAAAAAAATACAAATTTAAGTTAAAACTTTACTTTAAATACCTCCATGACCCGTTTGCTAAAGTTTTGAATGCGTTTCATTGAGTTTTACCATAAACGGTTATTTTTCACCCCAAAAAAATTTTTGTGTAGAGTTACTTAGTTTGATGTACAGAATGCTTGGTTAACGGCTTCGTGAAGGGTCTGTTTACACCCTGTATAATTAATCTAGAATGTTCCTACTTCATCCCCCAAAAATAACTATCTACATAAAATCCACACACGAGGGTTGATTTTTGCCGAACTCTCTGCCTCTCAGTTAACCCCGTCGAGTGGACGCTCGGCACTGACACTCAAATAATACAACCGAGGGCTTCATTGATGAGCCTGATTAATTTAAAACAATATGGACGATCTACGCCTGGTTAAAATTGGAAAACGAATTGAATTTTGATAATATATGATCTAAAGGTCAATAGATAAATAAGTATTTTCACCGTTGGTCAGATGTTGGAAAGATGCAAATTGTGGAGGAACAGACATCCTACTCCTCCTCACTTCTTCCTCCTGGACAGGAACTGCAGTGGCCAATCTGGCAAGTTCTTAACCGTTTGCGGGCCCAGGTTGGACGCTGTAGAAATAATTTGGCCAAATGGGGGTATCATCAACCCGTCCGAAATAAAATGTCAGTGTGGAGCCCCTCTACAGGATATGCCCTACCTTCTTTCTTGCCCATCCTGCACAGCCACCTGCACCTTCCAGGATTTAAACGAAGCCAACGATAGTGCTGTGCAGGTGGCAATATGCTGGTCGGGTATTATTTGAGTCTATCGACACGCCGAGACGAAGAAGACTGTTGGTAAACACGTGTATTGAAAAAATAAGATGGCGGCGTTAGTTCTGATTTTGTCCGCGCGACTAGTGTGGTTATGAATTATGTTATTCTAACCAAATCCAATATTATAAAAATATGTTGTGTTTACCTTTTATCTTAATTTGACCGAGACCTATCTTTTGAGAGTATTTTTACGAAAGTACGCGAGCTCTTCGTCATCATCTGCTTAGCCTTTTCCCAACCATATTGGGGTCGAATTCCAGTCTAACCGGATGCAGCTGAATACCAGTATTTTACATGGAGCGACTGCTTAACTGACCTCCACAACCCAGTTAGTACTGGGTAATACCCCTTGGTAACTGGTTGTCAGACTTTTTGGGCCACTGACTACCTAACGACTGTCAAAGATCTACAAATGACACCCGGGACCAACGGCTTAACGTGCTTTCCGAGGCACGGAGGAAACTCGGTATGTAATGGGTGGTCACCCATCCACAGAACAACCTAGGCAAGCACGGCTTAACCTAAAGATCGACCCGAGCGGCTGTTATTATTTAGCCACGAGCTATTAGAGTGGTCCCCAAATTGCCTGGTAAGCTGCCTTTGTTCATAGGTTGCATTAGAAATTAACAGTGTTTGTGTTTGTTTGTCAGTGTTTCGACTGTTGTAAGAGACTGGTGCCCGAAGTAGGATTTTGAGAAAAAACCTGTGTTACAGGTCACCAATTATCTCTCTATTTCCATGTCTATTTCCGACTTAACGGTGTTCAAAAAAGTATTGAATTGAAGATTTTTTCTAAACTAATGTTTTGGCGTTAATTTTCTTTGAATGTCTAAAAGCCATCACACCTGTAATACTCAAAGAGTTAGCCAGAGGTGTACCAATATTACACCCACATTTCGCCAGTTATGTTTAAGTCCCATGTAATGTCCAATTCAGGAAGTCAGTAGCCCAAAAAGTCTGACAACCAGTCTTACCAAGGGGTATCGTATTACCCGCTACTAACTGGCTTGTCGAGGTCAGATAGGCAGTCGCTCCATGTAAAATACAGGTATTCCGTTGCATCCGGTTAGACTGGAAGCTGAACAAAGTTGGGCAAAGGCTAGGTAGATGACGATGAATGTCCAATTACTAATTTTTAATTATTTATTTAATTCCCACTAATTTTATAGCAACATTTAAGTCCAAGTCCAATACGATGCTACAAGACATAAAATAAAACAGTAAAAATATTAATAGCTATAGTTTAAATATTAATAGGTTAAAGGTGTGCAACTATAAAAGAGATTGCCCATGGACAGTACTCTTGATAAATGACTTGTGTCTCAAAACCTTAAACGGCATGAAATATCTAAAATAAAAATATATTTTTTAAATAAGACTTAATGATTATTTATAATGGCATAGTTTTTTGAATAATAATTAGTACTTTTAAGTTTCAGACTATAAAGTACGCCATTTTTTACTATCACCTGTCATTCTAGGGATGTCAATTTATTTTATTACGGGTAAAGTGCCTACCTACCCACATAAAATAAAATGATAACGATTTTGTTTTGATTGTTCAATCTATTATTGTAAAGTAATAACAGAGTTCTAAATCACATGTAGTTGCTGGTATTTCTAATACCAGTGGTTGTCAATGGCGGCATGGACGCCAAATGGTTTTGTTTATTACTAAAGAAAGGACTTTTTGTGTTGTGATCATTGCGAGTGTGACTGTGGTGCGATATCTCAACGGCTCATTGAGATTAACTCCACTTGTGCGCAGACTCATGTTGTCGGAGATTCCCAATAACATCATGAATATTTTACGAGTCTGGATCTCACCAACGCCGGTAAGAATAAACATTGCCTTTTTATCGTAGGTATTGTGATTTTTTTACTTAGGAACTGCGCTTTTATGTTTGTGTACCATTAACAAATCTTAGAGGACAAAATTACAATCCACGTCTGTGTGTTTGTTCCTCACCTCACCAGTTGAATTACTGAATTTTAAAATAATTACTTATGTAGGTAGGAACCTCCTACTTATGTGTTGGTAATAAACAAATTATAAACAAGGATGGTTGATTTCGATCAGTTAAGTGTATTCTGAGATACCTCTCAATATTAATTGTATGTTGTTTCATTTAAGACTAGAGTTGCACAGAATTATGATTATTTAAATATGTAATGAATTACACAATCTATGATTTTAGTAGGATCTAGATATAACACTGAGCGATTAACTATCTTAGTAATGATTTCTTTCATGCTTTGCAATTTCATGAAACGCGCGAATAAGATTTTAAAGCACGAAGATGCTCGAAATCAGTGAGACTTGGTGAGGTAGTCACAGGTGGTCACCAGTAACTGGCCACCTGACATAGCTAAACCGTTACAGTTTTTACACAAACGTGCTTCGAAGGCACAAAGCTCACCCGTAAACCAATTCAGACCGTTTCAAATAGCTTTTTCCAACAAATTTTTGGTCGAACATAACCTCAAAACAGTGATTTCATTTTTGTAAATATCTCGGAAATGCCATTGTGGTTTGTGTTAAATCTTTTGAGGTAGTATTTAGACATGCCATCGAGTATTTTAAAGATGATTTGATGAAGACACAGCAATGTTGAATTGAGTACATTTGTCCATAGCGCCGTGGGCATTCTCCTTTGGTCAATGTTTATATTTGCACACGTTTTCAATTATTATTTGTGCCCTTTGAACTTAATGTCGGCAGGTTTTGCCAAAATTTATCTTTCAATACCGTTATAATATTAATAATACGTGCGGCTCGCGATATAGGGGTAAACTTGAGCAGATCAGTCCTAGCCGCTGGCACGTTTAACAGTGCGGGGCGGCGGCGTGCCCGCACGCACCCATCAGGCGTGCGCAGCCGCAGCGCAGGCAGCACCACGGGGTGCTGCTGCAACCTTTGCAGTACGCTCGCCACGTACTTGACTAGCGCCACGACCCTTCTTACTGCCAGCCTGGATTTAGACTATATAGGGTGACTGGTAATTAGTGACCGATACTTAAACATGTGATTGTAGCCATGATAACAAACAACTTTCCCAAAGACACATTTTTTTTAAACACAGACTTTTATCACAATAACACAACAGACATATGAAATTCGCACGCGCGCGCCTGTGCCCTATCAGCTGTTAGCCGTTTAAAAAAAATGTTTCTTAGGGAAAATTGTTTGTTATCATCAGTACAATCACGTGGTTAAGTATCGGTCACTAATTAACAGTCCCATTATATTACTAGATTTTGGCTATTTTAGATACTTAATAATTTATGTCTTAAAGCTTTTTTGTTAACAATGTAAAAACCTTGAAAAGAACTGGTGCTAATTTAAATTATATAACTTTTATTAACACACACTTCATTTTACACTTTTATTACATTAAGTAGTTTTTTTTTTACGGACTTGTCCTCATAATTTTCAGATAAATACATAATTTATTACTAGTAGCCAAATCTCGTTTATTTTAATTTATTCAAATGATCACAAAAAATCTGCGGCACTCTCATTTATATTATTATTATTGCGATTTTTTAAAGATAAAATTAAAATACTGCGTCAACTTTTCTTACCGCAATTATTTACTCACTTCGTGCATGTTCATATGATAATATTTTTATTGAAAAAAAAAAGATAAACCCTTATCGTTGCAATAGTCATCCGCTTTATTATCGAGACATCATTCGAAAGTTCAGAAATCCAGTGAGTTACTTTGAAAAAAAAAACGAGTGCAAAGTTACTTGGCTGGCACTACCGTGCCCCCTGATGTTATAATAAAGGGTGTAAAAAGACCCTTAACGAAGCCGAAAGGTACTTGTTCTCCCCGTCACTGCGATCATTTTTTTGTTCTAGACCATACCTGGGAACCTTCTAGTTACGGAGATATTGGGGGTCAAAGTTCCAACTTTTTCACAAGTTTTTTTTTAAATACATGTTTCTAATGTAAGATTTTTACTTTAAACACCTTCACGACCCTCGTACTATTCAATCCATCCATCAGCACAATGTTTTGAGTGGGTTACATTGAGTTTTACTGTAGAACGTGAATTTTCACCCCAAAAAAAAAGTCGTTTCCCAGCAATAATTTTTGCGGAAAGTTACTTAGTTTGATGTACAGAAAGCATGGTTGACGGCTTCGTGAAGGGTCTGTTTACACCCTGTATTTTTTAAGAAGAGTATAGAACATCGATATCACGCAGCTTAACCCATACAAGATCTAAACACGGAATTCCGAAGATAAAAATGTATGATGACGAAAAACAGGAGAAATGCGGAAAATGACTAGGGGAAGTTTTGAGCATCAATGTGGATCAAATCAAATCAAAAGTCATTTATTCAAATTACTCTTACAAAATTGACCCTTCGCTTAGGGCAAGACTAAAGAAGACGGTGGATGCTTGAAAGATGATATGGCTAGAAAAGAGGAGACTACTAAATTAACGACTAATAGAGAAGTATGGAAGAAGAAGACACGTTGCGCTGACTCCGAAGAAATTAGGAGAAGGACAGGCAAATAAAATTTTTTTGAGCATTAAAATGAAAGACATCGCAAGTTTTAAACTAAAAATGAAGCTGTAAATTAATCATGTCACCGAATATGGTTATTGTGAAAGGCGAAGGCAGGCGACGTGCACATTTTATAATATCATGCACTTTGCTGACCTTTCGGTACTTAAATGAGTGAAGAGTTTGAGCATATTTTTATGAATGAAAATACAAATAGAAGAGACGTTGGTCTTATGAACAGGACATCGGGAGGAAACCTTCATGTTATACGACCTAATTTACGAAGACTGACATCTACTAACCCAGCGCTGGGCTCGCCCACAGTATAACCCATTATCTTTCACAGCAAGGAGATTTTGTCTAACAGTGGGAAAGTAAAAGGCTCGCGATATGGTCATGCTGGTATATTGGTTGGAGTGTAGCTTTAGGGACGCTATGGAGCGAGGACTTTTTTCGGTTGGAGTATACGTAACGGGGCATTGGGGAAAGCCCCCCCACCCTCCTCCCCCCTGAGGCACCTCGACGTTAGGTTAGGTTAGTTTAAGCAGTGATAGCCTAGTGGTGTGACCGTCGGACTGCCAAGTCATAGGTCTCGAGTTCGAACCCAAGGCACGCACCTCTGATTTTTCGGATTCATGTGCGTATTGTATAATTATCACTTGCTTTTCGGTGAAGGAAAACATCGTGAGGAAACCAGCATGCCTGAGAGATATTTCTTGACGGCATGTAAAGCCAAGTCAGAGGCCCATGGGCGGCCTAAAAACTCTGACACCAGGTTACGAACTAACCACACGATAAAGAAAGAAGTTTAAGCTAAGTTGCAAAAATTTTGTTGTCAATCAAAAAAAATTTTGTTTTCTTTGCTGCTCATAGTACCCCTAAGCGTACACTCCAATTTCTATAAATCCGCCCCTAAGACTCGTATATTAAAGAATTAAAAAGGAAATATTTCTTGAATGGTTCAGATTGATACACTGAAAACGTGATAAGCGTTTGTTGCGTTATTATCCGTTCCACCCTGTATGTTATCATTGACGTTGTTGATTAAACAAATAAAAATTCTCATTCAGAATGATCGGTGTCTCCTATACCTACTAGTACAGCAGCTGTCACTATATTTTATTTTTATCTTAAGTAAATATACTTCATAATAACACTAGAGTATTACATAGTATTTTATTTATCAATAATACCTGTGGGTAATTTGTTTTTAAATACTTCTTTAGATAGTGAATTACTAATTGAGTGATTGCAGTTATCTGTATTTTTTTTTATCAACGCATTTCGCTTTGATTTTGTTTTGTCTGATTCGCAATCTTTAGAAATGTCTGGAAAAATTTATGTAACACGTGTAAGTGACGTCTTTCAAATATTTTTTTTTTTTTGGCCTCTATTGTCCCACTGATGGGCAAAGCCCTCGTCTATAGCCTTCCCCTCTGCTCTCAGTGCGGTTTTCTCTGGCCAATCTCTCATAAACGCCTCTAGGTCGTCACTCCAAAATAAAACATCATCTGCTTAGCCTTTTCCCAACCATATTAGGGTCGGCTTCCAGTCTAACCGGATGCAGCTGAATACCAGTATTTTACATGGAGCGACTGCCTATCAGACCTCCACAACCCAGTTAGTACTGGGTAATACGGTACCCCTTGGTAAGACTGGTTGTCAGACTTTTTGGGCCACTGACTACATAACGACTACCGACGACTAACGACTAGATCTACAAATGACAACCGCGACCAACGGCTTGACGTGCTTTCCGAGGCACGGAGGAAACTCGCTATGTAATGGGTGGTCACCCATCCACAGACCATACTAGGCAAGCACGACTTAACCTAAAGATCGACCCGAGCGGCTGTTATAATTAAGCCACGAGCTCCTCCAAAATAAAACAAGAAAAAAAAAGTTTTCGTATTGAAGAAAAATTGCAAAAAAGCAGTCCAACCAAGATAATATATCAGTATCATACTATCGAGTTACTGGGTTATGTGTGAAGGTCAGATAAGTCCTCCTTTACTAAATTCTAGTCAATCAATTAATATTGTCATTGATTTTAACCTACTTGGGATTTTCACTGTTGAACATTTCAAAATGAGCTCAGTAAAAGGAAACTTATCAAATGCAGAACTTGGCTTGAATTACTAAAATGTCCTTCGGGAAAACACAAAGGCAATTTCTGTGCGTGATGATTTAATTTTTAATTATATACGGGGTGTAAACAGACCCTTCACGAAGCCGTCAACCAAGCATTATGTACATCAAACTAAGTAACTTTACGCAAAAATTTTTGCTGGGAAACGACTTTTTTTTTTTGGGTGAAAAATCACGTTTTACGATAAAACTCAATGTAACGCACTCAAAACTTAGTGCTGATGGATGGATTGAATAGTACGGGGGTCGTGAAGGTGTTTATAGTAAAAATCTTACATTCAAAACATGTATTTAAAAAAAAATATGTGAAAAATTTGGAACTTTGACCCCCAATATCTCCGTAACTAGAAGGTTCCCAGGTATGGTCTAGAACAGAAAAATGATCGCCATGACGAGGAGAATAAGTGCCTTTCGGCTTCGTTAACGGTCTTTTTACACCCTTTATTTTATTAGCTGTTCCCGCGACTTTCATCCGCGTGAAATTACTATAAAAAAAACGATTTTACCCGTTTTCGCAACATTTTTCATTGATGCTCCGCTCCTATTAGTCATAGCGTGGTGTTATATAGCCTAAAGCCTTCCTCAATAAATGGGCTATCCAACACTACAAGAATTTTTCAATTCGAACCAGTAATTCTTGAGATTAGCGCGTTCAACCAAACAAACTCTTCAGCTTTATAATATTTATTTTTATTTTTATTTATTGTATTAGGTCTACCAACAATTGTTCACACTGGATACAGTTACATAAATCATTGATAAATTTAATTACAGCGCAACAATTACTTATAGGTAAACACCACATGCACAAAACAATAAATACGGAAAATAGGCTAAGCTTAGTAAGTAGGTACTAAGCGCCAATATTCAGTTAAATTAAATTTAAATTGGAAATATTGAAAAAACAATTATGACAAAATTGATTACAAATAAAATTGATAAATAAAATTGATAGATTATTGACAATGATAACATTGGTTAATAGATAAAATTAAATTAAAATTGTATTACATTGGAGAATTGACAAAATTGATAAATTACAAATAAAGATCGACAAAAAATACATGACAAAATGAAAAAAAAACAACAATGAAAAATAGATGACATAAAATTAAAAATCATTGAATAAAATTAATAATTTGGTGAATTGTTAAACATAAAAGAGAATAAATTATAAATTTATTAACAGTGGTAAAAATTGACACAATGAGATAATTGATGGTGGTAAAATTGAAAAACTGAAATAATTGAATTTGATTAAGGGCAACTTGGCAAACGATTAAGGATGGCTTTTTGTTTAGCAAGAGAGTCAAAGTGGAGATCAATAACGTCACTGTAGCCATTGACAGCCTTACACATCCGTGCAACAGGCGAATTGGATCCCAAAACTGTTCTTCTAAAAGGCGTAAAAAGAGGTGTAATGGCACTACGCGGGATTCTAGAGGGTGCACGAATACCGAAAAGGGATAGTAAGCTGGGACTGTCAATTTCATGCTTAAAAACCTTGTATGTAAACATTGCATCCATTAGGTATCTACGTCTGTCTAGTGAGGTCATATTAAAATGCTTCAGTCTTTTATTATAAGAAAGGGTTTTTTTGGCGATACCATTGGAAAATGCGAGGTGCCAGACGAAGCGTTTCTGGACACGTTCAAGTCGCAATGAATGTGTGGCGTAGTGAGGACGCCAAACTACACTATTATATTCCAGGATGCTACGAATGAGACTGTTATACAGCAGTATTTTGGTTCTGTTGTGTCGAAAGGTTTTACAATTTCTTAGGACGAACCCTAACATTTTCGAAGCTCTTTTTATAATACTATCGAGGTGTGGTGTGAAAGATAACTTCTTGTCAAATAGTACACCGAGGTCCTTTATTGTTTCAACTTCCTTAATTTGAACTCCGGATATGTGGTAACTACTGCGTATTGGGGTGTTCTTTCTTGTGAATTTGACATGGTAACATTTTTTGGGATTCAGTTCCATTTTGTTGGAACTGAATCCCAAAAATATAGATCCCAAAAGTATATTAGTATAGATATTATTTTAGGAGCTCGTGGCTAAATAATAACATCCCGCTCGGTTCGATCTTAAGGTTAAGCCACGCTTGCCTAGGTTGGTCGGAATGGGTGACCGCCCATTACGTACCGAGTTTACTCCGTGCCTCGGATAACACGTTAAGTTGGTCCCGGCTGTCATTTGTAGATCTTTGACAGTCGTTACAGGTCTTACCAAGTTACAGACTTTCCAAGGGGCATTGTATTACCCAGTACTAACTGGGTTGTGGAAATCAGATAGGCAGTCGCTCCATGTAAAATACTGGTATTCAGCCGCATCCGGTTAGACTGGAAGCCGACACCAACATAGTTGGAAATAGGCTGGGCAAATGATGATGATTTTAACCTACTTGGGATTTTCACTGTTGAACATTTCAAAATGAGCTCAGTAAAAGGAAACTCTTATCAATTGCAGAACTTGGCTTGAATTACTAAAATATCCTTCGGGAAAACACAAAGGCAATTTCTGTGCGAGATGATTTAATTTTTTATCAATTTTTTATATCATTTCGTTTTTGGTGACGCAAATCATCAGGCAATATAAAGGGTGTAAAAAGGTCCTTTACGAAGCTGAAAGGCACTTATTTTCCCCGTTATTGCGATCATTTTTTTGTTCTAGACCGTACCTGGGAACCTTCCAGTTACGGAGATATTGGAGGTCAAAGTTCCAATTTTTTCACAAGTTTTTTTTAAATAGGATATAATTGTATCGAGGGCTTCGTGAAGGGTCCGTTTACACCCTGTATATATTTTTTGCAATTCTTCGTATTTGTAAAGGGGTCTACTGAAATAATTATGTTTGTTAGTTTGAAATGTTTTTAATTTTTTTCCTAGATTTTACGTATTTTTAGCAAAAGGATGATCATTCTAGAATATTTCATTTAAAAAAAATATATCTCGGAAACATTATCTGAATCTGATGCATATCTAAGATATAATTAGCCTATTAGGTTACCTAGCAATTAACTAGCAATAATGATGTTAAAAACAATAATTACGTGGGATAATTATTGTTTTTAGTTTATTTTAAAAACAATTTCACTAATTATTCGTGTGAATGTTTCGACGTTAATGACCTTAGCAGGAAGATTTATTTTATACTTACTAAAAAAATAAAGAGGTAAAATTTATTTGTAAGTTCGTATGTAGGGGGTAATCTTCGGAACTACTACTCCGATTCCGAAAATTCTTTCACTAACGGGAAGCTACATTATCTCCGAGTGCTATAGGCTACATTAAACGTTCTCGTGGGTTAATTACCGTAAATACGGGAGCGACGCCGCGAGTAAAAGCTAGTTTTTTAAATAAGGAAGTAAACTACTGGACTAATTTTGATTACTATTCTTTGGCACAGTTATAGTTTAGTGGAGCGTTTTAGTTTTTTTTTATAAGAAAATAAAACTGTATGCTGTATGCGTGATTTAAAAATAAAGTCAAATTCATAATGTTCAGCAGAAATATACCAAATGCCGTTTATATTCGTTGCATTCATTAATATATTGTTAAAAGGCATTGTTTTATAATGTTTAAAAATAGGTCATAATTTTTTTTACATACTTACTGTTATTTTCATAATTTAAAAAAAAAAGTACAATTTACATTTCACATTCACAGAAATAATTCAGTAAATTCCGAAATAATTATTAAAAAAACTCATCATACCAATTAAAATAAAAGCGCCTATTTCATTACATCTTTCCTTGTAAAATAACCAGTCAGTGCAGCGTAAGTAACCTCCGCGAATAATATCGAACTCAAAATTCCTGTTTCCGTCGCTCGTATGACTTTAATTAAAACAATAAAACTCACCTGTCCACTGTTACATAACATCCATACACGATCACCTTTATAAATCCATACTTAAAAAAAAAACACAAATAAAAAAAAAAATCACGAAAAAAAAATCACTGGCACAACAAAAACTTATTAAAGTTCTTTCTCAGTTCAAAAACATTAAACTTTCATTCAGGAATTTGGTATTTTAAATTTCGAAAGTAGTTTAGCGTAATTTTGGCGGGAGCGGCTATCAACGTAGCATGTGCACTCGTGTCGACCGGCCGGCACTTCGTCCGATACTGGGTGGCTGGCTGAATAGCTACGCTACGCGACCGGTGCCAATCTGCCAACGTGGTCGAACCGCGCGATCATACGATATTGGAGTGAATCGGAAATTGATACGTCACACTGCATTTAAGTAAGGTGATGTTTTTTAACTACGGGGCAAGAGTCCGCGGATTACTGAGCCCTTCGTTGCAGTGCATGCCGAACTTTTTACGCGATTGGGCCATCTTTGGAGGTGCAATGATTCTACTAGAAAGGCACTAGAGTTATTAAGGACTTTACTAGAAAATATTGAAAAAGAAAACAGAGCAATTTGGACTTTAAATTAATTTTTAATTATTTTTCATACCTGAAAAAAAAATGAAGATGATTAATTTAAGGCAACATGAAAGTCAAGAAGCAAGGATCGGTCGACGTGGTGACGCTCAGGGAATGCTTATTGGGCATTTTTTGGCTGTTAGGGTAATGATGAAAATCATTGTAATATTGCCGACGTATTACGAAACTTATTAGGCTTAACATAAGTACCTAAGTCAGGTACAAAGTCAACAGAGTGATTCAGTTTTCCTACCTTGTTATCTTAGTGATGATGCCGTCACAATCGTACGACGTTTCCATAATATTCACACGAGATTTGAAGACTTCCAGGACAAAATGGAAACACAGATTTACTTACTTGCACGTATAGATTCTCGAATAGCAACAAACTGTTAGGTACGTAAATAAAAATAATCTGCCTAGCCTTTTCTCAACTATGTTGGGGTCTGCTTCCGGTCTAGCCGGATGCAGCTGAATACCAGTATTTTACATGGAGCGACTGCCTATCTGACCTCCACAACCCAGTTAGTACTAGGTAATACGATACCCCTTAGTAAGACTGGTTGTCAGACTTTTTGGGCCACTGACTACCTGTAACGACTGTCAAAGATCTACAAATGACAGCCGGGACCAACGGCTTAACGTGCTTTCCGAGGCACGGAGAAAACATTTACGTACATAAATACATAGGTAATTGATCTAGATTCTAAATCTAGGAATTTACTAACCACTTAATAATTTTTTTGAACATTGGACCCATCAGTTGGTATCAGTCATCGTCATGCAAACACCGTGTGAAGTTTATGTCAGCATTTCCATTTTTTGTTAAATCTGACATTTGTTACACCTACTTAAATGACATACATTTGCGCGAAGAACTTTGACCTTCGCACTGCCGTGCATCGGAATGATTTCAATAAATGGACGATGATTTTTAATCCTGTATTTGGTCTGGTGGTTGCTACTCGCGACTGCTGGGCTTGAGGACCACCTCTGCCTAACCCTTCGGGGATTACATGCATCGTGTTATGTTAAGATTTGTAATCCGATTTTATTCAGGTATTCATCTGCCTAGCCTTTTCCCAACTATATCGGGGTCGGCTGCCAGTCTAACCGGATGCAGCTGAATACCAGTATTTTACATGAAGCGACTGCCTATCTGACCTCCACAACCCAGTTAGTACTGGGTAATACGATACCCCTTGGTAAGACTGGTTGACAGGCTTTTTGGGCCACTGACTACCTAACGACTGTCAAAGATGCACAAATGACACCCGGGACCAACGGCTTACCGTGCTTTCCGAGGCACATAGGAAACTCGGTATGTAATGGGCGGTCACCCATCCACAGACCAACCTAGGCAAGCACGGCTTAACCTAAAGATCGACCCGAGCGGCTGTTATTATTAAGCCACAAGCTCCTCATTTTATTCAGTTATTCGTTTAGTTGTTATATTTTTTGAGACGAACTCGAACCTAACGAACGCACCTCTGATTTTCGAATTCATGTGCGTATTGTATAATATTTCTTGACGGCATGTAAAGCCAAGTCAGAGGCCCATGGGCGGCATAAAAACTGTGACACCAGGTTAGGCACTAACCATACGATAAAGAAGAAGAAGATTTCGTTAAAACTAATATTTGACTAGTTTCTCAGATTCAGTATTTTTTTCTCAGATTGTATAATAAAAATATCTCTGAATAAATTCCTAAGAATATCTTCGATTAACATAAAACTGGGGCGATTTGCATTCACGTGTCTGAATTTGCCATGCATGCGCACGCGACGATTGACGTAACGTATCGTAAGAAGCGTAGCTTAACTGATGATGATACTTCATATTTTCTTTTCTTTTCCTTCTTTTATTTATTTACCTTACAAAGGTAAGTCAGCCTCATCATATCCTAATCTAACTAATTATGACACATAAGTATAATATACTAGCGGCCCGTCCTGGCTTCGCACGGGTGGACCTTTATTTTCCCCTAATTCCCCCCTCCCCCCGTAATTTTTTCTATTAATAAATATAGCCTATGTTACTCAGGATGAATGTAGCTTTCTAATGGTGAAAAAATTTTTTAAATCGGCACACTTGTTTTTGAGTTTATTCATTACAAACATACACACACACAAAAACACAAATCTTTCCTCTTTATAATATTAGTACAGATATATTATTAGTACAAATAAATTATTGTGTAAGCGAGGGAGATAGTGATGCAGCAACCATTTCATAAATCAGTTTCGCTTCTCCCGAATTAGGTATAGATAATATTATAATGAAAGCCGCAACATCATACATATTAACTTTTAACTCCCGCATAACTATCTCCCTCTCTCTCCTGTTCTTTTCACATTCCAGCAGCAAAATGTACTTCATAAATTACAAATAACATTTTGATATTATACCTACCTACGATGGCGAATTTATAAAGTCTTGGAACCTTATACAAGTGACTGTTGACAATAATTCTAAAGCGAACGCATTTATTAAAAAAAAAAACATCGCGGAATTCACAACAAGACACCGTTCGAATTTCAAATTGATGATAAGTAGCTCGCTTCACACCGTGAACTTTAAAAAAAATCTTCAACGCACCTGTTGCAAACTCAATCCTCTCAGAAGTTTTAGAAGACCATATGGCCATCGAAACCATAATAAAACCTGAATGCACCTGTTAGCCTTCAAAAATTATAATAAATTCTCACAACCGCAAGCATCGCTGTCATTAACTTGATTTATTTTGGGTTAGCGCCGCATGATTTCTTCTTCCATGCATTTGTATCCAACCGTCATGTCATCTCGACAGTGATCTCATTTCTGGGGACATCAAGTTGGACATAAAGGGTGTAAAAATACCCTTAACGAGGCCGAAAGGCACTTGTTCTCCCCGTCATTGCGATCATTTTTTTGTTCTAGACCATACCTGGGAACCTTCTAGTTACGGAGATATTGGGGGTCAAAGTTCCAACTTTCTCACAAGTTTTTTTTAAATACCACTTTTAAAGGTTTAAACTTTACTTTAATTAACTCCATGACCTGTTTTCTATTCAAAGCAACCATCAGCACTAAGTTTTGAGTGCGTTACATTGAGTTTTATCGTAAAACGTGATTTTTCACCCCAAAAAAAAAAGTCGTTTACCAGCAATAATTTTTGCGTAGAGTTACTTAGTTGGATGTACAGAATACTTGGTTGACGGCTTCGTGAAGGGTCTGTTTATACCTTGTATGCATCCATAGTTTGTTTGAACGGTACCACAGTACATGATATATCATCAATATCATCATCACCATGCAAGTATTTTTCCCGTCATAGATTCTCCAAGATGGATAGCCCACTATTTGCCGTCACTGCCTCGTTGGTCTACTCGCAAGCGCTATTCCTGAGCATGAAGATCTTTCGATTCCTAGGCCTGGAAGGTGTTATTGAGTTTTTAAGGTGTTATCAGGAATTTCTGAATCCGAAAACGCACAAAGATTTTCGATATTTGAAATCGCGTTACGGAACTCAAATAGAGTTGGGCAGGACACCTAGCAAGGCGCAGTGATGACAGGTGGGTTGTCACCGAATGGCGTCCAAGAACTGGCAAAAGAAACGTGGGTCGTCCGGCGGCGAGATGGGCAGACGAGATAGTTGCCATCGGAGGAAAAACCTGGATGAGGCTGGCACAGGACCGTGGAGATTGGCATAAGAAAAGAGAGGCCTATACCCAGCAGTTGGTGAGTTCGGGCTGTGGATGATGATGATGGTGATGCTGGCTCCTGGATTCGCGCATTTTTGCAAGCTCGGCTCTTATTACATGGCATAGCGTAATCAGCCTATAGTGTTCCCACCGCTGGGACACAGGTCTCCTCTCTATGAGAGGGAATGGGCTATAATCCACCACGCGGGCCCAGTGCGGGTTGGTAGATGTTACAAGTCTTCGAATTTCTGGTTCTAGGACATGCCGGTTTCCTCACGATCTTATTACATGCGACTTATTGAAGTGGCTTAATGTACCCGTGAAGTTTACATCGTGTATACATCGTATACATGGTGTACATTTCACCACTTATTTTTAAATACCAGTAGGTAGGTCTACTGATACAGCTCTGCCTAATCCTGCGGGGAATAGACGCTCGATATTACTATGGTATACTGTCATAGACGGTAATAAAATAATTTGGTTCGAAACCAAATTATTTATAACAATGTCTCCTTATCGAACAAGAATCGTCGCGGACAGCGCTATTATTACCATGGAACGGTCTCGGCATGCAAAGCGAAGTGCACGCGCCGAATTTCTTGCGATGCGTGTGCGAAATTGCGCACGAGTTGATTGTTTGGGCGAAATTGGTACTTAGCAGTCAGTTGAAATGCCTTCTTTCTGACAGCAACTCATCTGCTAGGAACCAATAAATCCAATTACGGTCTTATCGGTTTTTTTAATAACCAGGTACTTATTATTATGTCTAAAGGATTCTTCTAAAACAACAGAAAACGTCAGCAGCACCAAGCTTGCTCACCCTGGCCTGCCAATTAATCGCACACTTGTTTTGGTAAATCTGCGATCTGCTAAAACACTATGAAGTGGCAAAGTCCTGGCATTTTGGAGCACTGTCTCGTGTCAATTTCTGACGTCCAAAACGTCCTGGTCATCAGGCTAATTTGTATAAATGACTTTTGATTTTATTTGAATTGCTTTAGTTCATAAGATTGTTATTAGCCTTGTATTTCAAAATCACATATTAAATATATTAATAAATTAAAATAACCTAAAGTAACTAACTTAAAAAATGGCGTCAAAAAACTAGTATAGTATATATATATATTGAATAGTACTTTGATCTGATGATGACACTACTAGGATCTTAATAAGTCAAATAGATTCTGTATCAACACATTCTTTTGACATATGACCTACTTAATGCATCATCTATCTGCCCTTATACCACTTCTCCTGACTCATGTACATTCTTTGAAGCACCCATAGTTGATTGGCGAGCCTACCAACACTACCTAGTAATTAAAGCTGTTTACACATTGATGCAATAATAACAGCCGCTCGGGTCGATCTTTATATTAAGCCGTGCTTGCCTAGGTTGTTCTGTGGATGGGTGACCACCCATTACCAAGCCGTTAAGCCGTTAAGCCGTTGGTCCCTGGTGTCATTTGTAGATCTTTAGTCGTAGTCGTTAGGAAGTCAGTGGCCCAAAAAGTCTGACAACCAGTCTTACCAAGAAGGGGTATCGTATTACCCAGTACTAACTGGGTTGTGGAGGTCAGATAGGCAGTCGCCGCATCCGGTTAGACTGGAAGCCGACCCCAATATAATTGGGAAAAGGCTAGGCAGATGATTGATGCAGGTAATCGCAGGCCAACGCGCCCGAAGTTGTTTTGTCACGCCACCAATTTTGCCAAATCTCCACAAATAGACGCATTTGGATTTTGTAATTGATAACTCGTATCAAGGACAAAAACAACAATTTGCAATTTGCAATTGCGTTTATCAACTTGATAACTGATAATCAAGTCCAAAATCTAAAAACGTGTGTCAAATCAGCGTGATTTGCTAATTTTTTGCAAGGTTAGATGCAGCTTCGTAAATAGGCTTGCGATTGGCTGCAACTCGCCTGATGTGAAGCGATGACGCGGCCTAGGGCAGCACACGCTTTCCTAGAAGAAACCGATCCATTCGAAGTTCGAAGAGATCTGGATTATAATGATCGGGAAACAGAGAAGCCGGCAGTGAATTTCACAGACAGGCGCGCAATGAATGTGGAAGCATAACGCTTTGTTCTGGTTCGTGGTACTTAAATTATACAGGGTGCAAGGGACACCGACGCGAAAACGGTTACCACGAATTCAGTACATCATTCTGAGTGCCCCACTACCTAGAAATTTTTCATAGGTTTTAAAAAAAAACAGCTGTTCCATACATTTTTACCGTGTGTGCTCAGAATGATGTACTGAATACGTGGTAATCGTTGACGCGTCGGTGTCCCATCCACCCTGTATAATGCTTTCCTTTACCGCTACCATAATTAGCTTATATTGTTCGCATTGCTGGGACACAGGCCTCCTATGAGAGGAATCCTCCACGTGGGCCCAATGGCAGTTGATGGATCTCATGTTTCCGGTTTTCTCACCTTCACCAGCAATTCATCATCTGTCTAGCCTTTTCCCAACTATGTTGGGGTAGGCTTCCAGTCTAACCGGATACAGCTCAATACCAGTATTTTACATGGAGCGACTGCCTATGTCAACTCCGCAACCCAGTTAGTACTGGGGTAATACGATACCCCTTGGTCAGACTGGTTGTCAGACTGGTTGTACTTGAGTCTTACCAAGAAGACTAGTTGGTAAGACTATCTGTAACGTCTGTCCAAGATCTACAAATGACAGCCATAGCAATGACAATATATCATAGCTAATAACAATGAGTACCCAATTGATTGATCAATGATCTAATTAGCAATTCTATTATATCTAAACCACTAATAAGCTACAAAGTCATTACTATGCAACAAAGCCAATGTATACCTCCCATTAAATATTTAGCCATACAGCAGAACAAGTGACGACGTGTAAAATATAAAGCATGGTATGCGCCGGCGCATAAGTAGAGGTGGCGTGGTTTCAGGGTTCCTTATACAAACTAAACAGGATCTCGATTACTGTTGTTAATCTAAACTGTATTTAAAGGTAATATTCTCATTTTTTTAAGATACTTTGTACCAAAAAAATACACGTAATTTTGGGAAGGGGAGGAGGGGTAGACTAAAACCTCACCACGTATCACCATAGGGGACGGGAGGGGGGGATAAAAAATTGCTAAAAAACATCACGTGATTAATGGACGACCCCTTTCTCAGTAAGTGAATTGTTGTTAATTCTTGCTGAAGAATAATAAAGACCTTAAACCATATCCTCGACCCAGCAATAGGACACCAGGCAGCATAGATTAAAAATCCAGGGGTCCCTAGTTTTCGCCGTTTTTGAAAGGTGCTTATTTAGACAACGATTAAACAAACACGTCATTCTTGACTTAAATTGGTTGAACTACGGAACCTTTAGTCCACGAGTCCAACTCTTACTAAACCAGTTTTTTTCTTCTATTTCTTGTAGTCCGAAGTCCGTATAGTAATGTGCAAAAAATAAACGTCAGCAGGTTGTAATATTATATTATGCCGTCGTGTTGTTTATGGACTTTGGACCTTATTGAATATTATGCTACGTTGAAGTTTTGAGCCATGAATCATTTTTGATAAGGTGGCATTTTATTAGAAGTTGATTGCTGCTTCATTTATTGTGACGGGCAAATTCCTACTCAGCAATGTTCCCGAATGTGGAACAGTTTCAGGTTCTCGGGGAGGTTCCATACAACTCGGATCCTACTGGCTTCCCTTTGAAAAATGGCACAGTCAGTATTGAATTGACAAAATAAGATAATCACATAAAAGATATGTACTCCGGCTTACCTCTTACAAAAAATTAAGAAAACAAAAGATTTTTACAAAAAGTAACGAGGCAACTTTGAAGACAAGGATATAAAGGTATTTATTGCTTCGATAGAATTTGTGATTTAGCTTCTGTTGCCTCGGATGGAGTGAGGAGATAGATCTCGGATTCGCATTGGGCGCGAGAGACCTATTTTCAACGACAGATTTACGCCACAAGAGCGAGTTTTATGAACTTTAAAAGTATATAACCAATATTATTGCACTAAAAATAATTGCAATTCCTTTGTAAATTTAGTCAAAAAGACATTGTAAACCTGCGCGAATATTTCGACGGGCTGTCAATGTTACTGCACTCGAGCCTTAACTCATTATTTTTTTTAAAGTATCTACATATAGATCTTTGGCAGTTGGTTATAGGTGCTGTGGTATTCAGAAAATCGAAGTACAATAAAAGCCTGAGTGTCGATCAAGACATAGTCAGTGGCCAGAAAGTCTGGTGGGAAAAGGCTAGGCAGATAATGATGAGTTTTTTGTTTAAATAGGTACTTATATCATCGCGGATTTAGAACGAGACACCGTTCAAATATTCAAGTAGTGCTTGCAAAATTAACGATATAACTGTTGTAAATTCGACCTCTTTCAGGCTTTTTCAAGCCTCGAAAGACCGATTTAATAAAGACAAATAAGTGATTGAGATTTAACATGAGTGAGATTCGACGTTAATTTTACAGAATATTGGGAACATTCTGTAAAATTCACTTCGAACCTCGAAATCTCCATGCATTTTTAATACCTGTGCAACGACGTACTACAATTTCAATCTTAGTACCTGATGACGTTTCCGCACTGAAACCTATAAAAATCTTGAATAGGTCACAAAAATCGCACGAGCGAGTCGTAGTAATAGTAACACCTTTTAATCTAGTAATAAATGGTTTTACAGCTGTCGATACAAATAGCATGAGAATTGATTGATATTAAGGTAAAGTACGGCCACTTTAATGTGATCGTCTGTCCGCCTGTCGCCTGTGTTCCCACATTCCTCCATCCCGTTCGTGGTCTCCACTCCAGCACCTTCTTCCCCCAACGTCTTACCAGTCTACGTCATATATGGCCCGCCGACTTCCACTTTCTTTTTGCTATCGCTTTTGCAATGTCCGTAAGTCTCGTTCGTCTCCATATTTCGGTGTTTTTCATCCCGGTCGTAGAGGGAGTGAGAAAAGTGATTTGGAATAGACCATTTAGGCTCAACAGTATTTTTTATTTTGTTAGGCCAAAACTTAGCCACCTCCTCGTGGGTCGTCGTTGGTAGCAGCGCAGAGGTCACTTTGGGTGCATGTTTTGGAGCTAAGAGGGCAGGATAGAAGGTGGCGCGTAGTCTGCGATTCAGCTCCACACCCATACCCCGCTGTTGTTCCGTCGATTATATCTAATAATCAAATATAAGTAATCTGTCCCTCATATTTCCCTATAGCTCATACTGACACTACAAAATACGACCAAAATCTGAACACCTAATGAGAACAATGTCAACCGAAAATCTCAATAATAATTTAATTTCTTACAAACAAGACTGCCAACAGAACAACATTACGATACAATAAATAACGGCTCGCTGATGCAAAAAGATCTATATCTGTTTCAGAAAGGCATCAATGGCATTCCAGTTGGGTGCCCGCGCCATATTGTTGCTTTTTTTCGCGCCAACGTCTTTAACTGGCCGTCTACTGTCTATGGTTTGGGGTTCCGTTGCGTGTGGTGTTCTGTTCTTGAATGGTTCGATGCTATTTTGTTTTAAGATTTTTGGATTGGTGGTATTCTTTTATCATTTTTTTTAATCTTTTGAAAATGAAAAGCCGTATACGGTGCTAGATTTTACTAGAACTAGTTCGACTATTTTATCCTTAAACGGTCGGCCTGAAAGACACAAATATTTCGGTGCTATGTTAAAATATGAGACTTTGTGCCAAAATAATAAGTATAGTGTATGAGCCTAAAATAAATATAACTTTTCCTTATGTGGCTCGAATAGGTATAATTTACGAACCTAATATTCGTTAGCGGAAAATTTTGCTTCGGATAATATGTAATCAATGGACGTCATCAATATAATGATGTAATTGTAATTCCATAGAAATAGGATTATGTTTTAGAGTAACAGAGTAAATATAATTATTTGTGGTGAACTTATATTCGCACTTTACAGTTTTATATTATTTTCCTTACTGAATACTTCTATCTACCCATGAGACAATTTATTTGTTTAATTTTTAAGCACTATTCACATTGAGTAAAACGGTCGACCTGTCTCGTTGGTCTAGTGGTCGCAAGCGCAAGCGTCCCTGGGTTAGATTCCCGGGTCGGGAAAAGTGTTATTTGGTTATTCTATCAGGTGTCGCGCCAGCGGCCGGCGAGCGCTACATCCAAATTGGTTGCATCAAACCTCCAAATTTAAATTTATTTTAGGTATAGCCGGCTAGAACTAGGTGTAAGTTTACTTCGGCTTTTAGCCGTAACATCTTTTGTATTGTATTTACTTATACAAATACATACAATACAAAGGAGTAGGGTGATGTGCAATAAAATTAAAACCCTTTAAATTGTTAACAAAATCCGATTCAAATATGGAAGTCTTATTTTATCAGGTCGCGGGGCACTGCTTGTAAATAAAAAGAAATAAAATATTTTTATGTCTACAGAACCCTCGAACAACTATAATTTATTCACACCTCATTCTTTCTCCTTGCAACACAGGTTTATTATTAGAGTATTGACACCTTTCCCACGTGCATACCATTGTGTGCCGAAAGCCGACGGATGGCAGGGGATGATAACCCTAATGCTGGTGAATTATTACTTTAAAATAGGCTACCTGCTATGCCGTGGAGTGTCAAACGTTCTGTGCCATCATGTTTTTTTTTTATTTCGATCTGTGATTGTTCTTTTTATGAGTGACTTTGTAGTGGACAGTGTGAACGAAATTCGTCTTTTCTAGAAATACCAATAAATTAATATCTTAAGATTCATAGTTTCAAAACTACTGTTTTGAATCGAGATTCTTGTTCGAGCAAGATTCTAGAATGTGAACCATGAATTTGGTTGGAGAATCAATCGATTTTACGGTAGGACTCAATGTAATGCACTCACAACTTAGTGCTGATGGATGCTTTGAATAGTAAACGGGTCATGGAGTAATTAAAGTAAAGTTTTTTAACTTTACTTTAATTAACTCCATGACCCGTTTAACCAGCTTTAAAAGTATATATAAATATAAAAATATATAGCTAGCCCATATTGTTCCACTGCTGGGCAAAGGCCTCCCTCCAGCTTTAAAAGTGGTATTTAAAAAAACCTTGTGAAAAAATTGGAACTTTGACCACTAATATCTCCGTAACTAGAAGGTTCCCAGGTATGGTCTAGAACAAAAAAATGGTCGCAATGACGGGAAGAACAAGTGTCTTTCGGCTTCGTTAAGGGTCTATTTACACCCTTTATAGTATGACCTCGTTAAAGATGGCGTTGCTTGGCAAGACTTGCATAGATATGACAAAGGTGGTACATTTATTTTAGATCTGTGTTTTTCCGCTTGCACAGATAACTCTTTTGAAGTATACTACAGATTATTTTACTTAGTGCTATTCTGCAAAGTTCACTTCGAACATCACTCAAGTGACCGCACACAATCCGAAACCGAACTATAGCGGATTCACGAAACACCGTTCGAATTTCAAAATGAACTTTAGAGAATGCAAGGAGTTTCTTGTCCATTCTTCTCCATAGAGATCTACGCCTTGGAATGGGCAACTACAGCACTTTCACAAGTTATTATGCCTTGTGTCTGTGACTGTAGCTTCGCTTTCTTTGTTTTTTGTGACATTGAAAAGTGCTTGTAATGGTCTAATTGAAATAAATGCTTTGAGTTTCAGTTTGAACACCAGGTTCCGAAATAATTAGAAAATAAATGAATGAACAACCAAATGTAATTAAAAACTGTAGCAACCTCAAATCGATTTTTGAACGGTCAAGTTTCTGCTTAAAAGCAATTTGCTACACAATACATCAGAGACTCTTTGTGACTACCGCTTTGGGTTTAGAAAAAAAAAGCGCTCCTTCATCATCTTTTGTCAATGGTCCTTCAATTTAAAGCACACCATTGATATTATTTATCTGTGGGGTGCATTCATTCAGATAGTCTTGAATAGTAGCGAAACTAATGTAGGTGAGGCGCACCCTTGGTTATCATTATCAGACCCGTTACCGAAGAACTTAAAAAAGAAACAATCGTCGTCCTCACAGTCATTGTATCTATTTATTTAAAATAGGTACGCCAACAGTACATACATTTTACATGTAACAATAAAAGTATACAGGTTAGGGTTCATAAGTAGGTACTAATTACAAGTGTACACAACATTCTCTTAAGTAAAATATAACTATATAATCGTAAAATTATTTGATGCTACACTTTTCGTCTAAAACTGACCTGCTCTGACAGCGTCCATACTCTAGTCTCACAGAAGCCGCCCAGGTAGCTACACTATTGACTGAGACCATTCCTAAGCAAACAGTGCAAGTGGTCGCATTGTCCCTGAGACGCCACTACAACCATGTTTGATTAGTTTTTAAAATTGTTGGAAGGCGCCTCTGGAGAAAGTAAAGAAATTCTAGAAGGTTGAACTCACATGTAACATCAAACCTGTATTATGTAAAGGTGTAGCTATAGCAACTAGAGGTTCTTCCTTGCGTTTAGGCGCGAATTATACAGAAAAGGCGTACGGCGAAGATGCGGCGCAGGCATGATGCCGCTTCAAAACGTTTTCATACAAAATGTAGGTAGGCGACGTGTCGTGAATTACACTCAAGCGGCGCGGGACAGGCACGCCGTTCTTTCGTTTCCTTATAAATTCCATGCCCGCGCTGCGCCTTACGCTTTACGCCGTTTCTGTAATTCGCGCCTTAGATGGCAATCAATTGGCCCAGAATTTGGCGACGAGTTTGGTTCCTTCCGAAGCGTCCATTCTTTTTTTTTCGGCTGGGAAATCATCAAATGACCCCTCCCGCTCTGGGCGCAGTGTCAGACTCGTACTGACTTAAACCCATCCATATTCCTTCTTTGCCCTTTGTGTTCCAGGGCCGCGGTATCTCATTCGAACAGCCCCGCAGCCTCAGCAGGTATCGGCCCTTGCGGACCCTGCCGGTTTGCTGACATCTCTTTGAGGCGCGCGTGGAACACGAACGCGCCGTCGACACGGCTTGTCATAAGACGGACGGACGGCGAGCTAGCCCATTACTCACTGTCCACAGGCCCGCGTACAAAGCGTCCATCCTACCAGTACTTTCAGCTAAACGCTAGATGCATGTTTGCACAAGTTCCATGTCAGTTGGATTAAGTCTATTGCCACTAACTGGGCCTGAATCCACGGAGAACATCATCATCTGCCTAGCCTTCTCCCAACTATATTGGGGTCGGCTTCCAGTCTAACCGGATGCAGCTGAATACCAGTATTTTACATGGAGCGACTGCCTATCTGACCTCCACAACGCAGTAAGTACTGGGTAATAGGAAACCCCTTGGTAAGACTGGTTGTCAGACTTTTTGGGCCACTGACTACCTAACGACTGTCAAAGATTTACAAATGACACCCGGGACCAACGGCTTAACGTGCTTTTCGAGGCACGGAGGAAACTGGGTATGTAATGGGTGCTCACCAATTCACAGATCAACCTAGGCAAGCATGGCTTAATCTAAAAATCGACCGAGCGGCTGTTATTATGTAGCCACGAGCTCCTTTCCAATAAACGGAGAACTTCATTAGTGAAATTGAACGCGATCAGCTTATCTAATTCACGTTCAAATGCTGTATGATAGGTAATATTGACAGCTATTGAACTTCATTACGATTAGCTTTGAAATTGGCCCCTATTAACCTTAGAATTTCCAATAAAGAAAAACCCAGCTTGATATGAGAATTAAATCCGGAATCTAACGCTTAATGTATTTGTTTTGAACTATTTACGGAATAAACACTATTCTACGTCTTAGTCGTCGTCGTCCGTTCTATGTTTATTTTGTTTAGCCTGCACATATAATAATAATACCAGCCTGTTACTGTCCCACTGTTGGGCAAAGGCCTCTTCTCATACAGAGAAGGCACGAGCATTGATCACCACGCTTGCTCAAGACGGGTTGGCGATTTCAGACTTATAATAATTATTATAAGTCCAGGTTTCCTCACGATGTTTTCCTTCACCGATGTCTGTGATGTCCAAGATAAACTTAGAAAGTACATGAGAATTGAAAAAGTCACATTGGTACTTGCCCGGATTTGAACCCACAACCTCATGCATGAGATGCGAGGCCTTAACCTCTGGGCCATCACATATAGTTGTATATTTTTTCTAGTGTTTATTATATTTCTTATAGATAGTTATTTTATATTATAACCCGAGTACTGTTTATTTCATTTTCATATTCAAGTAAAAAATATTTATGCTGTCTTTGCTTCCGTACGTTTTTTCACGGGTCACCACTGAAAACCAGCGTTGTGCGGGCTCCCCATAGCACAGCATTATGCTGAGTGGTAACCTGCTTGTCGCAGTCACGGCGTGCAAGATTTTTTTCGGCGTATTTTTTTCTTTTATGTGCCGTCCTGTTGAATTTATAAATATTTTTTATGCGTTGCATGTTTATTGTATTTCGACGTGTGTGTTTATGTCATGTCCCTAGGACAAATATTTTTTTTTCTTTCTTTCTAGTTGTTGATTCATGCTCTCAAATATTAGGCAATTAGACTGTCAAATCGAATTCCAAGTTGTTTCCAACCAGAAATTGTTCCTTCTGATTGTTTTCTTCTGTTGCAATTGGGCGAAGGGACAGTTTTGAAACAAGGGGGCGTCCATTAATTACGTGAGGCAATTTAGGCGAATTTTAAACCTTGCTGAGATGTTGTGAGATTGGACTTGTCCCCCTCACCTCCCCCCCTAATCTCACGTAAGATATGCATTTCAAAATGCGTAGTTAAGTCTAACGACGTTAATCTGTGCTTGATTGCGTTGGATTTATTTTAAAAACATAATTTGCTGATTTTCATTGAATATTTACTATTAAATATTATTGTGTAGAATTTAGCCATATTTTATTTCAGAAACATGTTAACTTAACTTACTACACAATTTTACACGTTTACTTGTGGGAAAAATAAAAATTACGTGAGATTTGCCGTGACACCCCCTCTCTCCCTCGTGAGACTGAGTGAGATTGGGCTCGACCCCCTCCCCCCCTAAACGCCTTACGTAATTAATGGACGCCCCCCAAGTGAATGGAAAAGTGAAGTGATCGCTTTGTCACTAAGTGTAGGATACTTGAACTAAATAGTGTTTGATTAGTTATTAGAATAACTTGAACGTTCGAGTGATACTTTTTGTGTTCTATCATAGGCGCCGTTCGTTCTCAGCCGTCATTTGTTTCCTTCATGTGAATATGCTTAAATATAATATACTAGCGGCCTGTCCCGGCTTTGCACGGGCGGACATTTATTTTTCAAATCATTTTGGGATAAAATATAGCCTATGTTACTCAGGGATAATGTAGCTTTCCAATAGTGAAAAATTTTTTGAAATTGGCACAGTAGTTTTTGAGTTTATTCATTACAAACATACACCCACAAAAATAGAAATCTTTCATCTTTATAATATTAATAAGATAAATTTAAATATTTAATCTGTCTTGGTGACTAACAGATCATAACCTCTAAAGATAGGACCGCTTGTCTGCTCATAAACACCCTCCCGCAATAACTTCAGTTTATCCGTGATCATGGTTCTTGCAACAGCGCCGAAATATCGGGAACTCAAACCTAACAGTAAACATGGTAAATATCCCGTCTCTAGAGTTAATGATGATGCCGAGGAACTCGTGGCTAAATAATAACAGCCGCTCGCACAGTGTACCGCGTAGAACATGCTAGGTGGACAATATTATTTTATGATATTTAACGATGCTGTTATATATAAGTAGTCATATTGAGGCATTATTAATAGTTTTTGGTATGATTTTGTAGTAAAAAACAAAAAAAAAAATATAAAACAGAAAAAATTATTTAAAAATCATAAACAAACAAAAAAATTGCAGTAATAAATAAATACCTACTATACAAATTAACTTAACCTAAACCTAATCATCATAATCATCAGAATCATCATCAAAATCTTCTGGTGAATCATCATCATTTTGTGGCAATGTGCGACAATATGATGACGTTTCCGGTCTTGATGCTACTATGGTCGGGCTTACAATTAACTTTAATACCTCTGCACATATTTTTTCCGGCTTTTTTTGGGGAATCTCACGAAGGCTATTAATCAAAGGGTCAGATGTTATTATTAACATGGACAGCAAGTCTCTATTCGTGGCAACACGTGAGCACTTGCGGGTGTTGTACTCCCTAAATCTGCGGCAATCTTTGTTACGTGCTTCTTGAGCCTCTTCGGAAAGCTGCCCAATTGGAAGCAATGCCGCTTTGATGACCTCAGTACTGTGTACTAATATTTTATGTACAGTAGCAGGCATATAGTACCACGAATAGAGACTAAGGTAATGTCTTCTAGTTTCAAGACAAAATTTATTAAATTCAACTAAGTTTATCTCGAACCCAGAAGACAATGTCCTCAAAATGTTTGATAATAGTAACATCCAACCCTGTGATTTGAGCGCTCATCTCAGCATTCTTAAAAAAGCGACGGGCTGTGTTTTACACATTAGGTATGTCCTGCCATTATGGACCACTTCCTAGTTTGTTTGTAAGCATGTGTTGTTGACTTAGAATCTATATAGTATGCTAAGGCTTCGTCACTACTTAACTGCCTAGGATTAACGGAACTGGTATTTTTTGACTTAATAATATTATCTGGGCTCTCACTAATGTCTCTAATCACATGGGCAACTTTTCTTTGCCCTGCTGAACGTATACCAATTTCGGCAGCAGTCACTAATTCACTGGCACTTCGAGATTCTACGAGATCCACGACTCGACGTTTCTTCGTCTTAAACGACGATTCCTCGAAATATTTGCGAGGTCTTCCTGCAGATGTCACAGCCTCACTCGATGTCGAAGGTTGTGGGGCTAAAGAACTCACAGTAAACTGTATGTCTCCTTCATCCAGCCAAGTCTTATTTGTAATTAAAAAACGCTCCTTCGATTTTCCCGAAGCCAACCATTTGGCTCCAATCTTAGTAGAAAAGTTGGATATTTTCAACTTTATTTCTCTTTGGCTGCTTTCAGTAATGTCACCAAAGTGAAATTTTGAAGAAAGATAGTCATATACGCGACCTTTTATCATTCTTCGTGTGTTTTAACCACTCTTCAAAGAAGGCTACCCTTGAAATAGAGTAAACGTGTTCTGAAAAAAAAAAAGAAAAAAATATGTTGTACTGAAGTGTGCTGAACAATATGTGTATTTTTACAAACTACATAGTTATACCTACCATATATCTAAAAACTAGCCCGAATAGAGGCGAATCAATGTACTTCCTGAACGTTCAAAGTTTTCTTTATGAAAAAAATTACGCTAAAATTTATGCATTAAGTTAAAAAAATGCTAAAAATTCATTTTAATAGATTCTGATAAAAATAATATATTAAATAATAGTACATACCCTCAGTATTAATATCCATCACAAAAAACTTTCACAATATCACTATAAACCACTATGAGATGTGCACAAAAGTGTCGCTAAATTGCAACTGATTGACCGGAACGCTTCCATTAAACTCATTACCTGACTTCTGAACTCTATGACTCATCAGTTAAGCATTTGAAAAACAACTTTTTCTCGGAATTTGGAGTTTGGGGGTGTTGTTTGTGTTATGCAATTAAGATTTCCTGGAAATTAAAACTTGAATTTTGTCCACCTAGCATGTTCTAGGCGAAATACCGTGGCTCGGGTCGATTTTTAGGTTAAGCCGTACTTGCCTAGGTTGGTCTGTGGATGGATGACCACCCATTACATACCGAGTTTCCTCCGTGCCTCGGAAAGTACGTAGTTTTTGGTCCTGGCTGTCATTTGTAGATCTTTGACAGTCGTTACATGTAGTCAGTGGCCCAAAAAGTCTGACAACCAGTCTTACCAAGGGGTATCGTATAACCCAGTACTAACTGGGTTGTGGAGGTCAGATAGGCAGTTGCTCCATGTAAAATACTGGTATTCAGCTGCATCCGGTTAGACTGGTAACCGACCCCAATGAGAAAAGACTAGGCAAATGATGATTTAGCAAGACTATCTCCATGGCCATCATCTGCCACCCATCCATGGATAAACCTAGGCAAGCGGGGCTTAACCTAAAGTTGCACCCGAGTGGCTGAAATTATTTAGATCTTGTTAAATATTGTGAATTAATTGAAAGCAATTTATTGAGAATTGGGCAGATCGCTGACAATGACATTGAAATGCCAATTCTGTAGTGCCATTATGTAAAGTTCATTCCGAATCTCACTCAAGTGACCGCACATTATTTTTTTTAAGCTTTCGAAAAGAAGAGAAGCTGTGGCGAGGCAGTGCATCCTTACCTAATCCATTTGTTCCACCTGCCGAAAATCTCCCGCCTGGACACGAGTTGCCATGACTGACCTGGAAGTCTTTAAATAGACTCCGGACCCAGGTTGGCCGCAGCAAGGAAAACCTGCCAGTTGGAGATTCATTGATGACTCTGCCCTGGAGTGTAAATGTAGTGCTGTTCCACAAACAATGGGGCACTTAATATCGTGTCCTGCGTGCCCTGTTGTTTGTTCACTACAGGAACTGATGGACGCTACCAAAAGCGCCAAACTAGTAGCTCAGTTCTGGGCCGATACAATTTAGATTGCCATCGACACGCTAAGAAGATTTTTTTTTTGGCAACGACCATAATTCATTCAGCCTATCAGTGTTGCCAACTACAAATTCTTATTATAGCTCGTTGGTTGCTACGCGGTCTGGCAGACAACTAAATTGTCAATCAATAACAATATGTCTCTATGTCAAGAGCTATTGGGCAGTCATTCAAAAGGATGGTTAGTAATTGGCTAGTCGACTATTTTTATTGGTGTGAACTTCGTCTTCTGTTTTCATACATTTATTATGACATAACATTTATTTATTTATATCAGCTTAAACTAATCATTACAGGGTTTTCCCTAATGCGACAATTAAGAACTTAAACTATTAACCTAAACTATAAAGGGTATAAAAATACCCTTAACGAAGCCGAAAGGCACTTATTCTGCCCGTCAATGCGATCATTTTTTTGTTCTAGACCATACCTGGGAACCTCCTAGTTACGGAGATATTGGGGGTCAAAGTTCTGACTTTTTCACAATTTTTTTTTAAATACATGTTTTTAAAGTAAGTTTTTTACTTTAAACACCTCCACGACCCCCATACTATTCAATCCATCCATCAGCACAATGTTTTAAATGCGTTACATTGAGTCCTAACGTAAAAGGTGATTTTTCACCCCAAAAAAAAAGTCGTTTCCCAACAATAATTTTTGCGTAAAGTTACTTAGTTTGATGTACAGAATACTTGGTTAACGGCATCGTGAAGGGTCCGTTTACACCCTGTATTTTGCCAAAATATGATTCCTTGTTGATTTCACACTTCTGGAGATTTCTTAAGGGTTATACACGCGTAAAGTTTATCTACCCAATCATTGACATTGATTACTCAAAACGTGACCATTTCGTTACACAAGGAGACATTGTTTTAAATTGATTTGACATTGAAAGCCGCCATCTTAGATATCGTTTTGTGATAATGTTGCATTACAGAGAGTCTTTGAGTTTCAAATTGTTGTGTTTATCCGTAAATACGTATATTTTAATATAATTTTAAGCATGCAAGTCCAATCTACGTTTTATTCTTGTGTTTAAGTAAACACGTTTCGGAAAAATAAGTCAATCAAAATCAGAGTTCTACTGTGTCGTGTCTCCAATCCATCATCATCTGCTTTCCCATGATTACCAGCATTTTACATGGACCGAGTAATCTGCCCTCCACAACCCACTTATGGGGAAGCATTATATCCCTTGGACTATGTCGTGTGTACCTAAAATCCTTAAAACAAAAAATCTACAGTAAGCCCGATGAAACTTTATAGAATTTAAAAATGATTATAAAACTCCTCAAAATAACAGCAGAGAAAAGTCGTATTATGAGGAAACCATGGAGTTTCTTGCCGGTTCTTCTCCATAGGAAACGACCAACCGTGCACCTTTTTGCCGACGTTTTATAAGTGCCCATCTAGGCCTATGTGAAATAAAATATTTTGATTTTGAAAACTTGGTTTCATCACCAGAAGAATACGAATATCAAAATTCTTTCTTTCTCGTGTGGTTAGTTCCTAACCTGGTGTCAGAGTTTTTATTCCACCCATGGGCCTCTGACTTGGCTTTACAAAAGCCGTCAAGAAATATCTCTCAAGGATACTGGTTTTCTCACTAAGTTTTTCTTCACCGAAGCAACTGATAATTATACAATACAATACGCACATATATCCGAAAAACCACTAGGCTATCACTGCTACTAATATCATAATAATACAGGGTGTAAACAGACCCTTCACGAAGCCGTCAACCAAGCATTCTGTACATCAAATTATGTAACTTTACGCAAAAATTAATGCTGGGAAACGACTTTTTTTTTTGGGGTAAAAAATCACGTGTTACGGTAGAACTCAATGTAACGTACTCAAAACATTGTGCTGGTGGATAGATTGAATAGCATGGGGGTCGTGGAGGTGTTTAAAGCAAAAATCTTACATTAAAATCATGTATTTTCAAAAAATCTTGTGAAAAAGTTGGAACTTTGACTCCCAATATCTCCGTAACTAGAAGGTTCCCAGGTATAGTCTAGAACAAAAAAAATATCGCAATGACGGGGAGAACAAGTTCTTTTCGGCTTCGGTAAGTGTCTTTTTACACCCTGTATATCATAATGCACTCCATACATTGCCCCAGTCATCTCAGCCATTACAGTATGGTACCACTCCGCTATCCAGCGTGTTTGCGAAGCATGGCGCTTGCCTTATACAGACGACGGTGTTCCTCGTGACTCAGACTTGGCTGCCGGTTATATTGCCTTCTTTGATTTGCAAAGGGATATTCTGTAAGTTTGTTTGCTCTGTTATAGAAGTTTTTGAAACTGTTTTCGTAGTCTTGTTTTGCCTACAAGCTACATTACTCTTTTTAAATACTATAAAAACTATTTAGCAAAAAAAAAATATACAAAAATAAAGCAAAACATCAATGAAACAAATAAAAGTCACCGACTTCCAGAAGTAAAGTTATTTTCCACACTTTAGTATTTTTTGGAAGTCGGTAATATATTTTTTTGCATAAAAGTTTTTATTTCATTCTTTTTCATTGTGGTATGATGGTATCTCACACAATTTCTTGTCGAGAGCATTTTCCATTGTAACTAAATGTATACGACATATTCTCATACCTACCAAATATACATTAAAAAAATCATAAAAATCGATCGAGCCGTTTCGGAGGACTGCGATCACAAACACCGTAACAAGAGATTTTCTATATATTATAAGAAAGATTAGGTAGCAGTGATAGCCTAGTGGTGTGACCGTCAGATTACCAAGTCATAGGTCTCGAGTTCGTACCCAAGACACGCACCTCTAATTTTTCGGATTCATGTGCTTTTTGTATAATTATCACTTGCTTCGGTGAAGGAAAACATCGTACCAGCATGCCTGAGAGATATTTCTTGACGGCATGTCAAGTCAGCCCACGGGGCGGCTAGCTCGCCGTCCGTCCGTCTTATGACGACAAGCCGTATCGACGGCGCGTTTGTATTCCACACGCGCGCCTCAAAGAGATGTCGGCAAATCGGAAGGTCCGCAAGGGCCAATGCCTGCCCGGGCTGCAGGACTGTTCGATAGAGACACCGCGACCCTGGAATACAAAGGGCTAAGAAGGAACATGGATGTGTTTTAGTCAGTACAAGTCTGACACTCCGTTCCACTCCGCCCAGAGCGGGAGGGGTCATTTGATGTTTTCTCATACGAAAAAAATAGCCCACGGGGCGACATCCCATTGCAGAATCTACCTCCCAGCACGATCTAGTAGTCGACATATAAGACCAGGGAGTTTCCCATCCATGTACGGCACAGAGAAAAGTTTTGTGCAGCACGCTTTAGCCTTAGAGGGCTAAGCAGTGCTGGTTCGGTAATATCTTGATGGCGACGAAACCAGGTCGGGTAAAGGTGAGGTCCTAATGGTGAAATTGGTCTGAAATATATATGGTTACTAGCCTTTGCCCGCGACCTTCATCCGCGTGTAAAATTATAGAATAGAATAGAAAATGTTTATTTCAGACCGGAGTCCATAGGGTTAGAAACAATTTTACTTAACTTCTAGTGTTAGTAGGTTTCAGACACAGATGAAAATATACAATTAAAATTCAGCGTGGAGCCGCATCCACCTCCGCAGCATCGGGGAATCCCATCGATCTGCAAATACACTGAGAATACTGTTGGTGCCGCCGCGAACACGAGTCATCAGGGATGCACATCTACTCCTAATAATGGCGGCAAAACCATCAATATTATTATCTGCAAACATCCCCGACGCACTACAACGCCACGGCAGCCGTAGCAGTACTCTCAGTGCATTATTATATAATTGAACGCAATCGAATCGAATTTTTCTAACAATTTGAAGGGGTTTCATTTTTCTGCACGGAACCCTAATTCTTTTTCTAGAACTTAAAATCCCGTCAAAATCGGTTCAGCCGTTTCGGAGTTTAGCCAAATCAAACAGACAGACAAATAACAAAAAAAGATTTGTTATTTTTAAAGTATAAACGGACACTTCAACTTTATATATATTTGTATAGATTAGTTTTGTCCACAAAAACAAAAACACAACAGTTCGTCTCGACATGGCAGCTGTAGATTTAGGTCATTTTATATTTAAACGCTAACTCGTGACGATTGACTGATGGGTATTATTTTAAGACATTTAAACGACAGATTGTTTCAGTGATCGTATCAACATTAGCGTAGATTTCGTCAGTAAACTTTTTAACCCCCGACGTTATAATAAGTTTGACGTCAATGTGTGTGTGTGTCTGTCTCTGGCACAGTAGCTCTTAAACGAATGAACCGATTTGGATGCATTTTTTTAAATTTAAAAGCTAGTTTCTTGGCAATGGTTCTTATATAAGTTTTATCAAAATCGGTGCAGCCATTTACTAGATATGGGGGATGAAAGTTGGTATTTATCTTTCATCTTTTATTTTTTCGTTGGGGGTTTTTTCAAATTTTAAATTTAATTTTATGATATAGATTGAAATGGAGAAATAGACTCAACCCTTGTTTAAGACATTTAAAAGACAGATTGTTTCAGTTAAGGTATCAACATTAGCGTAGATTTCGTCAGTAAACTTTTGGGTTAAACTGTGGACAGCTGACAGTAACAGCTCTTAGAACTTACCTACCTATCTAAATTCTTGCAAATATCATCATCTGCCTATCTGATCTCCACTCCATTGGGGTCGGCTACCAGTCTAACCGGATGCACCTGAATACCAGTATTTTACATGGAGCGTCTGCCTATCTGATCTCCACAACTCAGTTGGTACTGGGTAATACGATACCCCTTGGTAAGACTGGTTGTCAAACTTTTTGGGCAACTGACTACCTAACGACTGTCAAAGATCTACAAATGACACCCGGGACCAACGGCTTAACGTGCTTTCCGAGGCACGGAGGAAAATCGGTATGTAATGGGTGGTCAACCATCCACGGAGCAACCTAGGCAAGCACGGCTTAACCTGAAGATCGATCCGAGCGGCTGTTATTATTTTAGCCACGAGCTCCTCTATATTCTTGCAAATAAATAAATATAATTCATTCATTCATTCTTAGTTGTGTCATGAGATCGTAGATCTTTGAAAGGTGTTACGGATAGTCAGACAGAAGCCTGTCAGTCTGACAGCCACTCTTGTCAGGTATTGTGGAGGCGTTAAGGTCAGATAGGCAGTCGCTCTGTATAAAATGCTGGTACCTTTCAGCTACATATCGTTAGTCTGTAGGCCGACTCAAACCTAAATAAACCTAATAGCTTATATTGCGTTAGTGAATCTTTGCCAAGTAAATCTAGAATTTTAGACTGTTACTGGAACGTGGGTCCGTGGTATCCCGTTGACCAGTGACCGGGAGGTTGAGGTCAATTAGGCAGTCCCTCCATGCAAAATTCTGGTTTTCAGCTTCGTTGAATTAGTGGACGACATCTTCAGCATGTGGCGTTTGTATACCTCTTTGTAGTCGGGCAAAAACTTCTCGTTAGTCCGGATAGCTCGCTTCATGTTATGTAAAACATATTTGGCGATACATTTATAAACTATAGGCTCTACACGTCTTCCTAACCTTTCGAAAAACACAAATGTGATATCATATATTTGTTATGTTAAATACTAAACTTTAAAGAACTTCGTCTCCATAGCAACAGAATACCAAGGCATCACATCAAAAAGCGCAAAGAAAGTAAAAACCATAACAAACAAGGATTGAATATTAAAACAACGTTGCCATGCGCAAGCGGCGAATTCTTTAAACTTAACTTATGTATGCGTGAACGCGGCGCGAATCATAATAACGACTCCGGAGTTAAAATGGCGTAAGTTGTGTCAAAAAGCCTTTGAAACACGACTTCAATCTGTAGGTGGCAACATTCACACAAGGGTAGTCCTAACAGAGGTCAAGTTTGTCAGAATACCTCAGAATCTGAAGTAGTAGAGCTGGAAGGAGTTCTTAATTCTTAATTTATTTATTTTCGACAAAGCCTACTTAAAACCAGTGCCAGGTGTCTTCATCTGTGATAATCTTCATCAATCTTCAAGTTATTAGGTACAATCAACCATTCCTTTAAAATGAAACGAGTGATCCTAGTGCTAAATAAAATAAAAAATATATTAAGCCGCATCATGTATTTAGATCGTTCGTTAATCGGAGGGCGTTTTATTTTACCGATAAACATAGCCGAATCTGCAAATCAGCACAGGAAACTCCCACAGCAAACAGGCCAGCGTGCAGCACCGGCCTGCCAAACAAACGAGTATATTAGTTCGCAGTCAGTGCTTCCGAGGACGACTACTTTCTTTTCTTTTTCGTGTGGTTAGTGCCTAACCTGGTGTCAGAGGTTTTATGCCGCCCATGAGCCTCTGATTTATTTGGCTTACTTGAAGTACTACTGACATGCAGCATTGGTACTCCGGACATGCAGGAATTCGGTTCAGAAGGGTGGAGGTGCTGGTGTTAATTACCTCTAGACACATGAGAACATTTCAGCTTTATCTTTGATGGTCACGCATCTGTGAAACCTCTGGATTCGTTGGTTTGGCAGGATCTACATAGCCGCATATGCATCACGTAAAATTCTACATCGTAAAAGCAGTGTGCGATCTGCGAAATTAGGATTTACAGCAACCTGACGAGAAATAACGGGTGCAGTAGCCCTTCGAGACATAGCTGCCGTCAGGTCGGAGGATCCTCCCTTTTCAACGGAGGATAAGGAATTTTACACCTTTTACTCATACCTTCTATATAGTACTCATTCATATGACATCAGTGATTAGTAGAGATCGGGTATTCGGATGCGTATTTACCTAAAGTTTGAGTGTTGACTAGTATGGAGTGCGAGTTCGAGTATCATAATTATCATTGTTATAGGCCCAGTCAGATTTTACATTTTATTCTAATTGAATATTCCGCAGCAAAATTTTAATTCAGCTATTTCGCAGCAATATTTTAAAGAAGAAGTGAATTTTTTACGTGTTTCCACAAACTTGCCAAGTTTTAATTAGAATATAAATATTTATTATTCTTAGGAATACTTCATTTTAAACACACTATATTTGTTTATGAAATTCCGTGAAATCAGGAAAAAAATATATGAGAAGTCGCTTCCACATTTTTGTACCCTTTGCAGTGAAAAAATGTCATCATCATCATCAGCCCATAGCAGTCCACTGCTGGACATAGGCCTCCTCAATTGCACGCCACTCAACTCGATTCTCAGCAACTCTCATCCAGTTGCTACCAGCCACCCTGCGAAGATCGTCACTCCACCGAGCCTGAGGGCGTCCCACCTTACGTTTGCCGATTCGCGGTCTCCACTCAAGAACACGTAAAATGTACTTTAGGTAAATATGCATCCGAATATCCGATCCTAGTGTTTACTTACCAACAGATGGTCTGCTTGCTACCTGCAGTTATTCCTCTGGACGAGCTCCTTTACAAATAGCTCTATCCACTACTAGTCCACATTTAGACATGACTAACCTAACCAGTAAAGCATTAATCCATAGAAAATCTACCACGAATTATCTACAGTTACTGGTCATATCTTGAGTACAAAAGATGGCTAGGTGTCTTCGACAAAATATGAGCGTGTGGTATAAGCGACAGCGGTTTTATATCAGCCTGTAGTTCTGGGAGGCAAAGATGTGGTCTCGTTCAGAAGAGGAAATTATGAGAAGTCTAGGGAATAGCTGTATTAGTGTCCTGATTGATGGGCTAATATATTTTGCCAAATGCAATGGAACGGGAAGCCAGGGGGTTTTTAGCAAGCATATACGGGGTGTAAACAGACCCTTCACGAAGCCGTCAACCAAGCATTCTGTACATCAAACTAAGTAACTTTACGCAAAAATTATTGCTGGGAAACGATTTTTTTTTTGTGGTGAAAAATTACGTTTTACGGTAAAACTCAATGTAACGGACTCAAAACATTGTGCTGATGGATGGATTGAATAATACGGGGGTCGTGAAGATGTTTAAAGTAAAAAAATTACATTAGAAACATGGATTTAAAAAAAAAAACTTGTGAAAAAGTTGGAACTTTGACCCCCAAAATCTCCGTAACTAGAAGGTTCCCAGGTATGGTCTAGAACAAAAAAATGATCGCAATAACAAGGAGAACAAGTACCCTTTGGCTTCGTTAAGGGTCTTTTTACACCCTTTATTCATCAGGAAAATTGATGGTGTTGAGAGGACGTTGAAACTATATTTGAAAAGTTTCAGATAGGAATCATGCCCCCCCTTTCGGAATTCAAAAAAGGACAAAAACTTACAACGGGTTGTTCAGCAACGTTGATTTTCAACTCATCGTACGGGGTTTGAAACTAGACGACATAAACAGGTAAATCTACCGAAGATATTGTGGACTGAATCTGACAAATATGACAAATTATTTTTTTGTACTCATTATAGCATACTCTAACCAATCACATTCTAGACGAAGTGCATTAATTCGCACTGCTCTTATAACTTGAACTGCGTGCATTCGGTGTGAGGTGCCAAAATGTAGAAAAAATGCCTGCAAACACGCCAGGGATGCCACGGTGTTGACTATCACATTAAAATTAAATAAGTAGGTCACAATAATTCAATAAGAACTTACAAACACATACAAGGTGTAAACGGACCCTTCACGAAGCCCCCAACGAAGGCCCTAACACGTGAGCGCCGTGTAATTGTGTAAACGTTACGTAAAAACGTGGATTTTAAAATGAAAAATACTTGTTTCATATACAATATTTTCATAATTTTAAGAATTTATTCATATCTATGAATGGTTCTGAGTGTGTTTCTGTGAAACGACTATTGGGGTGAAAATTACCGGTTCACGGTAGCACTCAATGTTATGCACTCAAAACATTGTAATGATGGATGCATTACATAGACCTACAGGGTCTCGCAGAGTTTTAAAAGTAAATGTTTGGTGAAGAGTCCGTTTACACCAGTTGTTTAAAAAAAAAACATGCAGTACTGAGAATTTCCCATTGGATAAAACCAATAACACTTTGCCCGACTTGGGAGTCGAACCCAAGACATCATGCTCAGGAGTAGTGCTGGCTACACAACAGACCAAAGAGGCATTCAAAAATATCCATCTAAGCGCATAATGTCCTTTATGTAATTTCTCAGAATATTCTTACCTCTAAAGAAAAATAAGTGGGTTTTCTGATTTCTGTCACCCCTACTCCCAATGCAGGGATGTCATCAATTGTGCATCCTGCGCCTGACAACCGACTGCGTGGAGAGAAGTAGTGTGTTCCAACTTCAATGGATGTCTTCCTGCCTAAATCTTGGTAGGAAACCAAGTAGGACCGAACTCTTATCATGATAATTTTTATCCCAAATGTTCCGGCTGGTTCATTTGAAATAAGGAACTGGCATAGCCTAGTGCCTCACGCAAGAAAAATACTACGGTAAAACGGGGTGATTAGAAGTCTTAAAAAAGTTATACTAATAACGTAATCTATTTTATTTGCTTAATTTTAATTTATTATTTAGAGACTTTTTTGGCAACATACCATATTAATGCGACGTTAAAATCCCTCTTAAAGTTTTGTCTCGATTCACCCCTGCATTTCTAATCACCCAGTTTTACTACACAATGATCTAGTTTCAGAACGGTATCGTGTTACCCAGTTGGTGGGTCGCGCAAGTCAAATATTGACATCACATAAAACTGTTTTACATCCGTAACCTCTCTAATCCAGGTCCAGTTGAAAACCAGCGTCAGGCACTAGTTGCCCGTCATTTTGATGAACTGGGTCTATTTTGGCGCAGCCGTGAGGCACACAGTATTAAATGTTTTGTTTAGTTTTAAGTTTTTTTTTGTCTTGTATTATTTTTGTTTTATATTGTGAGCACTTGTGGCATGTGCCAAATAAATATATTTTCTTTCTCTTTCTTTCTTAAATAGGCAGGTTGGCATAGTCTGGAGGCCGACCCTAACATAGTTGGCAGATGGTTGAACATTTGTGTGCATCATCATAGAACTAATATGTCCCAAGCATAAGGTCCTTACCGTCTACAGATTTTGGGCTCCTTACAAAGCTCAATTCCCGAAAGATTCCTAAGTAGCCAGCGCCATCTATTATCGAATAGCATCCGCGCTGATGGAAAAGCTTTCAATATCACAAAAACATGCAAACTGCGTTGAAGGTATTGCTTTTACTTTCAAAATATGTTTTTAAATGCGCATTTAGTTTCCCTTTTACACAATATTCTTGACTCTATCTATTTGACGTTTTGAGTCAAGTTTATATGTTTAACAAAGCGCCATCTATGATCGAATAGCAAATGTTAACGTAACATCACGACTGTATTCCTCGAAGAAATAGACAGAGGTGTATCTAGCAAGTAATATGCCAACCAAATGAGTATTTTAGTATTATTAGATTACTAATACAACCCATAGATGGTGCCGCATCTTATTGCTAGAACTATTTTTATTAATCACTAGTGTTAGCGGATTGGTGGTCGTATTTTATTCATCATCTGCCTAGCCTTTTCGCTACTCTGTTGGGGTCGTCTTCCAGTCTAACCGGATGCAGCTAAATACTAGTGGTTTAGCGCGACTGCCGATCTTTGGTACTGGCTAATACGATACCCCTTGGTAAGACTGGCTGTCAGGCTGTTTTTGGTCCATCGAGGACTTGTAACGACTCTCAAAGACCGACGAACGGAGGACACTCTTTATGTAATGGGTGCTCACCCATCCACGGATCAAAGTAGGCAACACGGCTTAACCTAAAGATCGAACCGAGCGGCAATTGTTTTTTTTAAAGGATTTAAAAGGTAACAGGCACAGAGTTTGTGGTAATCAATTACGTAGGCACAGTTGAGGTAAGTGAATATTACGTGTCTTAGGCGTTGAAGATCTATACATATAATAAGACAGTAAAAAAACTGTGTCTGTACATTGAATATATTTAAAAAAAAAAAATTGAGGGGTGTTTAGAAACAGTAATAGAGCACGAATCCAAAAAAAAAATTCTGTCTGTTTGTCTGTTTATCTGTTTGTCTGTTTGTTTGTACACGCTAATCTTCGGAACTACTAAACGGATTTGAAAGATTTTTTTTTTGTTGTATAGGTATTAAGTCTGGGCAACATATAGGCTATAAGTTATCTTGGAAACTTGAACACCTGATGCAGAACCGCAATAGAATAGCTAAACTATAAGAGATACAAAAATGGTACCATAGCAAAAATTGTTCCACGTGATGAGCATTTTCTGCTGAGAGAATAAAATCGAAGATCTGGAACACCTGTTGTGGAACTCCAAGAGCCCAGCTACACTATAACACATATAGGAATGACGTCTTAGCAAACATTGTTCAATCTGATGAGCACTCTCTGTTGACTTATAAAATCGAAGATCTGGAACACCTGTTGTGGAACTCCAAGAGCCCAGCTACACCATAACACATATAGGAATGACGTCTTAGCAAAAACTGTTCAATCTGATGAGCACTCTCTGTTGATTTATAAAAATCGAAGATCTGGAACACCTGTTGTGGAACTCCAAGAGCCCAGCTACACCATAACACATATAGGAATGACGTCTTAGCAAAAATTGTTCAATCTGATGAGCACTCTCTGTTGATTTATAAAAATCGAAGTTCTGCAACACCTATTGTGGAACTCCAAGAGCCCAGCTACACCATAACACATATAGGAATGACGTTTTAGCAAAAATTGTTCAATCTGATGAGCACTCTCTGTTGACTTATAAAAATCGAAGATCTGGAACACCTGTTGTGGAACTCCAAGAGTCCAGCTACACCATAACACATATAGGAATGACGTCTTAGCAAAAGTTGTTCGGTCTGATGGGCTTTTCCTGTTGACTTATAAAAATCGAAGATCAGAAACATCTGATGTGGAAATCAAAGCTATCACTAATTTCAATGTATAATTATAAAATAACATAAGCTGGGAGTACCTCCACGCGGTGAAGGCGGTAACAGTTTAGGACTGATATTCGATGACGACGGTATATCATTGAAAATTTGACTCTACTGGAGAAAACTCCTATTTTATTTTTTTATTTTATCGAATAAATATGCCTTCAGGCTTATGTTATTTGAGTGTTTTAGACTTTTTCCACTTATCTTCGTGACACGGTAGCCTACCCTGTAACGCAGGGGAGCAGTCACTTAGATTTTAATTGATCAGGTATCTTCACAATAAAACTATAACCACGCCTAGAAAGAGGTCAAAGCTTTCCCATTGTTCCAAAGGCGCTAAAAGATTGAGGATCATAAGATCCCAAGAATCTACCGAAGAACGTCAGGAGAGACTTGATGCTATTCGAGAACATCAGGCTGCAACTCGCTCCGTGGAAACCTCTTCCTCTTGGATAACGAAGCACGCCTGCGTTCTCAGCGTATTTACGCATCTACATCCAGGTCTCTAGCGAACTGTGAAGAATATGCTGCGCGACTGACCACTGATCGTGAACGTCACGCATTGTCTCGCGAGTCGGAGACGTTCACGGATAGAGAATTACGCTTGAGTTCCAAGCGTATCTACGCATCGACTTCTGACTTACAAAAATGAAAGATATGGAGCGTCTCGAATCGTCTCGCGCATCCCGTTGTTTTCCCGTCTCCGGGCTCTTAGAATTCGACATCAGACGTTTCAGATCTTCGATTTTGACGACCCCGTTGTCGCTGGCATAAGCAACAGGATCCGCGTACGAAGTCGCGGGCAGAAGCTAGTTAGGTAATAAAACACATAAAGCGGGTAAAAAAAATATTTAATCTACCTACAATAACTTAACATAAACTTAATATCAATGCCTCTTCTTCTTACTCCCCTTTTCTTTGTAAGTCTTCGTCCCAGAAAACTTTTTAATAACGGACTTGATCAAGAACTTCAAGAGCGCAAAGAGCGCAGCGAGCACTGCGAGCAGAGCGAGCACGAGGTCGAGCATCCAGCGCTCGTACCAGCTGTACTTCAGAGATAGAGAGCGGAGGTGGTATGCTCCTGCAAAAATAAGTAAAGTATTAGTGCACTTTAAAGCTCATCGGAGATTTTTGAAGTATTCGTGGCAGCCCTAGGAGTCGGTCGATTCGGAGGGAAAAACGGCGATTGCTTTCATGCGTCTGGTATTTCTACAACAACTTTCTACAGGATTGACGCCTTTTTCGGTCGCTTATGTCAATCCAATACATCGTGATCATCAATTTCGTAAGGATTCAGCAACACCCCCCCTCCGTGCCTAGGAAAGCACGTTAAGTCGTATCGGTATCGGCTGTCGTACGTAGACCTCCAACAAACGTTAAGGCTATTCGCCTGAACCTCTTGACAGCCAGACTCATCAAGGTCTGGTCAAGGTTAGTAACTTCCGTAAGAAGTCAAGTTTGTAGTTGCTGCATGTAAAATACTGATATTCAGTTTCATCCGGTTAGACTGGAAGCCGACTCTAAAATAGTTAGGAAAAAAGGTAGGCAGGTGATGAGTGAGAAGGAGCTACCATCTTCACCATCAAGGTACTGATATCTGAGAGAACGGACTAGTACGAAAACAATAGAATACCTTTGGTCTCAATCGCGAGTGTAACGTAATGGTTGATCAGATGCTGCGGCGTCGAAGGACGAGACTGGAACAAGTGGGACAAGTACTTCGCTTGCTTCGAGTATCTGCAACAAGAAAAACAAATTGTAACCATCTTACATGGCAAAATAATAAGGGTTTTCTCCACAGTGACAATAAGAAGACAGATAATTTCCAGGCGTACCGTACTTCGCTCTAACTGCAAGTTAAGCCAAGATATTCGAGACATCATCACGTTTTAACACATAATTTACTGCAATAATAACATTTTGAACTACTAGACGAAAACTTATTATTGACGGCGCGGTTGGCGCAGTGGCTGAGCGATTGACTGCTGCGCTGCGCGTCGCGGGTTCGATTTCCGCACGGAACACATATTTGTATGGCCTACAGGTAGTTGTTCCGGGTCTGACTGTTTGTGTTTGTGAGTTTAAATGTTTGTAAACGCACCCACGACACAGGAGAAATTCCTAGTGTGGAGCAACGTTTTTTAAAAAAAAACTTACTTATCATTACTGAGCAGCTCCTTCAAAGCCACTCCAAGTTCTGGCACCAAATCATTCGAGAAAGGTACAGTGAGCGCATATCCAGCTCTCTTCGCCCGGTCAGCATTGCTGTGCTGGTCTCCAAAGACTGGCACAGCTAGTAATGGGACTCCAGCTCGGATAGCCTCTAACGAGCTCAACTGACCGCCGTGAGTGATGAAGACTTTGACGTTCTTGTGGGCTGCAGACAAAAAATAACAAAATTCATAATCTGTTTGCCTTAGCATGTAGTTTTTTGTTTTATCTTTTTTGCTTAGCATACTTCTACGTGTCTTGGATGTGAAGGTACAACTACTGGCTCGATATACTAAAAAAATACCTAGCGTATGCCTCGTGACTAACATACACAGGTCTCGTCAATGACCAAAACAGGTCTTGGCAAGATCAACATGGGTTTGTCAAAAACTAACTTAGGCCAAGTCTAAGACCACATAGGCCAAGTCTAAGACCACATAGGCCTTAACCAAGACTCAGGTGTTACAATACTAGGAGTGCTTACCGAGTATGCTAGGCTGTGGCATCCACGGCCGCACATGCACGTTGGGTGGTAGACCGGTGATCGGCTCCTCAAACTTCCATAGCACGGTGTAGGGCAGCGTTGAGAACAGCTTCAACAACGCAGCGCGTGTGGGCGGCTTTATCGACGCCGAGCGTACCACTGAACCCATGCTGAAGTATATCACACCCTGCGGAGACCCGTCCAGGAGGTCTTGCAGGTCCTACGGCAAACAGAGAGGATTATGGGGTTCAATTCCACATGATTAGTTCTCTTTTTTCTGACACAAGTCCGATCCTTAATATCAACATGAATGATGTAACCAAGATCTTGTAAAAATATTTTGATTGAAAAGAGTGTCCATGGAGTTTGTTGCCCATTCTTCTCCATAGAGATCTACGCTTTGGAATGGGCAACTACAGTACATACTTTCACAAGTTATTATGTCTTGTGTCTGGGACTGTAGCTTCGTCTTCTTTGTTTTTCTGACATTCAAAAGTACCTGTTATGGTCTAATTGAAATAAATGCTTTGAGTTTGATAACCGTTGATGAAAGACGATCAACTCTTAAATGCTTCGATCACAAGAGCGACTGTTGATCGCCCGTAGACAGATGACTGCTGGTTCCTGAGATCTACGTCGTCATCACGTCAAAGACCGTAACGTCTTCTACGTCAGACAATCCCAGCAGTCCGGAGACTACATGTGTGTCCGTTGCATTACCCTGTTTTTCCACAATTATATGGAACTAGCTGACCCGCGCAACTTCGTCTGCGTCACATAAGAGAGAGAGCGGGTTAAGGAATAAATTTTCCCCGTTTTTGCAACATTTTTCATTGATGGTTCGCTCCTATTGGTTGTAGCGTGATGTTATATAGCCTATAGCGTACCTTGATAAATGGGCTATCCAAAACTATAATAATTTTTCAATTCGAACCAGGAGTTCCCGAGGTTAGCGTGTTCAATCAAACAAACTCTTCAGGTTTATAATATTATTATAGTATGAATAAATGTGGTTGTTAATAATGGACCTTTGTCTGGGTTGTGGAGGTTGAAGACTACTTACCTTGGGCAGTGGCGGAATAGTCTCATCCATATGGTACCCCGCAATGTTGACAACATTGGGAGGGGTACTGAACGCTGGAGTCAGGGACTCGTGAGAGTTGACGAACATGATAGACACGTTGTAGAACGCGTCATCGAATGGGGGCAGTGTGATGCCTCTCGCAGCTGCTAGAGGTGTAAATATTTTCTCGTAGAGGCTGACTGTTTTTGGTCGGTCTACCCTGGAAGAGGTTTAACATTAGAACTGTTTATTTATTTATTTATTTATTTATTGAAATCTCCCTTACAACTACCATTACAGGTGTATTCCTAATGCGATAGTGCGGTCTTTAAATTTAAACTTATTTACAATTAAACTATACAAAACGTAAAAACAAAAAAAAAACAAAAATACTAGTAGTAAGTAATAAATTTTGTATCGATGGTGCGTCTGGTCAAATAACTTTAGCCCAGTAGGTGGCCATGTTTTTTGCGGCGTCATTTGCATGGCCTCATAGAGCAGGTGTAGGGATTTCGATAGAAAACGAATACTTTTATAATGGTAAGCCAAATGACTGTCTTGTGTGTTTCCCGTCAAGGGCATTTCCTTTAGACATCCTCGTAGGGTCCTTTGGACGATACCGGATAGTGAATGTCTTACTGGTGAGTTTGTTTCGCCACTTCTTCTCAACTACAACACTAGGAGCAAAGAGAAGACGTTTGGGGGACCCCATATGTAATTTTTGCCGTACAAAAGTTGGCGATTCTTAAGATAATTCAAATAAATGATTTTTGATTTTAATTCTGAAGAGTTCAAGAGATTAGATAATGTACTTAGTACTTACCACTCAGCGACAGTCATCATCATATGAATAAACAAGTTAATGGCTCTCTTCACAAATGGCATGGGCGTTTCCGAAGGATTGAACATCAGAGGAATGATGGCCACGGACCGGACCTCGTCAATTTGAGACTCGAGTTGCGGGAACATCGGAATGGCGGCCAACACTATCCAGGGAGCCTGCTGCACTGCCGCGACGCTAAAAATAGTAATGGAGGTCCATAATTAACTGCTTAGTTGTCAGAACGTGTTCTCATTACGACGCAGGAAAATACTAAGAGAAAATTTTAAGATATGTTGTAATCATGCATCCCGCACTGTACCAGCCTGATTGCGTGGTATTACGAGAGAGTCAGAGAGAGACAGACATGCTCACACATTCTGTGCTCACAGAGAACAGCCTTGTATCCCAGCAGTTGGAACGTTATAGGCTTATGATAATGAGTTTATGGTATATCGGATCAGGGACAGCGCTGTATTATCCTAATTAGCATAGTTTGGAGTTTGGAGTACCCATAGGTCTTCCAAAGATTGTCATAATGAACGGTCTGTGTTAATCGAATTCAGTGAATTCTTTGCAAATGCTCATCTGACCCACAACTACTGTCTACCTGTACCGACTGCCAAAGATCCACCAATTGCAGTCAGGACCAACGGCTTTGCGTGCATTCCGAGGAAGGGATGGATCTGAGTATGTAATGACATACATATACCGACCTCGGCGTTGCTTAATTTCAAAGATCGACTTGGATTGTTCCTTGTTCGGCGGTTATTACATAACTTAACTACGAGCCGTTGGACCCGGATGTCATTTTTTTTAATGGGACCAGCCCGCCACTCTATTCCCAAACCAATGTAAAACTCCCGGCTCTCATTTGTAGATCTTTGACAGTCGTTACAGGTAGTAACGAAAGATTTTTTTTTTTTTTTCTTTCGTACTTAGTCGCGAAAGTCTGACAACCAATCTTACCAAGGGTAATCGTATTATCCAGTAATTACTGGCTTGAGGAGGCCAGATAGGCAGTTGCTCCATGTAAAATACTGGTATCCAGCTGCATCCAGTTAGCCTGGAAGCCGACTCCAAAATAGTTGGGAAAAAGCTATGCAGATGAATGATGAACTTACCCAGCCAGCGCATCACAGAAGAACGACTCGGTGACCACAGCATCGAACTGCTGCTTGACCAAAGCTTCCTTAACAGATGGAGTGCTGAGCATTTCTATAGTGAAGTTGTTTGAGAACTCCTTGACGAAAGCGACTCCAGCATTGGTGTGTTTAGTGTCTGTCATGTCCACTCCTGCAAAAGGTGTAAAATATTGTTAGGCGTGACGTATTTTTTTCCTATCTGCCACTAGGCAATGCTATAGTATACAGGGTGTAAACAGACCCTTCACAAAGCCGTCAACCAAGCATTCTGTACATCAAACAAAGTTAGTTTACGCAAAAATTATTGCTGGGAAACAACTTTTTTTTTTGGGGTGAAAAATCACGTTTTACAGTAAAACTCAATGTAACGAATTCAAAATATTGTGCTGATGGATGGATTGAATAGTACGGGGGTAGTGAAGGTGTTTAAAGTAAAAATCTTACAATAGAACATGTATTTTTTTTAAAAACTTGTGAAAAAGTCGGAACTTTGACCCCAAATATCTCCGTAACTAGAAGGTTCCCAGGTTCAACAAAAAAATGATCGCAATAACGGGGAGAACAAGTACCTTTCGGCTTCGTTAAGGGTCTTTTTACACCTTTTATGATCACCTTAAGTGTGCAGTTCAAGGTGGCTCTTTACATAAGTTGGTTGAACTGTACCCCTAAGCATTGACACAACGGCTGGCGTCAAAATTGATATGGTACTTAGAAAGTATTGTATGAATCAATAAAATAATAATACAATAATTTAATTGGTATTTATGTGTTTGAGCCGTTTGGGGTTGAAAGACTCAAAAACTCAACTCAAAGCATTTATTTCAAATAGACCCGTGACAGGCACTTTTGCATAGTCAAAAATAAGCTACCTACAGTCCCGCCACAGGCATAATAACTGTGAATGGACTGTAGTTGCCCATTCGAAAATAGTAGATCTCATGGAGAAGAATGGGCAAGAAACTCCATGGACACTCTTTTCAAATCAAGTTATATAAATTACATAGTCCTGGGTACAATATTGTTGCTTCTATATGTGAGCACAATGTAGAGACTAGGGCCATGGGGTTCGAGTGCCCACCTAGTATTTTGGGAAATCGCCAAGCTGTTGGTGACTCTTGACGTGACCAGAGGACGGGCGAATTTTTTGGCCAAAGAATCAGCTTTGCCATCCAACGTGGCAATGCTGCCAGGTTTCTGCCCGTGTGTTCTTTTTAGGCCTAGAAACGTCCTCCAGTTAGTTCTTACTGTTTTTAAATTCTCATAATTACCTGTGACAAACTTCTGGACAGAACTGATGTCCAGAATATGTAACGTCTTTGGAGGATTCTTGACTTTGTCCGGGTACGGCGTCGCCCATGTCACCTGAAAAATTGAATGTAAGTTTTTTTTTCTTTATTTATTTAGGGATATTTATAATCGCAATGCGTATGTCATTCCCATCGTGCCCTAAATACACATTGTTCATATCTGGGCCATGAACCTAAACAGACTCTTCGCATCATCGCCAGTTGGTTGAGCCAGGACCTTATGGAATGTCTCAACCGAATGGCCTACATTTTTTTTTTGGATGGGAAATCATCAAGTAACCAGCTCTGGGTGGAGTGGGACGGAGTGTCAGTACTGACTAAAACCCATCCATGTTCCTTCTTTGCCCTTTGTGTTCCAGGGCCGCGGTATCTCTTTCGAACAGTTCCGCAGCCCCGGCAGGCATCGGCCCTTCCTGTTGCTGACATCTCTTTGAGGCGCGCGTGAAACACGAACGCGCCGTCGAGACGGCCTGTCGTCATAAGACGGACGGACGGTGAGCTAACCCATTACTTACCGTCCGTCCGTCCAGGCCCGCGGAATGTGCCTACTTCAAGTCTGTTCAACCTCAATACCCTAAATAGATAATTTCTCCCAGACTCATACCGAAGACAGTCCATCAATAAGTGGTGTAAGTCTTCAACAAGTCCACACTCCACACAATTAGGCGAGTTCGTTTTTTTCTTCATGAACGCAAACTTATTACATGGAATGTGTCCAGATCTGAGTCAATGAGCCGTAACAACTAATTTTCGACGTAAATTACTGTTTAACCAGGGCACATAATATAAGAATTTGATCTTAATCTCTGACGGCCTGATTGCTAACGTCCTCTTTTTTTGAAGTCGATTAAAAATTAACGACCGCTCATCCTGTATACACCGTTGTCCGAGCGTTGACCGTTGACCGTTGTATGAGCGGTCATTCGTTTTTAGCCGTGGATTACTTTCAAAGCGATCAGTGAATATATTTTCGATCTGTCCGAGTGCTCACAGTCTTTTCAAGGAAATTTCAAAACACTTCCCGTGACTCAAGGGCTTTTTTTTTCGGATGAGAAATCATCAAATGACCCCTCCCGCCCTGGGCGGAGTGGAAGGGAGTGTCAGACTTGTACTGACTAAAACCCATCCATGTTCCTTCTTTGCCCTTTGTGTTCCAGGGCCACGGTATCTCTTTCGAACATTCCTGCAGCCCTGACCCAAGGGCTGACTTTTACCTTGACCAGAGGCGAAGCGTTGCCATACAACGTGGCAACGCCGCCAATCTCTTGGCAACATTAGACATCACACCAGCTGAAACCGTTGATTTTTTTCATTTCAGTCAGAACGTGACTTTACCTCGACTTACCTCATGTCCTCCCTTCAGAAGAGCATCGACGATTCCCTTCCCCAGCGTGTTGTGACTGTGCGAGGGTGCTGGTACGAGGACCAGGATGTGGTAGCCATATGAGCTGGTTATAGTTGCTAACAGCAGTAGCAGGTTGAGCTTCATTTTGTTCTGTAATAAAGAAGACTCTTCATCATCATGACGGCACGGTTGTCGCAGTGGCTGAGCAATTGGCTACTGCGCTACGTGTCGCGGGTTCGATTACCGCACGGAACAAATAAAGGGTATACAAGACCCTTAACGAAGCCGAAAGCTTTTTTTTAATACATGGTTTTAATGTATGATTTTTATTTTAAACACCTCCACGACCCTCGTACTATGCAATCCATCCATCAGCACAATGTTTTGAGTACGTAACATTGAGTCCTACTGTAAAACGTGATTTGGCACCCCAAAAAAAAGTCTTTTTTTATCAGACTCTTCCTTTCCTGCCAATATTATAATTTACACAGTCCATCCATCGTTTCTTTGGTCTTCCTCTACTCATATACCCATCCACATTCATACTCAGAACTTTCCTAATGACATTTTCCTCATACCTCCGCATCACAATCAAATACTACACAACTTTTCAGTCACCGGCGCCACTTTCAGACTTCCTCTTATAAACTCATTTCTTGTTTGATCCATTCGCGTTACACCACACATCCCCTTTAGCATTCTCATCTCACCCACATGCAAATTCCTTTCATTCATCTCTTTAGTGGGCCATCATTCTGATCCATACAAGACAGCAGGTCTAACCTCCTACTCTTAAGGTGAGTATAGACTACAACATTTACTTGTAACAGAACAACGAGCCGCTCTATGATATGTTCTAGTTTATCATCCTTTTACGAACTAAACGTCGAGCACGCTCGCCTCTTTGTTACAAACCAACGAGCGTATTGGTGTAACATTTCGTCGAGCGTATTGGTGTAACATTACATCGAGCCACGAGTGCGGGCGATGCGCGGTTGCGGGGTGACGCGGAGGCGGAGGGAGACCCGAGGGAGGATTTACCCGTAACATAACGCCGAGCATTCGCAGGAACGTTACATTTCATGGAAATGCTTTGGAAACTGAGCTTTTGCCTGAATTGTACCATTCGTAAGAACGTTACATTACACAGAAATGCTCCAGAAAATGTTGTAGTCTATACTCACCTTTATATCCATCCACATTCTCACTCAAAACATTCCTCACAACATTATCGTCATTCCTCTGCATCATGTCCATATCATGATAGTCTGTACTGGAAATATACGTACATAAGTACTTATAACTTGAAGTGTCTGTAAATACACCTATTTTTATCATCATCGCGATGTTATTTTCAACATTTATACGAATAAATAAACCGAGGTTTGTTTACACTGATAATAGTGAGATAGCAATTGACGTTACCTTGTAATTAGGTAATTGTTTAGTAGCCTATATTGCCCAATCATAACTCTAAAACAAGTAAGATGCTGACATTTTTATTTCTATTAGCGGTAAAGTTCAAACTCAAACTCAAAGCATTTATTTCAATTAGACCATTACAGGCACTTTTGAAAGTCACAAAAAACAAAGAAAGCAAAGCTACAGTCACAGACACAAGGCATAATAACTTGTGAAAGTACTGTAGTTGCCCATTCCAAGGCGTAGATCTCTATGGAGAAGAATGGACAAGAAACTCCATGGACGCTCTTTTCAATCAAAATATTGTTACAGTTATTTTTCTCAAATTACTCGTTAGTTATTTTTAGCAAGTTTTTTTGTTACTCGTACACAAATATTGTTGTTTTATCAATCGGCACGCGGCGTGCGATATGCGTCCTGAATAAATATCATTCATGTCAAACGGGACGACCCTATTGATGACGATGATGCAACATGGCAACACTATTCTAAAAATAAACTTGTTTGTTAGTCAATCAGCTACACGCGTATTTATTTTCCTTTACACTGAGACTCATAATAATAAAAACAGACAAAAGTGTATCTAAACAAAAGGTACAATATGAACTTTATTTGGAACGCTTCTACGACTTCGCTAGACCACAGATTAAATAAGGTTCGAAGTATTCTGCGACTCCGCCCGCGCAAAAAACACATTCTAGGACACTCGATAATAGATAGTATACCTAGCTTTTTATGAGTGGCCAGTGACTCATCAGTGATATTTTTTTAATCGGAGGTGTAGTTTCAGAGTATAATATCTCTACTTCGCAATTTTTTCTCCTCATAATTTTATTAACTAGCACTACGCCCGCGACTTCGTTAGCAAAAATTGTGATAGCTCGGCTAATATGCTTGATACAAATATTATTTGTAGCCTATATAATAGCACCCACGAATAATGAATCTTTCTATCAATGAAACTTTCCGAAGTTTATTCCCTACATACAAACTTACAAACAAATGATTTAACCTCTTTATAATCCTATAAAAGATTATTATAATATTTAGATCCTTCACATGTTTTTTTCACATAACAAAAATTTTGTAAAAAAAAAAACAATTAAACACTCACTTTTGAATTTCACATTTAGAACACAAAAAGTTTATATCACACTTTAAAACGACGAAACGAAACTTTTTAAATTATATTTGTTGCGCAGCGTTGTTTACTGATCGCACATTACTACGCGGCGCGAGAGCAACCTTGACTGAAGTAGTTTGAATCCACGTTCCACTCTATGACTAGTCTATGGCATTGACATAGGTACCTATTACAATGTTATAACATCAGGTTTAGTATCGTTAGGGCAGGGTTCAATGAGGGGTTTCCGTGTGTTGATTATTACAGTTTTTATTTTGAAGTGAGATTGTGGTGAGACCGTAAAATGTTGACTTGGCGTTAGTTAATTTGTTCTGAGGCTCTACGACGTATTTACGTTAAGTTTACACCGCGCACTCGTGTTGGGGCCTAGGTTAATAACACCGCACCCGTACTTATAGTATAGGGTGAGTGGTAATTAGTGACCGATACTTAAACACGTGATTGTACTCATGATAACAAACAACTTTCCAAACTCATCGATATGTGCATCCTGCCCTTCCTAACCTACGGTGCACAAAGTTGGTCACAGGAGTCCAAACTCAAGATTTGCCAGCGGGCAATGGAGCGCAGCATAATAGGTGTTAAGCGGAGAGATCGCGTAAGAAATACTACCCTGCGCTCCATTACTCAAGTTGCAGATGTTGGAGAAAAAACAGCCAAGCTGTAGTGGGAGTAGGCTGGCCACGCAGCACGAATGCGCCCGGAGAGATGGGCAATGATCGTCACCCACTGGACGCCTGTCGGAGGAAATCGCCGTCGAGGTAGACCGCGACGAAGGTGGTGTGATGATCTGATGCGGGGCGAACATGGCCAGCTATCGCACAGGACAGAGAGGTTTGGAAGCAGAAAGGGGAGGCGTTTGCCCAGCAGTGGGACACTCAAACAGGCTAACAAAAAAAAAACATTGCTAAAACCACAAAAGATAGGAGGTCGAGAAAAGCTCTACCGCGAGACTAACGAAGGCGTCTTTATTATAAATCAATATTCATAGAATGTTCTCATCTAATTCAAATGGTGCAATGAACTTTCAAGGCCGGATCTATTAGTCGCGGCAATGGTCAGTTGATGTAATAGAGCTTATTAGTCTATTATCTTTACATAGTACAAAACAAAGTCGCTCCCGCTGTCTGTACGCTTACAAGTTTTAAACTACGCAAGGAATTTTAATGCAGTTTTCAGCAGTAGATAGAGTGATTCAAGAGGAAGGTTTATATGCACCCGTGCGAAGCCGGGGCGGATAACTAGGTTATATATATAAAGGGTGTAAAAAGACCCTTAACGAAGCCGAAAGGCACTTGTTCTCCCCGTCAATGCGATCATTTTTTTGTTCTAGACCATACCTGGGAACGTTCTAGTTACGGAGATATTGGGGGTAAAAGTTCCAACTTTTTCACAAGTTTAAAAAAAAATGTTTTTAATGTATAAGTAGGTTTTACTTTAAACACCTCCAAGACCCCTGTACTATTCAATCCATCCATCAGCAAAATGTTTTGAGTGCGTTACATTGAGTCCTACCGTAAAACGTAATTTTTCACACCAAAAAAAAAAGTCGTTTCCCAGCAATAATTTTTGCGTAAAGTGACTTAGTTTGATGTACATAATGCTTCATTGACGGCTTCTTTAAGGGTCCGTTTACACCCTGTATATTAAAACTTTATGCACAAGTAAAAACTGTACATAGTCGGACTTGGGCATTTGCTACCAGTCTATCTTAGTGTTGGGGTCTACTCTATTATCTAAAATCAATATAATTTACAGAACAGATAGGTGACAAAAACGAAGTGAATTGATGACTGAGGGACCCTGTACCCTGGTGCCTATTAAAAGTTATCAGATCAGTTACTTTGCCTAAATTGAAGACGTTAATCCATGTTTAAAACTAAAGAGTATAATTTTGGGACAACTAGTCAACGTCTCCTGAGGATGCCCCGTGAAACTCAAACTCAAACTCAAACTCAAAGCATCTATTTCAATTAGACCATAACAGGCACTTTTGAATATCAGAAAAACATGTGAGCAGTTACATACCCAGGTTTGGTGGAAGTAGCATGCTAATTTTTGCAGTTTCTGCATGTGTATATTTTAGCGGACGGGAGGGTTGTGCTGGATCCTACATGCAATCCTGGATCTATTTGCGGAATCAAACTAAATACAGGGTAGAAGGGACATCGACGCCGACGCACAAACAACTACCACGTGCTTAGTATTTCATTCCGCTCAGACACGAGAATTTTTCAACGGTAATTTAACAAAAAAAAGCTATGTGGGGGCGTTCGGAATTATGTACAGTCACGAGCACCAATATGTATACACTTTCCTAAATTTAAAAGCAATTTTCGCGAGAAATTACAATTGTAACTTGGAGATTGGATCTTTTTCATAAAACGATGAGTTCCAGAATACTATGTTCGTAACAACAAGCAATTTTAATCAGAACAGTAGGAGAAAAACACTTTTAAAAGTTGTTAAGTGTTTACATATTGGAGCTCGTGACTGTACTGAATACACTAGTAGAAATAAATGAAAAACCACGAGTGTGAAACACACTGCATTCTAACCTATTAGTAGTGTGGTTAGAGACAGTTTTGTAGCAACTGGATCAGAGTTGGCGAGAATCGAGTGCGATTGAAGAGGCCTCTGTCCAGCAGTGGAATGTTGTAGGCTGATGATGAAGAGCCAGTTATTTATTTACTTAAACTCCAGGTACGACAGTGGTACATAGGCGGACTTAATGCCACAAGGCATTCTCTACCAGTCAACCTTTGGGTCAAATAGGACAGCATTGTGATAGAGTACAAAAAAAATAAATAAGAAAAATACCATTTTAACATAAATTGATAAACATGAATACCTAGGTACGTACTAATTAATACACATATATACAAATAAAATGAAATAAACTAATATATATTATAATACATACAAATAGTCCAAAATACGAGACACCTTATAATTACTATGGCTACTAATGACTAGCTTGTGAGCAATTTAGTCTGATTTCAAATAGAACTCCGGAACTGTTCTTTTGAAAGCCATTTTGCTTTCAGCTTTTTTAAAGCCAAGGGGTAATGATTTAGTTATCGAGGAAGTGTATTCCTAAGACTAGAAAAACTAAACAGCTTGTTTTTTATTGCAATGCATGGGAAAATGTACGGGTGATGGTCCCCAATCTCCTTAAGATAAAGAATCATTTTCCAAATAAATAAATAAATTCAGATACGACCAGCAAAATGATCATAAAATAAAACACAAAAATAAGTTTAAAAAATATATTTACAATCGCTTAAAACTAATATCATCCACCTACTTTTTACCCAACTATGTTGGGCCTAACTTCCGGTCTTACCGGATGCAGCTATACTATAATCACTATTATTTAAAGCTAACATTACATGTCTGACTAATTCCTCTTCTTTCTACCCTGCATCTCGTTCTTCCCAAAAACTTTTCTTATGACGGTCTTGATCAAGAACTTCAAGAGCGCAAAGAGCGCAGCGAGCACTACGAGCAGAACGAGCACGAGGTCGAGCATCCAGCGCTCGTACCAGCTGTACTTCAGAGATAGAGAGCGGAGATGGTGTGCTCCTGTAAATATAAGATACACAAATATATAAGAAAACTCTCTTTGCAGGATTTTTCGCATTTTCAAGCTGTCTATTTTTTGTCCAACTTCATTGAGAGACTCATCTGTCTGACCTCTTCCCAGCTATGTTGACATCAGCTTCCAGTCTAACTTATACAGCTGAATACCAGTATGTTTATCTCCCGACCAAAAAAGAGGGGTGTTATAAGTTTGAAGTGTGTCTCTACGTGTTTGGCTGTGGCATCATAGCTCCTGAACGGTTAAACCGATTTTGATTAAGTTTTTTCAAGTAGCGACTCTCTACCTGACCTCCACAACACAGTTTCGGAATCACACGAAAACCCTTCATAAGACTGGTTGCCAGACTTTCTGTAACTAACAACTGTACAAGATCTACGAACAACAGCCGGGACCAACTGCTAAACGTGCTTTCCGAGGCACAGAGGGATGGAATGGATACCCCTTTGACAGTCGTTACAGGTAGTCCCGAGTGGCCCGAAAGTCTGACAACCAGTCTTACCAAGCGATATCGTATTACCCAGTACTAACTGGGCTGTGGAGGTCAGATAGGCAGCTTACTAATAGGTAACTAACAACTGTCGAAGATCTTCAAGATCAGTCGCGGCCAACTGCTTAACGTGCTTTCCGAGGCACAAAGAGTTGTAATGGATGGACTCCCATCCTCTGATCAACCTCGGCAACCATTGCTTTACCTTGAAGATCAACCTTTGCGGCTGTCATTATTCAGCCACCACGAGTTCTCCGAGTTTCAGTTGAATAAAGATTGCTTCTACTTCAAATTGCTTGTACCTACTAAAATGAAGCTACAAATAAAATAAAGAATTACCTTTGGTCTCTATCGCGAGCGTAACGTAATGGTTGATCAGCTGCTTTGGCGTCGAAGGACGAGACTGGAACAAGTGGGACAGGTACTTCGCTTGCTTCGAGTATCTGTAACAAAAAATATTGCTATTACTATTAGCGTAAATATAGTAACTTTATTGGTAACTATATTTTCGAGCCGTTTATGGTTGAAACTCTAGGACCGTGGGGCCGAGTGCTCTCAGCCTTTTCAAGGACATTTCAAAACACTTAGTTGACACTTCCCGTGGCCCAAGGTCTGGCTTTCACCTTGGCCAAAGGCTTAGTGTTGCCATACAACGTGGCAACGCCGCCAGTCTCTTGGCTACAAACCATTTTGTTTGAACGAGTAGGATTGTACCAATTTATTCTGCTCTACATAAAACCACACAATAGATTTTTCTGGCTTCGTTTTCAACTAGAGAACTTCCCTAGGCCACAAATGCACTAATTCAAAGCAAACCAGTTCATACTGATATCAAAACTGCACTTACTTATCATTACTGAGGAGTTCCTTCAAAGCTACTCCAAATTCTGGTGTCATATCAGGTGAGAAGTCCACTGTGAGCGCATATCCATACAGCTTGGCACGATTCGCGTTGCTGGGCTGGTCTCCAAACACTGGCACTGCTAGTAATGGGACTCCAGCCCTGACAGCTTCCAAACTACTTAGCTGTCCACCATGGGTAATGAAGACTTTGACGTTCTTGTGAGCTGTAAGCAAAATAATTAAAATTAAAGATGAAAGATAATACTCACTTTCATCCCCCATATCTAGTAAATGGCTGCACCGATTTTGATAAAACGTATCTAAGAACTATCACCAAGAAATTAGCTTCCAAATAAAAAAAACTACATCCAAATCGGTTCACTCGTTTAAGAGCTACGGTGCCAGAGACAGACACACACATTGCGGTCAAACTTATAACACCCCTCTTTTTGCGTCGGGGGTTAACAAAATGAAGATTGTATTTCATATTCTTTTAAACCCGACATTATGATTTACGTTTAAATATCCAATGCTTTTGACTTGGCTTTGCCAAAACCATCGCGGTCCTTGTCAAAAACCAAAAAACGCCCCGTCAAAACTAACATTGTATATTTTGAGGAGTAATAGACCCAATAAAGGCAGAAATTAACCACTCTAAAGACCTTAGTAGACCTTGTCAAAGATCAGTATAGCCTTGTGAAAGACCAACATAGGCATTGTCAAAGACATCACATTGCGGGATGCCCAAAGTCAAGAAAGCAGTCTCCTGCTTACCGAGTATGCTGGGCTGTGGCAGCCAAGACCGCACGTGCACGTTGGGCGGTAGACCGGTGAGCGGCTCCTCAAACTTCCACAGCACGGTGTAGGGCAGCGAGGAGAACAGCTGCAGCAGGGCGGCGCGTGTGTGCGGCTTGAAAGCAGACGACTTCAGCACTGAGCCCATGCTGAAGTATATCACACCCTGGGGTGAGCCGTCCAGGAGTTCTTGCAGGTCCTGAAATACGAAGTAGAGTAGCTATAGCACCTTATCCGGAAAAACTAAAAGCTACTTCTGCCTACTTCGATCGCAAGGTTAACTGCACAGCGTGAACTCCTAAAGATCGATGACACCTTTTTTTTTGGGATGGGAAATCATCAAATAACTCCTCCCGCTCTGGGTGGAGTGGGAGGGAGTGTCAGACTTTTACTGACTAAAAACCATCCATGTTCCTTCTTTGCCCTTTGTGTTCCAGGGTCGCGGTATCTCTTTCGAACAGTCCCGCAGCCCATCGATGACACCTTGGTCGGGGTTGGGGTAATCAGGATTTTCGTTTAAGAAATACTCAGCAGAAGTATTTGTGACCCGTTGCAATGCAATAGGCGTTTCTGAATGCGGGTGCAGTAGTACTTTTGTCTCCCCTTTGGAATGTACTGGTGTGATGTTATATTGGATTTCTTCTCGTGTCCGACTGTAGTTTCGGTTTCGGTATTTTTGAGTAGCAGTCACGCACGGAGTCCTGATTTGTGCCCAGTTGATGGCAATAGGTTCGCCCTCGCTACTCGGGACTTAAACATAACTGGCGAAATGTGAGTGTACTATTAGGTACACCCTTTGGCGATTACAGGCGTGATGTTATGTGATGTAACTGTCGTATGGATGTAAAAATACACTAGATTTTAACATGCCATAAAAAAAAAAGATTTTCATTTGTTTAAATGAGTTTCGGGTTCGGCCAAAACTGGGACCTGGGCCGTTTCGATTTTGGCTGAAAATCTTGTTTCGGTTGGACACTAGTGTCTTCCAAATTGTAACACAAACGAACTATGACTGTCGTTTCCTACGTCGGAAGCTTTAACGCGCGATTACATAATGCACACCGTTTACAGGAAGGCGACATCAACCATCGGGAAGTCGCCTACATGACATAGCACCCGTCTGGTCAAAAAAAATCCTTTCCACTTCGTTCTTCCAAATCTAAAATCTTTTCTACACTTACCTTCGGCAGCGGTGGAATATCCTCATCCATATGGTACCCAGCGATGTTGACAACATTAGGAGGGGTATTAAATGCTGGAGTTAGGGACTCGTGAGAGTTCACAAACATAATAGACACATTGTAGAAGGCGTCTTCGAAGGGTGGCAGGGTAAGACCTCGCGCTGCCGCGACTGGTCCAAACGTTTTCTCGTAGACACTGACTGTGTTTGATTGGTCCAACCTGGAAGAATTTAGATCAAGGAGATAGGGAATGGGAACCACCACTCGAGCCCAGTTGGTGGATGTCCTAACACATTTTTCTGTTGATTGCACTTTATGAAGCTGTGGTTGCTGGATAGACCGCAAATGTGGGCTGGTTAAAACATGGCGGGACTATATCTTTTGGAGATGTGACACATGAAACCTCACTTCTGCATCCCCTACTCCTCCTAGCTGAAGAATTTCCTCAAGAAAAACTTCTTCTTCTTAGCGTGTCGCAAAATAAATTGTGTGGGCTCAGAATTTAGCTACGAGTTTGGGTCTGAGCCGACACAGAAAGGCGTGAGAAAACACTAATGCCTTGGTTTGTTAAATCTAATTAAACCCACAAAGAGTTTCTGAAGAACCAGAGGCTGACCAAATCGCCGGTCAATTATTCTGCTACCAAGCAATGAGTTCCAGTTCCAAGAATCGAAGGGTGTGAGTACCATTGGTATACGAGACTTTCCAGTTGTCTCTGGGATGGCATCACATCTGCGATGCCTCTGGTATCACAGAAGTTTATAAACGACGAACACTATTTAACATCACGTTAGCCGTCTTCGGCTATTTTTTTTTTCTAAAGATTGGCTGTACTTAAAAAACTGAGGATGTGTGTAGCTTACCAGCCAGAGACAGCCATCGCAGCATAAATAATGGCGTTCAGGGCTCGGTTGCCGAACGGCATGGGTGCTGGCGATGGATTGAACATCAGAGGAATTGTGGCCACGGAACGGACGTCGTCAACTTGAGCCTCGAGTTGGGGGAACATCTGGGTGGCGGCTAGTACGATCCAGGGGGCCTGCTGCACTGCCGCGGCACTGAAAAGATAGCAAAACATGTTAGTGAATTCTTCATTTCTGATCACTTTTCCAATTGACAGCGATGTGAACGAATTTTTTGACTCCCTGTAATTCTTTTCCCAGTTTGATACTTGTACACACGGCCGCTCGTCAAGCTTGACTGTTTGGACTTTGAACTATTAGAAGTTGAACGCTGCGAATCGTGCGAGAGGGTCCGATATATTGTAGTTATTTCGTCTCTCTCACGCGCAGACCGTATAGTATGGAAGCGCCGCGCCCCATTCAACCATAATTTAAGAATATTATTTTGTAAGCGAGTCGAGTTCGTCGTATAATGATTGTTATGGGTAGATTATTTTTCTATTTGCGCTGCACCTTTGCACTAATGCATCTATTATTAATAGTTATTATTTTATTAGCGTTTTTATCAACGTTATTTTCTTCAATCGTTATGATTGAAGAAAATGTATGTTTAAAAGCAGGTATAAAAGTAATCATGTTTTAGATTTTACTCATAAAATTAAACAAAAAAGTTAAAGCTAGCTAATTATAAAAAAAAATACTACATAATTAACAATTAAGCCATAAGTAAATGTTTTCTTCCATTTGCACTGGCATATAAGTGTCTACCCAGTCTACCTACTGTGAAATTTAATCATATTACTATTCGGTATGGTTTATGATGAATAGTAAAATGCATTTCAGTTTTATTATTTCGTAAGTCACATTGATTAGTGCCAAGCAGCTTAGACAAAATAGATAGCTAGAGCTACCTATTAAACTGGATGAGAAGACGGCAAGGTTGGCGCGGTGGCTGAGCGATAGGTTGCTGCGCCATGTGTCGCGGGTTCGTTCCTGCAGAGAACAAATATTGCTCCAACTGTTCCGGGTCTGGCTGCTTGTGTATGTAAGATTAACGTTAGTAAACGGATGCACCATCCATGAGAATTCCTAATTGTCCTCGAATGCTGCCTTTGTGATTCTTGAATGACAGCCATGCTTGCGATTCTCATCTAATACTTGTCTTAAAAATTGCTAAACTGTGTTTGTTTGTGACTTCTTTTCGTCACAACACTCGACGTGATTTTCAACAGGCGGGGTTGAAAGCCTGGGAAAATATATTATCTCTCTTCACTAGTATTCGAAATGTATATTTGTCAAAAGGTCCGTTTCCACCAACCGGAAAAATCCTCTCGCATTTTTTTGATGTCACTGAATAGACTATCTGTATTGCCTTTAATTAAGTATAAAATTGAGCGCTCGCGCATCCTTGAGCACGCGCGAAGAGACGCTTTCTCTGCGTGGAATTCCTTTATTCAGTGACATCAAAAAAGTGCGCGAGGATTGTTCGGATTTGTGGAAACGGACCCTGAGTATGTTTGTTTGACATACATTCATAGCCAAACTACTGAACTGATTGGGGCTAATTTGAACCCATAGGATTGTTGCGAGTAAAATGGGGGAACATTCATTACATGCTTTCTTGCTTAATTTTAAATTGTTTTATTGATAGGTTAAACACTAAAACAACGTAGAAGTATAAAAAAGACAGCTCTTTATTCCAAACTAAAAACAACATAACCTCATAAATGGCATTTTTTATTGATAGGTTAAACACTAAAGCAAAGGTTGAAGTATAAAAAGGCAACTCTGTATTAATATTCCAATATAAAAACAACATTACCTCATAAATTAACTTAATCTATACATCTCTACAAATAAATAGAATTGAAGTGTCTATTTGTAATATCAAAATAACAGCTTTTTACTGAATGTATATGAAAATATTTACGGCACTTTTAACAAAAACACATTTTTTTTCAAATTTGTCTGTCTCTTTGTTCCGGCTAATCTCCGAAACGGCTGAACCGATTTTGAAGAGACTTTTACTGGCAGATAGCTAATGTAATAAAGTCTAACATAGGTTATTTTTGTGTCAGAAAAATAATTAGGGTTCCATATGAACAAAAAAGAAATTGGTAATAAAATCCGATTAAAAAAGGGAAATAATATTTTTATAATAATTTCAATCGAACTCGTTTATGTGTTTCTGAAACTTCCCGACAGGAAACGAAATCAGTCTCAAGTGTTAAAAGACCTACTTATCAAAATCTAAACAAAATTATAAGTTTTCTTAGGAGTCAAGAACAGTTAAAAATAAAAATAAATTGACAACTTCCTATAATCAACTACAGTAAATAAAACTTAACTACTACTTAAAGAGAAATATGCTCAAGCTAGAGTTATTTTGTGTAAATAGTTAGATCTGTATATAGTAATCAAAAACATTGTAAAGTATTAACAATTAAATATAGAATAATTATCTTTTATCAATAAATATAAGGAGCTAACAGTAGTAACAAATATTAAAAAAATACAATAAGCAACTTAGAAAAATAAAGTTTTTGTAATTTGGTGTAATTAACTTATTATAATCATGATAGAAATTAACAGGCAGTAAATTGAATCAGTCTTTTTTAGTAGTTATAATGTAAGTAACTAATCATAAAAATACGAGTCTTTAACAAATCACAACCAACGATAACAATAAATATCACATAGTTTTAAATATAATCATTAAAAAATCAATATAACAAAGATAAAAAATAAAAATAATTTTACGTAAGTAATTTATACGAGTATGTCTATCTGTTTATTTGTTAAAGCGAATCACGTCAAAATTACTGAACTGATTTGCATGACAGTGGTTAACCTAATTAGTTTACCATAGCCTACGAAGTAACCTTACCAATATCAGAAGTGTGCAAGGTGGTAATGGCTTTGGTGTTATAACGACATCCGGATAGGATGGAAATTGGTTACCAGAATGAATTTCACAGGTGATCTCATGCTAGATCGCTAATATCTAGTGGGACCACCATTAGCGTCTAGCACTGCATCCAACCTGGCTTTCATTCCAGTAACCATGTTCCAGCACATATCACGAGGATCCCCCCTCATCAATTCCCAGGTTTGGATTGCCGTTTGCCGCAAGTTATCTACGTTGCGCACTTCTGATACATCCTAATTGAGAACCATCTGACCCCAGAGATTCTCAATTGGGTTGAGGTCGGGGCTCTTCGCAGGCCATGGCATTAACTGAATGTCCGGCTGAGCTTGGAGCCATCTCTGGACAACTCCGGCACTATGGACGGAACTGTTGTCCTGGCATAAATAAATAGTGCCTGTGGGATGGTGCAGTCGCACAGTCGGCACCATCACATCTCTAAGAATGTCTAAATAATCTTCGGCATTCATGCGCCCAGATATTTCCACAAGTTCGCCAGGACCAACAGAACTCATCCATCCCCAGAATCCCAAGCTCAACCGACCACTCGACCTGTTTGGAACCACATTGCTAAGCGAGTATCGTTCATTGTCTCGCCGCTTTAATATTTGCCTCCCATCTTTATCTGATTTAAATGTTTTCTCATCCACAAATATCACTACATGATTTTGCCAATCAAAATTATAATACTCTAAACAAAAACTAACTCTAGCTTGAGCATGGGCAGAAGAAAAAACTATTTTTTTCGCCGGGATCCTGGTCTTCATTCCAGCGGCCTTCAATCTGCGCCGGATTGTATCGGTTGATACCTGAAACAACGATAAAATATTCTTTTAAACAATTAAGACTAAGCTATTCAATGCTAACATTTTTATAACCTTATATTTTTCAATACTTTTACCATACGATTATGATAATGATTTATAATTTTTCCAAATAATCTAAAGCTATACTATATCTATACTTAATATTACTAGCGACCTTCGTCCGCGTGAAATAAGCGGTGTGAAATATATTTTACGACCTATTCTCTTACCTACCAAATATGCATAAAAAAAAACAAAGATCGGTCGAGCCGTTTCGGAGGTGCGACCACAAACACCGTGACACGAGATTTTTATAGATAAGAAGATAAAGCTGAAGAGTTAGTTTGTTTGTTTGGTTGAACGCGCTAATCTCAGAAACTACTGGCTCGTTTTTTTTTTTTTTAGCTTTGCCCCATACTAGGAATTACTCCTGTATCGTGGGTGAGTTTAGAAACATTTATAACTCACATACACAAACAGCCAGACCCGGACCCGTAGATCATACAAATATTTGTTCCGTGCGGGAATCGAACCCGCGACACGCAGCGCAGCAGCCAATAGCTCAGCCACTGCGCCAACCGTGCCGTCAAGATTTGAAACATACAACAAGAAATGAAACATTATTTTAGTGCTGGAGAGCCCATAAATTATCGAGGACGGCTATTTAACATCACGCTATGACCAACGACAGGAGCGGAGCATCAATGAAAAATGTTGCAAAAACGGATAATTATTATTCCTTTTGAGAGCTTCCGTTGCGTGCGCTGCGTAAATGGTTAAAGTTACGCAACAATCATGTATGACGGAATTGTTCCTCTTAAAAAGTGCTAAAAAAAGTCCGCGATTGCATATATGTCTATCTTTTAAGGTTGACTCGCTTAAAAGCTTTTATCTTGAAATTACAAACAGACACTTCAATTTTATTAGGGTTCCGTGGAAAAAATCAAAACCTTTGAAATTGTTAACAAAATGCAATTCAAAGAGGGAAGTAATCTTCTTATATAAAAAGATCTCGTGCCACGGTGTTTTTTCGGTGTTTTTCCTCCGAAACGGCTCGACCGATATGTATGAATTTTTTTAAGTATATTTGGTAGGTATGAGAATAGGTCATAAAGTATATTTCACACCGCTAATTTCACGCGAACGAAGTCACGGGGCACAGCTAGTATTTTTATAAAGTTGACGAGATTGATAGTTTGTTTGAATGCGCTAATATCTGGAACTACAAGTCAGATTAAAAAATATATTTTAGCATTATGAGTATAGCCTATCTATTGAGTAAGGTTTTAAACTATCTAAAATGCCCTACCGCCCTTAGGAGCGGAGCAATTACCAAACAAAATGTAGATCAGAAAGTAAACTAAGCGGGAAAGAAGTAATAGTGCGGGCGGGCCGTGTGTCGTGGCGCGGGGTAACGGCAGCCGACGGGTGGGTTGGCCGCCCGACGAGAACCAAGCATAATATACTGATATACTTATTTCTTTTTAATATTATAAATCCGACAGTGTATCTATTACTTCTTTACGCCTTAACTACAGAACCAATTTTTTTTAAACTTGACACAGACATGGTGAACCGGACTGAAACCCGGGGAAGGATATAGGGTACTTTTTATCTATATACAACGCGGGCGAAATCCCGGGCGGCAGCTAGTAATATATAAACTTGTATACTTAATAATACACTTCTTTTAATATTTCGATTAAAATGCATAGAATGATTATGTTTCGACATTCAGTATTATCATTTTTTTTTTGTTTTGGAAAACAATCTAATCAAAATTCTATTTTATTTCTTAAAGAGAGATTAATCAACCTTCAAAGTATCCGCATTCATTTGAAAGGAAAAGATTAGAACTACAATAATAATAATATTTTTTTAGAACTTAAAGCCCTAAGACAACCTACTGACCAAAGCCATTAGTGGTGTTTTATGATTATGAGTTATGAGTTTATGAGTGTTACGGATGTATGACGCATAATAGACAATATTATTGTCTGTTTTTTGCACTCTACACGCGAATGCTTCCCAGTCATGAGTGCGAACAGTTATCGACTTAATTGTTCAGTTACCGACTTAATAATATTAAGTTGTAATTAACATAATATATTAAAAACATATTATTATGTAAGGTTGCGTTAAAATTGACTTGTTAGCAATTACCTAACTGTAATACTGTTGGAAGACTGCAATTGCCGCAGCGGCATATTATCGTGTTATAATAACACAAAACATGGTTTACACACATAAAGGGGGCGTGGCCTAACATAAAATGTTAACCGTGACTCGCGGACACGGCTTAGGTTTTGTTGTATTTAGATACCTATAATATATTCAAAATAAGTAGTGAACTTACGTTATACCGTGTGGCAGTAACCTGCGTGTTCAAAAATGGCTGAATATTATGCGCCGCTACAATCTCAGCATCTTGCTCAGCGGTGGTGGCACGCTGGTAAAGCTGCCGGTGATGAGCCGACAGGTCACCCCCAGTCTCCTCATTGCGTCGCAACCAAAAGTTGATTGTTGTCCTCTAAAATAAACAGATACTTAAATATTGTTGCACAAAACCGTAGTTCTGTATACCTACAGGAAACAAAAATAACCAGTGCGCAAATTTTGTAAATTAATAAACTAAATTTTTTGTTTTACTAAAAAATACCAAAATTAACGTTTACGAAAGATAAAAGCTTTTAAACTGACACGGTCACTAACATTATCATTAACACTGAAAAGGGGATTCCATATGTTTATTATTTGTTTTGAGTGCCCAATATGTCGGCGCTGTTGCAAGCACCATGATCACGGATTAACAAAAAAAATCGAAATAGAAATATCGAGAACTCAAAACAAACAGTAAATTTACATATCCCGTTTTCATTGTTAATGTTTACGAAAGATGTTTTGTTTTTAACAGATTTTAATGGTCAGCCCTTATCAGTTGTCGTGTGCTCGACGCGACGCACTCTACCGCTTATTTTATAATACCTATCAATTTTGTTCCAGGCGCAAACTTACAGCTCACTAAAATTGCTGATTAAATTTTTATAATATTATTATATCGCTTACCCCTACTTATTGTCACTGTTCACTGTATTTTAAAAATTGTTGAAGTGAAGACCATTTCTTTAAAGCCATTATGGTGCACGTTTGAATTGATTTGAGCCTCCGCTACAGACACCGATTTTACACCCCAGAGATAAAATTTCATGATACTCGCGAGTCATGGCTAGTAAATTGGTTATCGGTGGTGGTGGCGGCGGTGCTGCTCACCCTTTGAGTCCGTTACATTTCCGTTTCCGCATGCACCGCGGCGGCGCACCTGCACCCCGCCGCCGCGTGCGTCACCCGCGCGGCCTCTTTGATTGTTATTACGAGTAGATTATGTTCTTTATTTGCTTATTTCAAACAAAATTTGCTAACTGGTTTTAAATTTTCCTGTAGGTATAGATTTGTGTAATTTCTCTCTAAATAATAAATACATACTTAGATTATTACTCATTAATTAATATAACTTTGATCTCTTCATGGCAAGAGTGAATAGGCTATTGCTGAACCAGCTTACTACATCCTCGACCTAATCTTCACTTAATCATCAAGGGGGGTCAATTTATGGTCAGTTTTAATTGTAAAAGTGGACACTTGATTTTATAGAGGCTCTATGTTATGCAGAGTTTATTTACAGTATTAAAAAATAACACTCACCGATATCCCCGTCCTCCTTTCAATCTCTTTAATTGTGTATCCACCATTTCGCAACACTACTATCAGCTGCCGCTGCTGTGGCGATAATTGTGGAGCCATTTTTAATATTTGTTTACACACTTCGACAACAAAAAAATATTCGTAACGACCGTGAATCCCAGCCGAGCAATATTTGGGAACTGTTGACTTGAAACGGTCAAACGGTTGACGGACACGATGCAAAAAAGTGCGACAGTGTGTGTAAGTGCAATGCATTAAACTCTACCGCACTGTGATTGGCCGATGCCACGATGCTTAGTCCCTTTCCGACGATTCTCTATATTGAATGTAGCGTAGTTATGGGTATGTTGGGTGTCAAGCTTATCGTGCTGGCGTGTGTACATACATATTTTTATTATTCTTTGTAATAAGAAATTATTATTTTTTATTACAAAATGGGCCTGCTCTTGACCTCGATCACGCCTGGTGGAAAGAGGTAGAGATGAAAGAGAAAAAAAAAAAGATGCGGTTTATGATGAAACGAGCGTGCCCAGAAGATGCCAGTTCACTCTAGCTTTGAAGGCAAGAGGTAAATGTGGGAGTGACCACAGATGCCGGCAGAGAGTTCCACATCTTGGCTGTGCACATAATAAACGTGGAGGAGAAGCGCTGATTACGACTCGTAGGGATATCAACCAAGTGCAATTATGATTTATTTTGCCATTATAGGCCTCTTACGCTGTCTAATGATCAGAACGCAGGGATCGTCGCTAACTCATGTTGCGTATTTCGCCACGCGAGGAAGCTTAGCAATCTTGCTAGGTCGGTAGCCTCTTTTGTGCAAATCTTCAGATTTGGCGTCGAACTAACGAGACAGTTCAATAAATCTTGTGCAGCATTCCGAGCTACTATTGATAATTCTGCTCTTTTACCCGGTTGATGGCTAGAGGCTTGCCTCTTATAACGTAGGACGTCTTCATTTTGTAACAATATTTTGATTGAAAGAGTCCATGGAGTTTCTTGCCCATTCTTCTCCATAGAGATTTACGCCTTGGAATGGGCAACTACAGTACTTTCACAAGTTATTATGCCTTGTGTCTGTGACTGTAGCTTCGCTCTTTGTTTTTTTCTGTGACTTTCAAAAGTGCCTGTAATGGTCTAATTGAAATAAATGCTTTGAGTTTGAGTTTTCAAATGCGAAAGTAAGTTTGTTTGTTTGTTTGTTACCTTTTCACGCCTAAACCACGAAACCGAACATCCTGAAATTTTGCATATACTTTGTCAGGTGTACAGAAACGGACATAGGGTACCTTTCATCCCGAAAAAAAGTACTGTTCCCGAAGAAAACAACAATAACGTTCTTATGATAATAGATGGCGCCACGTGTCTTCCGAATCAAGATTGAATTACATTATTACAAGCAAAGTACAACCAGAATTCATAGTCAAATTCTAAATTAACGCGAGCGAAGCCGCGGGCAAAAGCTAGTATTTTATACTTTGGCCCTAAACTTTACCACTTCCTCAGCGTCATCGGTGGCAACGTAGAGGTGGGACTTAAAAATAATTTGCAAAATATGTGAAATTCTTCACTTACCCAGCCAGAAAATCACAGAAGAAGGTCTCAGTGACCACAGCATCGAACTGCTGCTTGATCAAGGCCTCATTGACTGCTGGAGTGTTGATCATTTCTAATACAACGTCCTCGGCGAATTTCTTGACGAAAGAAAGTCCAGCTGCGAGGTATTTGGGGTCTGTCATGTCCACATCTAGAAATAAGCATATTTAGAAGTGACTATTTTATGTCTGATGCTACCCAAAAAGTATTTGGTAATTTATATAAAAAATGCAAATTTTAAAATACAAGTAATTTATAGCTCATTATAACTACGACTCGTGTTCGCGGCGGCACCAACAGTATTCTCAGTGTATTTGCAGATCGATGGGATTCCCCGATGCTGCGGAGGTGGATGCGGCTCCACGCTGAATTTTAATTGTATATTTTCATGTGTCTGTAACCTACTAACACTAGAAGTTAAGTAAAATTGTTACTAACCCTATGGACTCCGGTCTGAAATAAAAATTTTCTATTCTATTCTATTCTATAAGGAAGACTCGGATACGGGTTGTGGGCACACGAATGAATTATTGTTGGACACATATGCTGGGTGCTGGGCACCGAAAGGGTTAAGGTGGAGGCGCTAGGGTTGCCCGCCAGATTTAAATTTTTCCTCAGACCAGACAGGTGTTGTGTCTGGTGGGCTAACTGTCCGGTAATTGTCGGGTCATTCTATAAAGTTTTAAGTCGTGGATAACTTGACCTGCGCGATTACGAATTTTGATGTTAGTTCTTCATTTTTGTACCATGTTGCTTTAGTTCGCTTTTTGATCTTTGATAATCGTTAGGTAGTCAGTGGCCCGAAAAGTCTGACAACCAGTCTTATCAAGGGGTATCGTATTATCCAGTACTGACTGGGTTGTGGAGGTCAGATAGGCAGTCGCTCCATGTAAAATACTGGTATTCAGCTGCATCCGGTTAGACTGGAAGCCGACCCCAAAACAGTTGGGAAAAGGCTAGGCAGATCATGCTGATGTCGCTGTAGTACGCTTTTTTTCGACGCTACAGTTCCTTTTCGCGTTTTTCTGCAGGCTCCCTTTCGAGTACGATGACAGCACTAGTTCTGGCTACTCATTGGTGATTTCAGTTCGTAATACTTTACTTTTGAGAACATTTTTGTTAGGATCTGTTTCACTCTGAGATAAATTCACATACCTGCAGCCAATTTCTGGACCGTACTGATGTCAAGAATATGCAACGTCTTTGGAGGATTCTTGACTTTATCTGGGAACGGTGTCGCCCATGTCACCTGCAAAATGAAAAGAATGTCTGACTGCCTCAATGCACATTGGTTCATCTTGTATAGTTCCGAGGGTCTAGACAAAATAACAGTGATATCTGTGAAGGATGATATGGCTAGAAAGGAGGTGACTGCTGAGATGACGAGTAATAGAGAAGTATGGAAGAAGAAGACATGTTGCGCCAACTCCAAATAAAGTGGGATACGGGCAGGAGAATGATGATGATGATGAAATTTTATCGAGTTCCTAGAGGTGTGGAGAAGATTTTTTTTTAAATTTCCTTTTACATATTTTTTTGTTTATGAGTAACTTGAAATTCGACGAATTTATATTGTGGCGTAAACATGGGACTGGGCAGGCCATGTCTGCTGGATGCAGGCAAAGCTGTGGGCCCGCATATCACAAAACTGGAACCCTGAGACAGTTAGACGAGGTCGCGGCAGACCGAGGAGAAGATGGCGGGACGCCTTGAATGGCTTTCCCGTTAATTGGCGAGAAGAGGCGCAACATCGAGAAAAGTGGATGGAATGGGGGGAGGCCTTTGCCCAGGAGTGGGACAATTCAGGCAGATAAAAAAAAACATGTATATTTGTGAAGGCTAATAAAGTTTCAATCAGTACGGTCCAATTAAATAAATGGATCTTACCTCGTGTCCACCTTTAAGCAGAGCATCGACAATTCCCTTCCCAAGGGTGTTGTGACTGTGGGATGGTGTGGGGACCAGCACCAGGATGTGGTAGCCATATGAGCTGGTTATAGTTGCTAACAGCAGTAGCAGGTTGAGCTTCATTTTGTTCTGTAATAAAAAAGAGAAAATATAGGGTTCCATTTTAAATACTGCTTTTATAACTTTGGCGTTGGTACGCCTCGCGGATTCGATTTCAGCATGGAACAAAATAAATCATGGCCTACAATTGGTGTAAAAATTCCCTTTTACGAAGCTGAAAGGTACTTTTTCTCCCCGTCATTGCGATTTTTTTTTTCTAGACCATACCTGGGAACCTTCAAGTTACGGAGATATTATGGGTCAAACTTCCAACTATTTTTTTAACACCAGTTTTTAACGTTATAACTTTACTTTAAAACATCCATGAGTCCGTACATTTAATGTATCCTTCAGCACAGTGTTTTGAATACTTACATTATATTGAGTCCTGCCATAAAACGTCATTTTTCACCCCAAAAAAAAGTAATTTCCCAGCAATATTTTTTGCGTAGAGTTACTTATTTTGATGTACCTACAGAAAACTTGGTTTCACATTGTATTTAGCCTTAGAATTTACACCTATCTCAAAAACTTATAATTTACTTACTCTTGTGGGACCAGGTGACCATAAAATATACAAGCACCTGCTTTTATCAATATAACGCGTTAAGTACCTAGTACAGATTTCATCATTTATTTTATTATATATGAAAATGCCATGATTTCTTATCCTTATCACTCAGATACTAAATACGATAACAGTAAATAGCAACACGAGCAGACAGTGATATCTTTATGGGTAAGTCTCGCTGATATAATAAATAAGTAAATCAATTGTCACCAAAACACCGGTTTGGGCGCTTTTATTATACTTCAAAGGCCTATGCAATCGGTGATAACATTTTAATTTAGGTTTGAGTTATGACGTATAAAGGATTCTACCGACTACACCGTAGCATAGCATGACCGTGCCATGATCGTATCAGGTAAAAAATATTCTCACCAACGACGAACACTGTCGCTTGCCATGGACGTTACGTTCCGTGCATGTTACGCAACGGTGACGAAACGGTCTAGTGAGCATAGTCTCACACTTTTCAATACAAAGAATATTGATAACGGTTCTAAACCCGTTATAACCGCGTATTTGGACCGTTCTAAACCCGTTATAACCGCGTGTGATGACCGTTCTCAACCCGTTATAACCGCGTATGCTGACTGTTCTAAACTCGTTATTACCGCGTGTGGAGACCGTTCTAAACCCGTTATAATCGCGTATGATGACCGTTCTAAACCCGTTATAACTGACTATGATTACCGTTCTAAACCCGTTATAACCGCGTATAATGACCGTTCTAATATCGTTACAACCACGTATTATAACCGCCCTAAACCCGTTATAATCCCGTATAGTAACCGTTCTAAACCCGTTATAACCGCGTATGGTGTCCGTTCTAAACCCGTTATAGACGGGTTATAGACGGGTGTGAAACGCTGTTGATTAAAAACAAATGAGTCCGCTTTCGGATTGTGGGGGATCACTTGAGTTAGATTCGAAATGAACTTTACAGGATACAGTATAGAACTTTAAGTTGTTAAACTTCAAAACTGTACTAGTTATTACTGTTGTTACTATGCAAGTGCGACATTATATCACCATTATAGTCGTTTCATCAGTCGTCGCATCATATCACCATTAGAGGCTTTACATGCCGTCAAGAAATATCTCTCAGGCACGATGTTTTAAACAAGTGAAAATTATACAATGCACACATGATTCCGACAAATTAGAGGTGCGTGACTTGGGTTCGAACTCTAGATCTATGACTTGTCAGTCCGACGGTCACACCACTAGGCTTTCACTGGTATAGTTATTAGTAGATAATACCTATCAATCTGCCACATACCTAAATATTTTATTTGATTAGTTGAAGTTTTTATGTTACAAAATATTACATCAGCGCAACCTGCAGATTTCCGCAATGTATTTTTGCTTACGACAAAAAAATACAACCTTTGGCACCAGTAGGTACCTATCCGAGACGAATAAGTACACTGTAAACGTTGCATTTGTTCTATGCTCTATTTTATAATTCGTGTTAGCTGTCGAAAGAGGCTGGATCCTGCGACACAGGGTATCCTAGTGGGGGATCCAGTGTATATACCTAAATAATGTAACACGTTTTATGAATCAATAAAACTTAATTATTATTAAGAATACCTTATGGAGCCCACACACCAAAGCCGCCGTGCATGTAGGCTTTACTTTGCACAGCAGTAACAAAATGACTACACAGAATATAAAGGTTAAGCTTTTAGAACAGGGTTTGAAGTACCTCATCCTCCGTTGAAGTGGGAGGGTAATCCGACCAGACGAGTGTTGTGTCCGGCGGGCTACTGCCTCACGATTGTTGTCATGATTTTGTACATATTTACATAATGCTTTTCTTTCGGATAACTTTGATTGAGCGATGTAGGATTTAGTTCGTAACTTGAGTCATTCGCGTTAGAGTTTCAGCCACATATATGCAATTGTCTTTCATTCATCCGTTTTGTGACCCAACATTCTCATCCAGACAAGACACCAGGTCAAATCATGGTTTTATAAATTTTCCCCTTGAGTTTAAGGGGACGTCCGCAGTCGCATATTGCTCCTGTGACCTGCCGCCATTTCATCCAGCCAGTGTTAATTCTCTGCTTAACACTCCGATCTATTTCGCCATCGCTTTGCACGAGTGAACCGAGACACCAAAACTGAGCAGACCGGGAGGAGCACGCCATCTAGCGCTATGGCTCCAGAACGTTATATTATGAAAGCCTGAAAGGTGTAATTTTGCATCCTCGTCAAAATTCAGGAGGTTGTCACAAAAGACATAAATAATCAATTTAAATTACGGTACCTGGTCAATAATTAACAAAGCTGCTATTTTAAATTGTTTAAAGTTCACAGTATTTCAGAAAAACACGAATACTTTCTTGATTACATTCATTTATTTATTTATTAATATAGGTTCACCAACAGCTTGTGTGTTCAAAATTTTTTCAAAATTCTTCATTCCAGCAAAACAAATAGAATAACCGATTGCGCGATATGTCGCTGTGTGCATAAGTGCCGACGATCTGTGCGAGGATTTCAGTAAATAAGAAAAAAAATACCCATTTTATTATTGATTTTTTCGAGAATCATTACCGTAGATGAATTTGACCAGGATGCAAAACTGCGCCTTGTATAAGTCCATCAAATATTTGTACCCATTATATTTAAATATAGTGACTTAGCAACAAATGATAATATAATTGTAAGTACTGAGTTTACACCGATGTACCGGTTGCTTTCAAGGCCGGCCGCTACTAATGTTTTGTTTACATAGTCAATATAGAATAGTCCGCAAAATAGGCCGGTACCGTATCTATACTAATAATATTATAAAGCTGAAGAGTTTGTTTGGTTGAACGCGCTAATCTCAGAAACTACTGGTTCGAATTGAATAAATCTTTTAGTGTTGGATAGCTCATTTATCGAGGAAGGCTATAGGCTATAAACCATCACGCTACAACCAATAGGAGCGGAGCAGCAATGAAAAATGTTGCAAAAACGGGGAAAATTGTATTTTTAATAATTTTACGCGGACGAAGGTCGCAGGGAACAGCTAGTCGTCAATATCTGCCGTTGTTAGTTTGCTGTTACAACCACTGACAACATAACAGCACGCCTGTAATCCCCGTAGGATTATGCAGAGGTGTGCCTCATAACAGTAGTCTAGATGAAACCGATTCACTCGAACTTTGAACAGATCCAGATTCTAAAGATTGGGAAACAGAGTAGCCAGGAGTAAATTCCACAGACAGGCGGTTCCCACAATAAATATGGAAGCATAGCGCTTTGTTCGGGTTCGTAGAACTTAAACTTTCAATCAATATAAATGGTACAGGAGTACTTGGATGTTACTCAATGATTTCATGTTTTTTGTTTTTCAACTGGTTTTTTTTTTGTTTCGGATGGTAAATCATCAAATGACGCCTCCCTCTCTGGGCGGAGTGGAAGGGAGTGTCAGACTCGTACTGACTAAAACCCATTCATGTTCCTTCTTTGCCCTTTGTGTTCCAGGGCCGCGGTATCTCTTTCGATCAGTCCCGCAGCCCCGGCCCTTGCTGTTAGCTGACATCTCTTTGAGGCGCGCGTGGAACACGAACGCGCGCTCGACACGGCTTTTTCAATTCTGCCTTGCCTTTTCCCAACTAGGTTAGGGTCGGCTTCCAGTCTCACCGGATGCTACTGAATACCCGTACCTATTCTGCATGGAACGACTACCTATCTGACCTCCACAACCCAGTTTGTACTGAGTAATACGATACCCCTTGGTAAGACTGTTTACCAATCAAATTTTTCAATGGAAATCGAAGTTTTAAAAAACGCAGCGATTACTGAAGCTATTCATAGATTTGTTTGCTACTCTGTGAACATCACTTGAAAACAGTACTTCCAGATCCCAAAAGTAAAATTACAGTGTTCTCAGCTAAACGTGACGTTTACGTATTAAATGTGATAAAATATGATTCTAAATTAAATACAGTAGGTATATTTATACACTGTATTTTATCAGCACAGTATACAGAGACAAGTACTGTAATTACAATGAATCTGAAAGCACTGCTTCAAAATAAAATTGAAACAGAGTGTCTCATTGTGAATTCACGATGTTTTTAGTTTAAAAACAAATGAATTCGCTTTCGAACTGTGTGTTAGTGATCACTCAGTTTCGAAAGCGAATTCATTTGTTTTTGTTTATTAAGTGAAGTTCCAAGTGAAGTTTTAGAATCATATTGGATTGTTTTACTACTTTTTTACAAAGGAAATATTGTAATTTGATCTACCGGCAGCGGCGTCCGATATGCGTCCAGTATGAAGATCGTTACTGTCAATTGGGATTTTTTTTTCGGATTGGAAATCATCAAATACCTAACCCCCGCTGGGTGGAGTGGGAGGGAGTGTCAGACTTTTACTGACTAAAACCCATCCATGTTCCTTCTTTGCCCTTTGTGTTCCAGGGCCGCGGTTTCTCCTATTACTGAAGATGATGTCAGAGGAACCAGCACGAGCGCGCGGTGTAAACGTAACGTAAATACGTCGATTTTTGAATCGAAAATACAATTATCCTACAGCAAGTTGGTTAATTTTTTTGCGACAGTCACATAGATTTGGATAAATTCTTAAAATCAAGTAAATGTTATAAATGAAATGATCATTTTGAAATCGTCCATTTTTAAGTCATGTTTACACTGCGCGCACTGCGCCTGAGTCCCTAGATCACGGAGCGCGCAGATAGCAACACTGCTCTAAAAATAAACTTGGTTGATAATAATACAGTCACACACTACATTACTACCTACCTACGTATTTATTTTCCTGTATACTGAGACATCTAATATCTAAAACAAACAAAAAACTAACAACTTGTGCATGAATTTAAATCTATTAAGTATAGAAGAACCTACTTACTCGTTTTTTGTCAATACAAATCACAAATCAAATAATATTAAATCTTTAAACGGATTAAAAAACAAGAGGTTATTAACCTTACCTACTTGATTTTTCAAACACATACCTTTATCACGTTTTTTTTTTGTCAAAACAGAAAAACGAAAAATACTCACATTTTTATTAAATCTTTACACCAATTTCCAAAAACACGACGTTATTTTTCACAAACATGCAAAACAGTACACTACAAATAGTTTTTAATTCACCGAAACGTCAAATTCTTTTTTTTTTCGTATTTGTTTACGCGCGGTTTTTGTCTATTGAAACACACGTCTATGGTATGTGCTAGAGCAACCTTGACTGACGGCAGCTTTAATCCACACTGATTATATACTTGTATGACTTATTGACATCATACACAGATATTACATCAGTTTCAGAGACTACGGCAAGCTATGGGGCGTTACCTTTTGATGATTTTGACGTTTTTCTTGTAATCATTCTTTATCACATGAAATTGTGGTGAAATCATAAAATCCTTAATCTTTTTGTTGATATGAGCCATCATTCCTTGATTTTTTTTTGTTACTCATAAGGAAAAATCGAACTCCGAAACTTTGCCGGCCGTCTTCAGGACTCCTTCAAAATATATAAATTAATATATAAATTATTTTTTCCTTTATTTATTTACTACACATATAATTTACATTTTTAAATATTCCTATCCAAAATAATATTAAAAAAACATTTAAAAATATAAAAAATAGTAGCCCACCAGCATCGGGAACAGGGTCCGAGCTACCGGTGGTTAGGGCTCCAGAGACAGGAACCTCCTCACAATGCGAGCCGTATCGAGGAGTACTGCCTTTTGAATCAGGCCCTTGATCCAACCAACCGCCTAAGTAGAGCCTCGAAAGATGGTCGTCGAGGCTCTTGGCTGTAAGGCCATTGGCCGTCACGACAATCGGCACAATGATAGCCCAGTTCACATTCCACATGTCGACAACCTCGTGTGCCAAGTCAAGATATTTTTTAATAATTAATATTATCTTAATATTCACTCCTTCGTGAGGAATATTAAGATCTGCGGCCTCTTGGACGGGAAGAGGTCATGGCTAAATAATAGCAGTAGAACGGGTTGATCTTCAAGTTTAAGCCACGCTTTCCAAGGTCGGTCCGAGGATGAGTGACCATCCAATGCGGCTGTCATTTGTAGATTTTTGACAGTCGTTACTGTTAGCCAGTGGCCCGAAAGGCTGGTTACCCAGTACTAACTGGGTTGTGGAGGTCAGAAAGCTAGTCCCTCCATATAAAATACTGATATTCAGCTGCATCTGGTTAGACTGGAACGAGAGTCACAGATCTACCATTGACAGCCGGGACCAACGGCTTAACGTGAATTTGTCGTTGAAATATTACATTAAAATATATATTTTTGCGATAGCAAACTAACATTTCCAACTGAAGCATAAGTACTGTAGAATTAAATATGCGAGAACTTTTTTTAAACTACTAGTTAAGTTAGTCCTTCAATCTGGATTTGGAAAATCTGGCAGCCCGCACGGCACAGCTTTAAGACGGGACCCTCGGATCGCGAGTCCTACTCGCACTGGTCAGATTACAATTAGGTTATCTAAAGCTGCTGCACGCGGTTTCACTCGAATCATAATGCACTAAGAAGGACTTCAAACTCAGTGACATGACTCAGGCATTTGATTATGTCCAACATGATATTTTATTAAAAAAACTTGATGCATACGGTGTTAGAGGGAAAGTTCTTGAACTTATTAAATCATATTTGCACGACAGAAAACAAGTAACTGAAGTAAGTAGGCTAAACACTAAAATCAAACATGAAGAAAGCATTCTGTCGAAGGAACGAACCGTTACCTACGGAGTTCCGCAAGGGAGTGTTTTAGGACCTCCACTTTTTACCCTTTACATAAATGACTTTCCAAAGTCAATTGACCATCCTGTGACACTTTTCGTGGACGACAGTACTATAACTATACCCTGTAATAATAAAGACCTATATAAATATGACATTAATAATACATTGATCAATACTAAACAATGGTTGGACAATAATAATTTGAAAATTAATTTAAGTAAGACAGTAATTATGCATTTTAGCCAACGTTTATTGACATTTTCCAATCTTGACATAACATATAATAGTATTACAATTGACACGGTTAGTACAACTAAGTTTCTGGGACTAATTATTGACCGACAATTAAATTGGAAGGATCACATAGAGGCTCTAAGTAAAAGAATTAGTAGTAGTGCCTATGCACTATACTTACTGTCACGAAATGTCAATAGGGAGGCGTTATTAACAGCTTACTACGGTCTGGCTGAATCCGTTCTCAGATATGGTGTTATCTTTTGTGGTAACTCGACTAATAGAGAAGTAGCATTTAAAGTACAGAAGAGATGCCTTAGAGCAATGTTCCATTTGAAAACCACGGACAGCTGCAAACCCTACTTTATAAAGCATACAATTTTAACATTGCCATCCATGTACATTCTTGAGACTGTTATGTTTGTCAGGAACAATCCTAAATTATTTACGCGCAGAGCAGATCAATTTCCCAGGAACAGGCGTGACCAAACTCAACTATGTGTACCTCCCTGTAGGACTGCACTTATGCGCAAAAGTGTTTTTCATATGGCTCCAACTGTTTACAATAAGTTACCTAAAAGTTGGAAGGAGCTTAATAATGTGCACTTGAAAAGAAAACTTAAGACATATTTAGTAAATAAAGCGTACTATAATATTAACGAGTTCCTAGAGGAAAGATTTGTGTTGACATAGTAGCTTATTTGATTTGATTATTATATTTTTTTTGTGTTTCTTAATTTGTAATGAAATAGTTTACTTATTTATTGATATTTTTATTATTATTTTTTAGTGTTGACATCATTATTGCATATTAGTCTTAATAGCTTATTTTTGTTTTTAATGTTCTATTTATCGTTATAATATTAACGAGTTCCTAGAGGAAAGATTTGTGTTGACATAGTAGCTTATTTGATTTGATTTTTTTTTTTTTGTTTTTCTTAATTTATAATGAAATAGTTTACTTATTTATTGATCTTTTTATTATTAGTTTTTAGTGTTGACATCAATATTGCATATTAGTCTTAATAACTTATTTTTGTTTTTAATGTTCTATTTCATTTTTGTTAATTAAAATGTATTATTATTCTTTTATTATTTAATTAATTGTTGTTTTATGAGAATGTTTTAATTAATAATATTTCTGGACATTTGCACGTCATATCATGTGGCAAACATGCCTGTACCTAATAATGTTGTTATTGTTACCATCTTGCATGCATGTATTTTCTTGTATGTGTGACACATGTTTAACCCTTAATTTGGCAAGCACCATTTTTATCAAATTTTATAAAAAAATGTTTATTTACCGATTATTTTAGATGTAAGGGAATACAAAAAAATACTGAAAAAAATCATTTTTCAGTAATTACGCGAAAATCATATGTGTCTTTTTTGACACATTGCCAAATACGGAGGAATGTATAGTCTTTAGGAAGTGTGTCAAAAAAGATACAATATCAAATCAGGGTTAAGAAATAAAATGACAAAAAATGCTTAACATTTTATTTAAAATGACAAAAAATGTTTAAATTTTTATCTAAAATTACAAAGAATGCTTAAATTTTTTGTTGAAATGACAAAAAATGCTTAAATTTTTATTTTTTCACATGAAAATCGTAGAAACAGTTTCGTTTTTTCGTCAGACATAACCGCACATTACATTTAATGCACATCACAGTGGACTGTCCATCTTTGCATACCCTGCAACGTCCTCTACTTTCAAGGTTAGGCAGATGACCCATACCGTCATACCTTATTTCATCTATTGGCCGGGATTTAACTGGTTTCTTTATTTTCAGACTAGGTCCCGCTACATCAGACCTTTCTACAACTTCTTGGGAAATTAGTGAGAAGTGAATGTGACATCGAAAGTCTTTCAAACTCAACACTTTCTTTAAATTTTTTTGTGCACAATGTCGTCGATACAATAACCAACCGTTATTTATACTAATATCTAGAATTTGGGCAAAAATGCCCATGTACCATCTTCTGGTTTTCATTTGAGTTCTATACAATGTCGCCCATGCGCATGTGACCGCCCGTAATTTTCTGAATATTCATGAAGAAATGTTAAAAATAAACTTTAAAAGGGGGGGTCTATCTACAACATTTTTCATGTTATTCAATTTTTAATTTTTTAAGTATAGTTTGTAGATTTGCTTTCTATTTTTTGACACATCTCCGAAGTTTATGGGTCGATTTGGATTCTGTTTATTATTTCTAAAAGCTTATGAGTTATTTTAACAGGTTAACTAACATTTTTACTAAAAATTATCGACGACGAAATAAAAAAACGGAATCGAAGTCATTTTTTCGGTGAGAAATTGTGTATTTATTTAAAAAAAACGAGTGTAACTCCATAAATTGTCCCGATAGGACGACTTTTTTAATCATTATTTATAATCTACTACATAACACCTACAAATTCACAGAACATTATTGATACCTAACTGTAACTAAATCCAAGGTAGACTCTTAAAACTCTGATGAGTCAAATTTAGGAAAAGAAAGAATATAGGAAAATGTGAAAGTCAATTGAATGTTGCTCTAAGCAGTGAGTACTAAAAGGTTAAATTAATAATGAGGATGATAATGGAATTAAAAACAAACAAGCAATAACCAGATTTTTACTAAAAAAATAAAAAAATACAAGAATTTTAATTAATTAGATTTTCGAAATGGCCCCCACCCTCCTATAAACAAACCAAAGCCCACATGGCAACACTTTTGATTGTACGACGTAATTCTTCACGGTTTTCTTTTATTTCCGCAGCAGCAGCAAAAATCCTAGCCGTTAATTGCTCGCAGCTTTCGAAGGGCACGGCATACACTTTTTGTTTCATGTAGCCCCAAAGATAAAAATCGAAGGGTGTAAGGTCGGGAGATCGCGGCGGCCAAGCAATGGCACCTCCTTTGACAATCCGCCACGGATAATTTTGATTTAAATAATCACGAACTAGTCGTGCGAAGTGTGCTGGAGCTCCATCTAATTGCAGATACATCCGCCTTCTTGTTTCCAGCGTGCAGCGATACTTCCTCCAAAAGCAACGGCAACGTATTGACTATAAAATCTAAAAACGCGTATTGATCTAGTCTGTTTGGTAACACGAAAGGGCCAATAAGTTCACCGTCAATCATTCCAGCCCATACATTTATGGAAAATTGAGTCTGAAAAGTTGTTTCCCTAATGACGTGTGGATTTTCAGTGGCCCACACATGAAGATTGCGATGATTTGTTATACCCGCCCTTGTTTTTTCTTTAGAGATAGGTATCAACAATGTTCTGTGAATTTGTAGCTGTTATGTAGTAGATTACAAATAATGATTAAAAAAGTCGTCCTATCGGGACAATTTATGGAGTTACACTAGTTTTTTAAAATAAATACACAATTTCTCACCGAAAAAATGACTTCGATTCCGTTTTTTTTTTCGTCGTCGATAATTTTTTGTAAAAATGTTAATTAACCTGTTAAAATAACTCATAAGCTATTAGAAATAATAAACAGAATCCAAATCGACCCATAAACTTCGGAGATGTGTCAAAAAATAGAAAGCAAATCTACAAACTATACTTAAAAAATTAAAAATTGAATAACATGAAAAATTTTGTAGATAGACCCCCCCTTTTAAAGTTTATTTTCGACATTTCTTCATGAATATTCAGAAAATTACGGGCGGTCACATGCGCATGGGCGACATTGTATAGGGCTATCAGCATGTCAGATAAATCTACGCCCCCCATGTGTGTATTATAATGTCTGACGACTTTGGGACAATCGATATCTATTTTGGCTTTGTGGTCCTTTGAATATCTCTTTATTTTGGTAACTGGATAGGAATCTGCAAATGAGCTTACTAAAGTGACCGGTTTGTTGTCGAACCATTTGACAACGGCAATTTTATTTTCGTTGTAGACAATTTGAGAAAATGAACCGCGGCCTTTTTTTTCATCTTTTTATCGTCGTCTATTACATTTTGGCATCCACGTAAACGGTTCGATTTGATGGTACCGAGGCTAAATATTCCCAGCTCATTTCTCAAATAAACCACCAGCTCTAGGGACGTATAATAGTTATCAAAGTATACAAAACACGGTCTGTTTTTGATAGATTGACACAGTGCCACAACTACTTTACCTCCAAAACCCAAAGCTTCTTCCCTATCCGTAAATTGTATGTTGCGAAACGTATCGTCGCCACCATATAGCAAAAAATCGTAGATGTAACCCGACACACCGGATCTGACAAATGCTTTGAAGCCCCACTTCTTAGGTTTCTTCGCATTGTATTGACGACGATTGCCAGCCTTTTTACCTTTGTAAGGAAGAGTCATCTCATCAATACTGAATTGATTTTCTTCTTCAGCCGAAAGCAAGCAGTTTAGGCGAACTTTTTCAACAACAGGTCGGACCTTTTGAAACCTATCCAAACTTTCTTCATTGCTATCAACAAAATGTATATATCTGCGAATTAATTGGTACTTTTTTAATGACATTATATCTGCAACAGGTGCATATCTTAATTGTGTGCTCCAGTAATCTAAATAGCATGGCATTCTAACTACTCCCATAATAACATGGATAGCAACGAATTGTTCAATATCTTTCGCAGTTACATTGATGGAACGTCCTATTTTTTGTACTGAATACATATTGGTCTGGGTTACAATATCGCTTATTATTTCGTCGGAAAAGAATAATGCGAAGTATTGACGAGGTGACGGTAGCTCAGCAGGTGGATGAGAAAATGGCATTGGTTCAACAGTTGCCCCGTGAATAAAGCGTGTCTTTTTCCATTTGAAATCTATAGTTATGCGCTTAATTCTTTTCGCCACTAAACGGGGGCGGTTGTTTCGTTCACGCCTTACAGATCTTGTAGTTATCTGTTTTTGCAGGTGTTGAGATGTGTTTGGAGTTGGTTGCAAGCTGAGGGGTGACTGTACTGCTGGTGAAGGTAATAGTGGAATTGAAGATAATGATGGTATTGAGTTGTAATCGGTTTCGTTTTCAGAAGGAAATACTGCTTGTAACACTGGAGAAAAAGGTATATCTTGCATCATAGAAGAGGAAGGCAAATCTTTTGTGATCGAAATAGTGGGGGCGTTTTGCAATGCCGGAGACATAGGTGCATCATGTTCAGATCCATCACTGTCGAGTAGGTTCATCCGATCTAAAGAAGAATCTAGAGAAGGCGTTGAGGAACTACAGAAGGTCTCATCTTCTGATGGAGTAATGTTAATTTCTTCACAGTCTGTTGTGTCACTGTCATCAGATTGTGAATTCCTTGCAGGGATCAACGCTAAAATGCGCTTAGACCTAGCTCGTTGCAGTACCTACAAACAAAAAAGCAACACATGCAATCAAACCGAAACCCAAGCAAACTGAACACCATGCACGACGTAGCTATAGCTTGGTAAGGGGGGTCCCCCGTCGACTTTCACTGCCACAGCGGTGGGGGCGTGCCTCGGAGACTGAGTTTAGGTACTTGCTTGATGCCAATGGGGGGGGGGCGGATTTAGGTTTGTACTAAAAATCTAAATCTCGAATTCTTGATATCAATGGGGGGACCCCCTGACCCCTTATATACGCCCGTGACACAATGATTTATTATGTGAAAAATTGCAAAAAATAGACAAAAATTATATCCAAATAAAGCATTAATTTCAACCTAAGGAGCCTCACATACAATGGGGTCTCACATGCGTCTGATTACGATTTTTTATAATGTAAACACCATAACATACAAAACATGCGATACTTGGTTAACTTTTGGCAAAGTAACTTTAAAGACACATTGTAATAAAACATTATTTATGAGGGTCCTTGGCAATGTAACTTTTAAAGCACAATGTTGTAATTCACTACTTAGTCGGCTCTTTGGCAAAGTATCTTTAAAGGCACGTTGAAGTTTGAAAACATATCACAGCTTGGAGAATACATTTCTATACTAGATTTTCATTTAGATCGTTCGTATATATCAATACACATATAATTTAACAAAAAACTGGCACTGTTACATGTAAAAAAAAAAAAAAAAAAAAAAAAAACATTCAGCTTTGTTGCTCCTCGTGCTCGGCATTTTTTGAGTTTGACGTAAATAGGGATGTCCAGTCGTTCAAAATGCAACCGACTTATGTTTTCTAGTGATGCGCTGAATAAATCTTTAAGATCAAATCGATCGATTCAAAAAAATATGAATATATAATGTTACAGATTTTTTTAAAGTTGCCGTATCTTTAAAGGCACATTTCCAAATTAAGGGTGCAAATAAATATTATCTTATCTTATCTTATCTTATCAAACTCAAAGCATTTATTTCAATTAGACCATTTTATTTATTTATTTTTATTTATTTATTTCTCAGTATATGGTATGTACATAGAGATCTTACATTAAACTTTGTTTCACACATACAGGCACTTTTAATAACTTGTGAAACTCAGTAGTTGCCCATTCCAAGGCGTAGATCTCTATGGAGACGAATGGGCAAAAAACTCCACGGACACTCTTTACAATCAAAATATTGGTTACTTCATGCACCCGAATATTGTTACAAATCAAGAGGATGCTCAATCTGTATGCCTTCCATTCATATTTTTTCAGTCGTTAATACGTTGATAGCTTTTGCTCGCAGGTTTTCCCGAGTCCATGTCAGAAGTTATCACAAGGGAATGTAGGCACTATCTTGGCAAAACGTATCGTTTGTCCAGGTCATGGTTTACCATGGTTTGCCTGTCTTCGAAATCCGTCCAGCAGGCGCGAAAACATAACAGGCAGACAGACAAACAGATAGTCATTTTCGCATTTATATTAAGTACTTGCTTCGCACAGCGCCACCTATATCTAATGTAGCCTATATTTAATTATTTAACCAAACTATATCTAATGTAGCCTATATTTTAAGTTATACCTAGGTGCGGTCGATTATTCTTAGGTGTATGCTTTTTATTACTAGGACACACCGACCAAATGGATTAGGTTAGGTTGGGTTAGAACAGTGCCCAAACGCGCGCGAGCCGAGCGAGCGGTGCCGCGGCAGCGGCCGACGAGCGCTACATCCAAATTGGTTGCATCACGCATAGCATCACCCCGCACCTAGGTATAGCCGGCTAGAACAAGATGTAACTGTACTTCTGCTTTTAGCCGTAACATATGTAGGTACCTAAAGACAAGTAAACTGCTGACTAAAGCATCACACCCAGGGTCTCTCAGCAAAAGGGTCTCTTGTGACTAAATGATCAACGAAGCGGTCACTGAGCGGCAGTTACCATCTTCACGGTTAACAAAAAAGTACAGGCTACAAAAAAAGTTAAGTAAGCAGGCAGCCCGCTACAACTAGGTTTTATTTTGTCTTCCATTTTTTGGCACATTTTTATCGACTAGCAAAAAAATACATATTAAATAATTTAATGAAATGTTTTTTTTTTCTTTACAATCTTAATAACGTCGGATATTATTGTAAAAAAGCGGGTTTTTCCAACCTTGTATTCCATGTCCTCTATCTTCCCAGCTTTTATTTGGGGGAATGCCTTGTGTAATTAGGAAAGTAGCAGGAGTGTGTTCATAAAATAAAAGATGAAAATATCGTAAATCATTAAATATTATATTTACAAAAACTTAAATCTAAAATAACAACATTAAACTTTCTTCTTTCTCTGGTTCACGTTGGTACTCTTCTTCCCCGAAAATTTTCTAATAACGGCCTTGATCAAGAACTTCAAGAGCGCAAAGAGCGCAGCGAGCACTGCGAGCAGAACGAGCACCAGGTCGAGCATCCAGCGCTCGTACCAGCTGTACTTCAGAGATAGAGAGCGGAGGTGGTATGCTCCTGTAAAACAGAAAATTTGCATTAGTGATTTTCAAAGGCTAGGCAGATCATGATGATGCTTTTGGAAGGTCAAATTGGTCTACAGACCGACCGCTTTAATGAGTCCTCCGCCTTGCGCCATCAAAGGCACATTAAGCACCCACAAAGTCCTAAAAATATCCCACAGGTTATTTGCTTTAAAATAACCATAATCTACGTAGGTATTACGATACTAATTGAACCAATACGTGATCAACCTTCAGAATATTCCAATTAAATTGATACCTTTGCGAGGACTCAGTAAAGCGGTTGGTCTACAGTGGGTCTAGTTTTAGTTTTTGAAAATTTCTAGCTGCCTGAAGACTGGATTTTACCCAAATAAACCCCCAAGCGTTGCGACGTTTAGGTTTAACATAACATATATAACATCACACCTGTAATCCCCGAAGGGTAAGGAAGAGGTGGACCAAAAAATACACTCACATTTCGTCAGTTATGTTTAAGTCCTATGTAATATGGCGACGCCTATTGCCATCAATCGGGCACAAATCCAGACTCCGTGGCTGCTACTGAGAAATTTCTATTTTGTCCGACCTGGGAAACGAACCCAGGACCTCATGCTCAGCAGTCGCGCTTACGATCACTAGACCAATGAGGCAGTTTAGGTTTAACTGGGCACAAAATCCGAAGAGTGAAGCCTTTTTCTATAGGAATAATCCGAAATGTATATCTGTCCTGTGGATAAATATCTTAAAACTTAGGGAAACATGTTTCCTTACCTAAGAAAACTATGTTTGTATAGTTTCAACATTCTATTGGAATCTTTTCAATTGCTACATTGAAAGCCTGCTCTACTGCTATCTATTTTAAAAAGAGGATTAGAGTTCTTCCACACGATGCCACAGACAAAAATAGACTGGAACCTTACAACTCCTCTAGTAAACTGTCAGTAAAGCCAGAATGCAAGGAATCAAGACTCAAGAATGGATGACTGTACCTTTGGTCTCTATCGCCAGTGTAACGTAATGGTTGATCAGATGCTTAGGCGTCGAAGGACGAGACTGGAACAAGTGGGAGAGGTACTTCGCTTGCTTCGAGTATCTATAACAAAAAGTATATTTAGTACAGGCTCGCTTCGCTTTGAACAATAATGTCCATAGGAATGGTCGCTATTGTCCACTGCGACCCCCGGTCACGCTAGGAGTTCTATGGTATGTCTATTGGAGAATGAAGGAACGGGGTCTAAAGTTCCTCCATCGATAATGGGGGACCCTTTAACCAAGCGGGCTTTGCGTCTGGAGGACTGCTGCCCAACGGCAGTTCTTGGGTTTTTTGTTTAGAGATCACTCGGGTAATATTAATACTTATCGTGATTCAGGATTTATGTGAGGAGCTCGTGGCTAAATAATAACAGCCGCTCGGGTCGATCTTTAGGTTAAGCCGTACTTGCTTAGGTTGGTCTGTGAATGGGTGACCACCCATTACATACCGAGTTTCCTCCGTGCATCAGAAAGCACGTTAAGCCGTCATTTGTAGATCTTTGACAGTCGTTAGGTATTTAGTGGCCCAGTAGTTAGTCTGACAACCTTACCAAGGGATATCGTTTTACCCAATACTAACTGGGTTGTGGAGGTCAGATAGGCAGTCGCTCCATGTAAAATACTGGTATTCAACTGCATCCGGTTAGACTAGAAGCCGACCCCAATATAGTTGGGAAAAGGCTAGGCATATGATGATGATGCATGATTTGTGTGAGGCCACGCAGATATTTATACATAAAACTTCTTGAAAAACTAAAGGCTCATACGGATTGCAAAACTCGTCCTACATCACCTTCGCACACTACAGGAACTTTATAATAATACCTTAACGTTCGAACATCAAGAACTTACTTCTCATTATGGAGCAGTTCCTTCAAAGCTACTGCAAGTTCCGGGACCATATCTTCGGCGAACGTAACTTTAAGAGCATATCCTCGTTGAACGGCTCTGTCAGCGTTGGCTGGCTGGTCTCCGAACACTGGCACGGCTAGCAGAGGGACTCCAGCACGAACAGCTTCCAAAGAGCTCAGCTGACCACCGTGAGTGATGAATACTTTGACATTTTTGTGAGCTGTAGACAAAATTATAGATAGATTAGATTTTGTAAAAGGCACCTAACAAAAGGTGCGTATGACTAAGCAGCTGTGAGTGGTAACCTGGTAACGTCTAGAAGGGATCCCTAGAAAGACATATAAAGGGTGTAAATAGACCCTTAACGAAGCCGAAAGGCACTTGTTTTCCCCGTCATTGCGATCATTTTTTTGTTCTAGACCATACCTGGGAATCTTCTAGTTACGGAGATATTGGAGGTCAAAGTTCCAATTTATTCACAAGTTTTTTTTTAAATACCACTTTTAAAGGTTTTAACTTTATTTTAATTAACTCCATGACCCGTTTACTATTCAAAGCATCCATCAGCACTAAGTTGTGAGTACGTTACATTGAGTTCTACCGAAAAACGTGATTTTTCACCCCAAAAAAAAAGTCATTTCCCAGTAATCATTTTTGCGTAGAGTTACTTAGTTTGATGTACAGAATGCTTGATTGACGGCTTCATGAAGGGTCTGTTTACACCTTGTATAACCTGTGTGGTGATGCTTTTCAGAAAGATCAAGCACGTTGAACTCGCAAACGGCATGCGTGTATGACCAGATGCATGGACGGGGTAGAAAAAAATAGAGTATGTATGAATTATGCTGCTTACCAAGTATGCTAGGCTGTGGCAGCCAGGGCCTCACGTGCACGTTGGGCGGTAGACCTGTTAGCGGCTCCTCAAACTTCCAAAGCACGGTGTACGGCAGCGAGGAGAACAGCTTCAACAGGGCGGCGCGTGTGGGCGGCTTCAAGTCCGCTGACTTCAGCACTGATCCCATGCTGAAGTATATCACACCCTGCGGCGAACCGTCCAGGAGATCTTGCAAGTCCTGTGAAAATTCAAAACGTTAACAGAAACTCTCAGTAATCTGCCAGCCTGGATGTGTGCCCGGTTGATGGCAATAGGCGTGCCCCCTCAAACATGGAACCTAAACCCACAAAAGCACTGTAAGCAGTTGGTCCTACGTTTGATCTTCCTCCGCTTGGATTGCCGACCTCAGTGAGAGAAGGTAGAGCGCACCATGTGTTTGCTCACTCACTTGTGGGCCGTGTCGGACATACCACCGTTAAATTCGCGATAGTTGGTCTTCGTTAAACCAAGTGTAACCAAATTTTTTGAAAGATAAACAAAAAAAAATTATGTTATGAATGATGTAACCAAGATTTTGTAACAATATTTTGATTGAAAAGAGTGTCCATGAAGTTTCTTGCCCATTCTTCTCCATAGAGATCTACGCCTTGGAATGGGCAACTACAGTACTTTCACAAGTTATTATGCCTTGTGTATGTGACTGTAGCTTCGCTTTCTATGTTTTTTGTGACATTCAAAAGTGCCTGAAATGGTCTAATTGAAATAAATGCTTTGAGTTTGAGTTTTTAGTAAGGCTAGTCTATACTGAGATTGGCCGCCATGGCTTAATACAGTCAGGAAGTCTACACTGCCCTTCGCGGTCTGAACTGACAAAGTTTATTTCTTCAGAATTGATTGATAGATTCAAGCTCTTCCACAAAGACTTACCTTGGGCAGTGGTGGAATTTCATCATCCATATGGTACCCAGCGATGTTGACAACATTAGGAGGCGAGCTGAACACTGGTGTCAGGGACTCGTGGGAGTTCACGAACATTATGGAGACGTTGTGGAAGGCATCGTCGAATGGGGGCAGAGTGACGCCGCGGGCGGCTGCCAAGGGAGCGAATAACTTCTCGTAGGTGGCGATTTTTGAGGGTCTGTCGATCCTAGAAAAAATACAAAATACAAAAATATTTATTTTATCTTAAAACATTGTGTCATACATAAACTGAGACAGCACCAGTTAGGTACAAATAGTACTTGTGTCGGGGCTGTCTCACTCTTCCCTTAGGTGATATCTTAGCATATGTAGTATGCCGAAGCTACTGCACAGGAAAAAAATAAAATATAAAAATTTTAATGCTGTCTGAGGAGTGCACGTATTTGTATATGCGTGCGTGTGTGTTTGTGTGTGCGTGTGTGTATGTGTGTGGGTATCCAGCATGTTAGCATCAGGGTTGTTGCGAACATCAGCATCAGCATCAGCATCCGCTGATGTTCAGCATCATTTTCAACATCAGCATCAGCATCAGCATCCGCATTGATCGATGCTGATTGTTAATGCTGATTATTAATGCTGAAGTTCGAGTCGAGACATGACCGCAGAGGGGATTATATCACGTGTAGTTTTTGCCTGCGACTTTGACCAATAATTAAAAGATCGTCTGCGGGGATTGTGATTGTAAACAAACACAAACTTGTCTCATTACGTTAATTCGGCATTACACGTGAAAGTTTTTGTTTTTTTTTCCGTAAACTGTTGAGTGTTGTCCGTTGAAAAGTGGAATATGGACGTATTTTAAATTAAGGAGTCAAGAAACTGCAAACTGCAACTTATGTAACAAGGATTATTCACGCAAAGAGCGTACTAATACGGACTGATTTTACTTTTTCCCTGTTTTTTTAAGAAAATAATTAAAATCAGCATCAGCATCAGCATCCGCTGATGTCAATGATAAAAGATCAGCATCAGCATCAGCATCCGCTGATGTGAAAAAAATATGCATCAGCAACAACCCTGGTTAGCATACCCTGATCAGTATGTTTTCTGATTCTTCGCATGTTAGAGAACTCAACCAATCGCCCACTGTTCTTTAAAAATAAAACCTGTTTTGAGTAAATCGAGCAGTCTGTACACGCCGCTCAAGGAAGATTTGTGTCTGGCGTTCAAGATCGCAAAATCTAAAGGCATTTATTCAAATTTGTTTGAGAATCAGCAATTTCTGAACGTCAAAATTACATAACACAGTCCCCTTCGACATCTCTTTGTTAGGTTAGAAGAACCTGACTTTATGAGAGGTAATTAACATTACAAAACAAAGGAAGACCTACTGGTCTTTTTGCAGAAAGACTTTTAAGGTGAGTATTGACTACAACATTTACTTGTAACAGAACAACGAGCCGCTCTATGATATGTTCTAGTGTATCATCCTTTTACGAACTAAACGTCGAGCACGCTCGCCTCTTTGTTACAAACCAACGAGCGTATTGGTGTAACATTTCGTCGAGCGTATTGGTGTAACATTTCGTCGAGCCACGAGTGCGGGCGATGCGCGGTTGCGTGGTGACGCGGAGGGAGACCCGAGGGAGGATTTACCCGTAACATAAAGCCGAGCATTCGCAGGAACGTTACATTACATGGAAATGCTTTGGAAACTGAGCTTTTGCCTGTATTGTACCATTCGTAAGAACGTTACATTACACAGAAATGCTCCAGAAAATGTTGTAGTGTATACTCACCTTTAGTTTTCGAAAACGAAGAGCATCTACAACTTACCAGCCATATACAGCCATTGCAAAATAAATGAAAGTGTTCACGGCTCGCTTGGCGAACGGCATAGGGATCTCCGATGGATTGAACATCATAGGTATGGTGGCTACGGACCGGACCTCGTCAATTTGAGCCTCGAGTTCAGGGAACATCTGAGTAGAGGCAAACGCGATCCAGGGGACCTGCTGCACTGCCGCGATACTGAAAATATACAAAATACTTTAGTGTAAACAAAAGGAGCTCGTAGCTAAATAATAACAGCGGTCGATCTTTAGGTTAAGCCGTGCCTAGGCTGGTCTGTGAATAGGTGACCACCCATTACATACCGAGTTTCCTCCATGCCTCGGAAAGCACGTTAAGCCGTTGGTCCCGGGTGTCATTTGTAGATCTTTGACAGTCGTTAGGTAGTCAGTGGCCCAAAAAGTCTGACAACCAGTCTTACCAAGGGGTATCGTATTAAGTACCCAGTACTAACTGGGTTGTGGAGGTCAGATAGGCAGTCGTTCCATGTAAAATACTGGTGTTCAGCTGCATCCGGTTAGACTGGAAGCCGACCCCAATATAGTTGGGAAAAGGCTAGGCAGATGTAGCTTATACTAAGCAGTATCGTCAAAGGTGCGAGAGACACCTGGATGAGGAATGCACGGAATCAGGAAGTTTGGATGATGCAGGAGGTACAATAGGTGGTCTTATCCCTCAAATAGGTTTTGCCGAGCTGCTATTTCTGTCGCAGCCAATCTTCAGAACAAACCTCTTAAAGTTTAATTAGGCTCAATACCCTCGTGTCGCAAAGGCTGAAAAGCCGAAACAGCTTTCTGAAGTGTGTCACCCCACTCACTAGCGAGCGATCTACGGAAAGACTAAAACTATGGAGAGGTAGTGCATCCTTACCTAACCCATTCGTTCCACCTGCTGAAAATCTCCCACCTCGACATGAGTTGCCATGGCTGACCTGGAAGTCTTTAAATAGGCGCTGGACCCAGGTTGGTCGCAGTAAAGGAAACCTACTCAGGTGGAGATTCATTAATGAATCTGTGTAAATGTGGTGCTGTTCTACAAACAATGGGGCACTTAATATCGTGTCCTGCGTGCCCTGTTGTTTGTTCACTACAGGAACTGATGGACGCTACCGAAAGCGCCAAACAAGTTGCTCAGTTCTGGGCTGACACTATTTAGATTGCCATCGACGCGCTAAGAAGAAGAAGATTAGGTTATATTAGACTTACCCAGCTAGAGGATCAGAGAAGAACTGCTCAGTAACCACAGCATCAAACTGTTGCTTGATCAGAGCTTCTTTGACTGCAGGAGTGGTGAAGACTTCCACAGTAATGTTGTTCGCCATCTCCTTGATCATGGCCAGACCCTGTTTAGTGGTCCTCATTTTTCCTATGTCCACTCCTAGAAAAGGTATAAGGGAATGACTTGATGGTACGTCGTTTTGCCGGGATTTATGAGTTTATTTTATTTTTGAATTGCTGATTATATCTTTTCACTCTGCACGCGTAGCTCGACCACCGAAGAAACGGGTTTCTTTGACGGAAGAAACGACAAAATGACAGATTGTGAAAATAAATCTGTCATTTTGTCGACACAATCTGTCATTTTGTCGATTCTTCCGTCAATAAATACCGTTTCTACGGTGGTCATGCGACGTGGGATGGGCGTTTTTACCGAGCACATCTTTCTACATCTAAATCGTACTCCATAAATGTATCATCTCAACATGAATGATGTAACCAAGATTTTGTAACAATATTTTGATTTAAAAGAGTGTCCATGTAGTTTCTTGCCCATTCTTCTCCATAGAGATCTACACCTTGGAATGGACAACTACAGTACTTTCAAAAGTTATTATGCCTTGTGACTGTTACTATAGCTTCATCTTATTGAAGCCGATCCCAAAATAGTTGGGAAAAGGCAAGTGATGAATTACCTATGCTAAACTAACATGTATACGATCCTCCGCTATTTATATTAAACTCTGTTTTTTATAAAACAAAATTACGTACCATCCACAAACTTTTGGACGGAACTTATGTCAAGAATATTCAATGTTTTAGGAGGATTTTTAACTTTTTCTGGGTACGGAGTCGCCCATGTCACCTGCAAAAATATAACGTAAATATGACATAAATCCTCTAACACTTAGAGCTGGTGTTTAAGTACACCCATATTTCTTAAGTTTGAAGTCCCATGCAGGACTTATAGCATGGAGGAGTCAAGTCTATTGCTATCAACGCCACATACATTAATGCAGCTACTTGGTTCGTTTTCCAATGGCAAAGACACCGCTTCACGGCAGTCCATGTTTAAAGGTCTTCGCCACAGCGACTTCATCGCATTTGCAGAAAGGCAATAGATTCTAAACCAATATCGCGGTTGTTTGTATCACTGCAAAAAATCGAAATGGGATCTTGGACCATTAAGCTACGCACGGATGAGTGTCTGGTAAACAAATAAACAGCGCAGTTAAAGTAGGAAACCTCTTCGTGTAAAATTCAGTGGTCGACAACTCAAACAAATAAATTATAATACATAACGCCTCACATCACGCCTTTTATCCCCGAAAGACTAGGCAGACATGTGTACCTATAGTATCTACACATAATAGAAGGCAACAGAACACAAATCAGGACTCCAAGACATCTTCATTATCTCTAACCAGCCTTTTCCCAACTATGTTGGGGTCGGCTTCCAGTCTAACCGGAAGCATCTGAATACCAGTATTTTACAGGACGTGGAGGCCTGATTCTGCTAAAGCAGCCATTTTAGGCCCCCTATACTCCAAGACAAGACAACTTAAGAATTAATTGAAGAATGGGATCTTACCGTATGTCCTCCCTTCAGGAGAGCATCCACAATACCCTTCCCGAGCGTGTTGTGACTGTGAGAAGGAGCTGGTACCACGACCAGGATGTGGTAGCCATATGAGCTGGTTATAGTTGCTAACAGCAGTAGCAGGTTGAGCTTCATTTTGTCTAGAACGAATATGGTACAATTAACATTGTATATGTTACGGCTAAAAGCCGAAGTAAGGTTACACCTAGTTCTAGCCGGCTATACCTAGATGCAGCCGGTAATAGTTTGTTATAATGCAACCAATTTGGATGTAGCGTGTTTGGTCACAGTTCTAACCTAACCTAATCCATTTGGTCGGTGTGTCCTAGCAATAAAAAGGATAGTTACCGGCCGCACCTAGGTATAGCCGGCTAGAACTAGGTGTAACCTTACTTAGCCGGCTAGAACTAGGTAGAACTTCGGCTTTTAGCCGTAACATATACAATATTAATCATTTATTAATATTACTAATAATTATGTTTCGTCTTCCTGAAGGTAGGAAGAGGAAACTGGAATCGAGTGACTAAGCTCACGCTTCGTGTCGTCTGTCTGGCACAACGCTGTATCTTTTACTGTGATGTTTTCACAGAATTGACAGAACACAATACAACGTACTTTTGTTTTTAACTTTATAGAGATTATAGCAATCATAATCATAATCATAAATCTTTATTTATCTCAACATCAGAAATTACAGGCGCTGGTATATGCACAATCGTATATAGAGAAAGGTAGGTACAGATCACCTCTCCGGCTTAGATATAACATTTTTTAATCAATAATTTTTAATATTTTTTTTTTCTATTTTTTTTTCAATATTTTTTAATTACAATAATTATACAATGTCGCCCATGCGCATGTGACCGCCCGTAATTTATTAAATATACATGAAGAATTGTCGAAAATAAAATTCAAAAAAAAATTCTATCTTTATAATTTTTCATGTTATTCAATTTTTAATTTTTTAAGTAGAGGTTGTAGATTTGCTTTCTATTTTTTTACACATCTCCGAAGTTTATGGGTCGATTTGGATTCTGTTTATTATTTCTCAAAGCTTATGAGTTATTTTAACAGGTTAATTAACATTTGTCCTAAAAATTATCGACTACGAAAAAAAAAACGGAATCGAAATCATTTTTTCGGTAACAAATTGTGAATTTATTTTAAAAAAACTCGTGTAAGGCCATAAATTATCCCCATAGGACGACTTTTTTAATCATTACTTGTAATCTAATATATCACAGCTACAAATTCACAGAACATTGTTGATACCTATCTCTAAAGAAAAAACAAGGGCGGGTTTAACAAATCATCGCAATCTTCATGTGTGGGCCACCGAAAATCCACAAGTCATTAGGGAAACAACTTTCCAGACTCAATTTTCCATAAATGTATGGGCTGGAATGATTGACAATGAACTTACTGGCCCTTTCGCGTTACCATGCAGACTAGATCAACACGCGTTTTTAGATTTTATAGTCAATACGTTGCCGCTGCTTTTGGAGGAAGTACCACTGGAAACAAGAAAGCGGATGTATCTGCAATTAGATGGAGCTCCAGCACACTTCGCACGACTAGTTCGTGATTATTTAAATCAAAATTATCCGTGGTGGATTAGCAGAGGAGGTGCCATTGCTTGACCGCCGCGATCTCCCGACCTTACACCCTTAGATTTTTATCTTTGGGGCTACATGAAACAAAGAGTGTATGACGTGGCCATCGAAAGCCTTGAGCAATTAACGGCTAGGATTTTTGCTGCTGCTGCGGAAATAAAAGAAAACCGTGAAGAACTACGTCGTACAATCAAAAGTGTTGCCATGAGGGCTTTGGTTTGTTTACAGGAGGGTGGGGGCCATTTCGAAAATCTAATTAATTAAAATTCTTGTATTTTTTTATTTTTTTAGTAAAAATCTGGCTATTACTTGTTTGTTTTTAATTCCATTATCATCCTCATTATTAGTTTAACCTTTTAGTACTCACTGCTAAGAGCAACATTCAATTGACTTTCACATTATCTTTTCCGAAATTTGACTCATCACAGTTTTAGAGTTTTACCTTGGATTTAGTTACAGTTAGGTATCAACAATGTTCTGTGAATTTGTAGCTATTATGTAGTAGATTACAAGTAATGATTAAAAAAGTCGTCCTATGGGGATAATTTATGGCCTTACACGAGTTTTTTTAAAATAAATACACATTTTTTTACCGAAAAAATGATTTCGATTCCGTTTTTTTTTCGTAGTCGATAATTTTTAGGACAAATGTTAATTAACCTGTTAAAATAACTCATAAGCTTTGAGAAATAATAAACAGAATCCAAATCGACCCATAAACTTCGGAGATGTGTAAAAAAATAGAAAGCAAATCTACAAACTCTACTTAAAAAATTAAAAATTGAATAACATGAAAAATTATAAAGATAGAATTTTTTTTTGAATTTTATTTTCGACAATTCTTCATGTATATTCAGTAAATTACGGGCGGTCACATGCGCATGGGCGACATTGTATAATACTAGCTGTTGCCCGCGGCTTCGTCCGCGTTAACTACCTCCCTGCCAAATTACATTTTTGTAGCACAAAAAATGAAGGACTTTCATACAAACTTGCGAGAGCCCTTACACCTCCTTAATCCGGCCCTGTCGCAAATTCTTAGCGGACGTCTACTAACTATAAAATACCTCCCTGCCAAATTTCATCTTTATACGTCAAATGGTTTTCGATATTTCGTGATGAGTGAGTGAGTGACCTTTCGCTTTTATATATTTAGATAGATAGATAGATTAGATACAGGGAAGGCACCCGGGAAGTGTCCATTCCACCCTGTATACACATTTAAATTTTTAGAGGTACGGAACTCTGACACCGGTATTCTAAGTCGTCGACTGAACTTAAGTCGGTATTTGTTGCCATGGCAACAAGTGACGAACGCCTACCACGGCCTAAGCACCGCCCACTCAATGATGTTCAATAAGGTGAGGACAGACTAGCTAGAGCATGCATGCAACAAGACATCGAGCCGCTTGACATTTTTTTTAAACTTGATTTTGCTAAGAAACAAGCAATCTTTTGTAACATTTAATCGAAAAAAACACGAGCTCGTGGAATGAGGTGCGTGGACTGAGGGGTCGTGCTGGTCGTTACTTCTCCAAATTCGCTATGTTTTTTGTTTTTAAATATAACTCGTCATGATAAATTGCAGCACACGCGACTTGCAAATCCAACATATCAAAGAAGAGTAAAGAGTAAATGCCACACAGTATGGACAGAGTCACTAAAGAACACCACCGGCTTACTCCTCTTGCTTCTTTCACATTCATACATCTGGTCATACACGCACGCAGGTCGCGAGCACTGCCACCTGACCTTTTTGAAGAACATTATCAATAAAGTATGTCCTTCTAGGGTGTTCTTTTTCGGGTTTTATTAGTCGCCTTTTACTCGTCCTCTCAACATGACCAACCCATTTAACAAATTCTTTAAAAAAAAAATTCTACATCTTCTTTTCAACCGCAACCTGGTAGTATTACATCATTCCTCAATTTATCAACCCTGTTTCATCACACATTCTTGACAGAGACTAAAAGAATGTTTCGGGTAAATACTTTGAACACCATGCCAAGCTTTCGTAAAAACATTACAAAACGTGGAAATGCTCATATGAGTACTCCCCTTAATCTACTTTCAAAATATGCAGTCCATATCAAACCCAAAATAGGTATGTTGCATGAAGGTTTCAAGCTGCTTTGAATGCTAAAAATGTTATAGTTAAATACGTCACAATGCTAGAGATGTTATAAATTGATCTTCTACCGAATGGTCTTGGTTGACATTATTTGTCAAAGAACTACAAATCTTAAAATGGATTTATGTGAAAATAAAATATTAAATTTTTCGTGGTTATTTTTTAAGAATTACAGTCCGAAAATGGCTTCAAGAGTTTTCTTTTCGGATAGTGAAAAGTCATGCGTACAGGAACTTATCCGCAAGTACAAGCTACATCAAAATACGACGTTGGCGTGCAGCCCATCAGTGAAAAAATGTGCCCGGGCTCGCCTAACCCAAGAAACTAACAACTACTACTAAGAGTATAACTCTGTTTTTAACTCACGCGTAAGTACCAAATAATACCTAATCTATGTTTGATGATCATCAGCAATCTTTTCTTTTTATAGATAACCGAATATCAGCTAAAGAGATGCTGGTCCAATAGTCAAGCTAAGAAAAAGACCACCCTAAAGCTAGAAAAAAAAAAGAAAGGATGAGGACTGGGGGTGGCCCTTATCCTGGCCAAGCGCCCTCAGATCTCGAAAGAGTAGCAGATGCACTGAAGGCCTCCACCGATTTGGAATTGAGGTTCGCAATCGACTGTGACACTGTGCCTAGTGAAACTCCTGCTGACGGTACACCTATAGTAATTTTATTGATTCCATTATTTGTATTAACGAATATTAACATATTGTTAAAAATATTTACTTTCGTCTTTCAGTTCTGGAATTTCGTCCGGTAGACGAAGTACCGGCACCGGTGGCTCAACGGCCACTTGAAAATAACCCAACTGACTTGGCGTCAGCAAACTCGCAGTTTTTTGGTAGGGCTGATTTCCAGTTCAACTCTATCCATTATAGTACATCAGAAAGTCAAGTTACCTGTGTGTGGCTTAACAGTGGCACCAATACAGAATTTTAAATAATATCAATCTATTTGTATTCATTCGAAGCATTTTATTTTTTATAAAAGAAGTGGCTGGTGAAGGCAGCAGAAGAAGCCCCCCCCCCCCCCCTTGTAGCCTCACTGAATTGAAGTAGATGAAAAAAAAAATATACATTATACAAGCCAATTGGTTTTTTATTTTAAAAGTAGTATGAACGTATAACAAATAAGAAAATATCTAGATTATTTATAGACAGAAAAACAAAGGAAATTTTTCATTTTCATTTAGTACTGCGTAAGACTGGATCCAGTTTCCAGGTTAGTAAAACCCAACAACACTGCATGGCCTAGTAACCGAACCCATAACCTCACACTGTGCAGTTGCGCTTATGAATGTAGTGGACCAACGAGACAGCAATAATATAAATATGAACATCATACAATTATAAACAAAAACAAAACCTGGAGCATACAAACGTTCACATACAAAGATATTTGCTGTAGAGTCCTATTTTTTCTAGAAAAAAATAGGGGAAAATCCAAGGAAGTGACAGATTTTGCATTTTGGAACCCTTAAACCTTATTTAAGAAATTTTTGAAACACCCTGATCAATCTGACATATCTTATCTTATCTTTTCCCTTGTGGGACTGTTTAATTGATAGAGGATGAAAGCTGACAAGCTACTTTGTTTGTTGAAGAAACAAGGCATCCGAAGTGGCTACGTCCACCACCGTTATTATTCCATTTTTGCCAGGGATGATTGCCAGGGATGAATGACAACCACGTGGTCGCGTGGCATTTTTTAATAAATTGTACCCTGCTACCTCCTTGAAACCTACCTACCTGCCTTGAATTTCTTTGGTTTCGTTATCGCTTATTCTCTCATCATTACTCTGCAGAATGAGTTTGTGCGGATGGCATGGTTGTGGTTACCCATTATAATGGTGTGTCGGCCCTTCTCTTCTTCCGTTTAGCAGTAGCAAGCCGCCTTCTACTCATGTTTTAAGCGTGTTTTGGTAACAGTTCTAACATAACGTAACTCATTTAATCGGGATACCACTACTTACACCACTAGCTTACAGCTATCCTTACCCGTATCATAAGAAAACAAACTTAAGATAAGCCGGCTAAACCACACTAGCCTAAATGTAACGGCTAATAAGTATTCGATCTGATTATATTATTATTGCAATATAACAGAAACTGGCCACGACAGCGGCCGGCGAGCGCTACATGTCTCTTTCTTTTTACGATCTATACTACTGCAATTGTAACGTAAAGGAAATGGGATTACCCGTAGGTATTACAACAGGTAGTAGGATTGGAAGTAACACGGGTAAGTCACCCTACTATCGCTTTACTGGCAATGAGAGCGACTTGTTGGTATCGTAGGTATAAAAAAAACAACACGGGCATAGGCAAGCTCGCTCTTATTCTCTGAGATTCAAAATGGTGCGTTAATTTTCTCATGCTTTAGAAATATCAAATGAATTAAGCTTGTATTCATCTTTTATGTGTAAGATTCTCCAGATTACGACTATTTATCATGACTTCCCACGATAATGAACATTTCCAAATATCTACCGATTTGAGAAAGAAACCGTGCTTAATATATATTTACCACGGATATTTGCAAGTGTTCGCAATAGTAATAATCATGAATTGCTAATCCCGACTACTTACTAGCTAGCTTTGAAATTAAACGCGACGGAAAATAGTTATAATCAACTATCTCGTCTCCGGCCGTCCGCGGGCTGTAGGTCAAAATTTCCAGAACGAAAACGTTGGAACCAAAAACGAACCGTGTTTTCTTTTACAGTAGGTTCCCTATTTTATTTTCTATCAGCCCATTATGTTCCACTGCTGGGCAAAGGCCTCTCCCATGGCTTTCCAATTTTGTTAAACATTTGCTTTCTTCGACCAATCCGTTAAGATTGACTCCATATACACATCATTAATCGTTCGAAAAGTTTCTGCAGCGCTGGTGCCACGGTGGAACTCGTATTCGTAAATAACGTGATTTTTAAAGTTATCCATAGTGTGAACAGAAAAATGACAAAGAAAATCAAGGCGCCACAGCTAGGCAGATAAATGGTAAGACCTGCTAATACGGGTCAGAATGTTTGGGTACAAAACAAAATGAAAGTCAATTTAAGTTGAGATGAAAATGCTAAAATGAATGGGGGATGAGTATGTAACAAGAATTGATAGAATAACAAATTAATAGGTATAATGAGGAAGATGTCTGAAAAGTTATGTGGTAAGTCTGTGTTGTAGTGGTACGAGAAATCGTCTTTGGAACTGTTCATTGTTGTAACATTCTAAAGGGTTATCGGCATCGCGTAAAATAATTGTATGTCGCGATAAATAATTTGAATGGCGTATCGTATATATAATCGACATACTCCTCAAAATTCATCTTGCTTTGGCTATAACAAGAAAATAATTTTACACACGTCGATTCACTTGAATTTCGGTAGGTACATATGTCACCCACAACGTAGGTGTCTCAGGGTCTTCTGGCGCGGGGCAAACATCGGAACTAACGCAGCCATCTCTTTCTTTTCTCAATATTTTTTATAAAACATTTAACAAAAGGTTTACCAACAGCGCCCCCCTGTCAGCTTCATTCGAGCGTCAAAAGATTCTTGTACTACTGTACGTTGAATTTGACAGATGATTCCTTAAAAGTGGGCGTTTATGTCAAAATATAAACAAACTGTAGCTGTCAATATGGTGAAAAGTAGGCGTGTCAAGTCCGACTTAAGTTCAGTCCACGACTTAGAATACCGGTGTGAGTGTCTGAGTCCGAAACGTGCTTCACTCACTTTTTTTATCTAATTTCTATAGGACGGAGGTTATTTATTAAAATGCCTTGCTTCAGAATATTTGATCACGATTTAATACATATTTACCTATCTGTTTCAAGCTTACCTATATTTTGTCAAAACCACCGAAAATCATAGCCAAAAGTAACTCACTGGTATAATATTTTTCGCACATTCAAAAACACAAACACAAAAAGAGTTATTTGTCACACGACTCACCAGGTACTAATCAATCGCGTCCGTGCTGAGTTTTAGGGTAACCTTGACTGTCGATAGAACTGTGTAATCTTCGCTAAATATATACTGAGGAATTGATAGTGTATCAATATGATTGTGTTTACCTACATTACTTCAATTTTGAATGATTAACGTAGGTGTTTTAATCATTTGGGCGTTTTCATGTGTTATAGACATTTTAACCCTTTATAAGGCAAAGGGAATAGTTTTCCCACCATATTTTTCGGCTCATTAATTAAATAAAGTGTTCCTGGTAGGTATTCTATTGTTGTACAAAGGTTATTTAAAAACTTATCGCTTTGGCTATAACAAGAAAATAATTTTACACACGTCGATTCACTTGAATTTCGGTAGGTACATATGTCACCCACAACGTAGGTGTCTCAGGGTCTTCTGGCGCGGGGCAAACATCGGAACTAACGCAGCCATCTCTTTCTTTTCTCAATATTTTTTATAAAACATTTAACAAAAGGTTTACCAACAGCGCCCCCCTGTCAGCTTCATTCGAGCGTCAAAAGATTCTTGTACTACTGTACGTTGAATTTGACAGATGATTCCTTAAAAGTGGGCGTTTATGTCAAAATATAAACAAACTGTAGCTGTCAATATGGTGAAAAGTAGGCGTGTCAAGTCCGACTTAAGTTCAGTCCACGACTTAGAATACCGGTGTGAGTGTCTGAGTCCGAAACGTGCTTCACTCACTTTTTTTATCTAATTTCTATAGGACGGAGGTTATTTATTAAAATGCCTTGCTTCAGAATATTTGATCACGATTTAATACATATTTACCTATCTGTTTCAAGCTTACCTATATTTTGTCAAAACCACCGAAAATCATAGCCAAAAGTAACTCACTGGTATAATATTTTTCGCACATTCAAAAACACAAACACAAAAAGAGTTATTTGTCACACGACTCACCAGGTACTAATCAATCGCGTCCGTGCTGAGTTTTAGGGTAACCTTGACTGTCGATAGAACTGTGTAATCTTCGCTAAATATATACTGAGGAATTGATAGTGTATCAATATGATTGTGTTTACCTACATTACTTCAATTTTGAATGATTAACGTAGGTGTTTTAATCATTTGGGCGTTTTCATGTGTTATAGACATTTTAACCCTTTATAAGGCAAAGGGAATAGTTTTCCCACCATATTTTTCGGCTCATTAATTAAATAAAGTGTTCCTGGTAGGTATTCTATTGTTGTACAAAGGTTATTTAAAAACTTATCTATCAATCACTGATTAAATATTCAAAAAACATTTAAAAAAAAAAAACAATAATACCTGTGCCTATTTGGCATTATTTTGCGATTCCCGGATCATTATGCCCGTTAAAGGGTTCAGTCACTAAGTACAGTCAAGAGCACCAATATGTAAACACTTTACAACTTTTAAAAGTGTTTTTCTCATACTGTTCTGATTAAAATTTCATGTTGTTACGAACATAGTATTCTGGAACTCATATTTTTGTGAAAAAGATCCTATCCCCAAGTTACAATTTTTATTACTCGCGAAAATTGCTTTTAAATTTAGGAAAGTGTATACATATTGGTGCTCGTGACTGTACATATGAAACAAAGTCCCTCCGCCGCGTCTGTCTGTCTGAACGCGATAAACTCAAAAACTATTGAACGGATTTTCGTATTGTTTTTACTAATAGCTAGAGTGATTCATGAGGAAGGGTTAGGTGTATAATTCATTAAAGGTTTTGTGTAAATTGTCTGAAATGTTATGTTGTTTGTTTTATATAAAACGTTGCGTTAACTAGATGCAGCTGAATACCAGTATTTTATTTGTTTTTTTTGCCATCTTCTATTATCATAAGAACGTAATTGTTGTTGTTGAACGTTGTTTTCCTCGGGATCAGTACTTTTTTTCGGGATGAAAGGTACTCTATGTCCGTTTCTGTGCACCTAACAACGTATATGCAAACAGGATGATCGGTTCAGTGATTTAGGCGTTAAACGTTAACAAACAAACTTACTTTTGTATTTATAATATTAGTATGTAAGTATGGATTATTGAGGATTGCTTATATCAAGGACAGCAATAATGTGTTTCCACTATTCTTGTAATTCCCTTTTATAGGGCCCCTCACTATTTTATGCTACCCAGTAGATTTGTTTTTCTTAAATCACTTTATCTAAACAATTTAATTGATATCGGTTGCTATAGAGTAGCTATCAATAAAAATATTTCGATACCTAATCAGTGCAACATTTCTAAAAATTTCGTTATCCAAATAAAAGAAAATGGTTCAGATAGGTAGGTGACAAACAGCCTCTTACGATGCCATTATGATGTGCTAATACCACTAGGGCATGCGAAGCCCGGCTTTGGTCCCATGTAGTAAAACCCGGGAACAACCGGTTTTACTGTGGGACCGAAACCCGGTTCCGCATGCCCTAAATACTACATAACCACAGTCCACAGAACCAAGAGGTAATGTAATGTTTGTGTGATCATGTTTAATGGTTTTAGGAACCTCAATGACATTCTTAAAGACCTATATACAGGGTGTAAACGGACCCTTCACGAAGCCGTCAACCAAGCATTATGTACATCAAACTAAGTCACCCTACGCAAAAATTATTGCTGGGAAATGACTTTTTTTTTTGGGGTGAAAAATTACGTTTTACGGTAGGACTCAATGTAAAGCACTCAAAACTTTATGCTGATGGATGGATTGAATAGTACGGGCTGCATCCGGCTATGTTGGAAGCCGACCCTAACACACTTAGTTGATGCAATGATCGGCAGATGATGAATCAGAACGCTAAAAATTGTTATTAGTAAGTAAAATTAATACTTCCGATTCAAAACTCAGCATGATTTGACAGAAAATTGGTCAATGAATTAGCTGATTGATTACCTAAATATTTATTTTGAATATGTAAGATAAAACGTATAATTTTGTAAATTAAATTAGATTATTTTTGTTGTTATCTTACCTGTCTATACCTACAGTAGTCTAATGGACGCAAGCCCGAACTCTAAAGCTTGTGATTCGATTCCCAGGTAGAGCAAAGTGTCACTTGTTAAGGGCCAGACTCCACCGAAGCGGAGACGAGAAGAGAGGAGAGGAGATATGTTGTAAACCACCAATAGAATTTCGCTATTTACACTTCTCGTCTTAGCTTAGCTTAATTTAAGTGTGTTGAGCAGACAGGAGAGGAAATGTCTCGTAATAGGCTATTTGACAATATCGAAAGAAAACAAAAATACTTAGTCCGCCAGTTAGATCACCAAAAAATGTTGGACACGTTTTTTTTCTTTTGTCACATAATCTAAAAATTACGACGACGCAGCTTATCAAAATTCAATAGAGGGGGCTTGTGACGTCAGTCAACAGTAAAAAGTAACAGAAATTGTGACGGCACCCGAGATTTCAACGCGCTGTATCGTCGTCATTTTTCGTTTACATGACAAAAGAAAAAATACGTGTCCAATATTTTTTGATAGTCTAACTGATGGACTAAGTAGATTTTTTCAGTCAAATACCCTATTGTTTAGGCCAGCCTCTGCACTAGGCGGCCAAGCGCACATCGGAGACGAGAAGCTACGTGAGCCGCGTGGTGCGAGCGGTGTGCTTTGTGTGAGCGGTGCACATATTCTCTACCCTCCGCTTTACACATCTTCGCACAGTTTCGGTAAATAAGTACACCCTGGCTCTTAGGAATCTCCTCTCCTCTCCGCTTCGCACATCTCCGCTTGTCTTCGCATTGGTGGAGTCGGGGCCTTAGGGCTGCCATAATGCTGAAATGCCGACCGGGGCATTTTTAATATTATTAGTAGGATAAACCATGGATGATGATGTGAGCAAGATTAATTTCTCGTGGGATTCTGGGTTCATGTAGAGATTTTTTTGAAGAGTTCAGGATTTGAAAAGAGATCAGATTTTTAGTCGCACAGGTTTTTGGCGCAAACACAAGTCAATTTTATTTTCTACTCAGCAGATCCGTAGCCAGGACAGGATATGAGGAGAGGAAGGAACAGTGGCAGTCTGGGGCTACCAAGGTATCAGAACAGACACGTTATCTATTGCCGTAAAACCGGAAAGGTGAAAGTGTCAGGGTAACCCGCAAAATTCAAATTTTCATGCAATTATAAACGTTGCCCCACATAAGGAATTTAAAAAAAAATTAAAAAGTTGGAGCTTTGACCCCCAATATCTCCGTAACTAGTAGGTTCCCAGGTATGGTCTAGAACAAAATAATGATCGCAATGACAGGAAGAACAAGTGCCTTTCGGCTTCGTTAAGGGTACTTTTTCACCTATTTATTATTCATTGATGCCTATTGCTATCGACAAGTCCAACACCAGAAGCATTTGCAACTAGTAAAGTCGTTCCTATAACTCCCGGGACACCTGCTGCTATGGCCCACCTGGAAGACCCTAAACCGATTGCGCAGCCAGGTGGGCCGCTGCAGATACAATCTGGTCCGGTGGAGGTATTCTGATGAAGCCATGTGTGACTGCGGTACCTCAAAGCAAATTGCTCATCTCCTATCCTGCACTATGTGTGGACCAACGCCATCGAGGTGGCAGAGTTCTGGACAGAACAAATTGAATTTTAAAAAGGGGAAATCATCGACACGACGAAGAAGAAGACCAAAACATAGGTAGACAACGCATGAGAACATTACGCATTGTTACTGGTGTATAATACCTACACAACGGTAGATTACACCAAGTTTACATCATTCTACGGTTGTTCCAATATTTAACTTTGACATTTTCCTTATAGCTGCACAAAAAACACATGCCACAGCGTCTCGCCATAGACCGATGACACACACATACAGCTATAGTAAAAAAAAACACAAATGCACACTACGGTCAATCGTCAATTGCTAAATAATTATTTCCTTGTCAAAATTGAACTTCGTGCAGATGAATTAGATTTTTTTATACAGCCAGTATCGTTGGTCGGCTGGTCTTAACCTGACGTGAATCTGTGGGATTTGCACGAACGCGCAGAGTAAACGTATCGTAAATTCGACGTTTAAAAAAAGAATATTGACATTGTTTTGTGACTATGTTCATGTCTATGGGTGATACTTATAATGTGCTTGTCGCAAAAAGTTCAACTATTACATAGGATAATTAATAAATCACAGTTTAATTCTTAAAATGGTCACAGCCGCAGTTAGTATTATGAATAGTCATTGTGAATGTCCTCTTCTAACGTTTAACGTTTATAAAAGTTAATATTTTAGTGTTTTATTGAGTGTAAGAGCGAGCGAAGCGAGCTTGGGACTTGGGGCATCCCGACACGGACAGGTTAGGTTAGAAGGTGATGGCGGGGTCGATTGAGTGAGTGAATATACCCCGCTACCCCCTTCGTGGTTATTTTTTTTTAAACCATTCAGAAGCAGGAGCCGCGCAAAGCGGGGCTCCGTCCACTACGCCTTTTTATTATTGCGATTTTTCTCAAAAATCATTCAATAGAATTGTAACCTTCCAAAATTAATTTAAAAAAACTACTCACCTCCGGCAGGGGAGAAAGTGGGGGGCGACTCGACAACCCCCACCCCCTCCCCCACTACCTCCAACTCCCCTATTGAAGTGACTCGATTATAACCCTTACCCAATGATTTAACACCAAAATAGGTAATACCCTATAACAAGCAGCTTTATCAGATTACGTCGTCCATCTCATATCTTGGAAATAATAATTTTATCAGTAGCATTGGCACAGCGGGTTTGTGAACAAATATTAAGTGCACTTGGTATTTTTATTTACTTAAATAAATATGTTTTCTTAGTTGGCTGAGTGTTGTATATCTATTCTGTTGGCTGTTAAAGTTGTTTTGATTACATAATATTGGTAAGTTTGTTTTGTTTATATGTTAATAGATAATAATAATAATAATAACCCCACCGCCGTATCTCTACGTTGACGTCGTGGTGGGGCTTGGGTGCTCCGATGAGCCCTAGGTCTGTGCCGGTAGGGTTTACTTTGCCGAGATAGGTCTAGGGTGAGGGGCCAGACTAAGAGAGATACAATCCAAGCCAAGGTAGCACACGCCGAGGGCTGCATGGCTAGGGGAGAGGCTAGTCGCTAGTGTGCCAACTCTGGATAATAGGGGACCTCCAGTTTTATCACCCTTGCCGCAGTGAACGCAGGGCTCTGCTGTGGTCGACTTTTTAAGTCCCTAGCTACTCGTGGGATTAACATGAATACTAGATCAAAAACAAAAAAACAACTGCAGGCAAAGCTGCCTCAATTAGATGACGAAACTTCACAACCATCTTCGTCATCTCCTTCATCACTTTTTCCATCAATTCCATCATCATCACAATCTTTCCGCGTCACTCCGACGCCTTCATCCTCATCAATCAGCATACAGTCAGTGGATGTTGTACAGGAGACAAATTTTGTCGACGATACTGTACCCGCCGCTAGAACTGCAACAAGTCGTAGGAAATGGAGCATTGATATGAATAAATTCATCCTACGCACATATCTTCACCTCACTCATATGGAAACCGATAAAAATGCGTACCTACCATCGCTTCACACTAAGTTTTTAGAAAAATACCCAGAAATGCAAGTAGGGCGACAAAGAATAGGTGATCAACGAAGAGCCATCGTTCAAAAGAAATTATTACCACAAGAAACAATAGAACAAATTTATGAGGAAGTCAGAGCCGAATTACAAATAGTCCATACTCAAATACAGCAACACTGTATACAATCAAAGACACCAATTAACACACAACCCGGTCAGCGTATGAAATGGACAAATGAATATAATGAAGCAATAATTAGAATATATTATACTACTACACAACTAGAAACAAATAAAACAGCATATAGAAAACATCTACATGAGGAATTTATTAATATATATCCAGAACTAGCACATTTAACTGAGCAAAGATTATCAGATCAAGTAAGAGCAATCATAAATAACAAATATATACACACTAACAGACTAGAAGAAATCAAAAACCAAGTAGCTACAGAATTAAGAAATAACAACACTAACACACAAAATATACAACACATAAATAACGACTTACAACAACCTGATCAGAACATTCACTCACTAAGTACTCAATACACAAATGTTCACATCTCTTGCACAACTACCAACACCCCCACAATAAATAATGTTATACTCCTAAATAATAGCCCCGAAACTAACATAGCTTCTCAAACATTCATAAATATAGACGAGGAAAATTTCTTAAACCACGTAGATATAGGTCAACATGAACCTACGCAAAGTAACTTTGATGCTTCTTCTGAAAAGAACCAAGAAATCGAAGCCACATTCCAACAAGCTCAACAACTTTTTTCTGATACACACCCTACTAATAGACCATACATTCCCAAGCAAAGGACATCTAAAAAGTTCTCTGCCATAGTTACATACATAAATTCTGTCATTCTCACAAATTGCGTAAATGTCGAAACAGACTTCATCAAATTACAGAATGTAATTTACTGTGCGGCATGGACGGCAGCCATATGTAATGGAGCTAAAATATCAGGCACACAAAATGAAAGTCGCACATATATAAAAAGAAAACCAAAGTGGCAAATCAGGTTAGAAAAGAAAATTCAATATTTAAGAGCAAGCATAGGTAGGTTAACACACTTTAATAACGGCAGCAGAAGCCCAAAATTAATAGCAGCAGTAATAGAAATAAAGAAAAAATATCAGCTACACGCACAATATGAAGACCCCAATACGCAAACGACACACTTTCTTGACACATTAAAACAAAAATTAAACGCAGCATCCAGTAGACTTAAAAGATATCTAACATGCACAAACCGTAAAATGCAAAACTCAAAATTTAGCAACAATGAAAAACTATTTTATAGGAACCTTGCAACAAATAACTCAGACACCACCACCCAAAGCCTACATACACCTACACCCGAAACTTTACGAGAATTTTGGGCAAACATTTGGGAAAATCCAGTATGCCATAATCATCGAGCAGTCTGGGTCAACGAACCAGCACCAGAAATTCCAGAAATGGAATATGAATTTATACCAATAGGAACTTTTATAGACGTCATCAAACGCACCCATAACTGGAAATCGCCTGGCACTGACAATATTCACAACTATTGGTATAAAAAATTCACCAGCATACATCCTTTCTTACATAACCATTTAAACACATTCATCCAATCACCAAATTTACTTCCACCATACTTAACACACGGAGTTACTTATATGATACCTAAAGACATCAGTGACACTTTAAACCCAGCAAAATACCGACCAATTACATGTTTACAAACTTTATAAAAAATTTTAACTGCCTGTGTAAGCGAGCTACTATATGAACATTTAACCAAAAATAACATCCTAGCAGAACAACAAAAGGGATGTCGTAAGAATAGCCAAGGCTGCAAAGAACAACTTACAATTGACGCGATCACTATGAATACCGCTATTAAAAGCAAGACAGATATCCACACAATGTTTATTGATTACCAAAAGGCCTTCGACTCAGTACCGCACAGCTGGTTATTACACGTTTTAAATTTGTACAAAATTCACCCAATATTGAAACACTTCTTAGAAATTTCCATGCAGAGTTGGCAAACAGTCCTAAAAATTAATTCATCCTCCTCGAATGTAGCTACTGAACCAATCCGTATAAAACGTGGAATCTTTCAAGGAGACGCTCTAAGTCCGCTGTGGTTTTGCATGGCACTCAATCCACTCTCACACTTATTAGATAAAACAGACGGAGGACTCAAACTAGCAACCAATGACACAGATTATACACTAACACACCTTATGTATATGGATGACATAAAATTATACTCAGCTGACAAAAACGAACTTTTCCAGCTAGCTGACACAACTCAGCAATTTTCTGATGATATTTGCATGTCATTTGGAGTAGATAAGTGCAAAATTTTGTCAGTTGTAAAAGGAAAAGTCCAAAATAATAGTTACGTACTCGGGTCAGGTGAATCGATAGAGCCAATGGATGAACAAAGTACTTATAAATACCTAGGGTTCAACCAGTGCAGACAGATACAACATAAAATGATAAAACAAGAACTGCTCAAAAAGTTCTCACATCGCCTTAACCTCATCTTGAAAACCAACCTTAACTCTAAAAACACCGTCAAAGCCATCAACACATTCGCAATACCTATACTCACATACTCCTTTGGAATAATACGCTGGTCAAAAACGGATATCAGAAAATTACAACGCACTATAAATACAACTCTAACAAAACACAGAAAACACCACCCAAAATCAAGCATACAGCGACTCACCCTACCACGTCAAGAAGGTGGAAGAGGATTGATAGATATACACAATTTACACAACAAACAGATACTTTCACTCAGAGCATACTTCCATAACAAATCAGAGAATTCATCACTACACAAACATGTAACGGAACAGGATAAGAAACTTACGCCACTCAACCTACACAATAGGAACACTCAAACTAATGAACAACTCATAAACACGCAAGATAAAATTGCCGCATGGTCTGTCAAGGCCCTTCACGGAAGACACCGAGCCTTCATGAGCCAGCCACACGTCGACAAAGCTAAGTCGAACGAATGGCTCAAACGAGGTGAGCTGTTTCCCGAAACGGAAGGATTTATGCTGGCGATCCAAGACCAAATAATAGCGACTCGTAATTACAGGAAATATATAATTAAAGACCCTCATCAGCCGACTGACTTATGCAGACATTGCAATACAGCCTCTGAGACCATACAACATATTACAGGGGCTTGTAAATCACTTGCACAGACCGACTATAAGCACCGACATGACCAAGTTGCCGCTATTATACACCAACAATTAGCATTCAAATACAAACTTATAAGTGAGATGAAACCATATTATAAATATAAACCGGAAATAATACTAGACAATAACAATCAGAAAATCTATTGGGATCGGACGATAATAACAGACAAAACTATACATTTTAATAGACCAGATATAACCCTTCACGACAAAGTCAATAAAACAGTTTACCTAATAGATATAGCTATCCCAAACTCACACAACATTCAAACTACAATATCTGAAAAGCTTAGTAAATATCAAGACCTCGCCATAGAAATAAAAACCCAGTGGGAAGCACAAACCGTCCACATCGTCCCTATAGTGCTCTCTTCCACCGGTATAATACCAAAATCTCTTATGCAAAGCCTTAATACTTTACACATGCCTCCCCACACACTTCAGCTGCTCCAAAAAGCCACCATTCTTAACACCTGTCGCATCACCCGGAAATTCCTTACTTCTTCTACAATATCATCCTCATTCTCCATTTAAATTCCCCCTACAAACTTGGCTCCGGCCCGTGGGTAGGGTTTTTGTACTCTCCTCGAGAGAAGAACACGAAAGAACTAGAAATAATAATAATAATAATAATAAACATTTATTTCAGACTAGGTCCATATTTTGTTAGTAACAATAAACTTAAAAAACTATGTTAGTACAGAAAAACAAAATTTAAATTACGACATGAAGCCGCACCCACCTTTGCAGCATGGGGGACTCCCACCGATCATTAAAAACACCCAGTATAGTGTTGGTACTGCCACGAACGCGAGCAAGTAGGGAGGCGCATCTTTTCCTAACGATAGCGGCAAAGCCATCCACCCGCGCCTCAGCAAACATCCCTGACGCACTGCAGCGCCATGGCAGCCCCAACAGCACTCTGAGTGCATTATTATATTGGACACGCAGGTCGCTGTATGCCCGCTGCGAATAACTGACCCACAGGCTGCAGGTGTAGAAAGATTGGCAGTATGCTTTAAAAAGCGTGATTTTAACTGAATTCGTACACCGTGCAAACCTGCGGGCCAGCATGTTACAACGGACAGCCAGCGACCTGCGTTCCCTCTCTATGTCTACATTATCACTTAAATCATCGGTGACCCAGTGACCCAAATATTTAAATTTAGACACCCTACATAGAGGAGTGCCACACAGTGATACATTGGGAAATGCTGGGTAAGAAAAACCACGGGCTTTAAAGAGCATTAGTTCACTCTTCCCAACATTATATTTGAGCCCATGAGTCACCGCATATGACTCACATATAGACACTAAGTTCCTCATAGCACTGATTGATGGACTCAGCAACACCATGTCGTCTGCGTAACTAAGATTATTGGTACACACTCCGTCAATATGACATCCGACCTTGGTGCTGCTGAGCTCAACAATCAGCCGGTTAATGTACAGGTTGAACAAGCGAGGCGAGCTTAATCCGCCCTGCCTCACCCCGCATTCCAACTGGTACACACTCGACAAGGAACCGTTCCACCTTACACAATTGCGTTGATTGTTATACCAATACTTGAACATTGATACAACTTCAACTGGTACAGCAGTTTCAGATAACAACTTATTCCATAACACGTCATAACTGACAAGATCGAATGCCTTCGATAGGTCCAAAAAACAGGCAAATACAGGCGTTTTTCTATCCTTGTAGTACTGCACAGTCTGCTTAAGACACAATATAGCGCTTTCAGTAGACAGCCCCGGCCTAAAGCCAAACTGAGCGTCATGCAGTATTAGATGCTTAGCCAATTGTGCATCAAGCAGACTGTCCAGCACCTTGGCTGAAACAGTTGCCAAGGATATAGGCCTGTAATTTGAGGCATCAGAGGCATTCCCAGTCTTATTTTTAATAACAGGCACTACAACTGTAAACATGAAGCTGTTAGGTAAATAACAGTGACTGATACACAAATTAAAAAACATGGCAAGTACACGAGGCAAGTGAACCCCGGCGTGTTTAAGATGTTCGATACTGAGGCCATCATGACCTGGTGACTTACCTCTTTTCATTGATTTTACCACCGATGCAACTTCCTTAGGAGTAAAACGAACGTCAATGTCCCCAGAAATGGCCTCAGCATCGACATCCCGTGTCGTTCTAACAAGTGGCGACTCAACTTTAAAGTGATGCTTAAATAAGTTTGCTATTTCTGTTGGCTCATGCACGCCCGCCACGCTCACAGGAAAACTCGACCGTGGATTCAATTTATTTGTTGCTTTCCAAAATGCACCAAATTGCTTGTCAGTCTGATTCTTAGCTATAATATCCATTTTTATTTGCTGCTCATTATCCTGGCAATATTTTAGCCTATCTTTAAAAACCTTCCTGGATTCACACATATTCATATATACAGGGTGTTTGGTAGATGGGTGCAAAGCCTGAAGGGGGTGATAACTTAGACCATTTAGAACTTATTAAGCTAAACTTGTCTTAGACGAAGTCTGCTCCTTGTATTTTTTTTTTGAAACTCTAAGGTTTTTTACAATAATACCCATTTTTTTTCAATTAATTGTTAATAGTGTCCAGTAAAAGCTGTTATGTTATTATTTTTTATTTATGTAATATGTGATTACTCAAACAAAATAATTCCCAAGCATCTGTGTCATCAGAGAAACATTCTACGCCATATTCAAGTTTGAGAAACTTTTAAAAATCAAGACAATGTTTTGTTTACGGCTCATAAAAAAATTAAAAAAATAGCCTCAGTTGTTCAAATCTTTTTAAAAACATGCTTGGTTATTGCCCTTTCTTTTGAGGTACTATTTACGCAGATGTCTCATCAACTCTTGGAATTAGGATGTACAAAGCAAATTGAGGTCGAATATTTAATTTTTAAACAGACCAAAATAATGCAACATTTTTGTTAAAATAATTTATTGTTCATGTTCAAAATGTTGACCGCGGTTTCTTAAACAAGCGCGTGCCCGTCTTCTCACTTCTGTAGTCGTGATTTTTAATTTCATCTCCTGCTTCATGACTTGAAAAGCCGTTTGGATTCTTTCTATTAATTCTTCTCTAGTTGAAATTTCAACGTGCGTGTAGACGAGCTCCTTGGCCCGTCCCCAAACAAAAAAATCCACAGGAGTTAAATCCACCACATAACACACACCACATAATACCAATATTGGCAATGAGAAGACCAATGATTTTTCAACAAGATGGTTATCCAGCACACTGGACCCTAAACGTGATAGAACATTTAAATAATTGTTTCCCAGAGAGCAGGATTGGCAGAGACGGGCCCATCCCTTGGCCACCTCGATCACCCGATTTACTCCTGTGGATTTTTTCGTTTGGGGACGGGCCAAAGAGCTCGTCTACACGCACGTTGAAATTCAACTAGAGAAAAATTAATAGAAAGAATCCAAGCGGCTTTTCAAGTCAAGAAGCAGGAGATGAAATTAAAAATCACGACTACAGAATTGAGAAGACGGGCACGCGTTTGTATAAGAAACCGCGGTCAACATTTTGAACATGAACAATAAATTATTTTAACAAAAATGTTGCATTATTTTGGTCTGTTTAAAAATTAAATATTCGACCTCAATTTGCTTTGTACATCCTAATTCCAAGAGTTGATGAGACATCTGCGTAAATAGTACCTCAAAAGAAAGGGCAATAACCAAGCATGTTTTTAAAAAGATTTGAACAACTGAGCCTATTTTTTTAATTTTTTTATGAGCCGTAAACAAAACATTGTCTTGATTTTTAAAAGTTTCTCAAACTTGAATATGGCGTAGAATGTTTCTCTGATGATACAGATGCTTGGGAATTATTTTGTTTGAGTAATCACACATTACATAAATAAAAAATAATAACATAACAGCTTTTACTGGACACTATTAACAATTAATTGAAAAAAAATGGGTATTATTGTAAAAAACCTTAGAGTTTCAAAAAAAAAATACAAGGAGCAGACTTCGTCTAAGACAAGTTTAGCTTAATAAGTTCTAAATGGTCTAAGTTATCACCCCCTTCAGGCTTTGCACCCATCTACCAAACACCCTGTATAATACTATTTACAGACGCATTGAGTTTTGCTAAAAAAAAATGTATCTGCAATTTAAATGTATTTATTTATTTGGTACATCAACAGCAATACATACTAAGAATTAATTTGAAACAATAAAAATAACATAAAAGAGCTGGTATGTATGCCTATTATAGGTATACGCCGCATTCACCATGGGACAACAACATAACGTTCTCAGATCTTAATAATAAAGTAATAGAATTTGAATACAATATAAAATTTACACGGTTTACTTACCAATGACTCCGTAGGTGGTTGAATCAAACAAAATTTCAGAAAAATCATTAAATTTCGACTATAAATAATCTCATTTTGGCGCCTTTAATTTGAAGTGAATCAATTTGGTTGAACCGTGTACCATTGCCATAGCTATTTCTACTGGCAGTTGTCACCGACCCTCACAGGGCTCATGGATGACCTGTGTTCTATCTGTGGCAACATTATAATATGCACCGATTCTTAAATTAGCTTAGATTAATTTTTGTAATGTTGTGCATGATTCCTCAAAAAAAAAACAAATTCCTAACTGCATTCGAACTAAAAACAAATGAGTTTGCGTTAAATTTTGTGTGTTCGCTCCAATAAGGTTCGGTACGGAAAAATCCAACCGTTTCTTTTTACAGGTTTGAAAACTGAATGGACACACTGTCATTATGAAAGCCATATTAGCAGTTCTGATGCTGTGTATATCCAGTGGGTTTGCTTACAAGATACTATGCATATTCCCTGCACCAACGAAGAGTCACGATCATCTGTCAAATGGAGTTGTGCAGGCGCTGTTAAAGGCTGGACATGAGGTTTGTGCATGTTATAATTATTTGACAGTTAAGCTCCATTTTAAAACTAGAAGCTGTATGGAAATACAGGCAAATGAGACATCTTAATTGAACTGCCTCGTTTGTCTTGTGATCGCAAGCGTGACTGTTGAACGCAGGACCCTGGTTTCGATTCCCAAGACGGTACAAGTATTATTGGCTTTGGGTTTTTCCAACAGGAATTTCTCAATAGCCTCCGAGCAGCTAATGAAAGTGTGCATTGTGTTACCTCTGTGCCTCGGAAAGCACGTTAAGCCGTTGACCCTGATTCCTGCGTCTGATCTCTCTCCAGTTGCGTCAGGTTGCCGTCTTATTGGATAATTATGAAAGGAATAGAGAGTGCACCTGTGTTTGTGCACCTTATAATATCCAAGTTTATAGGCATAGTCTCGGCTGAAATTCGGTCGACAGGATATTACCAATATTATTATATTGCCATGGTGCATGGGCGGCGGAGACTATACTAACCAAAATGGAACCACAGAGCACAGAGACGGTCGCTGATAGAGGAGACTGAGCCCATAACGTCCTGCGATTTTGTTATGTGTCAAAAATCATGTATGATAGAACTGTTATTGTGTGTTTTAGATAACGTGGGCCACACCATACGAGAAGAAAAATATCCATGCAAACCTGACAATTGTAGACCTCACAGAGACTCGGGCGATCGTTGACGGTAGGTGATACATACTAACATGAAAAAAAAAAAAAAATGTTACTCTCTCACTGTAGGATATAAGTCTTCTCATACACAGGAGTGACTTGCTGGCAATTTTAGACCATTTAGACAGAAGTGTGACGAAAATGTCGTCAGGAAAGTTTTGAGTATGAAGGTGGATGGTTATAAGAGTAGAGGAAGACCAAAGAAACGATGGATGGACTGTGTAAAGGTTGATGTGGCTAGAAAAGAGGTGACTGCTGAGATGATGAGTAATAGAGATGTTTGGAAGAAGAAGACGTGCTGCGCAGACCCCAAATAAATTGGGGTAAGGGCAGGAAAATGATAAGACAGAAATATGAAACAGATACGCCGACAACTTCTGAAAACTTACTGAATTAAGTGTGCAGTTTAAGGCGGCGCTCCTTGTCAAGAAAAAAATGCATCCACATGTATGTCAAACTTGTAAGGATAAAAAGTAGAAGTATTTGGATCAGGGTATAAAGTTCCTCATCCTCTATTGTAAAGAGAGGATCCTCCGACCGGTCGTAGCTTTGTGACTGACTGTTTGGTGTGCTTTTGCCCGACAGCTCTTGTCGGGCTGTTGTACTTGTCCTAATCTTGCGGATAAGACTGCTTGTGCGGTGCAGCATTTTGCGTGACGACAGGTTCGATGGGTAGTTCATATCTGGCGATGAAGATGTTGCCACAGTAATGTCAGTCCATTTTCTTCTGCACAGCCGTCGATATGATGAACTCATCGCAAGCGGGACTAAACTTCATCAGAACATTCGCCAGAAACGTGTCCCGCACTGCTGCGGAGAATCCGAAGCTTAGGAAATTGCTGGTGGAACAGCAGTTCGATGCTGTCATCTCTACGTGGTTCATTAACGAGTTTGAAGCTGGGTGAGTGACTTTCTTCGATTATGTCATTCTGTTTTAGTCATCCATTTGCCGTGTAACAAAAACTATCAATTACCGTTTTATATCTTCCATAAACTGCTAATTTCGTTATCACATGAAAGTCATAAAACGCACAGACTATATATAAGGACATTGTTGAATCGGTTGTACGCGTTTTTTGAAGTTGTTGCACGCTATAAAGGGTGTAAAAAGACCCTTAACGAAGCCGAAAGGCACTAGTTCTCCCCGTCATAGCGATATTTTTTTTGTTCTAGACCCTTCTAGTTACAACGATATTGGAAGTTAAAGTTCCAATTTTTTTACAAGTGTTTTTTTAAATACTACTTTTTAAGGTTTTAACTTTACTTTAATTGCCTCCACGACCCGTTTACTATTCAAAGCATCTATTAGCACTAAGTTTTGAGTGCGTTACATTGAGTTTTACCGTAAAAGGTACCCCAAAAAAAAAGTCGTTTCCCAGCAATATTTTTTGTGTAGGGTTACTTAGTTTGATGTACAGAATGCTTGGTTGACGGCTTCGTGAGGGTCCGTTTACACCCTGTATGTAAACTTGAGTTAATAAGTAGTGCAGATTGCGCTGTAGCGCAGCTGTCATGTCACACTTAAGGTAATTAGCTTTTAAAATGTAGGCGGGATCATCGACGGCCACACTTCGAACGGACATGTGGCTGTCAAATAAATGAACTGCGCAGGTAAAGTTCTAACGTGTCAAACAACTCCGTACATACTCTTTATAGCCTTTGCAGTCCATGTACCAGTTTATATTTAAAGTGCATCGACTTTAAGACAAACGAGTCTTTAAGTCGAAGAAATATACTGCGGGACTGTTCGAAAGAGATACCGCGGCCCTGGAACACAAAGGGCAAAGAAGGAACATGGATGGGTTTTAGTCAGTAAAAGTCTGACACTCCCTCCCACTCCGTCCAGAGCGGGAGGAGTTCTTTGATGACTTCCCATGACAAAAAAAAAATGTAGAAGAAATATCCCGCGGAAAACTAATCTTACTCTCTTCATTTTCCAGTTACGCAGCCATCCAGCAAGCTCCATGGATCCTCCTCAGCTCCGTAGGCGTCCATCCGAATCTCGAAGCCCTGGTGGACGATGTGCGGTCCGTGACCACGGTGCCTCTGCACTTCAATGACAGCCCGATACCTTTGCCCACTGGCAGGAGGATGCTGAATGGGCTCTTTTATTTGCTGATGAGTGTGGATGGGTGGTGAGTAGCTGCTACGTCATTTTTGAAGTGATTTGATAGTGGAGAAGCTGACGGGGTTATGGCCCATCTGATGCCACTTCGTAACGACCTACATGCTGAAGCCACATGCGAAAGTGAAATAAATGAAAGCAGTTTTTTAAACGTTGCCCCACAATAGAAAGACCTCCTGTATCGTGGGTGCGTTTACAAACATTTAAACTCACATACACAAACGTCCAGACGCGGATCAACAACCTGTAGGCCATACAAATATTTGTTCTGTGAGGGATTCGAACCCGCGACACGCAGCGCAGCAGCCAATCGCTCAGCTACTGCACAAACCGTGCTGTCATAGGATCTAGTTCTAGTTTAGTTGTCTGAGTGAAAACTTACTGTGCAAATAGTTGTCGTGGCCATGCTACGAATCACCGCGACACAATACAATTCACTTGCGAAGAAAACAACTGAACCACGTTCGTGTCGCCGCGTCGCAAGTTGCATCACCCGAAGCCGTGAAACCTTTATAAGCAAGTGGGCCACCAGTGGTTTATATCTGGTGATGTTTAGCGAAAAAGTAGTTAGCAAGTTTGTTTCGTTAACTAACCTAACCTCATATTAAGGAACCTTTCTTAAAGCATTCTAGGATGGCTCTAAATATTTCTCTTAACACTCACCAGGTTCGACCAGCCCCGCCAAGCCGCCATTTACGAGGACCTCTTCACTCCCTTAGCAGCAGAGCGAGGAGTGCCTCTGCCCCCATTCCATGACGCCCAGCACAACGTATCCATCCTGCTGGTGAACTCCCACGAGTCCATAGGACCAGCGCTCAGTCTGCCTCCGAACGTGATCAATATTGCTGGCTATCATATTGATGATAAGCCTGCGCCCTTGCCTAAGGTATAGTTGCAAAGAGGTACTGCTTAATCAGCCTGCAATGTGTCCACTGCTTGCTTCAGCTGTGGGATTTAAGCCGCGTCTTTGCGATTGCACGCTGCAGTTAAATTTGGTGAATGTCACGAATCTTCACGAGGCTCACGAAGTTCGATAATTGTCCCACGAGATCATACTACCGGGATAAAAAGTATCCTAAGTGTTAATCCAGGTTATAAAATATCTGTGTGCAAAATTTCATCAAAATCCGTTCAGTAGTTTTTGCGTGAAAGAGTAACAAACATCCATCCATCCTCAAAAACTTTCGCATTTATAATATTAGTAGGACGTCGGAATACAGGCAGCCAACAACAAGAAATCCATTTTTAATTTGTATGTAACCGTTTGAGAAATAATGAGAATAGATCCCTTATAAAATCACAGAATCTAAATAAAGATACCTCAACAACCTTACCTCAATTCCTTGCACTCCTATCCACTCTTAGAGGAGAGCAGAGGAGTGGAGACCCGACTTATAGTCTTGGGAACCGTATAATCTGAGTATGCCTATGAGTACAGCAATGCTGCTTGACGGTAGGAACACTACACCCAAGACTAGGCTTTCCTTTCTCAAGGACCTATATCCATTTCAGGACCTGCAAGACCTCTTGGACGGTTCCCCGCAAGGCGTGATATACTTCAGCATGGGTTCAGTGCTGAAGTCAGCAGCTTTGAAGCCACACACACGCGCTGCGTTGTTGAAGCTGTTCTCGTCGCTGCCCTACACCGTGCTGTGGAAGTTCGAGGAGCCGCTCACCGGTCTACCACCCAACGTGCACGTGCGGCCCTGGCTGCCACAGCCTAGCATACTCGGTAAGCGAGACATTTTTAGAGTGCACTTTCGAAATATTAATTTTTTCTAGCTTTGGCTATGGATCCAGAATAAAAATGGATTCAGGATGTTGAAAAGGGTGCCCCGCTTCTGCAGTGCATCCGGTATGTTCACACAGATACACGTCGACGACTTCCACGACATCGTTAGAAAGAAGTCTGCGTTGTTGTTCTGCAGAGTACAGGCCAGCTTCAACTCCATTCTGAAGATACGACGTATCACGACGATAGCAGGGAGGTACGACTCCCCTATATTTGAGGTTATAGTTGGAACATGCAGTTCGAACAACAAGCTTGTGTCTACATAAATAAATAATAGTAAGTTGTGACTTACATAGTTTGTAAGTTTCTTTTACTAACCTTCTATGGACGTTGCTTGTCGGATATAAAAGTTTTTTTTTTGCTGTGCAGTTTTCTCAAGACGTATAATAGTGGTGTTTTTTGAAGAGTCGTTTATTCAGTACAATAATGTTTTTGTTTTTGAAAGCATTTACAAAAACGGAAATTGCCAAATAAATCAGTTCAGGGCACAACCACTCATCATACGTAAATCTTACAATAGCTTCAAAAATTTCCTCCACGTTTTGACCAGCGATAGGAATAATTTACGATCTTGTGGCCGAAAGCGATAGCCATGACACAGCCAAAAGTGGAGAGGTTTGGAAGAGACCTACACAAAGCATTGTGTAGCCAAAGGTTGAAGAAGAACAAGGAGTAATTTCTGCCTCGATAAGCATCCATCACCTGTTATAACCACCTAGGAAAAAATCGTCCTATAGGACGATAACGACGAGTTATAACTATAGACTTACTTAGACACACTGGCGAGAATATCACGCCGCGCCGGGAGACCGCGGGCGACCGCCCGGCACGGCACTGCGTCATCATCCAGTATCCACCGAGCAATTGATTGCTTACATTTAATTCTCGCCTGTTCAAATTTAGTTAACAGTTTGTTTTTCTTTTTACTTTAATTCTTATGGTACAGTCCACTATAACTGTCAAGCCGCCGTGTTTCAATCCTCGTAACACCTGGAGGATATCACCCACTCCTCTTTACCCACGGACTTAGGCAGAAACTATAGAACGCCTTCTGCTATAAACCTTACATACTCCCTTTGCTCCGATCACTATCTGTTCTACCTCCTCTGAAAAAAACTTGGTTTATGTTTACCTTGGTACTATTTCCAGCCCACAAAAACGTCAAGGTGTTCATAACCCACGGCGGTCTACTAAGCACCCTCGAAGCCATCCACGCTGGGGTGCCTCTCCTAGCAGTGCCGGTCTTCGGAGACCAGCCAGCGAACGCTGAACGTGCCAGGCGAGCTGGGTACGCGGTGAGGGTCGACTTCCATCCAGATCTGGCTGAGGAGTTAGGGGTGGGGCTTAAGGAGTTGCTGGCGAATGATAGGTGAGTGGGAAGATATTGGTAAAGGGAATTATTTTATGCTATTAATAGATTTATCCATCTGAAAGTACTAACTTAATGATATCATTGTCACCAATTCATCACTGTATCCACATAATTTCTAGTGTCTTCCCGATTCGAGTTAATTGTTATTGGGTTCTTTGGACTTCAGTGTGTGGTGTTTGTTTGGGTTTAAGGTATCATCATTCTCCTACCCTTATCCCAATTTATTTGGGGTTGGCGCAGCATTTATTCATCTTCCATACTTCTCTATTCCTCGTCATCTCAGCAGTCAGAGACAACTATATCTATATTGTTTAATATTCTTATTGTTTCAGCTACTACAACAACGCAAAATACTTGTCGAAGATATTCCGCTCACGGCCTGCTCCACCATCAGACCTGATCGCTTTCTACGTGAAGCTCGCAATTGAAACCAAAGGTAAGTCCCAGATCCTTTCCCCTAACTTGTCGGGATCTGCTCCCAGTCAAACCACATCTAGCATCATCAACTCTCTAACGGGATACAGTTCATCATCATTCTCCTGCACTCATCCCAATTGATTGGGGTCAGGGCAGCATGTCTTCTTCTTCCATACTCTACTAGTCATCATCGCCGTTGGGATCCGGTTCCAGTCTAAGCGGATACAGTTCATCATCATTCTCCTGCCATTATCCCAATCGATTTGGAGTCAGGGCAGCAAGTCTTCTTCTTCCATACTCTACTAGTCATCATCACCGTCGTTATCGAGTTCTAGTCTAACCGGATACAGTTTATTTGAGTCATATTAGCGTGTCTTCTGATTCCATACTTCTCTATAGTCTCCTCCTTTTATAACTACTTTCAGAAAGTCCATCCATCGTTTCTTTGGTCTTCTGCTACTCTCATAGCCATCCACATTCATACTCAGAATTCATTCCACGTCATTTTCCTCATTACAACACGATGACAACCATTTTTCGATTTCAACAGCATGCAGTTGAATCTGACCTCCATGACCCAGTACCCAGTTAATGTGAGTAAACCTCCAAAAACATTTTATAATTTTGCAGGAGCATACCACCTCCGCTCTCTATCTCTGAAGTACAGCTGGTACGAGCGCTGGATGCTCGACCTGTTGCTCGTTCTGCTCGCAGTGCTCGCTGCGCTCTTTACGCTTTTGACAGTTGCTATCAAAGCTTGTGTCAGAAGACTTACAGGGAAGAAGGAAAGTGCGGCGAAGAAGAGGAATTAGTCTAAAAATAAATTGTAAAAAAAAATTCGTACTGTCCGTTCATTTTTATTTTACCTCTGACAGCGGCATCCGAATAGCAATATTATTCTTACGACAACAAAGATCACTGTGTCCTGGCAGACTTGTCAGTGATACCAACTGAATAATCAATCTTATTGAAACTAAAATAAAGTACACTGTGACTTTCGCTACAAATTCAGAGTTAAAATAAATGTGGCAGGACTGTATTTTGTAACGTTTTTTTTAATTTTATATGCCATACAGGGAATTTAATGTACAAATACTTTGATTATCATGGATAAGAAAGACATTTTTACCTAAAACGTTTTTTCATCTACATAGCCTTTTCCCAAGTATGTGTCAGCTTCCAGTCTAACCGGGTGCAGCTGGTTACCAGCAAGTTACATGGAGTGACTAAGGTGCATATACAACCTCCATTCTGTTACCCCTTTGTAAGATTTGTTGATTTTCTTCTTGTTCGGTATTTTTTTTTTTAATGACATCTCGCAGGCTTCTGCTTAACCGGACTATCCTGTGGATGCCTTGAGTGTGAGGCCTCCAGCCAGGGGCATAAAACTTATAAACTAAGCGACTAAGGGCACCCCCTGTGGGGTACGAGCCTCGGCTTAGGGCGTCGCTGGGGAGGGCAGCAAAGGGACAGGCTGGATCTGAGTGGGATATGCAACCCCCTCCCTTTTGGGGGAAAAGAGAGTCGGGGCCTAAGGGTTCTAACAGCCTAAGGGCCTGTAAACGCCTGGACGGTGAGTAATTAGCTAGCTCGCCGTCCGTCCGTCTTATGACGACAAGCCGTGTCGATGGCGCGTTCGTGTTCCACGCGCGCCTCAAAGAGATGTCAGCAAAAAGGAAGGGGCCCGCAAGGGCCGATGCCTGCCGGGGCTGCGGTCTGACACTCCCTTCCACTCCGCCCAGAGCGGGGGTTCATTAGATGATTTCCCATCCGAAAAAAAAAGGGGTTCTCAGTAAAACAAACATTTAACGCTCTAAATTCTATATTAAACTAAGAGATCAGGTGATAGTCTTAAATACAAAACATAAAACTAACATGTATTTACAAGAGCGCGAGGTATTTCTCGAACAGAAACAAATACTCCTTGGTGCGATGCTCGTTCTTCAGTTTGTGCACTTGGATCTCGCCATCCGGTGTTAACAGGGCCTGGGGGACAAAATGGCAGATTATTTAAAACGAGAAAAAAAGAAAAAAAAAATAAGAAGTGTTCATTTAAACATTACAGGCTTTAGAAATAGGCAAGGTGACGTGGACAATGGATATTAAAAAACCGGTCAAGTGCGATTCGGAATCGCGCATGAAGAACCATCGTAGTAGGGTAGTAAAAATTAATTAAAAATGAAAGGGGGAGTCCTCTTTAAGTTTTAATTTATTTTTATTATTTGTTGTTATAGCGGCAAAAGAAATACACATTCTGTGAAAATTTCAACTGTCTACCTATTACAGATCATGAGATACAGCCCGTTGACAGACAGACGGACGGACGTACAGCGACGGCTTAGTAATAGGGTCCCGTTGATTACCCTTCGGGTTGAAATTCCCAAAAATGAAAAATAGGTTTGATTGATTCCAATTCTATGTTTTCCTTTTTAATTCGATGCGATTGCTTGATGGAAGTAGAAATATTCTTTTGGATTCGATTAGGCACTACTTTTTTTCACATCTTGTTCACCACTCAATTTATTTTAAAGAATTTATTAATTTTAAAAAATCTTGTACTTGGCGAAGAGTCTGATGGCGAAGATGACTCCGAAAAGACCTAGGGTCTTTTCGGAGTCATCTTCGGCAAACTTTGTTTCTTTTTAAATAAAAAGAAATAAAGTTTGAATGTGAAGATTAGGCAATGACTAATCTCCACATTTTTGTCAAAGAACAGTGAAGGATCAGCAGTAAAGTGTGGTGCGAAGTGACCTCGTGTCCCGAGGTATATTCTTACCAGCGTACTATCCCCAGCAATACAGGCGCTCGCTGCGGCATCACCCGCCCATTTCGCGTAGATATCGCTGAACGACAGCTCCCATGCAACCAGGCTGTCGTCTTGTAGCGACGCGTAGAGGCAGCAAGGATTTATGTGCGACCAGGACAGTGATGTTACTGAAAGCTGTAAGAGATTAAACCATAGTATACAATAGTGTTTGTCCATATAGTAAACGTACTACCAGGATACATGCTACGGGATATAAAGGGTGTAAAAAGACCCTTAACGAAGCCGAAGGGTACTTGTTCTCCCCGTTATTGCGATCATTTTTTTGTTCTAGACCATACCTGGGAACCTTCTAGTTACGGAGATATAGGGGGTCAAAGTTCCAACTTTTTCACAAGTTTTTTTTGAAATACATGTTTCTTATGGAATTTTTTTACTTTAAACACCTTCACGACCCTCGTATTATTCAATCCATCCATCAGCACAATGTTTTGAGTCCGTTACATTGAGTTTTACCGTAAAGCGTAATTTTTCACCCCAAAAAAAAAAGTCATTTCCCAGCAATAATTTTTTACTGCTACACCCCGTATGCTATCATCGAAATCTGTAAAGGATGATTTTCACCAAACGGCTCGCATCGCATCAGATTGGAAAGGATACAAACGGATGCGGCGACGGCCGCTCGCGTCCGGCAGGATGTTAACGCATAAGATCGGCTCTCTACCGTCGCTTGCGAACGTATCCGTTTCTGCGCCTAGTCAAATAGTTTCATTCCTACATTTCCTACCGTATTGACAGCCGAAAGAATCCGGTCGGATACGGCAACAGGCGAGCGGAGCCGATCGCGCGTCGCACCATACTTTCGGCTAAGATCGCGTGTCACTGAAGACGCCCGCGTTCACGCTGCTGTGCGCGGCTTGGTAAAATAGACTTTAAAAACTTTACTGTGTTTTAAGCTTTCACGGTTTACAACTAAACTTATACTGTCACTTATGGAGCTCGAAATAATGAACAATCACAGAAGATATCGCGTAAGTGACAGTATAAGTTTAAAAACTGTGTACACGATTTAATATCGTTTAAAGATTGTAAAATCCGTTCCGATCCGATCCGATATGAGCCGTTTTCGTTATGGCGTAAAATGGTTATTTTCGCATTACCTGTAATATTAATATGGATGAGTAGCGATACTTAAGTGTAGGCCTAGCATACCCTGCCATCTGGCTGACTGTCCAATTTTCACCATGGCATGTGTCATTCATATTGTAGGCATGTGAGAAAATATGATGAAGACCTTTTTTCTCGTGTTGGCTGGAGTCACCAGAATAGCTCATCATCTACCGAGCCTTTTCCCAACTATGTTTGGTTCGGCTTCCAGTCTTAACCGGATGCAACTGAATACTAGTATTCTATGAAATTCCTGATGGAAAAACCCAAAAACACTTTGCCCGACCGGGGAGTCGAACCCAAGACTTCATGCTCAGCAATCCTAATTGCGGCCACTACAACAACGAGTTAGTTTGTAATACTACATTAAAGTTATCAAGGAATTACATTGATATTTGCGAGGGAGTCTCCTGGCATATCGACAGCTCTTGGTCTTGGGTCTTCGAATCCAAAGCCTATAGCCATATTAAAACTTCCACCACAGCTCATGAAACGCACCATTAGTTCCTTTTACAATGATATTAATTTAGTTTTAGAGAAACTGTACTGAAGTCACATATTGAAAAGAGTGTCCATGGAGTTTCTTGCCCATTCTTCTCCATAGAGATCTACGCTTTGGAATGGGCAACTACAGTACTTTCACAAGTTATTATGCCTTGTGTCTGTGACTGTAGCTACGCCTTCTTTGTTTTTCTGACATTCTAAAGTGCCTGTTACGGTCTAATTGAAATAAATGCTGTGAGTGTTTGAGTTTGAGTTTATTTTCGCTTTGGAAAACTACAGTTTTGTTGATAAACAACCACACCGTCGAGATCGTCATCATCATCATCTGCCTCGCCTTTTCCAAACTAAGTTGGGGTCAGCTTCCAGTCTAACCGGATGCAGCTGAATACACAGTCGAGATCGACAGATGGTACTCATGATAGAAGTCGTTTTACTGAGTTAAAGACGGTTTCAAAACCTAACTAGATTGGTATCTCAACTTGAAGACATCGGGATGGGGTAAGCTAACGCTAACTTCAAACGGAAATGAAAATGAGTCAAGGATTGCATACTTAAATATTAATCAACTAGCTGATGGCCGCGGCTTCGCCCTCGTGGAGTTCGGTAATTGTCCCACGGGATCGTACTACCGGGCTTTGGGATAAAAAGTATCCCATGTGTTAAACCAGGTTATAAACTACCTGCGTGCCAAATTTGATCTAAATCCGTTCCGTAGTTTTTGCGTGACAGACTAACAAACAAACATCGACACATATGTACAGTCACGAGCACCAATCTGTATACACTTTCCTAAATTTAAAATCAATTTTCGCAAGAAATAACGATTATTATTAGTATCTTTTTCATAAATATATGAGTTCCAAAATACTATGTTCGTAACAACATCAAATTTTAATCAGAACAGTAGGAGAAAAACACTTTTAAAAGTTTGTGTTTAATTGGTGCTCTTGACTGTACATCCATCCTCACAAACTGTCCATTTATAATAGTAAGTAAGAAATAAGATTAATTTGGCTATCCCTCCCTACTGATTTGACGTCTAAAGGCTAATCTAATGCAGAAAAATCTTACCTTGGAGCCTTTCCTCTCATGATGTTGTGATCGAGAAGAAACGGTGCTGATAAAACGACCCTTGTGGTCTGACTGCACCCTTTCTACTTCCGTAGGTTGAATGTTCCTGTAATACACATTACTAGCATTATCATCATCTGCCTAGCCTTTTCCCAACTATGTTGGGGTCAGCTTCCAGTCTAACCGGATGCAGCTGAATAACAGTATGGGTCTCTTCAATAATAGACAGCAAATCTGTCGTGATTGCTGTAATCGCTTGGATGTTTATTGTTTACGCAACACCTTAACGTAACATTACGCCTGTATGCTCAAACAATTAATATTTGCTATGCATTTATTTTACATTGTCAACAAAAACAAACAAATCTGGTTGTACTGTACATATCTGCGTACCCCCTCTATAAAATAACTTTAGCTTCTGAAGTCGGTGACTTTTGTTTGTTTGATTCAGTTTTTTTGTCACCGACTTCTGAAGTAAAGTTATTGTTCACTTTTTTTGTGTTTTTGAAGTCGGTTTTATTTTTTGCAATAATTTTTTTTTATTTTTTGAAATATTCATTTCGTTTTCGATTAAAGAATATCATTTTGTCTAGCTTCCGTCTGGAGTCCACGCCCATCGTTCGCGCTTGCGACCGCTAGACCAATGAGGCAGTCAAGTCAAAAAGCTAGATTTAAGTTTAATGAATATAATATTTTTAATGTGAAAGTTATGTATACTGTTATGTGATATAAGTTTATATATTTTAGCTTTAAGTTATGTTGCTGCGCCCTAACAGGGTCATGTACTCACTAGTTTTAAGCCTAGCGTGTGAAATTGGTTGTGTACATTGTGCATTAAATAAATAAATAAATAAATAAGTTTTGAGTCAAGTTATATAAAATCGATAACTTACCGACAATCCAAAGTAAGTAGAACCCTGTTTTCAAGCAAGGAACACACACTGATGGTCCCAGTGTCGGTGGCCGCGAGGAAATATGGCAGTCGATGCGGAGATACCTCTATACAGGTTACTGATGATGCGTCAGCTGGGAAGGTAGGAAAAAAAACGTGAGTGAAAAAAAGAGAGAAATGAGGCGTGAATTACACAGAAACGGCGTAAGGTGAAGGCGCGGCGCAAGCATGATGCTGCTTCAAAACGTTTTCATACAAAATGTACGTAGGCAACGTGTCGTAAATTACACTCAAGCGGCGCGGCGCAGGCACGCCGTTCTTTCGCGCCTAAGGTCTCCTTTGCTCTTTCTTTGTTATGGAAGTTCTTAATTTCCTTTCAGTCCTCTAAATAAGCTTTAAACGAAGGTTTTTCGGCTTAAAGGCTACTAGACAGACTTCTTCTTCTTTCGTATCAATGGTACTACATTTTTTGTAGGCGTGTCATACGCCCTACAGCTAGAGCTAATAATGATTGTCGCAATAATTTTGATTGCGTTTGAAGCGACAAAGCTTCTATGCGAAGTATATTTTACTCTCCACTAGCGACCCGCCCCAGCTCCGCACGGGTGCAATGGAGATCCACATATACATCTAAACCTTCCTCTTGAATCACTCTGTCTATTGCTGAAAATTGCATTAAAATCCTTTGCGTAGTTAAAAAGATCTAAGCGTGCAGACAGCGGGAACAATACTTATGTAAAGTTGTATTTAAAAAAGGTCTTACTTGCAACACAAAACTTATTCAATTTAACAGTTCCTAGAATCCTCTTGCAGCACAGAACTTCACCACAATTCTTTGCAATCAAGTAATGGTCCCGATCCTTCCAATTCATCACTTTCAAGTCCCCGCAAACAATACCACTCTCCCAATTTTTAGAAACATCTTTCTCAACTGACAACACTCGTTTAATTTTAGCACTGGCAGCACTCGATGGCCTGCTGTCAAAGTCGAGACTAATGGCGGATTTTGGGCGGGAAAAATCTTTTTTCATTATCTTTATTTCTTGTTTTCTATTAATTATTCTTCTTTTTGCCGCGTTCAGATTGAAGTCTGCTTTTAAATCGGTATTTTGTGAGTCCTTTAGCGGCAGATCTATGTGGTCTAGTAAAGAAATGGTTTGATTCTTCTCTAGTTTCATTCTGGACCAGTATGCCTTACCGATGTCTGGCGGGATCGTCTTAGATTTTTGTTGTATTATTGACCATATTGTGAGGACGCCTATACTTTGTAGAGAAACGACCTAGAAATAAAAGAAAAAACAGCTTCCAAATGCTTTTATCGACTAAAAATCTAACTAATGCATATTACAGATTAAAATTTGATAACCAAAACAACCAAATGAATCCTCAGCAACCGGATTTTCTGCACCTTTGAACGAAATCCTATTAAAATGGTTGAACCATCTGATAACGTTACAAAATTATGAAAAAACATGCAAAAGTCTGAAAATGTGCTCTAGTTTTTTCTATAACCTTTCAAAATCAGAAGTCATTTATTCAATTTATTGAGAAATTGCTCTTTCTGAACTTCGAAACTACATAGGACGGTCTCCCGAAACGCATACTCATTTACTTGGGGGTGATTGGGGAGAAGTGTCAAGTCACCCTATATTATTATGTAATTTGCACAACAAATATTATATTGATGGCATATCGAATGCATCACCCGCGTTCTTCGGTTATGAGACTGTATATCCCGCGGAGGTGTGGGGGTCGAGGCTTTTTAAACGCTAAGACTCTCCACAATCGCGAGATATGCAGTCTTAGGGAATATTTCCTAGAAACCGACGTGGGTATGCATCGAGATGTAGTCGCGGTGGACAAGGGCCTCACCCCTCTCTCCTTGGCTAAAGAGAACTGGCGCAAACCAGTAGTGCTTGATACTAACGACCGCAGGGAAGTATGGCAGAGTAAGGAGCTTCACGGACGCTTTTTCCGGGCCCTGCATGGGCCCGATGTAGACCTATCAGCGTCCGTAGCCTGGCTACGTTCCGGGGATCTCTTTGAAGAAACCGAAGGCTTTGTCTGTGCAATTATGGATGAAGTTATGATGACGAATAACTACCGGAGATTTATTGTGAAGGACGGTACGGTTGACATATGTCGGGCATGCCACCGTCCAGGCGAATCAATCCGTCACATTATCTCCGGGTGTTCTCGTCTGGCTAACGGAGAGTACTTGCATAGACACAACCTTGTAGCCAGGATTATTCATCAGCAACTTGCTCTGAAATACAACCTTGTGGAATCGGAAGTGCCGTACTATAAGTATGTGCCCGACCCAGTTCTCGAAAATGGCTGTGTCACATTGTACTGGGATCGATCCATCATCACTGACAGGACTATTGTAGCCAATAAGCCTGATATAGTGGTGGTGGATCGATCAGAGCGGCGCGCAATAATTGTTGACATAACGGTCCCACATGATGAGAACCTCGTGAAAGCCGAGAAAGATAAGCAAATCAAGTATCTTGATTTGGCTCACGAGGTTGTCGACTTGTGGGATGTGGACTCAGCGATCATTGTGCCGATAGTTGTATCAGCCCATGGCTTAATTGCCAAGAGCTTCGACCAACATCTGAGGAGGCTCTCGTTAGGCAGCTGGATCAAGGGCTTGATTCAGAAAGCGGTACTCCTGGACACGGCTCGTATTGTTAGGAGGTTCCTCTCTCTGGAGCCCTGACCGCCGGTAGCTTGGACCCTGTTCCCGATACCGGTGGGCTACAATTTTTTTATATTTTTAAATGTTTTTTATATTGTTTTTTCTAAGGAATATTTAAAAATGTAATTATATTTGTACAGAAATAAATAAAGGAAATAATAGGGTGACTTGTAATTAGTGACCGATACTTAAACACGCGATTTTACTCATGATAACAAACAACTTTCCCAAAGAAACATTTTTTTTAATACTCATTCACTTGTATCACAATAAAACTTACGGACACTCGGCTAACAGCTGATAGGCCAAAGGCGCGCGCGCGCGAGTTTCATACGGCTGTAAAAGTGAATAAGTTTAAAAAAAAATCTTTGGGAAAGTTGTTTGTTTTCATGAATACAATCACGTGTTTAAGTATCGGTCACTAATTACCAGTCACCCTATAATAGAACATACAAACAACATAATTATTTGTAAAATGACTTCAAGTTTACCTGCCCTAGAATCCTTCGTCCTCCCTCCTGACTGATGACGGTATGCGGGTCACCAGTCACCTCCAACGCAACGATGCGGTCAGTCACATCGCCATTGCTCATGTTGAAAGCACTGTTCGTGAAGGCACATGACTGCAGAGTGCAACTTATGCTGGCCTGGAATTGTAATATGACGATACGTTGAGTGTGACAGCACGTTTGGCGCAGTGGCATTTTGCGCATTATTCTCAAAACTATCTTACCCCATCTAATCCAACATTACTGTTCATCTTATTCCATACTCGATCCCTTTCAAACTCAGTGAGTTCTTTCTCGTTTATTTCTACCAATTCAGTCGGTTTTTCATTGCTGGCAACATCCTCGCGCCATGTTGCCTCCTCTGCCAAATCCCAAAGATGTACTGAACTGAAATCAGACGTATTAATGTTTTTTTTTTTTATTGTTTATTTTAGTTTCGAACTTAAAATGTCTCTTACCCATCATCTAATGCAGCAACAAAATATCCATCAGTGGTTCCTCTTAATTTTCCTTTAGCTACATTGTCTATAGCCGTTAGTAGTTTTATAGGTTCTCGCGTAGCAACACTGATATCCCATAGACAAATCGTACACTTTTTCAGCGCCACATTTTGAGTTTTCTTGTGTACCGTCATTATTAAATTAGATTTTGTTTCAGAGAAACACATTTGTGAAATCTTTGTACTATTCAGAACAGATAAGTTTTCGGATGTTATATGCTTAGGAGAAATAGATATGTAACCTTTACTAAACGGATAGTTGGTGATATTTAATTCGGATAGTTCTGTGTTGCCACTGTTAGTATTCAAAACATTACATATCTTACTTTCTATTCTCTTCAAAAACTTTCCCAGACGATGGGTGTTATAGTCATTCTTTTTTAATTTGGATTTGTAAGTTTCGTATGGCAACATTTCGCTGGGACCGACGCCATCTTTTTGTTCAAAGAAGATGCGTAACGGATCCGTTTTATAATTTTCATCTAAGTTAATCTCGTTATTCCTTTCTACATCTACAGTATGAGTGGTCAAAAAGGTGAATTTAGTTAGATAATCTTCCATATTTTTACTGTATTTTCGACTTTCGACTTTTTGTTTGATACAAATGTCATTTTTCGTGAATTCAACTGGGTGTTGGGTCCACTTATGTTCGCACTCTATTTCATCCGTTTGAATCTCTTCAGAAATCCCATCATCGAAAGTTTGTACAGCGATTTGGGTATAGTTCGATCTGCCGAAAGTCGACATAAACAGGTCATACGAAATAGGTTTCATTTCGAACAAAGTATAGGACATTTCGTGTAACGTTATGATGCTTAGTAAATCTTTTGCGCGTTGCCTTAGCCTGTCTCCTATGCGTTTCTTTCGTCGGTTCTCCTTTGATTTTGTGAAATCGATGAACATTGGTCTGAAAAGAATATTTTTATTTTTATTTTTCACACTGTTTAAAAGTATTATCTATTCTTTAATTGTAAAAGGCAGCATTATGATATTCTTCTCGAAACGAGTCGGCAACGTAGAAGCGAGGCTGATTGCCCAGATCGGTACGACAGATAATAGGATCACGATTTTTTTTTTAAGTACCGCGTCTTCGATGGTTATAATAAGCACGTAGGCGAATCCATTGGCCCCGGCTGTCATCTGCATATCTTTGAAAGTTGTCACTGGCAGTCAGCAGCCCGAAAGTCTGCAAATTAGTCTTACCAAAGGGATATCTTGTTACCCCGTAACTGAATTGCGGAGGCAAATAAGCCATGGGAACACGTCCTGTAAGACTGAAAGCCGACCCAAACATTGTTTGGAAAAGGCTTGGCAGATGATGATGATTCAAGCAAGCTAGCCTCACGGGCCTGTGGACGGTGAGTAATGGGCTAGCTCACCGTCCGACCGTCTTACGACGACAGGCCGTGTCGACGGCGCATTCGTGTTCCACGCGCGCCTCAAAGAGATGCCAGCAAAAGGAAGGGGCCCGCAAGGGCCGGTGCCTGCCGGGGCTGCGGGACTGTTCGAAAGAGATACCGCGGCCCTGGAACACAAAAGGCAAAGAAGGAACATGGATGGGTTTTAGTCAGTAAAAGTCTGACACTCCCTCCCACTCCGCCCAGAGCGCGGGGGGTTATTTGATGATTTCCCATCCAAAAAAAGGAAGCTAGTCTAATGCACAAACCTCTCTATAACTTCAGTATGCACCGTCCTTATGCTGGAAACGGCACTAGAACTGCTCATCTCCTGGAAACCCTCGTCAGTTAACGAGCTCGGCTTCTCCGCGCCTTCTGCTGTCTCCAGGATAAAGTCTAAGGCAACTGGTTTTTGTTTATTCGCTGAGCGGTCACGGAGGTCGAAACTGCCTGAAAATTGGAAATCTATCTTGAAGTGCTAATAAGAGCAAAAGGATTATCTATTAAATAAATATAGATTAGGTGAATATCCTAATACTTACTTCCTTATTATTTAGCCTAAACCACTGAACCGATCATCCTGAAATTTTGCATAAGTATACGTTGTCAGGAGTACAGAAACGGACATAGGGTACTTTTCATCCCGAAAAAAAGTACTGTTCCCGAGTATCATTCAAATCATGATTGAATTATATTATTATAAGCAGAGTACAACCCGAATTGATTGTCAAATTCTTAATTAACGCGATCGAAGCCGTAGGCAAAATCTAGTTTATTAATAAAGATCCTGTCATAATTCAATGAAAATGCTTGATAAGTAATGCAATGAATACGGGGTGGAAGTGACACCGACACGAAAACAGTTACCACATTCATAGAGTACATCATTCTGCGCCGTCTACATAAAAAAATTTCATCGGTTTTTTTTTAATCAGCAGTTTGACCGTATAGGAATTGCACTTTTGTAGGAAATAGCAGATTTTTTTTTATAACCGATGAAAAATGTGGCTCAGAATGATGTACTGAATACGTGGTAACCGTTTTCGCGTCGGTGTCCCTTCCACTCTGTATCGACATGAGTATATTTTTCCACAGGTGTGTTCTATTCCCTAAACCTATTCTAGATCAACAAGGACGTCTTCATCGTTTCCTCATGCTTTCAATTGATAACTCACATAATTTAGTACCCGCGGGAGTCATAGGCGAATTACACAGAAACGGCGTAAGGTCCAGGTGCGGTGCAGGCATGATGCCGCTTCTAAACGTTTTCATACAAAATGTACGTAGGCGACCTGTTGTGAATTACACTCAAGCGGCGCGGTGCAGGCACGCCGTTCTTTCGTTTCCTTGTAAATTCCACGCCTGCGCTGCGCCTTACGCCTTACGCCGTTTCTGTGTAATTCGGGCCATAGATACCCAGATTTAATACCTTCTCAAACTTACCTGAATCTAACATATTCTCATCATCTTTGACCCCCTTTAAAGTCTCAACTGCCTCGCTCTCATCATCATCCTCATCATTGCCTTCATCACCTTTATCATCGGTTCCATCACTACCATTCTGTTCACTGGGTGAAGAACTGTGGTAAGAATCGAAGTCAGACTCGTAGCTCTCGAAATCGTCTTCGTAACTTACGTCTTCGTTACTGGACACTTTGCTTGGAGGTGTCTAAAAAGGGCCATACATTTCTTATGTTAGTATAGTCATCCGCTAAGCTTAAGTGGAAGCTTAGGTGCAGGTTCGCGAGAAGTGGAAGGAGTGGAGGGATGCCTTCGCCCAGGAGTGGGACAGAGAAATATAGAAAAAAAAAAGCTTAAGTGGGATTGAGCCGGCCGCATATCAGATGAGAAATAGGGCTTTTTTTCGGATGTGAAATCATCAAATGACCCCCTCCTTGGTCGGAGTGGAAAGGGAGTGTCAGACTTTTACTGACTAAAACCCATCCATGTCCCTTCTTTCATTCTTTGCCCTTTGTGTTTCTAGGGCCGCGGTATCTCTTTCGAACAGTCCCGCAGCATGAGAAATAGGCTAAAAGAACCAGAGACTCTGGAATGGATCCCCCCATTGAACGCGAGATGAGAACGCGACGGAACAAGGCGAAGTTGCCGAGACCAGCTTAGCTTGACTCATCTAAAGAACTGGCTGGCACTAGTAAAAGACAGAATTCTGTGAAAAAGCGCAAGGAGGCCTTTGCTCAGTTCTTGGACAAAACAGACTAGTGCAGGTTAGTAAGCATAATCAGCCAGCTATGAAGGTTCTACTTCTGGGAGACACGTCTCCTCTGTGAGTGGGAATGGGTCCACCAAGCAAGCTCAATGCGGCTTGGCAGATGTCACATGCCTTCCATTTTTTGGTTCTTGGATATGCAGGTATCCTTACGACCGTTTTGAGAAAAGTTGTAATGTTAATTACACGAAGTAAACTGAGTGCTTGGGTTGCGAACGCCGAAGGTGGTGTCGTCACGTTTTAAAAATTTGCTAGATTTTGGGGATATTGTGGTAATATGGGCACAAAAATCGTGCATTTTAAAATTCATTAAAATGTTTATAATTATGAATATTTTGTTCCTTATTTAATTTGGTAATGTCATTGGGATACTTATACATAAAGGGTGTAAAAAGACCCTTAACGAAGCCGAAATGCACTTGTTTTCCCCATCATTGCGATCATGTTTTTGTTCTGGACCATACCTGGGAATCTTCTAGGTACGGAAATATTGGAGGTCAAAGTTCAAATTTTTTCACAAGTTTTTTTTTATACTACTTTTTAAGGTATATGTGCCCGTTTCGGATAGGAAAGGATTTTTTTTAACAAACTATATAAATCCAAGGAAAGAATAATAAAGTTACTCACCTTTCTACTGTGACTTGGTTTTTCATCATTCAAATCGATATAAAACGCCTTAGGATTCGCGCTGAGCTTTCGCGACAAATTCAACATTTCAGCATTATTGTCGACTTCCACAGAGTTTAAAATTTTCACTTCGTTCTCATTTAATGTCCTTGTTTTAGTCCGATGCCTTTCACTGTCTTTTGAACCAGCTTTATCTTTATCTTTTCTATCTTTAGCCACATCTTTTATGAAACTTTTTTCTTTACCTTTTGCAACACCTTCAATGGGACTTTTTTCTTTTCTGTTTTTTGCAGCTTCTTTTATAAAACTCTTTTCTTTTTCCTTTCTATCTTTTGCTGCTTCTTTTACGAAACTGTTTTCTCTATCCCTTCTATCTTTTGCCGCGTCTTTTACAAAACTCTTTTCTTTAGCTTTACTTGGTTTTGTCGCATCTTTTATAAAACTCTGTTCTCTCTCCTTCCTATCTTTTGTCACCTCTCTAACGAAACTTCTTTCCCTCTCCCGCCTATCTTTAGACCCATCTTTTACAAAACTCTCTTCTCTCTCCAAATCCATATTCAGTTTTCTTTTAACGATCGGTGAATGTACAGCCACACCAAAGTTGCTTCTCGGCGTAACCGCGTTCCTTGATGTCTTAGCGTCAAAAATTTTTGTCGCAGCCATCTTGGATCTGTCAGACCGTGTTGAAATGTGACTGATAGAAGAGGGCGAAGATTTGAGTTGATCCTTCATTGGGGATTCATTGCTTGCCGCGTATGAAGTGCGTGGAGGCTTCTTAGTTGGTTTAGCGCTTTGTACAGCAGCCTTTTTCTTTTGCCCGTAAATGTCGGCTGTGGAACTCTTTTGCACGAAATTTCTTGGTGTGGAGACAGTGTAGGGCGTCTTCTTAAGTTTTTCTTCTGGAGTTATTTTCGTGGCATCGTCTTTTGTCTGCTTCTCTCTTTTCGGCTTGAATTCACTAGGCTTTTTTGCTGTTGTCTGCATTTTTACTTAGTATGCGCTGAAATTGAATTGCCATTTAGGCGTGAAATTAAAACACACCATATTTACTTCATGGAATTCGATATCATTCATTTCATGATTCATATTCTTTAAAAACATTTTCCACTAATTTCCCTTCCACTGGACACTTATTAGTTATTCATATTATTATTTACTCAGTACCTAATTCAAATGACGCAACACTTTCAGAAAAGTAATGACCTATTTATTCTAATACCTATTTTTACCAACACTGACACATCAAAAACACATTGTTGTAATTACAATGCTCAGCTTAGCGTCGAGAGTTGAAAATTCTTCGTCTACGTATTGTCTTTCTTCTATTACGAGTTTCAAAAGAAGATTTGTAAGACTATTAGGTACTATACAGGCCATAACTACCAATATTGTAGCCGTTGTAGTTATCTACTTCGAAAAACTCATCATACCTAATGGTCGCACCTTGTTAGTTATACTTATAATAACGAGACCTCCCTGTAGTAATTACTTAATTAATTCAAGCCCAATAAGCAATCATTTTAAGTACCCACCTATATAATATTATATCTAGAGAGTACAACGCTACTTTCGTTTCAACTCTTTCTGCTCCATGTCCTACTTGTGTAGGTTCAGACGCCAGCACATCAAGCTACCCGGAACTGTCAAATTTTCCCAATCAACCATGAACCTAATGCTTTAGCAATTAAGTTGAAAATCTATTAAAGAAAATTGACAGATTGTAGTAGCTCGATCTTCTAGCGTCTGTGCTTGGGGACAGATTTTCTTCTTTCATCTCTGTGCGCCCGTGGCAACTGTCACGCCATCATTCACCCCCTTTACAACACAACCTATCCATCTTTTCTTTGGCTTCTCCCTCCCATCCTCTTCATGTATACGAGAACTCATTCATCACTATTTTAATCACACATATGCCTTTCATCTCACCTTTATTTTTTATTTTTTGGGAAATCATCAAATGACCCCTCCCGCTCTGGGCGGAGTGGAAGGGAGTGTCAGACTCGTACTGACTAAAACCCATCCATGTTCCTTCTTTGCCCTTTGTGTTCCAGGGCCGCGGTATCTCTTTCGAACAGTCCCGCAGCCCCGGCAGGCATCGGCCCTTGCGGACCCCTTCATGGTTGCTGACATCTCTTTGAGGCGCGTGGCACACGAACGCGCCGTCGATACGTCGTCATAAGACGGCCGGAGGGCGAGCTAGACCTTTACTCACCGGTGGCCGGGAGCCACCACGTGGCCCTTGAAGCCCAGGGCGTCTCCTGCGGCGGACCGTGCCCATACCTTGCCAAACGTTTTCCTTTCAAGTTTTCTGTCACCAACACATCTATAATATTCGGTTTAACCCAAATACTATCATCATTCTCCTGTATCCCAATTTATTTGGGGTCGGCGCAGCACGTGTTCCTCTTCCATACCTCTCTATTACTAGTCATCTCATCAGTCACCTCCTTTCCTGCCATATCATCATACACACAGTCCATCCATCGTTACTTTGGTCTTCCTCTACTCTTAAATACCCATCCACATTCATACTCAAAACTTTCTTCACGATATTTTCCACATTTGACCCAAATAAGCTTTAGCAAAACGTTAAAAGGGGTCACCTGACTATCAAGGAATCGATGACATGCGAACTTGCACGTGGAGAATGCAAAACAACATGAATGAATAATTAATTAATAAACTGAACCAATTATTTCTCACCTTGACATATTCTTGAATGATTCCGGGAAAAACTTCACTAATATCAAATATTTTCACAAAAATCTTAAACTATTTGAAACTTTGTCTAAACACTAACAGTGTGGAGTCTAAATGCAATATAAATTAGTATTTTTAATGTTAAAAACACCCGTCACGGAATATTTCTTGTTGTACACAAATTGCGTTGCCATGGAAACCGTTATTTCAAACATTGTCAATCGTCGTTGTCGAGAATGTATGGAATTATGAGATGCCCAAGGCATTAAGTCCGCCTTTGTATAAAGGGTGTAAAACGACCCTTAACGAAGCCGAAAGGCACTTGTTCTCCCCGTCATTGCGATATTTTTTTTTGTTATAGACCATACCTGGGAACCTTCTAGTTACGGAAATATTGAGGGTCAAAGTTTCAACTTTTCACAAGTTTTTTTTAAATACGTGTTTTTAATGTAAGATTTTCAATTTTCACACCTCTACGACCCCCGTACTATTCAATCCATCCATCAGCACAATGTTTTGAGTGTGTTACATTGAGTCCTACCGCAAAACGTGATTATTTACCCCAAAAAAAAAAGTCGTTTCCCAGCAATAATTTTTGCGTAAAGTTACTTAGTTTGATGTACAGAATGCTTGGTTGACGGCTTCGTGCAGGGTCTGTTTACACCCGGTATAATTATGGTTTTAAGAATTGTAGACATTACCTAAGTCTGAGACAGGGTTAACTTTGCTGTGTTCGCCCATTTATTTAATTGACAATTCCTAAACCGTTACTTTAGGAAGGAACATGGGAAAGCCCGTTAAGCCCGGAACCGACAGTTACTTTAGGAAGGAACTTGGGGAAGCCCGTTTTCACCAACTTACGAGGCATCTAAATTAATTACCAGATAAAAACGCGTCATTTTATTTTCGACGCTCGGCGCTGCACCGAGAATTGAATTTCCAACAGTACAACAATACTTAACTAGGCATTCGTTTAGGTGTTGCTTAGTCTCAGTGATAAAGAGCATTAATTTATTAATAACATCAAAAGAGTAGTAAGAACATAGTAGGTAGGTACTACAACAGATATACTAGGTACCTACTCAAGAACACATTACCAAAATTGGCAGTTGACCCAAATAATTAATAGGTACGGTCGGTACAGTAAATTAGATGTTAAAACTACTAATATAAGACTATGTAGCCAGTCTGTTTTCCGTATTGCAATTATGTCGCAGTATTTATAGCTATATTCTAAAATACGATTTTCCCAAAAATCGTGCGACATTGCGTGTGATACACCTACCTATTAGATGCTATTATTCTACATTCTGTCAATACGTTTAGTTACTCATTTCCTGACTAGCCTTTTCCCAACTTACCAGATGCAGTAGTACCAGTATGTTGCATGAAGCGACTGCCTATCAAACTCAAACTCAAAGCAATTATTTCAATTAGACCATTACAGGCACTTTTGAATGTCACAAGAAACAAAGAAAGCGAAGCTACAGTCACAGACACAAGGCATAATAACTTGTGAAAGTGCTGTAGGTGCCCATTCCAAGGCGTAGATTTCTATGGAGAAGAATGGGTAAGAAACTCAATGGACACTCCTATCTGACCTCCACAACCCAGTTACTGGTCAATACGATACCCCTAGGTAAGAGTCCCACACTGTGGTCCCACAATATGTTTAGTTACTATTTCTGCTTCAAAACTAAAGTGAGAACCAACTTTCTCTGCCGACTGTACGTCCGCGTAGCGTCCCATAACGCCGTCTACGAAAATATTATAATAGTAGGTGAAGGACACACTTTATTGTGCCAGGCGACGATTCACCGAATATAAAAACAAGCTAATTTGGACGTGCTATGTCGTCTTAGTCTTTTCGAATATCTTGTTGTCGTTGCAGAGCAATTAGTGGGCCAGGGAAACGGTCGCAACTTTGACTTGAAGATCGTAGGTTCGAACACAAGCTGGTACTTTGCGTATCTACATTTTTTCACCAGCACCGCTCCCAAAACTGTGACTCACTCACTCACACTGGCCACAGAGAGGCCAAGCCATTATTGTAATACAGGGTGTAAACGGACCCTACACGAAGCTGTTAGTTAACCAAGCATTCTGTACATCAAACTAAGTAACTTTACGCAAAAATTATTGCTGGGAAACGACTTTTTTTTTTTGGGGTAAAAAATCACGTTTTACGGTAGGCCTCAATGTAACGTACTCAAAACATTGTGCTCATGGATGGATTGAATAGTATGGGGTAAAGTAAAAATCTTGCATTAAAATCATGTATTTAAAAAAAAAACTTGTGAAATAGTTGGAAATTTGCCCCCAATATCTCCGTAACTGAAGGTTCCCAGGTATGCTCTAGAAAAAAATAAAGATCGCAATAGTGACGGGGAGAACAAATGCCTTTCGGCTTCGTTAAGGGTCTTTTTACACCCTATATATACAGACGCCAAGCTACCCGAAACTATCAAATTTTCCCAATCAACCTTGAACCTATTGCTTTAGCTATAAAGTTGAAAATCTATTAAAGAAACTTGACAGATTGTAGTAGCTTGATGTGCTGTTGTCTGTACCTAATTGTCGTGGCACGGGCGGTGCCGTTGAAAGAAGGTCCATCAAAGCGACGCTAGATGAAACGAATCAAACGTCTAGGTATTTCAAGCTATGACTTTGAAGGCAGGCGTCTGCCTATGTTAGTACTTAACTAAAAACACAGACAGTGTACAGGTGACTAGTGACCTCACCAACGGGCTGTCATGCCTCCCGACTATGACGCTCAGAATGTTGGGGCTGCCAAGGAGTCTGTTTAACAGCGAGGCCGCTTTCTTTCGCCGTACAGCATTGAAACAGTCGGTACGAGTCTTTTTTTTTTTTTTTAAACCCATCCATGTTACTTCATTGCCCTTTGTGTTCCAGGGCCACGGTATCTCTTTCGAACAGTCCCGCAGCCCCGGCAGGCATCGGCCCTTGCGGGCCCCTTCCTGGTTGCTGACATCTCTTTGAGGCGCGCGTGGAACACGAACGCGCCGTCGACACGGCCTGTCGTCATAAGACGGACGGACGGTGAGCTAACCATTACTCACCGTCCACAGGCCCGCGCCTACGGTGGCCGGGAGCCACCATGTGGCCCCAGACGCCCGGTGCGTCGCCCGCGGCGGCTGGGACGTGAGATTCTCTCACGTCCCGTCGGTACGAGCCTCAGCGAACATAGATGACGCGCTACAGAACCGAGGCAGTCGCAACAGCACCCTAAACGCGTTGTTATATTGGATACAGTAGCACTGCTCATTCCCTTATGTCCTCTCAAATCAAAATCATCTATTCAAACAGGCAATCAGCACTTTTTGAACGTCGAAAGTTAAGAAAAACTCTAACGCTATCTGTAGATAGTGTTAGTTTTTTAAGAGATAGTCCCCAAAAAGCCAGCCCGTCGCCACTTCCTTATGTGGAAAGAAGTGGCGGAACCAACTCCCCAGCCACTTTACTACTTAATCACTTTGGTAAGCAAAAGATATTTCGATCTAGTTGTATGTACCAGCAGTGCCTTTTAATTGACAGAAATCGAACGTTGTATTAAAAAAAAAAAACGCCACTTTTAGTTGTCCATGTGACAGCAGCAGTCCACTGCTGGATATGCCACCTCAATCGCACACACTCACAATCACACAATTTGATTCTCAGCAACTCTCATCCAGCTGCTACTAGCCACCCTGCGAAGATCGTCGCGCCTACGTCCCACATTACGTTTGCCGATTCGCGGTCTCCACTCAAGAACACGTCTACCCCAACGGTCATAAATTCTACGGCTAATATGTCCGTCCCATTGTCACTCACTTCATCATCTACCTAGCCTTTTTCCAATTATGTTGGGGTCGGCTTCCAGTCTAACCAGATACAGCTGAATACCAGTATTGTCCATGTGACTGTAATACCAAGTTTAATGACGGTCTGCCACTTTTTACCCTTATAACGTAAGTAATAAGGTTGAAAATGGTCGATCACCATCAGTGAACTCTGTAGTATCTACATGACGAAAAGTGTGAATAGGTAAGTAACGTTTTTAACATTTTATTGTGACTATTTAGCGAGACTTATGCAGTCAATATTTAAACTGAAACGTGGTGGTCAGTTTTTACGTTTCAAGGATGTTCAGAATAGACACTTCAAAAGTCCCTTTAGTGTGTCGTGTGCATCGGCAGGTCAACGCCTTTGAAGAGATAAGGTCGCAGCTAGACTTAAAGCGTGATAACCTTAAAACTAGGGCACCTGCAGCTATACCCACAATTTCGTCAATGGTGTTCTTACATGTCCGCTTTGTACTCGGAGTTTTTCGGCCAAAGTTGGGTATGCTAGCCACTTGAGAGCACATGATAGAGCAGCACACCAAAGCTCTCAACAACCTCCCTAGAAAGCCATCGAATGCAGTCGCTGTGGCCGAAATCGGCTTGATGGCATCATCATCATTTATATTATAATGAACTTTGCCACTTGAATATCAGCTCTGACGATAAAAATGTCACGGGGAGTAGGTAAAACTAATTGAAAAGGTTACAAACCAGTTTTATATGCAACTTTTGCATCAGAAATCAAAATATAAATAGGTACCTACTTAGTGCACAAATATTAGGTATAGGTTCACAGGTAAGATTTAGGCAATTAAATTGGAATTCCTAAAATCAGGATAAATAAAATATAATCATATTTCTATTTTAGATATATTTGAATGCTTTTTACACATTAAAACGTCGAATACTGTAGATTTACCACATATGTGCGCCAAAAATGAACCTAACAAGAGTTATTAAATGAAAACAAAAAATAAATAAAACGAGGCTTTACTTGTCTTCACATTTAGGTAACATTATGTACTTCTCGACAAATTATTACTTAGATAAATAATACATATACAGAATACGAGGCGAACTTCAATAAATAACAAAAAAAACGGAGCTGACGAACGCACGTGCATACACTTCTGCATCTAACACCCTACTGATTGAATAGTGTGAATAATTTACATGATTTTCTCTGTTTTTTTCAACTACCCTCCGACCCGCGAAGATTTTGTTCAAGTTTTCTTAATGGTAACTCGCTTGGCTTTTCAGTCGGATGGTTCGAAACTAATTTACAAACCAGCGATGATTGATGCTGGGTCTTCAACTCCTTGCTTGATCTTTCTGAGGAACATGACGGCTTCACGACCGTCAATCAGCCTGTGGTCATAAGTCAACGCGATGTACATCATAGGCCTGATGACGACCTGGCCGTTTAGCGCGATGGGTCGCTCGAAGATTCCGTGCATACCCAGGATAGCTGACTGAGGAGGATTGATAATAGGAGTACCCATGAGAGAACCGAATACACCACCATTGCTAATAGTGAAAGTGCCGCCATCCATCTCTTCAATAGTCAATTTGCCATTCTTAGCTTTCTCTGCTAATCCAGCAATGGTCAGCTCAATATCAGCGTAAGTCATATTTTGTACGTTCCTGACTACTGGGACTACCAGACCTTTGGGAGTCGCGACAGCCACGGAGATGTCTACGTAGTCACGGTAAATGATTTCGGTTTCTTCAATTACTGCGTTGACAACGGGCTGGTCCATTAAAGCGTTGGCTGCTGCCTTCACAAACGGCGACATCAGACCAAGTTTCACGCTGTGTTTCTTGGTGAAAGCTTCCAGATTCTTCTTTCTGAATGCCATTATATGAGACATGTCGATCTCGTTAAAGGTGGTTAACATGGCGTTCGTGTTCTGCGCCTCCTTCAAACGCTGAGCGATACGTTGACGCATCCTGTTCATCTTGACGCGCTGTTCCGTGCGAGTGCCAGCGATCTCCTTGCTGTAGTCTGCGGGAGGGACCTTTACAGTCGCAGTTTCGATGGACTGCGCGTGGCGGATCGCTGCTACGGGGATCGAGGAGATAGGGGCAGTGGGTTTAGCTGCGGGAGGCGCCCGAGGTGGCGGGGGAGGAGGAGGGGTAGGGATCGCGGCGGCAGCCGGAGGCGGGGGGGGAGGCGCGGCAGCGGCTGGTGGCGGCGGTGGTGGCGCCTCAGCTTTGGGAGGTTCGGGAGCAGCCGCTGCCTTCGGCGGCGGACCACCCTCAGTCAACTCCAACCTGAACAGCTTCTGTCCAGCCTTCACCGTGTCACCATTCTTTACGTAGAACTCCTTAATGATACCGTTACCGGGCGCCATGACAGGTAACGCGGTCTTATCCGTCTCGATCTCCATAACGACTTCGTCGACAGCGACGGCATCGCCGACTTTCTTGTCGCCGAGTTTCGCGTCTCCTTCGGACACGGAGTCCGGGAAGCTTGGGGTCATCACATCTTGTTCAGCGAAGAGTGGGTTGGTGAAATGGATGGTGGCGACTTGGTTGTGGGCCGCGGTGAGAACCCGGGGCTGGGTTGTCCTTGCGGCAGCCTGGCTTAGGGCTCCGAAGACCTTGGGTGCCTCTGAAGACTGAAACCGAAGGGTCTGCCCCTGCCTTCGGTATAAGGTCTGTAAATGCTTGGAGCAGCGTCGTAACATCGTGAGTATTTTTTTTGAGATTTTCTTTTACCCTGGAAAGAAAAAGTTTAGTTAGGACAACGTTTGAGAATCATCAGGTTAAGTGAAAGACTGTGGCTATGATTATGAACTTTGGATTTTTGTTTCATTACTACATCTAAAATGTAACACTAAGTAGGAAGGAAGGAGATGGCAGGATGAACTGGACAAGTTCCGTCCGAACTGGAAGGAGGACGCGCGGGTTCGCGAGAAGTGGAAGGAGTGGACGGAGGCCTTCGCCCAGGAGTGGGACAGAGCAGGCCAGGAAAAAAAAAGTAGAGTTGTTTTCAGAATATACCTACATGTTCTGCAAAAGATACCGAATGAAAATAACTATTTTGAAAACAGATTTTCAGCTCCAGTCTGGTTTACTTGCGCCACAGCGAGATAAAGTGAGTAAATAGCACGCGAGATAAGCGCTACTAAAAAGCAAATTGAACCTACATTTCTAGTTTCGTCGGCCGGGAAACAAACACGTTATCAATAGAAGAAGAAAAAATGAAAGCGATGCGATGTGCCAAAAATAACGCAGTCAAGGCCATTGACGAATTGAGTATGGTTAGTACTCTTATATTATATCATGTACATCTACATACTGTCGGAAAAGAAAATGCGACATACACCTATTTATTTTTTGTCGTTTTATTATGCGGATGTGGTTGCAGTTAGCGACGAATGTGACTTATATGAGGAAACCTACAATCTAAATAACATAAAATCACGTCTGTATTCTTCGAAAGCGATTAAGATGCATAGCACACACATTTCGCCAGTTTAATGATGTCAGTCTCATGTAAAAATATACGCGTCGACTTGATAACCTCTTCCTTCTTTTCGTTGGTTAAAAAGGGGGCGCGTCTATCAAATCAAATCAAAAAAAAAAACGCATTATATGGATTGTGGATTAAATGTTACATTACATAATATAACAGTAAGAATTTGGCTCGGATTTCAAATTGACATGACATAAAATTTTCATGAAACGAATTTAATTTAATATTTTTACCACATTAAGTACCTCAAAAAAACTGGCATTTATCGACATAATGAGAATCCTCATTTTAGCCACTTCTGGTATACGAAACATAAAATAAAAGCTTATAACAAAGAAACGAAATGGGTGACATAACTATACATAATTACTCTTTTTCATTTTATACTAACTTAACAAATTATTGCACTAGAATAGGAACATGATGTGTTACAATAATTTTCGATTCAACTAAGGTATTCCTGGGTCGTGTTATCGTGTAGAAACATTTATTGACTAACCAGGCATACATTTTTTTTCGGAATAAAGTAATGGGTAGGTCTTTCAGTTCACTGGTAATTTGTTAAATAATTTAATTGACATGGGGTAACAGTTTCTTTTATTTTTTTATTGCAATTTCCCGCCAAACCCGACTCCGGGGTACTACTGAGAATTTCCTAAAGGACTTAGAGTAATTACAAGTTCAATACCCCGGGCTAATGCAATCAATAAAATTAACCAACTCATTTGAAATCAGACGGTTAATGGGTCCTAAGTAGTAGAAAACGGTATCGCGGCAGGCCAGTGAGGAGATGGTGGGACGAACTCGATTTTCTTTAAAGATTGCCTAACGACAGTCATAGATAGGACTAATATTATGTATAAGTGGAAAGAGGGACAGGACACCTTTGCTTCCAGGCTAACCGGATGTAGCTGAATACCAGTATTTTACATGGAGCGACTGCCCCACAACCAGTTAGTACTGGGTACTACGATACCCCTTGCTAAGACTGATCGTCAGACTTTTAGGCCACTGACTCCTAACGACTGTCAAATATCTACAAATGACACCCGGGACCAACGGCTTAAAGTGCTTTCCGAGGCACGGAGGAAACTCGGTATATAATGGGTGGTCATCCAACCACAGACCAACCTAGGCAAGCACGGCCTAACCAAAAGCTCGACCCGAGTGGCTGTTATTATTTAGCCACGAGCCGGTTGCAGTGAAATTGCCAACACAGTGCGAAAACGTGTAGACAGATCAATGAGCAATGATCAACCCTTATCGGAAAGGCCTTTGCCCCGCAATCAGTGTTGCAGCTCGTGTATTATTTATCTCTTAATAGATAATCTTGGGAAGGCGTGGGTTTATGTATGTATGTATGTGTGTATTTATGTATGTATAAAGAGTATAAAAAGACCCTTAACGAAGCCGAAAGACACTTGTTCTTCCCGTCATTGCGATAATTTTTTTGTTCTGAACCATACCTGAGAACCTTCTAGTTACGGAGATACTGGAGGTCAAAGTTCCAATTTCTTCACAAGTTTTTTTTTTAAATACCACTTTTAAAGGTTTTAACTGTACTTTAATTAACTCCAAGGCCCGTTTACTATTCAAAGCATACATCAGCACCAAAGTTTTGAGTGCGTTACATTGGCACTACAGTAAAACGTGATTTTTCACCCAAAAAAAAAAAGGCGAAACGACTTTTTTTTTAGCAATAATTTTGCGTAGGGTGACTTAGTTTGATGTACAGAATGCTTGGTTGACGGCTTCGTGAAGGGTCTGTTTACACCCTGTATGAAACTCATGTTACTAAAAGAGCGATGGACATGAATGTTGATGGATGGAGAGACAGAGGAAGGCCAAAGAAAAGATGGTTGGATTGTGTGAGGAATGATATGAAAGAGAAAGGAGTAAATGATGCCGTGACGTCTGACAGGGGAGAATGGAAGAAGAAAACGTGTTGCGCCGACCACAAGTAGAATGGGACAAGGGCAGGAAGATGATTATGTATGTATGTCATGTATAATCTTACTTACTATTATACGCGAAAGTTTGTAAGGATGGATGGATGTTAGTTACTCTTTCACGTAAAAACTACTGAAATGACTCTGATGGAACTTTACAGTAATATACGGGGTGTAAACAGACCCTTCACCAAGCCGTCAACCAAGCATTCTGTACATCAAACTAAGTAACTTTACGCAAAAATTTTTGCTGGGAAACGAAATTTTTTTTTGGGGTCAAAAATCACATTTTACGGTAAAACTCAATATACTTAATGCGCTCAAAACTTATTGCTGATGGATGCTTTGAATAGTAAACGGACCTTGGAGGTAATTGGAGTAAAGTTAGAACCTTAAAAAGTAGTATTAAAAAAAAAAATTGGAACTTTGACCCCCAATATCTCCGTAACTAGAAGGTTGCCAGGTATGGTCCAGAACAAAAAAATGATCACAATGACGAGGAGAACAAGTGCCTTTCGGCTTCGTTAAGGGTCTTTTTACACCCTTTAGTTTATACATCAGTAAAGCATAAGTTATACTTTATAATTATATTGTGTTAAAAATAATAATTACGTGGGTGAAGCCGCCGACGGAATCTAGTTAAGATGTATTGGTATGTATAGTACTTTCAAAGCGTCTAAGAGATCTAGACACGTTTTACTGGACCAAGGTCGACTGGCTCCCGATAGTCAGTATAGAGTCTCGTCAAAGGAAACATTTGCATCAGAGACGGAAAAAAATGCCAGCAAAGATTTTGAGCGAAGTGGGGTCTCTCAGGAGTTCCGAGGCCAAAGACATTCAATTATTTACGAGCGATAGACGGGACAAGACGAAGAAAATCGTTATCCAGAACTTGTTACTACTTAGTAACAATCGTTCTGTCTAGTGTCATACGCCCGCTTGTAAGGTAGCATTCGTGTGTCAAATCGAAAATATTCGGGATCAAAATTTTTGTGTGAAAAAAAAAAGACGAATTGATAACCTCCCCCTTTTGGAAGTCGGTTAAAAATATTCCCATGTCCGCTCTATACATGAGTATTTTCAATCTCTGTGGAGTATACGACACCGGTTGGACGTCTCCGGAAGGCGAGGTTTTTACAATGAATAAGTTTAAAATGTTAAACTGGAAATTGGCAAGCCTCATTTTAGGTAAATATTCTGAAAGATTGATGAACACTTTAACACTCAGGCGATACTTCTGTGGTGTTACGATGTGTCTAGTAAACGCGACCGGACTTTTCCTGAGATATTGGCCAAGAAGGGCGAATTTTTTAGACCATAGATGATAAAGGGCATAGAAGAATATGGGGGTATCCTGCCTTCAGGTAAAAATTTGCACGCTCGTTCCATCATAGACTTCATCTATCGCTTTCCGTCAGGCGTCATCGAGGTCAAGAGCGTAATAGATAGATTTCCTTGAAATAAGTAAATAATTTTGAGATCTTTATTTTACAAAAATGACAACACCCTGGAAGGTGCAGAAGCATTGGGCGGAAGTGGTTTGCGTGTGTTAATGTCTGTTTTTTTAATCCCTGAGACTAAATTGACAAGTGAAAATGTCAAAACTGACATAAATCCTATTGAAATCTATGTCAGTTTGACATTTTCACTTGTCAATTTAGTCTCAAGTATTAAAAAACAAGACATTAGAAAGGATGTAATTATCTATAATTACATCCTTTTTTTCAAGCGAATTATAATTTATAATCACCAATACTGTTTTTTCGATACGAGAATAAAATACAATGCATGTTTACATAGGCGATAAACTACGTATTATTACACGATTTGTTTAAGTAGGCACTTCAGATACAATTTATCTGAATAATTACCCATTGTTTTATCTTAATAAGCGAGTAATGCTGGAGTATCTAGGTCAGTTATTTACTTTTTCCTGCGAGTGAAAAATTATTCACATAATAGACGTCCTCTACTACGTGCGACTTCATTAACTAGCGAAATTTGGGAGTAGGTACTATTAGGTACACCTCTGTCTATCCCTTCGTCGATTACAGGCGTGATGTTATGTTTAAAAATGATTTGACCAGATGTATGCACGTGGATGAAACAAAGGGAGTTTGGAAGTTTGTTTATTTTTTTTTCTGCCGACCCACAGGTGACAATGAATCGTGAGGTTTTGTTTGCGAGTTAAAAATTTCCATTGGGCAGTTGGTAACCAATAAATGCAGCTGTATACCCTCTAGTGTGGGCTGCGGGACTGTTCGAAAGAGATACTGCGGCCATGGAACACAAAAGGCAAAGAAGGAACATGGATGGGTTAGTCAGTACGAGTCTGACACTCCCTTCCACTCCGCCTCGAGTCATTTGATGATTTCACATCCGAAAAAAAAAAGAACACCCTCTGGTGCTGTTCATATGCATGGAATGATATTGGCCAGTCTTAGAATATAAAAAAGAAATAAAGCTTATTTTATAGCAGGTGAAAAGTGCCATGTATTCATAGACAAGGTCGGGCCAAAGAAACCACAGACGTCCAAAAGCGCGTTAAGTTGAAAATATTGTTAAAGAGATGTGGGCACACTGAACCAAGAAGTATGGCAGAAGAAATGGAAAGCCTTTAACCTGCAATGGATGACTCTAGGCTACAATTATGATAATAATTACCATACACAATCAAATGATTCAGAAGTTTGATATGGGACATATCCTCCCTCATTGTGGAAAAAAGGGGTGTGAGATTATCATACCGTTTATTCATAGTGACGTAAGTCTGTACGTCATACGCGAAATTCAATATTAAGTTATGCCATAAGTCACCATACCTATTCAATTGGTATTTTTTATGACCAAGCTTTATTGTTAATTTTTTGCAGGGCAACACCAGTTTACATATTGATTTATTTGGCATAACAGTTGGTTGACTGACTCTTATAACACTCAATTGATTCTTTCAACTATGAACATCACTATTATAAAATACTTTGTGATCCTTACTAATATAATAAATTCGAAAGTAAGTTTGTTTGTTCGTTTGTTACCTTTTCACGCCTAAACCACTGATCCGATCATCTTGAAATTTTGCATAAACATTGTCAGGTGCACGGAAACAGACATAGGGTACCTTTCATCCCGAAAAAGAAGTACTGTTCCCGAAGGAAAACAACACTAAAGTTCTTACGGTAATAGATGGCGCCATGTGTCTTTCAAATCATGATTGAATTATATTATTACAAACAGAGGACAACCCGAATTGATTGTCAATTTCTAAATTAACGCGAGCGAAGCCGCAGGCATAAGCTAGTTTAACAATAATTATTTTTACTGTAGTAACACCCATTATCCTGTTTCCTAAATAAAGTACGATAAGAAACCGCAAATGGGCATTTTCTAGAAAATATAATATTTAAAATATTTGTAACTGTATGTATTTCTGTGTCACTATTGTTAAGTCATTGCTTACGATAGAAAAATATGCTCAAGGAGATGTCATTGTTTTAATTTGAATAATTAGATGAGTTTTACTGCCATTGTGTTCTCGTGAGTGAAGAGAGTAACGGCTAAATTGCTGTGGAATAAGGGGTCAGAATTATTTTGGAAGATATTGCATTTAAAACACCTATTCCAGTAAATTTATACTGTCACTTCCGGGATATCTTTCCTGATTGTTAATTATTTTGAGCTCCCGATATTTCGACGCTACCAGTTAACTATTTCAGTGTTTTTATTCAGAACTATTCGGAATGGAAAACCTAGATAAGTCTTCCCTGCTACTAGTTGAGTGACAAATATTTTTATGATGGCAAACTGTATTTTAACTTGATTTTAATTCAGTTCCACCGAAGGGCAAAAATAAATAAAGAATAAATCTGCTTTAGATTTCAATTTTTTTCTAATTTAATGTGGTCAGGTTGTGAGACACATCCAAATCAATATAATATGAAACTAGACTGCAATTTCCTAAAATAGAAAACTTCAACTTGTGCATAACTGTCCTCTCCTCAACATTACTTGGCAACACTTGTGTCTTGTCCTTAAGTTTACTTAGCAACACTTACGATGGCCAAGCTTTATTGCCTGTTACTCTCACACAAATAGCAAACTACAAGTGCAATATAGTAACAGGGACATGTATAAACAAAAGTAAGTACTAAGATGCTTGTGGAGTATGAAAGAACACTATAGCCTGGTAATTGTGAAAATCATTTTAAGAAAAGACATTCGTTACTTAATAGCCTTGCCCCTTATTACATGGAACATGGCATAATGTGGGTGTACTAATAGATACACCTTAACTAATCCTTCAGAGATTACAAGTCAGATGTTATTTATTCTTTACCAACTCATTGCCTGGTACAATAATTAAAAAGAGAAAAAGTTAAGTGATGGTAAAGATAAAAAGCCAAAAGAACTATGTGTTTATTGAAAAAAGTATTATGTCATTTCATTGTCAAAGTGCTATCTAATCAGAGAATGAGTAAACATTAGGAATCAGGCGGGCAATTGATATTGATATCACCAATGCCTAATCTGATCTGAGTAATCATGTTGGTTCTCCAGCAGAGATTTGCCATTGAAGCTATTCTTCAGATCAAAATGCCTAGATAGACAGACAGATGGACAAAAAAGTGAGCCTATAAGGTTTCCATTTTTATTTTTTGGGTAGGAACCAATGTGTATGTTCATAAAAATTTAATTGAAATATAGTCAAACTTCCATCATGTAAAAATCTGTCCAAAGCATATTGGTCAAGAAAACAGTAAAGAAAAAAATAAAATATGCACTTTCACCACTTTCCTTCAAAGGTCCACAAAAAAAAAAACAATGTTCTGCTTACAGCCTCTTTCTTTCCATAGAGTATTTTAAAAAACATACATTTGAACATGGAACAGCAGTCTCGTGACATTTCTGGTAGAGTGACAGAAAGCAGTGGAAGAGAATATCCGATATTCTAACTAAAAATTACAAAATTAAACATCTAAAGTCCCAAAAAAGTTAACAAGGAAGCATTACAGGTAAGGAGATTAATTGGTTAGTGAGTTACAGCTGGACGGGACCGGCATACACCTACACACGATGCATTTCAAGGTTACCCAAAGAAACACTAACTACTAGATGCACAAATATTAGTAAAAACAGACCCCTTACCTTCTGGTGGAGGTAAACAACCGCTAACAGGTAATTATAGCGTTATTTCACGGACATAAAATGTTACATAAGCTTAAATCTCATGACAGTTCTTAACCACGACCAGTGTTAGATATTCGAGTAGTTCTATCTTAGTTACAAGCGTTATTCAATGCATAGCGTATGTGCACTGAGTTTACAATGTACTGAACTGATACTTCACTTATATTTTGACGCTGCTTTATGAGAATTCAGACTTCAGATGTGGCCCGTAGACCTACATTTATTTCGGTTCGATTGGGCCTCTTGCAATCGAATTCTAGTTGGTGGCACCTGTCAAAATATCGTTCCACCTGATCAATTCGCTAAATTCTTAACACTACGCCGAAATAACTAGGTTTGTTAGTCCCCAAGCGTGAGTAGCACTGTCAATCTACAATGCTCAATCTACTTTTATTGCAGATTTGGAATGCACCGCGATGAAAAGTTGAGGTTGCGTTTAGTAACTGCTCCGTGAGATATTTCTGAATATTGATCGAGTCGTGTTGGAATAGTATTCATTATGGGCGCGTTCACAGTCAAGGCTTTGACAAAAATGTATCTGTTTGTTATACACTGGGTTAGCTTGCAAATGAAGGATATAATTTGCTCACATGTAGTTGCTGTTCATGATGCAATTATTGTTCCAGAAGAATCCGAAAAACCATTAATTTCAATGGTATAAATATAATTATATGAGTAGAAACTAAACGTATGTTTGCATGTGATTTTCTTTCTGCCTGTATGAATTCGACAGATATTTTAATGTTGAAGATCTTCTTGAATATTCCATTAAAATTTATCGTAATTATTTCTTGTATTCTTGATTTATTTTACAAATCGTATGTTATGTTAAAATGTACCTATGAGTACTTTTTACTAGCACGAGATTCTGACGTCACCACTTGCCATCACGCCCATCTATCGGAAGACGGGGGGGGGGGGGGGGCAATCTTATTCCAGAGTGTGAATGAGTTGAAGCTATACAGGACTTTATTTATTTAAGAGGGAACAGGGCCTGCGAGGAATTTGAAAAATAGGTATTTGAAGAAACTATTGCCGTCGCGCTGCGTCAAGCCTGCCCCCGTAGAGTGCGATAGGGACAGCTGCAGCTCAGACCGATTATATCACGAAATGCTTCTGCCTGAGGCAGGAATCGAACCCGAAGCTTTTGGTAAAAAAAAAAAATCCTTTATTATTACACTGAGCGATAGTGTCGCTGGTAAGGCAGACTGCATCTTGACCCTCGGCCTCGGTTTATTGGACATACGGCAGACGTGGCTAGCCCAGTCCCCCGCTTCAGCTTAGCGACTTTTTGAGCAGCGTCAGCAATGAAGTGCAGTGTAGTGTTGCGTTAAACGCAAGGTTAAGTCAACTCTTCTACTAGCTTATATGTACAGGCGGGTAAACTCAGAACTAAAATAAATTTACCAAGTTTAACATACCGATGCAAAAAATTTACGCCTCCTTGAACTGCACACTTTAAAATAGTCATACTATACGAAAGTGTTCTAACGTCAGATATTTCTCATGCCGGGTACACATTGTTGAAACGTTGAAACAAATTCGCCTGCTGTTGGGTTACATTTCATGTTGCATTGCATAAGTCTGGACAGCTCATTCATGTTACATTTCACGTTACATTACACTAATGTGTATCATCAGAATGCTTTCTTCCTGTATCTCGTCCCAGACCCATGTTTAGAAGTCAGTTACAATATTTCCATAGTTATTTTGTCTTACCAAATAGGGCCCTTATTATAACGAGAAGGAAAATTCTCTGTGATTTTGTCAAAATAACATTAAAAGGACTATAATACTTAGTGGCCAGTAACAATAAAAAACAAACTCATAGCCAAAAAGACATTTATTGAGATAAACAAGCTAAAATACGAACAGACACACACACAGACACCAACTTACGAGAACTTTGTACATTTACGGTAAGACCCTCCTCCGCTTCAGCAATACCAGAGTTACACGCTTAAAATTTTTCCACTTTTTTGGCAGTGGTAACACTCTCCAGCCATAAATTATACTGGTAACATTAAAAAGTCCAATAAAAAGCACGGACAATATAAGTCCTAATAGTTCCAGTGTGAGAAAAGAGATGGGGGCTATACACAAATGATAGTGCCATCTCTTTTTAACAACGGGAACTTAGCGCGGTCCCTAGAAAAGTTTGTCACTGCTCAATAATTTTAAGTTTTTATTATTGAAAAAATACAAAATTATTACCTAGCATCTAGTTAACTACTAAAATAGGTAACTATTGGGCTAGGTGAAAAATTTTTGCCTTTGTCATTCTACGAAATATTTTTAAATAATTCTCGAAGTATCGCTACACTGAATTTTAATCTCTAATGTTGGATAACTTAGGTTGAATTTTGATACGACCATATAAGTATAAGTAAGAAACATTCGAGGTATAGCATAAAACTATATTCAATTTGGAAATCTAGCAAATTGGTATAGATTTGAGCTATCATTAACAGATAAAGGCTAGGAAATTACTTAATTATTATAAAGCAAATTGACTACGAAAATTTGAATTGTCTGTAGCAACTGTCATTTTTTGACAGTTATATGAAATTGCTATGAAGCCTAAGTGCGCATCAATTAATTTCTCTGATTGTACATTGCGTTGAAATGTATTGGACGGTAACGCACTCCATTTGTTATCTACTTAAGTCCTTTCTCTACTTATGCAGGCATTATTCAAATAATTATACTTTGGTTTCGTAAAATGTCGCATCGATTCAACAAACAACTTAGTTATAACATTAAAAATTAAAAGCGGAGGACCACAAAATACAACTAATTTAAAGACAAGATTTGTGCAAATAACTCTAAATAAAACAAATTTTTTGGTAAAATAATACTCGACATTCACAAACACAAAAAGTGTAAATACTACTGTATCTACAAAATACAATATTTCTCAATATTTAAAAAATGGGTGCAACGTTGAAAAATAATAAAAAAACGCGCCATTTTCAGAGTTCCGTTCCAATTTAGGCACAAATTTGCAGCGCGAGTAAATCCTCTTGTCGCAAGTCCCGCTGAAACGAGAAAGTCAAATTAAAATAGCTAGCGAAACTATACAGACGTAATGAATATCGATACCTAAACAGGATAAAACAAAGCAAAAAAAGTAATTTTCTAAACTCGTACTTCAAAGGGTGCTTTCTGACAGTTGGCGACATCGCAAATATCTGTCAAATATTTCGTTTGATTATTTAATCAATATTTTTAGATAAATAATGAAATATTGCTCTGTGTTGCACTAAAATGTTGACTGAGTATTGCAATAAAAAAACCGTTGCAAAAATTTTAGTTATAAAAAAAAATTCATTGCATTTGGAAGATTTACCAAATGCTTTTTATACACCTACAACTAAAAAACAGTGCAACGATATAGTTATTTCAATTCATAATGAATATTTTAACACAACACTGAGCGATATTCCATTATCATATTATAGTAATATTACAGAAATTCATCATGACAGCGATTTATTTGACAGATATTTGTGACGTTGCCAACTGTCAGAATGCACCCTTCTCTTCAAGTCCATAACACAGTACAATACCTGCCGTCCAATAACCCAAAAAAATGCATTTTTTTCTCGTTTTATCTTGTTTAGTCGTCTACGGAGTTTCACTAGATAATTTATTTTGACAATTTGTACGCATAGCCGTTTGCCTCGTTTAATAATTTAAAATAAATAGTACCTAAAATAATAAAGCTACTACAAATACTCGTCCATTTTTGGTACATTACAATTTTTAATATAAATTTAAAGTATATATTTGAAAAGTTCACGTATTCACTGGTTCAAAGTCAGAAAAATATGGAAATAAAAAATGTACATAACATGCACTGTTGAATTTCAATGCTCAGCTCAGAGCCAAGAAAAAGTAAAAAGTGCAGGTCCTCACATAAAGGTATAATCTCAACATGAATGATGTAACCAAGATTTTGAAAAAAAAAGGGAGTGCCCATAGAGTTTCTTGCACATTCTATTCCATAGACGCTTTGGAATGGGCCACTACAGTACTTTCACAAGACAGTATGCCTTGTGTCTGTGACTGTAGCTTCATCTTTTTCAGTCTTTTCTTTTCTTTTCCAGTCGAAAAGTGCCTGTAATGGTGTAATTGACATTAAATGCTTTGAGATTGAGCAAAGAGTTGATAATCAACAGTGCAATAAAATGTAGACATTGAACGTAGATTCCTAGTGTTAGTAAAACCAGGCATAACTCACTGACCGATAGCAAGTCATAGTTTAGCTGATTTTCATACTAAACTTTAGGGTCTAAAGGTTTTAAATAGTGTATGAGAGGTTGTATGGGATATTCGTATATTTTTTTCGAAGAGAACCCCCATTGGTGTAAGGCTTACTTATTAATTGAAATAAAATTGTGCAATGTGCCCCCGCAACACCAGATGTTCCTGCATGTAAATATAGACTACGGAACACAAAACATGCTTCTAATGTTTCAGAAACATGTTTCGTGTCTCAGCAACATGTTTTGTGTTTCAGCAACATGTTGTCCAACTTATTTCCCAGTGAATACGAGTCAAAAAGCCGATATCAGACGCTCCACTAGGGTGACTGCTCATTTTTGTTTCACTCCACGTTCAAACGACACCAATAAAATTACATAGAAATGACCGTTCATCTGTTCCTTTCATTTATTTTTCGATCATTCCGTGGACCACTAAAAACGGCCGTGTGCCAACATCACTGGACCGATCCAGTTGTTTTAAACATAAAATCACGCGTATAATCCCCGAAGGGTTAAGTAGTCACTATTGTTTCATTTTGTGTGCAGAAGCTTTACTTTTGAGTGACAAAGGCGCAAAAATTCCAGTGAATAGTCTGATATCGGTATATTGAATACTAAAGTCAATTTACATAAAGTTACGTACAGACTTACAGAGTAAATAAGAAGGTTAACAAACCTCAAGGTACCTCGAGTGCAGCGGCGAGAAATGACGGCCTCGCGGACAGCAAAAAAGTTTAAATAAAAATAAATTTGGAAAAAAAAATGGCCTGTTTTCACCACACCGAAGTTAAATTCTGGAAAACCAGTGGCCTATCATCACCTCTCAAAACAGTATCATTTTAAACTAACTTCTTGTGGAAAGCCAAAGAACTAGACGCCCCGTATAGCGCATTCTCACACGCAAATGACATTAAAGGCTTTACATTTTTTTCATTACATTAAAATCTTCAGCATCTATCAGAAAGTCTTGGATTTCGGGATGTACCTGAAATATGACCACAACTTTCTGATACTGATAGACTATCAATTTGAAAAACTTTGTCCATGGGTCTATACCACGTCCTTAAATATGACCACACCTTTGTGATACACGCTGTATAAGAAGTTCTTCTATAAATGGTCTTGCAAATAGAACTAAAAAATCATAGGCCGGGACTAGAGAAGATTTCAATTAAACAAGTTCGAATAAACTCCGGAAAAGTTATGGGATTTGTTTTATCATGTTCAGACGAATCAGATTAGCATATCTAAAATACAAGTTGAGCTATGAGACTCAATTCATAATTTTGAAGTTGTCCCTGGTCTGATATCTCTATATTTTACGAAATTATTTTCAAACTTGCATCAGACGTGGGAAAAGTATAATAGGTAGGGTAGATCAATAATGATTTAGAGTGGCGAAAACAGGCCCTATCAACATGAGATTAAAAGTGAAAGTCCGCTGCGCTCGAGGCAGACTGACTCCGTTTGAGGCGGGTGCCTCGCCGCTGCGCCGAGGACTTGAGGCGCCCTATTCCAAGTCTTTCATGACACGAATCCGCTCAACCAATTTACGGGCATTATCCTTGATCTACGAACAAGAAATTTCGTTGTTTTACCCGATTTTAATGTACCAAGACGTTACAAACTAGGTAACAATATGACCAGAATAAATTAAGGGATTTTTGGAGTAAAGGCAATGAAATAAATTAAATTAAATATTGGCGCGTTTTAAGTGTCAAGCAAACACAGAATAAACAATAAAAATAAATTACTATTAATAATTTGGTTACATTTGTACATTTAAGTCCTGCGATTTCTAACGAATAAATTAATGCGATTTTAATAAAGGTAAATTAAGAGCATATCTTTAGCCGAATGGCCAAGGCAAAGAAAAAAAGAAGAAAGAAAAAGAAAAAAAAGAAGAAAGTAAGAAAAAAAAGAAGAAAGAAAAAGAAAAAAAGCAAAGAAGCCGTGCAAAACCTCGTTGGGTTGACGATATGCAGCAAACATTTGGATGGCCCACAGAACCCAGCAGTGGGTGATTCCGAGCTGATATGATGACGATGATGATGAAGAAATTGAGAGCATTCCGTTTTAGAACCTCAGACTGAGGCAAACGACCATTTTTGCATCTATACACCGTGACTTTTTAGTCGTCTTACAACGGCAGCCCACTTCATGTATCCAATGACTACTAAACATTCATAAAAGAAAATGGTATTTATGAGACTTGAATAACTTAAAAATAAAAATATTATTCGAGCGATGATCTACTCGACTCGTGCGCTGGGTAGGTATGTTCTACCGTTTGACACGTAAATATTATTAACAGGATGTTTTATAATTAGTACTTATTATTTATTTTTCTTTGTTTGTTGTTTGTTGTCTTAATTAATGGTAAAAAAAAACAATAGCGGCTAGACGTATTTTATGTCGGATACATTGAATGGACCACCTTTATAAGACGACTAAAAAGTCACGGTGTATAATCTGTTCGAATTAGGGTTTTAAATGCATTGCCTCGTTTGAAAGCTAATCAATATTTAGCTTCATAAGTGCATTAGTTTAATTACGAAATGGGTTTAAACTAAATTATTAACTAGCCTCGCCCGGACTGTGTGAAGGATGATATGGCTAGAAAGGAGATGACTGCTGAGATGACGAGTAATAGAGAAGTATGGAAGAAGATCCCAAATGAACTAGGATAAGGTCAGAGGTATGATGATGATGACTACCTGCTCCCCGTGCCTTCGTCTGCGTCGAAAAAACATATCCTTTAGATAAGTATTATAGTCTGTTTTTTAATCCCTGAGACTAAATTGACAAGTGAAAATGTCAAAACTGACGTAAATGCTATTGAAATCTATGTCAGTTTGCCATTTTTACTTGTCAGTTTAGTCTCAGAGATTAAAAAACAGTCTTTTATTTAACTTGTAAAAAAATACCGTTAGAAATCGCAGAACCTTCTAAATCATGGGTCAATTTATATTAAATAAATTTTTCGTTTCACAAAAAAAAAACATTAATTTTGTCCAGAAGACATTTTTCGTTCAGGCTCAAGTAGCTTGTCTACAAGTGATCCGGGGCGGTCCAGACTGCTAAAACTCTCTCTTTCGCTAGTACTTTTCTCCATCTGTAATATTTGGTTTTTTAAGCAATAGGGTATTTGACTGAAAAAATCTATTTAGTCCGTCAGTTAGATTACTAAAAAATATTGGACACGCATTTTTTCTTTTGTCAAGTAAACGAAAAATGACCACGATACAGCGCGTTGAAATCTCGCGTGACGTCACAATTTCTGTTACTTTTTACTGTCCAGTGACGTCACAAGCCCCCTCTCTTGAACTTTGATGCGCTGTATCGTCGTCATTTTTTGATTATGTGACAAAAGAAAAAATACGTGTCCAACATTTTTTGGTGATCTAACTGACGGACTAAATATTTTTATTTATTATTTTATTTTTTCGATGTTGTCAAATAGCCTATTGTGTCTCGTCGCCATGGCAACGAGGAAATAAACAAAAGACGACCAGACTTAGGCTGAAATCTATAGCAAACTAAGAGATAGCTTGGTTAAGCTTCATCCAAAAATAAAACCTTATTCATATCAACATAAGGTGCATATTCCTATTTCACTAAGCGAATTATACGAACATGAACACTAACTTTATGGAAATGAGGTTCATTTTCGCATAAAACACTGGGTGTACAATCACGAGCACCAATATGTAAACACTAAACAATGTTTAAAAGTGTTTTTCTCCTACTGTTCTGATTAAAATTTCATGTTGTTACGTACATAGTATTCTGGAACAAGTATTTTTGTGAAAAAGATCCTATCTCCAAGTTAAAATCGTTATTTCTCGCGAATATTGCTTTTAAATTTAGGAAAGTGTTTACATATTCATGCTCGTGACTGTACAACATCTACTCACATTCAGTTCCCCTGGGAGGATAGTGTCTCCAGCACCCCGCGCCGGTACCTACAGTTAATAAGCACGCTAACTGTATACGAATAGAGTTCATTTTACGTATGAAACACTGGGTGTATAACATTTACTTACGTCGGGTTCCCCAAGAAGAGTGTTGGCAAGATAAGGCGCTTTCAGCACCCCACGCCAGTACAGTTTCTCTAAGGGCCTGTTCACACACCAACCAGCGCAGCGGATTCCGAGAGATCGCCAGAATTGCACCTCACTCCTGCGCAGAGGTTATTGGAGTGAAAGGAACATTATTTTTTAAGAAACTTTTTTTTTTATACACAGACTTTTATCACAATAACACAACAGCCAATGATGCAATGAAATTCGCACGCGCGCGCCTGTGACTATCAGCTGTTAGCCGTTTAAAAAAAATGTTTCTTTGGGAAAGTTGTTTGTTATCATGAGTACAATCACGTGTTTAAGTATCGGTCACTAATTACCGGTCACCCTATATATGGCCTGATGTACTCGAGGATAATCATCAACATATCAGCCGAAAGACGTCCACTGCTGGACATAGGCCTCCCCCAAGTGTGGCCACAATGACCGGTCCCGTGCGACTCGCATCCAGCGGATCCCCGCAACCTTCACCAGGTCATCGATCCACATAGTGGGAGGTGTTTTGAGTACGTTACATTGAGTCCTACCTTAAAACGTGATTTTTACCCCAAAAAAAAAAAGTCGTTTCCCAGCAATATTTTTTGCGTAAAGTTACTTAGTTTGATGTACAGAATGGTTGGTTGACGGCTTGGTGAAGGGTCTGTTTACACTCTGTATACTCACGGGCTAACGATATCCTTATGCAAGAGTACGGCGCTCACAGCGCACCAGCGCGCCGTCCAACGCCACAGCAAGGAATGTACCATGTCCGCGAAGCGTAGGACGCTGTGCAGAGGGAGGTTATCAGCGAATCTGAGGGAAAATTTTCAAAGAAATATCATAATTTGATAGTTATAGTCATTTATTACAAGTCGAGGAGCTCGTGGCTAAATACTAACAGCCGCTCGGGTCGACCTGTAGGTTAAGCCGTGCTTACCTAGGTTAGTCTGTGAATGGGTGACCATCCATTACATACCGAGTTTCCCCTGCGCCTCGGAAAGCACGTTAAGCCGTTGGTCCCGGGTGTCATTTCTAGATCTTTGAGAGTCGTTAGGTAGTCAGTGGCCCAAAAAAAAGTCTGACAACCAGTCTTACCAAGGGGTATCGTATTACCCAGTACTAACTGGGTTGTGGAGGTCAGATAGGCAATCGCTCCATGTAAAATACTAGTATCATCTGCCTAGCCTTTTCCCAACTATGTTGGGGTCGGCTTCCAGTCTAACCGGATGCAGCTGAATACCAGTATTTTACATGGAATGACTGCCTATCTGACCTCCACAACGCAGTTAGTAAGACTGGTTGTCAGACTTTTTGGGCCACTGACTACCTTTAACGACTGTCAAAGATGTACAAATGACAGCCGGGACCAACGGCTTTACGTGCTTTCCGAGGCACGGAGGAAACTCGGTACGTAATGGGTGGTCACCCATCCATAGACCAACCTAGGCAAGCACGGCTTAACCTAAAGATTGACCCGAGCGGCTGTTATTATTTAGCCACGAGCTTTTAGTTGTAGTATACCACACAAATTCTTGTTCACAGTAACATATCTTGTATAAAACTAAGACCTTACCTGGGATTAGTGGGACCCTTTTCGGCTTCAAAATCCTGAGAACTGAAGCAGTACGGTCGGTAACTGAGGCACCCAACTATTTGAGGATCGCTCCTACGAATCTGAGAACAGAGAATATCATTTAAACTTCTGACTGCTGAGCACGAGGGTCATGGGTTCAATTTCGGGGTCGGGTAAGTGTTATTGGGTATTTTAACTTCAGAAATTTCTCAGTAGCAGCTACGGAGTTTGGATTTGTTCCTGGTTAATGTCAACAGGCTCGCCCCCTACTACATGGGACTTAAACATAACTGGCGAAACGTGGGTGTACTATTAGGGACAGCTCTGCCTAACTCTTCGAGGAAAACAGGGAGTATATAGGGTGACTGTTAATTAGTGACCGATACTTAAACAAGTGATTGTGCTCATGATAACAACATTCCCAAAGAAAATTTTTTTTTAATACTCATTCATTTTTATTACAATAAAACTTATGAAGCGGGCTTGCGAGCCGCGCGGGTGCTCTGCCAACCCACGCACGATACGATAGTAATGAGAAAGAACGGCGTCACGCGGCTAACAGCTGATAGTACAAAGGCGCGCGCGGGCAAATTTCATACGGCTGTTGTGTTATTGTGATAAAAGTGAATGAGTATTAAAAAAATTGTTTCTTGAAAGTTGTTTGTTATCATGAGTACAATCACGCGTTTAAGTCTCGGTCACTAATTACCAGTCACCCAGGGTGACAAAAAAGTGCCTATCTTCTTAATTCCACGACTGTACGTCTGATAATAAAGATTTTCCTAATGTATTTACATGTTTTGTACAATTGATTATGGGTGAACTAGCTTATGACCACGGCTTCGCCCGCGTGGGGTTCGGTAATTAACCCAAAGAATCTTAATACCGAAATAAAAGTACCATATCTGTGTGTAAATCCAAGTTATAAACTATTAATCTGCCAAATTCCATCCAAATCCATTCAGTACTTTTGTGTGAAAGACTAACAAACTTCCTTAGAAACTTTCGCATTTATAATAATAATAAAGGAGGTTCCTCTCTCAAGAACCCTAGCCATCGGCAGCTCGGACCCTGTTCCCAGTGCTGGTGGCCTACTATTTTTTATATTTTTAAATATTTTTTACATGTTTTTTTTTTTAAGAAATATTTTAAAATGTCAAAAATGTGTATGTATAATGAATAAAGGAAATAAAATGGGCAGACCTGGTAAAGAACGAATGGGTTGAAGCTCGTGACGGCCGCAGAGTTGTACAACGCCGGTCTTGTTGCGAAGCAGTTCAAAACACCATTCACTACCTGGCAATCATAAAATGAACGTTTTATTTTATTTAATTTTTTGTCACTTACCAAAACGCCTAGTTAAAAGAACAACAAATAATTAATTTTAAGTTAACTGCCTGTCCAATAATAAATAGTAATAAAAAGAAAATTGAAAGACCAACATCTGTCGAGACTCGGTTGGCGGTTGAAACAAAGGCCTGATTCAGAAGGCAGTACTCCTCGAAACTACCGGCATTGTGAGGAGGTTCCTGTCTCTGTGGAGCCCTAACCACCAGTAGCTTGGACCCTGATCCCGACACCGGCGGACCACTACATATTTTTTTTTTTTTCAAAAATGTAATTAATGCATTTGAAAATGAATAAAAATCGAAACAAATATAAGGCTAAATACCTGCTTATCCTCGCCCTTGATGTCAATGATGACCTTCATGTTGTTAGCTAGCAGGTAATCAAGAGCGTCGTCCAGGAGACACAGGCGCGCGTCCTTGAACTGCTTCCTGCAAGGAACGGACCAGATCCTGTCTTTGAATGTATGCTGTTATGTTTGGGTGAGAAGTCCCTTATCCTTCATTGAAGAGGAAGGATGAGACCAGGGGCGTAGCTACCGCCGTATCTACCGTATCAATTATACGGGGCCCCCGGACCACGGGGGCCCCCAACTTAGAAAAACTAAAGTCATCATCAGCTATAAATGATTTAATAAATCAGTTTGCCGAAAAAAGGCAAGGATAGTGTATATTTAATTTGAATTGTTTGTAAACATTTTGGAAAAAGTGACAAATAGATAATTATCATCTAATATATAAAATTCTCGTGTCACAGTTTTCGTTACCATACTCCTCCGAAACGGCTTGACCGATTTTCATGAAATTTTATATCCATATTCAGTAGGTCTGAGAATAGGCTACTATCTATTTTTCATACCCCTAAGTGACGCAGACGAAGTTGCGCGGGTCAGCTAGTGATTAATAAATATTAATTCTTTTAATTTTATGCATTTTTTTTTTCTTTCGTGAGAAATCGTTACCCTTCCTAAGGGCCCCCAAACAAATTTTTATATGGGGCCCCGCCAAGGCACGCTACGCTTCTGGATGAGACTCATATACATGACATCAGATGTGATACATAGTTTGTCTGTATGTGATGCTGTAGTGAATGTATTTTTTTCATATTTTTTTTCGAATAGGAGATCATCAAACGACCCGCCCCTGCTCTGGGCGGAGTGGAAGGGAGTGTCAGACTTTTACTGACTAAAACCCATCCGTGTTTTATGGATGGGTTTTAACCACCTTTAGTGCATTAAATCTTATAATAATATCCTAAACTATAATTTGTCTAGATTTTCACATTAGCTGTAGACAGTCAAGTCTAGTTTTTTTTTTACAGCTCAAATCAGGGTTTTAGCCTAGGTTAGGTGTCAAAGAAACTGATACTGATATTGTTAGCCTGCGTCATCCCACTGCTGGGCAAAGGCCTCTCCCATGACTTCCAGTTTTTTCGATCCAGGGCTAATGTGGGCCACTGGTCGTTGGTTTTGTCCAGCTCGTCCCGCCATCTTCTACGAGGTCTGCCGCGTCGCCTTCTGGCTGTGTCAGGGCTCCAGAAAGTGGTTATTGTAGCCCACAGCTCATTGAAAGAAACATGCACGTAAAAAAATTATCCTCCCTTTGGGCTCTCCCACACTTGGTAAAAAACCACTAACCTGTTAGGATGCGCAGCACCCACATCAAGATCTTTAATCTTTTCCCAGTCCACAGTACGGACATCCGAGATACTGGAACCCGTCAGTCGCTCCAAGCCCGGGTCGTGTAGCAGCAACAGTTTGCCGTCCTTGGACGTCCGTACATCCATCTCTATGATGTTGCATTCACGTTCTGCACACTGTGATAACGTAACATAATTATAATTATACAGCACCTGCAATCTTAGAAAGTTATCAAAACTAAAGCTAGTTTTGTTAACACATTAACTGCCATGTCAGGCACCGGTGCCTGACAGACTCACTATCTGTTCAGGCCGAAGCATCGAATTCAAATGACCGCAGCGTGCCCCCTGGTACGTTTACAGTGTTCTTTTCTATTAGAAATGACTTTTTATTACATATTCAGGATTTTTTTTATCAAAATAAAGAAAAGGGAATACTTTTCACTTATTATACATAATTATTCAATTTGGAATCAATAGGTACGCATGAAATTAAATTTGGAGGATACAGAAAATATACCTTGGCAGTTAACATGTTAATAATTTATTATCTACTGTAACTAAAATATTTTTTAACTCAATCTATTTTACTATTAATCTTTTATTCACAATTTTAGTAAAAAATGAGACCCATTTAATGGAGCCTACAACGGAGCACAAATCCAAACTGGGCTGCTAATGAGAAATTCTTCAAGGAAAAACCCAATAACACCTGGCCTGGGAATCCAGAACCTCATGAAAAGTAGTCAAATTCATATTCCAGTTGCTACGGTATCAAATTAGATTTTTTTACCAAAAATTGCCAATTTCATTACTAGCCTGTAATCCCCGAAAGGTTAGGCAGAGGTGCACCCACATTTCACCAGTTATGTTTAAGTCCCATGTAATAGGGGGCGAGCCTATTGCCATCAACCGGGACCAAGTCTAGGCTCCATGGCTGCTACTGAGTAATTCCTAAAGGGGCAACTCAATAACAATTTGCACGACCTGGGAATCAAACCCAGGACCTCAAGCTCAGCAGTCGCGACTGCAACCAATAAACCTGATTTTCTTTCACTATAAATTATATTTTACTTAGTTCTATCGAAAAGATGTACAGAAATTTTATAATTGCTGATAAAAGTATTTTTAGATGGCATCTGGCTGAGTTATGGAATTGGCCATTATGTGTAATTTACATAGAAAATGATACTGGTATAACATAATCACAGGATCAGTCTTGATTTATTATAATATATGCAACATAATACCAGCAAAGAGTTCGTTGATAAAAAAATATAAAAATATTCCACGTTTAAAATCAATGTTTGTTTACATATTCTTTTTTAAACGTACAAGAAAAGTTACCCACTAACTGTCAACTGTCAACAAGACTGTTTGTTCACAAAACCTCTTTGATAACACTTCAAAATATTTACTTACATACTTGAACGCTTCCAAAGTGTTCTCAGGAGCGTCGAGTCCTGCTCCCCTGTGCGCAATGCAACGGACGACTTTTTCTGGATTCATCTGGCTCTCTTTACCCCAGGGGTCAGGTCCGAATATACTGATCACATTCTCCAGCTCAGGTTTCTTCAGTTTAGTCAAATAATACGCGGAGAAACCGAACAAACCAATATCCAGTCCAAATGGTAAGACTGTGTGGGACAAGGACAGTAAAAAGTTAAATGTAGAGAAAACATAATATACAGTGTTTATGGCAAAAGACAGTATCGTTAAAAACATTTTTGTCGTTCGTTCGTTGTTTTTTAAGAGTTAAAATTAGGTTATATTTTTCGAAAATAAATACATTTGTAAAGTGGGAGGGGCATTATGACAGCATTCTACGTTTCGTTCTTGTTTGTGGCAATTAAGAAATTCACGTTTAGTTCCTAATTCTTTTCACATACGTACAGAATATTTTCATGGTAACAGGTGCTCTCAGCGCCGTATCTCGAAATTGAATGACATTTTTATAATATTACTATGTCCTTGAATAAATGTCAAAATAAAATGTAGTATTTCCGAAGTTTAAAAAAAAATTAGTCACGTTTTCGCGTCAAGTCGTACATTGCCGAACGAATGTACAGACGCCAGCACATCAAGCTATCCGATGTCAAATTCTTCCAAACAACCTTGAACCTAAAGTATCAGTGATAAAGTTGAAAATCTATTAAAGAAATTTGACAGATTGTAGTAGCTCGTTTTGCAGGCGTCTGTACGACTGTACATTCATCAAAACTTTTAATGTAACCAGCTAAGTTTTAACATTTTTATATGTGCCGTAATGTGCATTGTTGCGTGCTTAGTTTTTTAACTTTTTTTGTCAAGAGTACTTACTAAACACTGGTACATCATGGTTTAATATTGAAATTCAAATTCAAATATTTTTATTTGTAGAACTTATGTAAACAAAAGTACAGATGTCAGTATTCATAAAATGAGCGCTATGTCTTGCCGTCAACGGCGTACAAATATTCTAATTATAATTTCTTATGAGTGATTGGTAAATAAGAATAACACAGTCAAAATTAATAATGACACTCAATTATAAAAATTTTAAAAAAGCAATTCATTAATCAAAATAACAATAAATGTAACCAGATTTAATTATAAAATACCTACTAAAATTAAATTAGATTAAGTAAATAAAACAATTAAATTATTTATACTTAAATAAACTAAATATAAAACATTTAATGAAAAATAAATAAAATGTCTTTAGATTACAATTTGTCTTCTAGGTAGGTACTCATTGACTGTGTAATATGCTTTTTCGTCAAGTAAAATAAGAACCTTTTTGAAATGGTACCTATATGCTGTCGAGATCTTTTATACAAAATGTGTAACTTTATTATGTCCGTAAGGATTGAGGAGCCACTTTTCGTATCTTAATGAAATTAATATACTTATTTAGTAGTAAGTTTAAAAATATTGTAGGATCAATCCTCGAATTTGTAGTATAATAGTTCAATAGTTACATGAACATAAAGGTGGCTCCTCAATCCAAATGTTTGGATTGAGGAGCCACGTGGAACACGGAACTTCATGGATTAACACTTATCATAATTTGGTATCATTTTGTAGCATTTGAGATTAGTTAATGAACAAAATCTGAGCTCTGTAGTACTAAAATTTAAAAAGTTACCGTACATTATATGTGGCTCCTCAGACCATACATACGACTCGTCATTTTTCCAAGAAGCAGTTGTTCAATTAAAGCGCAATTTCATCATCATTTAGTAGTAAGTTTATTAGATTTGTAGGACAATAAACAGCCATTAAAAATGAGGGAATTGGGAGATATGAAACATTTTAACTGGCTCCTCAATCCTGACGTTACTGTATTGAGAAGATACTCGAGTTACTTCAGATCACAACGGAATAAAAAAAACAAAGACACTAACACTTAGTATAAATGTCTACTAAATATTTATGCACAGATCAACATTGTATGTATTCGATATCTGAAAAACAAATAACTTTTCGATATTGCTTAAGACTTCGCTGTTAAGGGTGACCATGTTATATGAATGAAACCAGGATAACTAGATTTAGTTTTTTTTTTACAAATCTACAGTATACCTCCGGCAGGGGGGGGGAGTGGGGGGTGACTCTGCAACTTCCCCTCCACCCCCTCCCACTTCCCACACCTCCCAATTCGGAGGACGCGATTCTAAACCTTACCCCTTGTTTGCGCACATATTTCCTTAAAAAATTTTTTTTTCAGTACTCTACCTCGAAAACTGGAACTTACATTTTCAACTTTATACCCTAGAGCATAAAGTTGAAAATCTATTAAAGACAACTAAGCGTTAGTGACCGGAACGAACGAAAACGCAACGTAATGTTCAATAGATTATCAAGTTTATACTTTAGAGCATAAAGTCTAAAATTGAATTTCATAGATAAACATGATTGTTAATAAAAAGAAATATATTTTTTTACGAACAAATTAACATTATTTGTGTTTTTTTTTTCATTATTTGCCGCTGAATCAATATTTTCTGATCGGCCTTCCTTCGTCGAAAATTGGAGGGGTGAAGCCGACACTAATGTAACGTCCACCAAAATAAAAATAAAATTTGTTAAAAATGGCAATCTATGCGATTGCGATATGCGAAAGTATTAAAGTGGATTTGACAAATACGTGTTGCTTTGATTCAGTCATGCATTTCTTCAGTAAAGCATATATTCAAAGAAGAAATTTTCAAGAAACATTAAACACATACTCTGATGATTTAATTCCTCAATATATTAAACTCATATCAGATTCTGTTGCTAATGACTGTGATTTATACAAAATGAGAGCCGAAATCGGCGTTTCGTATTTTGATATAAGAGAAAGCCACTGTGAATTTGCTTGTAATGTGTCCTTCATTTTTGAACATATAGCTTTGAAGTATTGTTTTAGTAAAATTTTCAGTAAAAAGTGTACTAATGATTCATGCCAATTTACTCCAATATCTAGGCAGATCGCATTTTTGGCTTTAAACCTGAATATAATTTCTGTTTTCGGAATCCAAAGTTTAGAAAATGCTATTTGTATTGCAGAAGAAAAAAACATTTGTACATTTTGTAACCAGCAAACAGTGTGCAAATATAATTTGTCATACACAGTATCATTCGAAGTAAATGTTTGTAAAAAGTTTCCAGTAAACGAGGTACCACAATCTATAATGATTTCAAATAGATCATTTAGATTGATAGGTGTTATAGAATTTATCCCTCCAATTAGTGACGTTGTCATGGGCCACTATAAATGTCATTACCCAATAAAGGAGGAGGGGAGATGTTTTGTTACGACGACTATGACTGTCATGGTAAAATTCGTAAAAGCACCGACCAATCAATTTTCATTCACACTGTAACTTATGTCGAAAATGATTAGAAAGTACCTACCTTAAACATATGAAGAATCTCTGTACATACCAGTATTCCGATATTGTAGATTTGTAAAAAAAAACAAAATCTAGTTATCCTGGTTTCATTCATATAACATGGTCACCCTTAACAGCGAAGTCTTAAGCAATATCGAAAAGTTATTTGTTTTTCAGATATCGAATACATACAATGTTGATCTGTGCATAAATATTTAGTAGACATTTATACTAAGTGTTAGTGTCTTTGTTTTTTTTATTCCGTTGTGATCTGAGGTAACTCGAGTATCTTCTCAATACAGTAACGTCAGGATTGAGGAGCCAGTTAAAATGTTTCATATCTACCAATTCCCTCATTTTTAATGGCTGTTTCTTGTCCTACAAAACTAATAAACTTACTACTTAATGATGATGAAATTGCGCTTTAATTGAACAACTGCTTCTTGGAAAAATGACGAGTCGTATGTATGGTCTGAGGAGCCACATATAATGTACGGTAACTTTTTAAATTTTAGTACTACAGAGCTCAGATTTTGTTCATTAACTAATCTCAAATGCTACAAAATGATACCAAATTATGATAAGTGTTAATCCATGAAGTTCCGTGTTCCACGTGGCTCCTCAATCCAAACATTTGGATTGAGGAGCCACCTTTATGTTCATGTAACTATTGAACTATTATACTACAAATTCGAGGATTGATCCTACAATATTTTTAAACTTACTACTAAATAAGTATATTAATTTCATTAAGATACGAAAAGTGGCTCCTCAATCCTTACGGACATACTTTATTATACATATAACTTGGGTGCCATAACCATTCCTATAAAGCTTTTTGAGTAGAGCGCAGTCTTGTGTGGAATAGCACATATCTCTTGAGGCGTAGTTGTATGTACATACGGCGGCACATAAAGCTGTACATTTCCAGTTTAACTTGGCCTCGCTTTGTATAGATTTCCTATTCAATGAGAGATCCACATAAATTGGTTTTGTACAGCTTGATTAGCCGTCGTGCGTACATACTTAGGTTCCAGGTTAAATATTTAGTTTTTTTTTCACTGTAGTTATTCTTGGGTTCTTAATGGCTTATTTCAGATTAGGGAAAAAAAAATAAAACGATATTTTATTTTAGACACTACACTTTAATACTTCCACATAAAATACAACGGTGAGTAACAAAAAAAAATTTCTAAGTGAAAAATTTGTGCTCAAAATATTTTTCACTAGGTCTAGACGTCAGAACATCAAGCTACTATAATTGATGCCAGTTAAGATCGCAATGGCGGTCATTGACCCACTTATATTTATTAAAGTTCTTAACTTTGAAATACAAAAATAAGCCCGTACAGGTCTTGGATCGTCATCTATGTTCGATCGTGATCTTCAACATTTTTTATAATAAAAAACGATACATGATTCATTTGTTTGTTTCGTACGAAGAGATATTATGGAAAGAGCAATGACCGCTATTGCGATCTTAATTGGCAGCGACTTTACAATCTGTCAAATTATTTTCATAGATTTTCAACTTTATCGATACAGCATTACGTTGATTGGGAAAATTTGTCAGTTTCGGTCCTGGCGACTGTACATCAAGGTATTGTGCTCTAAGGCTTGAAATCAACGACCCTGCCACGGCCTCTCCTGACGACCAGTCGCATCAGATGCCTTAAGATGAAGAGGGCGGTCTCCACGACTGTCAGGACACTGGCACCGACGAAGAGTGCAGTGGTGCCACCTAGTGAAGCTGAAAGGAAACGATATTAGGTGCGCCAATAACCGGTCCCAATAGGTTCTAGAGGGTCCTGGGTAGAAGAAATCTTGTGCGAAATGCCATTTGCGAGAATTTACTTGGGCAAATCAATTTGCAAGTGCGAAAGGCCATATGCGCGTGTAAACCTGGAAAAACGGAATTATCTGTCCCAATATAAGGCTTTGGCTAACATTTTTCCGGCATTAAAATGCCCCAAGCGTCTTCCACGCTAGAGGAGTCACTCGCTCAAATGGCTTTCGCACAACTGCTCACAAATCTCTTTTTAGGTTACGGTCAAACCAATAAATCATGTACTGAATCAAGTAAGGCAAATCATGTACTGAAGTAGATTTCTGTCTGCAACTGGTTAGATCGAACCTTAAGTACTCTCAAAAATACCTAAGTAGTAAGTACAAAAATACCAACACATGCACAAAAATTACTTACCTGCATAGTAACAATATTACATGCAAAAATAAAGCCTGATATCATTATTAGAGAAATCAAAGTAGACCAGCCAGCAGGGAGACACATAAGTCGAGTAGACCATCATTTTCAGCTAGATGTTCTGTGCATTGCTACGTAAGATCTGTGCAAAGTGCAAAAAAAAACATTCCAATAATCATTCGGATTTTTCTTTAAATCTTTCGTACTCAACAGTATGCCAGTGCAGAAAAATCAGTGCAGATGATAATAATGACGTCACTGTAAGCTTTCGAACTTCACTCTTAAGCAGGCACCAACCGAACAAGTCTTCAAGTGTGAATATAATATCCCGGTTGAGTCTGATCTTGGGCGGCATCATCTTGATCCTGATCGCCGAACGAGGGTCCTCCTCAGCATCCAGGGTCGTCCCATTCATGTAGGTTTAATATTTTAAGGGTTAAAATAAAACGGTTTTAGTTTTACAGGGTTGCAAAATTATTCAGTTTTAGTAGTTGTGGTGAAATATTGGTGAATGAGGTACCGCCCTGCAGTGGTAACATCAGGATAAGCTGGTTTCCTAGATTGTTGAACTTGGTCTATTGCTAGGCCAGCTCAAAGTCAATTACACTGACGTGCGGCATACTTTATGTAAGTGTTTTTTTTTAATTATAAATTTAACGAAACCTGTATGTGGGTGAATATCAACAACGTGCATTTTTATTCAATTTTGGTGGCGAAATTTTTTCTTCATTATTCGTGAAAAATAAGGGGCTGTCATAAGAAAAGAAACTCCAAGCTGGAAGGATCTTCAAGAGGGCTCAGAAAATCTCGATAACTTTTTGAGATATTTAAGTTCAAAGTCTAGTGTGGCCACCAAAATTGAAAATCGCCCACCAAAATCGAAAGTGCCCACCAAAATTGAAAATCAGTGGCACCAAAATTTAATTTCTCCGTCACAAACCTCAATCTCACTAATAAAGCTCAATGTAATCTAATCTAAATCATCTATCAATCGAAATCTAATCTCTAATCTCACAAATTCTCATTCTCATCAATAACTTCATCGGTTAATAAAACTCTCAGTTGTTAAAAAATATTTATTATTATTTATCTTAGCTATCATTATGAGTTTATGACACAAAAAAAACGAAAACAAAAAACATAAATATTTTTATTTTAAACAAAATTAATAATAAAGACCAAGTGGTAATAAATACCAAATCTAGTGGAGATAAGGTCGTTTCGAAGCCGGAGATTCTGTCGGAAGTGGAAAACTTCTACGGCAAGTTGTACGCATCGCATGAATCTCGACCTGATCCCGAAAATAAGGATTCCAAAGCCACCTTAACCCGCCATTCCACAAAAGACCTACCAGAATTTAGCCTAAACAAAATTGGGGCGTCACTTAGACAGCTTAAAAATGGAAAAGCGCCTGGTGAGGATGGGATAACGACTGAGATCCTGAAAGCGGGAGGAAGTCCTGTATTAAGAAAGCTACGGGAGCTTTTCAACTCGGTCCTGTTCTCTGGGAGAACTCCAGAAGCGTGGTGTAGGAGCGTGGTCGTTCTTTTCTTTAAAAAGGGGTACAAGACCCTATTCAAGAATAACTGACCCATTTCGCTCCTTAGCCACTTGTATTAGCTGTTTTCAAAAGTCATCACGAATCATCTAGCGCGAAGACTCGACGACTTCCAGCCACCGGAGTAGGCCGGGTTTCGAGGAGGATTCAGCACCATAGACCACATCCACACAGTACGGCAGATCATACAGAAGTTCGAAGAGTATATCGGCCGCTGTGTCTTACATTCGTGGACTACGAAAAGACTTTTGACTCTGTCGAGATCTGGTCAGTTCTGGAGTCTCTGCAGCGATGCCAAGTCGACTGGCGATATATCCAAGTGCTGAGAACTCTTTATGAAAACACCACAATAACCATTCAAACTCAGAACCAGCAAACAGAGCACATCCAATTGCGTCAGGGGGTGAGCCAAGGGGACGTAATTTAGCCAAAATGGTTCACCAACGCACCACGTCCATGTTCCTTACAGTCACGCAGCCCCTCACCAACGCACCTGGCATTAACATCAACGGCGAGTACATCTTAAACTTGAGATTTGCATTGCAGTTGAAATCGTCAAACTGGCTGAAGCGATGCTCGACTTTGCAGCACATGCTGGATGGCCTAATTGATTCATCAATACGCATTGATCTCAGGGTGAACTTGGACAAAACCCCGGTTATGTTCAACGAACACGTCCCCCGGAACCAGGACCTATTGTCAATGGCGGTTCTCTCGAGGTTGTTCGAGAATATGTTTATCTCGAGCAAACTCTGCAGTTTGGTAAGAACAACATTAAGAGGGAGTCTGACAGAAGAATTCAGTTGCGCTGGGCAACTTTTGGGAAACTTCGTTGGGTCTTCTCGTCGCGTATTGCACAGAGCCTAAAGACTAAGGTCTTCAACCAGTACATCCTGCCTGTTATGACTTATAGGGCTGAAACGTGGACACTCTCGGTACGGCTGGTCCATAAATTCGAGGTCGCTCAGCGAGCTATGGAAAGGGCTATGCTTGGGCTCAATGCTTTATGATGTAATTTTTTGTTGTTTCAAACAAAATAAAAAAAATTAAATCCAAGGAGAGACACAGTGAAACAGCAAACAGATCATTACTATTTCACCAACGCTCTAGTGACTACGCTCTGCAGATTTCAGTTAAACTAAAAAACCTTAACTCAATATTTGGATGCTAATCACCAGACTAGATTAATGGTTTCTACAATCAGTCTTTAAATCTAAGAAAGGAATTTGTAGTTTTCAAATATAAATCTTCTCTCATCGTATGCCAACCCTTATAATAATTGGTCTTACTTACTGCCAAGTACATAACATTTATTTGTTTGCCAATAAAACTGTCCTGCAACGTAAAAACTGGCTATGTAGGTACAAACCATACATATACAGTACATACTTAAAATTTGGTGGCTCGTTTTCAATTTTGGTGGCGGGAAAACGCCACCAAAGCCTACAAAATTGAGCCACCAAAATTGGGACCAGGCATAAAAAAAATCTTTAAAAATAGGGGTTTCAAGTTCCGATTAAATTGATGTTACTGATTTATACGAAACCCTAATCACTAGCTATAACGTGAAGCTTACGTATTAAAACACTTTAAAATTGACAGCAAATCGATCCACCAAAATTGAACAATTCTTGTCCCCCTTCCCACCCAAGGTGAGTACTTACGTTTTTGGGGGGTAATCACAGCACTAATCACATACCTGTTATGCGAAACTGCTGGTTCAAGACTTAGAGATGCGAAATAATAAAACACGATTGATCACACACGCCCGAAACTTCATGTTATAGTAAATTGAAAAAGTGCCACGAAAATTTTGGTTTTTGCTTGGACAAACTTTGATCGAGTGTCCTGTGCTTTTAAATTAGATTTCCTAATATGGTTTAATTGTTTTTAGATCGTGTGTCTTATGCATATACGAAGGAAATTGTTTATTTGCTATTTTACCCCAAATTGTTACTTTGGTGAATGCAATTATATCAAAAAATGGAACTGGGACAAGCCACCAAACTTGAATTTTAAGGTGTTTTTTTTTGTCCTGATTATTTATATATACTTATAAAAACAAAAAATGTGGCCCTAATTGAACCAAGTTACGTAGTTCACTATAAAAAAAAAAAAGAAACATCCTATCATTTTACACCTCGATTCTCAACGTGGACACGTAAAATTTGCTGCTGTGATATTCACCCATGTACAGTTATTTTTTGTGACACGGTTACTATTTTGCGTCGGAAACGAAGGAGTCCGTAGAAGACACTAAGTGAATCTGCCCACGAAACTTGAAGACTGACTGACAGACAATAAATGCCATGATGCCCGAAAGGGTCCACAATGATCATAACTTTGTAAAACCTACCATCTAAGTACACTTGTGGAAGCAATAAATATATTGAGTATTGAGTATTGAGTACTTTTCTGACTGACTTTTTCATTCAAAGGGCACAAACTCTTTGATAAAATACAGAAAAAGGCAACATTTTTCAAGAGGCTCTATTTCTGTTCTCCTGCGCATTAGGTAGGTACTTGTTGAAATAGAATGAAGTGAAGTCTTAATTATAATAGTATTTGAAATCTGTTTCAAGTCTGTTGGTCTTTATACAAAATTGCCCATAGTCCTTTAGGTATTCAACGCATCCATCTCAGGTCTCCATTTAACTACAGTGGAATATAATCACTTATATTACCAATTAATCTCATTGCATTTAGACTGCTGGTGGGATGCTGTCGTCAGAGGTAAAATAATTATAAAAGGTCTGTAATCCAACCACACCATAGCCATATTGATGATTTGACATTGACAGCTACGAAAGTCAGATCTTGCAAAGGAGGTTAGTAACACGCAGGGCGGCCTATCGCGAGATAAAATTCTTGTAACATAAAAAACCATAGGTACTAAACCTAAAGTATAGCTGCAAATATCCATTGTCTCATCATCTTCATTATAATCGGCCTGAAGACGTACACAAATGAACATAGGCCTCCCCCAAGCGTCCTGGGCTTCTCGTATCCAACTGATTCCCGCGAGCTTCGCCAGGCTAGCGGTCCTTGTGGACCAACTGTGGAGGCTTTGCGTTTCGGTAGCTGGTCGCTACTCCAGAACCCTTCGCCATAGAATCTATGGTCTACTTTAAGTGCGGACTCTTGAACCTTTCGGCATCTACGCTACGGGTCTACAGAACCCTTCAGTCTCCAGAGCTGGTCTACTAAGTCAAAAGAAGTGCACTTACCGAATAAGGATCGTTTTTGTGTGTGAATAATAATTGAGTTCGGAGCACTGGGGTAGACATGTGCATTTAGCAAGGTTCTTCGGTATATTGATGAGGATCTCAACGTTGCGGCCGATGCACGCCATCCCGTGTGCATCACAGACGTCCCCATCTTGGTTCCCGCGCAAACAAAATGGCCGAAGGATAAGATTGCAAAATTTTAAAACAGCTGTTAAATTTTTGAACTACTTATAAAAATATTTGTTTTAATAATTTCTTCTTGTATTTTCCATTGATGGGTTGAAAAATTTTCCTTTGACAGTTCTTTTGGTGTCAGCTGCGTGGTTTGTGCTTATTTTTTCGTTTGTCAGTTGCCGGGATTTGAAGTTTTATTCGTTATCAAACCTCTTTGATTATTTTGGTGTGAAAAAACTCTACGATCTAATGAAAAGCCGAATGACATCTGAAATTGAGACCTGTCTTACACCATGGCTGAACACAGGCATCGCTTAAGTGTACCCACGAGCACAATACCGCACAAGGCAGGACCCTTATAACACAGGAAAATCCTGAAGGTCTAAAAAGGGGTAATTGATACCAAAGCGTTTGGTAAGTTTCTACACAGACTGCAATCGGAGTTGACAACTTTTCTTGTGACTTTCAGACCCATAAATTTTTGACTGTTCTACTACGCCCACTGAGTAGGTAGTTACTCAAAATACGAAGAAGACGTTTGTTCCATAGTTGTTCCACAAACAATGGCCTGATACCTGTACACTACAGGAAGTGATGGACGCTAGTCATACCGCCATACTTACGGCTAAGTTCTGGGCCGACTCAGCAATAGATTGCCATCGACACGCTAAGAAGAAGAGGATGTAGGAAGATAGATACTCACCTCCTTTGACATGGAAGTAGGGTCTACATCCACAGAACATGACGGCCATGCGACTGCGGCAGTGCATTTGACATAGAGAGAAGCTGTACGCCTGGAAAAGTATAGATTAGACACATTGGAAGACTACTCAGGCTGGTGACCTCTCGATTCTAGCCCCATCTACCAATCTAATGGGGTTAAACTTTTAATTTGAAGTCTAGGTCCTCATTTCAACCGAAAGATGGCCATCTCTGGACAGACTTCTTTCGCAAGTATCGGTTTATTTATTGCTTCAAGAATAGGAGAATGCAGAGATGAATTAAGTACATACCTTCCTATTAAAAAATAATTTTGCACACTTTATCGCGAACGGAAATTTTGGTGAGATTTATATGCTAATAGTAGGGGGTAGGAATGGCAGGGGGTAAGGAGAAAAAGAACCCTATGCCTACCCTTATAGAGTCGCTGATCCATTCATCAGGATATTTGCAGCGCCGCTGCTCCGACCTCAGACTCTTCACACTCGGTGACGCTTGGATCTCAATCACCTGAGACGCAGATTGTTTAAAGAATTATTGCATAACATAACGTAGCATAAAGTTCGTGGCTAATTATAACAGCCGCACGGGTTCATCTTCAAGCAGTTGTTGCCAAGGTCGGCCAGTTTATTGGTGACCATCCATTACATACCGAGTTTTCTCCGTGCCTCGGAAGTAAGTCCCGGCTGTCATTTGTAGATCTTTGACAGTCGTTATCTACGTTGTAAGTCCGTCAACGAAGATACGGGCCCGACCGAAAGTACCTTGAAGCTTCTAAATGAACCCGACTCTCTATTATTTGATGAAGCCGATGTGTTTTGAAAACTCATCGGGTATAGGTGGATGCGGCTCCACACCGAATTTTAATTGTATATTTTCATCTGTGTCTGAAACCTACTAACACTAGAAGTTAAGTAAAATTGTTACTAACCCTATGGACTCCGGTCTGAAATAAAAATTTCCTATTCTATTCTATTCTAATACTGTTCAATTGTGTTGTCATTTGTTTTTAGTTCGGACCCCTCAGTAATCTTATGTCCGTAAGTGATACGGAGTAGAAAAATTACCGTAGACTTCGGCTGAATCTACAGGTCCCGTGCTTAGAGAGTAGACTTCCAAGAGGTCCAGGTTCCACTGCTGATTTAGTTAGCAGATGTACACGGTATAACTAGAACAACGAAGTGCTTAGGATAAAAGCACGCTAGCAGTAAGGATCCTAAAGTATCATATGGTTACCTTATAATCAATGATGAGCTCTTCTCCAGGCAACACTTCACCAGTGGGGTTGGATATGGCCGTCGATATCTCATATGGTGAATGGATGAAATACTGAAACGGTTAAGAAATATTCCGTTACTATTATGCCACACGGATCCGAGTCTGAGCTTTACGAGCTCCGGCCAATTCGGGTTTAATCTTCATCTTATGCCAGACCAACATGGTCTGGCTGATGGAAAACTGAGAACTCGGACAGCCCGAATTCTGGAAACTATTGATCCTGATGTGTGTGGATAGAAGCCCATACAGGATCAAATGAAATAGGTATCAAAACTTCACACTAAACACGATAAAACAAAATGAAGCGGTTTTTTGAACACATACTTGAGGTACCTATACTACCAGAGGTTTTTATTCCCCGTTGAGTTCCCCATCAAACCTGTGAAGTATCACTAGCTAATTTAATATGAACTCGTATAATTCTTCATCCAAGATGACCAGAACATTAAGCTTGGTTTAAAACGAAAAAGACAACCGACTCTCACCCTAACAGCGTTGTTCATAGAGTCTATCCTCACAGAACACTGCCCGCTATGGTAGTGGCACTCTAGCAGCTGGAAAGGCGTCCAGTCCACTTCCTGCAGCATGTGCTGGAACTCGGCGTAGACCGAGTTGAAGGTCAGGCACATGCCCACTTCGGTCATTACTGGGTTCCAGTGTACCTGCAAGGATTTGTATTTTGTGGGTTCAAGAATCTGTAACAGCATACAAGGTGGAAGATATACCGAAGCTAAAACGTACACGTGTACGTTGCTGTTTTTTTAATAACCAACGTAAAATTTCTATGTATGATGTACAGAATACGTGGTAACCGTTTTTGCGTCGGTGTCCCTTCCACCCTGCATAAAGGGTGTAAAAAGACCCTTAACGAAGCCGATAGGTACTTGTTCTCCCCGTCATTGCGATCATTTTTTTGTTCTAGACCATACCTGGGAACCTTCTAGTTTCGGAGATATTGGGGGTCAAAATTCCAACTTTTTCATAAGTTTTTTTTAAAATACATGTTTCTAATGTAAGATTTTTACTTTAAACACCTTCACGACCCTCGTATTATACAATCCATCCATCAGCACAATGTTTTGAGTGCGTTACATTGAGTTTTACCGTAAAACGTGATTTTTCACGCTAAAAAAAAGTCGTTTCCCAGCAATAATTTTTGCGTAAAGTTACTTAGTTTGATGTACAGAATGCTTGGTTGACAGCTTGGTGAAGGGTCTGTTTACACCCCGTATTCCACAACAGAACATACACATAGGTAACTATCAGAAAGCATCCGTCTGGTCAGCGAATCCTCTATTTTCAATGGATTATGAGGAGCTTTTCAGCTTGTTCCTCATACTACTAAATAAATAAATTCTTCAAACTTGTCGCACACAAGAAAGGTACAAAGGCGGTTTTAACTCAGAGAATGTAAATATTCGTTCTGCACAATGCACTCTGGACCTGGACAGTCAGCGCTTCAACCCCCTGAAGGGTTCATATTTTGCTTCAGCATGAGGTATTCCCAAGTTCTTGGCTACTAATGGTTCCGATTGAGACACACCTAATGTCATGGGTCTATTCAGGTAATCAGTGTACTACTTTGGTGTAAGATAACCGGGTAAAAAAAAACATCGTGAGGAAACCAGCGTGCCTGAGGGATGTTTCTTGACGGCAGGTAAAGCCAAGTCAGAGGCCCATGGGCGGCATAAAAACTCTTACATCAGGTTAGGCACTAACCACACGATAACAGCAACCGGGTAAAACATAAAATTCGAAGACATTACGTGATATCGACCAAACAGCACTAAGCGTGTTCGATTATCGCAGACAGTATTTTATTATTCGTAATAGTGGCTTTTGTTAGCACTCAGCCCAAACCTAGGCGACTTCCACAGCGAAAGTCGTCAAATTTTGGGGCTCAGAGGTCTTGCAATTACTTACTTGAAGCCGGAAGATATATACTCACCTCATGCTCATTATCAGACACAACCATCTGCAGAACAGACGAGGGATGCACAGTCAGCGCCAGCTCCAGCAGGTCAATACCCTTCACGGTCTCATCCGCCTGGTACTTCCAGAAGTTCTGCAGGTTGTCCCGGAAGGACACGTCTGCGATCAGCTCGATGAACTCGTAGTAGTAACTGTACTTCACCGGGTCTGACTCTTCGGTTACGTTCCAGGTGCTGGGCGAAGTTAGAAGATAAGATCGTTAAGCGGAATACGAAGTGCATTGGGGACCTACGACCGTTTATAGCAGTATTCGTGTGGGAAAGAGATGAAGCCATGCAGGACGTATAGCTCTGTCTCTTTGCTTCACCGAAGCCTGATGAGGTAGCTGCCGTAGCTGGAGACCCACTGAAAATTCGCGGCCTACTAACGGGTACTGTAGCGTGAATAATAATTTACCTACGGTTTACATATCATACGGAAACACTTAAACACAACACATTTCTTTTTTTCATTTTTTTTAAATTTCAATATTTTTTTTTTTTTTTTTTTCTGTTTGTGTATCTGAGTTTAAATGTTTGTAAACGATCCCACGATACAGGAGAAATTCCTAGTGTGGAACAACGTTTATATAAAAATTAAAAAAACGAAAAAAATAAAAAAGTCACCGAGAACCCTCAAGGGTCTCAAATACTTTTTTTCTCGCAAGTCTTTGTTATAGGCTCACGTTTGAACTCTCTCTATCATCTCAAAACTAATGGTAAGCGATAACGCGGACGACGATGTTGCTGCATGCCTAGAAATAAGCTACTCATCACAAATTACCTGAATACCATAAAAGTAAGTACCGAAGTCTCTCTACTCAATGTAATTGTTCTAACATTATTCCTACTTACTCCTCAACCAGCTCCCTGGCTTTATCTGGTTGCACTCTGTCGAGGAAGCAAGCAGTCACCGCTGGAAAGGTAGTCCACCAGCTTCTGTAGTCACGCTGTAGGGAAACCACCACAGGCTCCGAGTTGTACCTATAGGATTAACAGTATAGGTCAAAAGGAGTGTAACGATCTGATTTGGTGTTTCGTATGAAATCTGGGGCATTTTTTCGAAGTCCAGAACTGGGCTAAGGCTTCGCTCCAACCTAGCCTTTTTCAAACTATATTGGGGTCAACTTCCAGTCTACACGGATGTAGCTAAATATTCTTTACATGGAGCGGCTGTCTATCTGAAATCCACAACTCAATTACTAAGTACTAGCTCAAGCCCGGGGCTTCGCACGCGTGAAGTTCGGTAACTGTCCCACGGGATCATACTACCGGGATGAAAAGTATCCTATATATTAATCCATGTTATAAACTATCTATGTGCCAAAATTCATCCAAATCCGCTCAGTAGTTTTCGCGTGAAAGAGTAACAAACATCCATCCATCCATCCTTAGAAACTTTCGCATTTATACGATTAGTAAGATTACGATAAATTTCTTCCGTGATACGCCAAAATTGAAAAACGGTATTTCGCTTTCTCCATCTATTGTTTTCAGGCCGTGATATTTTTTTTCAGGACGGGATCCATCTCCATCAAGTCGGTATGATGGATCATTTACTGTTCGTGCTGTGCGCCTTTGGAATTCACTTCCACACTCCTTGCGGGATAGCCCTTCGTTAGAAGTGTTCAGGAAAGTAATAAGGGAACATTTCCTGTCGAAATGATCAATATGTAAGCAAATAGGATTCTATAGGCATTGTATTGTATATAATTATATTGTATGTATTACGTGTATTATATTGTATGTATGTAGTTTAGTTTATAAAATTAATTAATTTAAGTAACGAGATGTTTGTTATGTTAATGCACAGAGGTATATCCTCTTCCGTTCCTTCCCTTCTACACTACTAAGCCACACCACTGGTGGTGTCGTGGGGAATTTTTTTTCTCTTCACTCTACTAGTCCAGTGGTACCGTAGGTAATGAAAATTTCGCTATCGAAATTTGGTTTGCTGTAAGAAAACCCAATTCTGGGTTAAGCTCGCCATTGTACATAAGCTATGTTATTGCAATTTGTATATATATTTTTGTTGTTTTTGTGTGCAATAAAGAATAAGAATAAGAATCTAAGAGTGTTAGTGAGTGGCGTCTTTCGTCTCCCACGACGCATTTGCTAGTCTTCATTCAAGGACTCATCGGATCTGCATCGACCGTAGCCGCGTCGCAGTCCTTCGACAGAAAACTTGCTAACTCTATGCTACCTAAAGTCCCTGTTTAATTGTGAATTATAATATCTAAATCTTATGTACCTGAAATACTGACTGAGTGCGCAGTAAACTGCACCACCAAACGCACTCAAGGTCAGGACTAACCAGAGTAGTCTGAAAAGAAGGAAGAGTTAGTATTCTAGTCTTTGGGACAAGCCTACGAGAGAACCGGTAAGATAGAAGATTGTCTGATCTTTGGGAAAAGCCGACGAAAGCAAAGCGCTGAGACGATGGACTCCGGGACTTCAAAAATCTTGGAATTAATCAGAAAATAACAATGTGTGTGCTCATGGGCTGTCTCTGATATTGAAAGTAAAAATGACAGAAAATAATGGCGACAAAACGCATGAAATCCTTTTTGACTAAAACCAACAAAAAAATTAAGAGAAATTAGAAGAATTCATAAAAGGAACACGTCAATTACAACATCTGAACTGTCATTTTCGACATTATAAAGTAAAAATTAATGGTTACACAAAAAAAATTCAAGCTACATTTTTTAAACTAAAGCAGATTTCTCAATACCTTTCGAGCCAGTGCAATTTTTTTTCGACAGTATGCTTCAAACCATGTAGTGTGGTTTCTTGGCAAAATCCAACATATATGCTATAACCAGATGCGATGGAAACTTTGATTGAATCGATCATAGACTTCGTCCGCGTTAGACAGCTCAACATAGCGGTAGGTCTCATCCTTTGTCTTCTCATTTTAGCTGATTTGCCCATTTCTGAAATCGCCACCTTCTGCCTGGTTCAAATGCTGATTATGAATCTAGACTTATATCATGATTTTTGCAATTATTTAAGATGACACTGCGTAGAAAAAAACACAAAATTACCTTACAGAATTAGATCCAAAAGAACTTGAAATCCGAAAGAACTCCCTACAGCAACACGTTTGCTTAGGGTACTAAGTTAATTTTAAACCTCCCTACTTACAAAAGTCCGTACTGTATGGGGGTATTAAGTATTACAATATCCAGGGTCAATTTAGGGGCAGTATCTATGATCAAACTTAATAAAAGGCGCCAATTAAATAATTATTTAATAGCTTACTAATGCCTGTTCTAATGTATTCTTTTGTGTAGCTGTAATCAAACCTATATAGATTTCTGAAAGGTTTATTCATTCTAATGTATCATATCTTTTGGATAGATCAAAGATAAGACTAGAAGCTTTTAAATCCTCTTTCAATAGACAAAAATTTCAGTTGTAACTTTTTTGCATGTATAACCTTTTTTTTTCCAGTTTGCTGGAGTGATAACCCTGATCGTCTTGGTATTCCAGTACTGGTTTTGGTCCTAAACTCTTTGCGTGTAACCTTTTTGTTTCCAGTTAGCTGGAGTGCTAACCCTGATCTACTTGGTATACCAGTACTGGGGCCTGCTTTTCAAGGGGCAAGACGACGATGATGATGATGATGAGTGCCGACACTCTGTCAGGGCCTCCAGGTCACGATCTAGGTACGTACTGATGATCACTGCATAAGGCCTGCTAAGATTTAAGCTTGTAACAGTAAATATTTAATCTACATTAATGTTTGTGTGCCTATTAATACGTCGATACGATACCGTTCCGAGCGCCCAACCATAAGGCGGTTTTTCACTGGCTGCGTCGTCTCATGTCTACATCGTCCATCCACCCTGTGAGAGATCCAGCTCTAAGCCTGCCGGTACCGTTCGCCTCTCCAGAACCTTACGCCCCTATCGGCCATCCCCAACTGTGCCTACTGTGCTGTACCCTGTTGTGTACTGTGCCCTAACTTTCTGACACTTAAGTTCATCAATTCTTCTGGCTATGTCGATTACCTTGGTTCTCCTGCAAATCTCTTCACGTCTGATTCAATCACACTGGAGAACTTCAAAGCCCTTTGCTCTTTTGGTGACTTTCAAGCCTTCTGATGAAGCCCATTGTGAGCGTTTCGATGCCCTGTCTGCTCAGCTTTTCTAATGCTGTCCAGCCTTTCTCGGCTCTCGCTCATAGTTGTACAGACGCCAGCACATCAAGCTACCCGAAACTGTCAAAGGGCTTGGAAGATTTTTGTATGAAGCCTGGCCGGCCTAACTTCAGTCATTTTTTTTTTCAACGTTGCGGCCACGCATAAAACCTACATTAATCGATAGCTGGTTTCAATACAAACCAGTTTTGTATAAGACGATATTATGTTGTAAAATGTCATATACCAGCTAACGATTAAATGTTTTTTGCGTGGCCACAACTTTGCAAAAAAATTAAAATGGCCGAAGTTAGGCCGGATCAAACTTTTTTTTTTTGGATGTGTCCTCATCAAATAACTCCTGCTCTGGGTGGAGTGGGAGGGAGTGTCAGACTTTTACTGACTAAAACCCATCCATGTTCTTTCGAACAATCCCGCAGCAAGGCCGGATCAACCTTGAACCTAATACTGCAACACATAGATCGCAGCGACATGTCTGGTTTTTCTATTCAGGGTGTAACATAACATACGCAAGACCTCTCGTTTGGTGGCTCAGACCATGAAAAAGGGCAACTTTTGTTCTTCACTTTTGCAAATTCGTTTTTTTTTTTAATTTGACCATATTATGTTGATCATCTAATCGCGTCAGTTTATAGAGAAAGTTCAATTTTTTTTTGGCGAATTTCAAGATGAATTTCACGGTCTGAGACGGTGCAACATTGCCGTTACCTTTTATTTTTGTTACTTTGATACCAGTCGCGTCGCTGCGGTCTGTCATTGCAATGGGCGACATTGTAGCCGCGGTTTACCGTTGCCGTCGCTTTTGGAATAGGTAGCATCTTAATTTTTTTCTGTCAAACTCATATCATTTATTTAAGCAGGTATTCTCTTTTACCTCAGGTCGTGTTCTAGATCAAGGCCGCGATCCAACTACCATGATTACAAAATGTCGGATAGGGGCAGTCGCCGAGGACGAAAAGCTCATCGAAGATGCCCCGATTGCAACCTCTGTAACTAGGGCCAGTAGCCACTAGATGGCAGTATCCTCAAACATGTTTAATGCAAAACTTGCGCACAGGTGGCGCTGTTTTAATGATTTAAATTACTTGTGGCTGTACTCGTTTTATATATTTATATAAATATTTACTTTTTAATAAATAATTTGATATAATTCATCTGGATTCTAAGTTTTTTTTTATGTGTAGGTAGAACTACTTTCTTTGATTTGAATGAAGCAACATTGATAAAGAACTGCCTTCTAAATCTAGTAGCTTTGACAATTTGTGTAAGTACTAGAACTTTTTGTGCTCTAGATTGTGAAAATCTCCAACAAAATAGAAGATCGAAGACATAAAAAGATATTTTTAATAGGTAGGTTCAATCATGTTCAGTGGAAAGTTGATTCCGATAAACAAAGCCCATAGATAGCGGCTTTCCATCGCGTTTTATACAATAAACAATGGTTTTCTGTGTGTAATGGGCATTGCATAAAGCGCATGCGTCAACCACATTAACTCTCCCCCATTTCACCAACAACCCTTCGTGAGACGCAGTCGCAAAATCTACTGTATGGCGCTAATACTAGGTAAATGAATAATTTTGATTGTTTTTTAATTATTTAATGTGTTTTTACAATAAGTGGACATCGGTTTACAAGTTCAATAACTACGTTTTATTTGTGAAAAAGGACTTATCATTATAATATCATAATTCATTTGTTTTGTTTACCTTTTTAGCAAATGTTACGTTCCGATTCGCGATACTTTTCGATATCTCTTGTGAGTACAGTCAGCATTGAAAGTCCATCAACACTTCGGTTAATCTTTTTTTAAAATTTAATCTTACTTATTTATTAGATGGAGCAGTAGTTTGTTGAATTATTAATTATATTGTGAGAATGTAGGTGTTGTGAAAAACCAACAATGTTGATAGACTCTCGTTGTTAGACATGCTTAGAAACACAATTTTTGTTAATTTTCATCGCTATCACTATCATCTTGACTGCTGTCACTGGCATCCTTGCTGCTGTGATGGTCATCATCATCCTTGGCAGTATTCGATAGATTCGGCAATGGTATTGGTAGAATGTACTTTTGAGGACAGCAGATATCGCTGCAGGGTCTAAAAAAAATATAAATGTTAAAAACAACTGTCCTTTAAGGTACAGTTTATTTAGGTACTGCTAGCTATTATGTGTGCTAACACCAGGCTTGTGTCTTGTTATACTGAAGCGAATCATTGAAACCTCAGGTAATAAAGCCAACTTAATAGCTAGTAGCGGTAAATAAACTGTAAAAGGACTATACTATAATATCGTCTCGATATCTAACGCATGGTTCTTTTGGCGCTTGAATGACATTTGCACGAAGGTGCTGTTGTTAAACATTATTTTGATTGTTGTTAAACATTTTTAGAAAGTGGCGTTAGTTCCGAGTGTTCCGACACTTCCGAGTTAGCCCACACACCAAAGGAACAATGCAGCAATACAAATAATTATATTTTTTCTAAAAAGTCACTGTGCCAAAACAGTGAAGAGCAATATTTTGTCAGCTTCTTTTTAAAAATGAAACATTTTGACGTTTGAGTTTAGTTGTTTTGAAAAAGTTTTCACACACGAGTATTTTAAAGTTTTTTCTTGATTTAAAGGACTAGTTATGGAAGACGATGCATCTAATGATGTGGAAGCTGTGGAGTACATTGACAGTCAGGATGAGGACTACCCCGATGGAGAAGAAAGTCAGTATTTGACCAGAGATTATAATATTATGTCAATTTATGTACAATTCTGCACGAGTGTTTATTTCATAATATAGGTATATTCACTTGTTACGTTACGTGAGAGACTGGGAGTCATGTTACAATAATCAATGATAACATTCTAGATAATTCTATTTATGAGATATGATTCATTATAGAATACGAAAACGTTAATTCAAGAAACACGATGACAAATTCACCATTCCCTTTTTTTACCCAAAGCTGGCTACTTACACGACTTTTATAACTAGTAGAGAGAGTTGAAGGCAGTGAAGGCTTAACTTAATTTAAGAGCGCGCGCGAACTCAATTTTTAAGGCTTTAAAAGCGAATATCCCAAATATCAACTGTGTGGTGCCAACAGTCTCCGAGAAAAGTATCTATAAGGATTCCGTTTTTGCCATTTGGCTACGGAACCCTAAGAAATGCCATCTTTCATGTATTAACCTTATAGTTTCATTCTTTGATAGTAACTCTTAACATTTTCAAAATTACAGAACGACCAATCATGCTTCTCCTACGTCGACTAATAAGAAACAAACAAAACACAGTAATGACAAACGCACAGATCATAGACATACTACAGAGTGAATTCAACATCTGCGTCAAAACCAGTCACGATCTCGAAGTAGACATTTACATCAAAATCATCAAGAAATACTTAAAAGATTGGCCACAATGGGAAGAACTGGAACGTATTTCAACAAAACTCAACAACATAAAGGATTATGAAGCCGTCACAAAAGTTTTGAACCACAAATACAAGAATTTAAAAGAGTATTTGGGCGTGATGTTAGAGGCTGCGAAGCCTTTGGCTACAGAAGCTGTGAAGACTGTTACACCAGATAATACACCTAAAATGGACGAGATAGACTCCGGTGACGTTGTAATGGAAATACAGTGTACCAAAGATCAGCTTGACCACCTATTCTTCAGGCAACCGCGATTAGACCTCAATAACACCGTCTTTAACAGTGCAAGTGTTGCTCCCTCACGCATCTCTCTAAAAAGGTTATCATTCGAACAAATTCTCTATGGTTGGTGTGTGAAACTGTACATAAATCTACCAAACTTTTGGTTTGCGCGAGAAATTTCATACAAATTAAAGCATGTTTTAGTTAATAAAGTTAGGAATGAGACCACTGGTCATGCCAGTTTACCAACATGCTTGCAGATGCAACAACGAGACCAGGTCGGTAAAATTGTGAAGTGTTATAATCGCGATGCAATCATTAAACAATTTAGTGATGTTTTAGAAGCGTGTGTGACTCAAAGCTACGAATTGTATGCTACTGTACATTTACTTTTTGACATTTTAATATCTGAACTAAAAGATACCATTGACAAGGATACTCAGTATAAAGTACCTGGTACGTACCGGAGATTTGCCAACAAATATAAGTACATTCGTTATTTGTACGCAGAAACTGATCATCAGAACAAAGACTCCAAGTATGACTTGCAGTTAGAAGAAACGGTAACACCAACTTACATTTACTACACCGGTAAGATTGGAAAGATTGAGCAGCCCATTCCTCCTATTACGGAGTGGCTAAAGTTGGAATGTCAGTTTTGTAAGAGTCCACTGCCGATGGTCTCCACGAACTTAAGAGAGACTTTGGAGTCACATTTCAATGACGTACATCAGAATGAAGTAGACTGGCAGTGTACACATTGTAAAAGATTGTTCAGTATTGATTTTTTGACAGATAATAAGTGGTTTCATGAATGTTAAAAAATGGATAACTCCATCTCCTTCATTTTGTTCGGTAAATTTGACCGCTTCGCTTTCGTTTTTCCGAACGAATTATTGACCGTGTGTTAACCAAAGCGAACGTCAGACGAACATGCCACACTTGCTTTAATTTACGATGAACCTGAACGAACGGAGGACTATTTTCGGTTTTCTGAACAAATTATACATAATATTAAGATCACTTTGATTAGGTTCGTCAATAGTAGTAATCAAAAAGTTCAAGAATAGTAGTTTGGTTCTTCAATTTACATCTCTTTCTTGTGATGTATTTAATTAGAAATGTCTTGGAGACAAATAATATTTTGACTTGTTTTTAATAACAAAAGGCGTCATCTATGCCAAGTAAGCGCCTAAGGTTGAAAATCCTGTTTTTATTGGGGTTTTAATTTTGAATTAAGGTGTGTTTACGGGCATAACTAAGTGATGCGCTTAAAGTACCGTGCATGTATGAAAATATAAGTGTAATAATGACATATTTTTGTTATTAAAAGTTTTAATAACTAGAAAACATTTTTTTATTATTATTATCAGCCATTTGTGTCCCACTGCAGGGCAAAAGCCTCCCTTCCATCCTTCCACTTATCCCTATCCAGTGCTGTTATACGCCAATCCTTGTGTAAGGCGTCGAGTTCGTCCCGCCATCTCCTTCTGGGCCTGCCGCGTTGCCGTTTGCTGCTGTTTGGGAACCATCGTGTGGTTCTTTAGCCCCTAGCTCCTCCGGCATGCGACAGATGTGGCCAGCGCAGTCCCATTTGAGCGTGGCAGCCGTGTGACCTACATCAGCAATTTGAGTTTTGGGTTGGGATGCAGTATTGAGTTCCTTATTTATACGATCAGTAAGAAACACCACACTGCGCTCCAGAACGCAAATTGCTGACGTAGCTTATAAAGCTGCCAGGCTAAAGTGGGACTGGGCAGGCCATGTCTGCCGGATGCCGGCACAGCTGTGGGCCCGAATATCGCAAGACTGGAGCCCTGAAACAGCTAGACGGGGTCGCGGTAGACCGAAGAGAAGATGGCGGGACGTCTTGGATAGCTTCCTCGCGAGTTGGCGAGAAGAGACACACCATCGTGAGAAGTGGAAGGAATGGGGGGAGGCCTTTGCTCAGGAGTGGGACAACACAGGCTAACTAAAAAAAAAAAAAAAAAAAAGTTTCGCTCCATTGCTAGCTGACAGACCCCGTGCGAGAAAACCAAGGGGCACTTACATTTTAATTCCAGCAAAAAAGAGGGTAGTTGAGAAGGATTTTTACTTACATACGGAACCCTGTTGGCCCATACAAGCTGAGATCTATATTCGATGTATTGAAGTCGCAGTAGAAACGGGTAACACAGCAGCCGGCCATCTCTCTGCCGTTCCAACACTTGGCTGTTCTTTTTATGTTATGAACTGAAATTGAAATAAAGCGTTACAATTGTGGGTAAAATTATACAGGGTGTAAGGGACAGCTCTCCACAAACTGATGGGGTGAATTCAGTATATCATACTAAGATGACCGGTACAAGAAATTATTTCAGGAATGTTATGGGAATCCAATAAATTTGATTTGTTTTATTTCCTCATATGCGATGTATCGTTCAGGAGCTCGTGGCTAAATTATAACAGCCGCTCGGGTCGATATTTAGGTTAAGCCGTGCTTGCCTAGGTTGGTCTGTGGATGGGTGACCACCCATTACATACCGAGTTTCCTCCGTGCCTCGGAAAGCACGTTAAGCCGTTGGTCCCGGGTGTCATTTGTAGATCTTTGACAGTCGTTAGGAAGTCAGTAGCCCAAAAAGTCTGACAACCAGTCTTACCAAGGGGTATCGTATTACCCAGTATTAACTGGGTTGTGGAGGTCCGATAGGCAGTCGCTCCATGTAAAATACTGGTATTCAGCTGCATCCGGTTAGACTGGAAGCCGACCCCAACATAGTTGGGAAAAGGCTAGGAAGATGATGATGCGATGTATCGTTACCGTGGCAAAACGCACCTAGCGAACGGCAAGTGCGACAACGAGTTCGATGAACTCTGTAGCTAGGCAGGACGTGAACAGCTGATTTCACGCGTCGTTCGTTAGAGTATTTCAACATCCATTGTTGGATTTTTGATTTAAAAAATGGAGTGCTGCGTACAGGGCATGTTATTTTACATTCAAATACAACAGAAATTGGAACAGTATCTGATTTTTTGAAATATTTTCTGGAGAAAAATTCCGGTGGAATATGATTCAAAATAAGGAGCTGACTACACCCTGTCCGTTTATGGAGGGCTGTCCCTTACACCCTGTAGTGCCTAAGTAGGTATAAGGTAACTAGATTGCATTCCAAAAAGTGAAAGTATTGTCTGCAATTACGTCAATGTTTCATCAGTATATTTTTATACGATATTTACAAGTCTATTACAAAACTCGTTGAAAATACATTTAAAGAAGTATACGACAGTACGAGTACAAACTGAACTGTGAAGACCATGGGCGTACCCAGCATTTTTTAAGGGCTAGGGCAGAAATAAATCAACTAAGTAGTACGAAATTAAAAATGCTTTTTATTTACATACTGACTGATACGTTTTATTGACTGCACTACACCTTAATTCAATCATAAACTGCGAGGGTTCTGGCTAAATCTAGCTAAAATTTTGTTTTCAAATGTATGCTGAGCTTCCAAACCGCTCTTTCTATGCACACCCATCGTACAGAGGCCGACAAAACGGTTTTCTGTCAATGTTGACCTTAAGCAAGTTTTTATTTTAATGTGGAAATTGTTAACATACCCAAATGAATATAATTTTGTAATTATATTAATTTTGCCTAAAAATTCTTAGCTTTGGGTCAGAGAGTAGGGTGGGGCAAGTGCCCCATCCTGCCCCACCGTGGGTACGCACATAGTGCATAGTGAAGACTTATAAAAACTACATTGATATAGCGCCTGCGAAAATTCTCATCGCAAAATGACACGTCCTTGTGCTATGTTGCTTCGCTATATTAGACACAGTTTTCTTCGCCGATTTCATTTAAACTATGTTGTCTCACTGTTAGGCAAAGGCCTCGCCATATTCATTCTGTCCTCTCTCATCTCTTTCATCATTTTCTCCGACGAATACGGCAAGAACTACATCCGAATCGTCACGCCAGTGAGTGAGTGTTTCCTAGGCCTGCATCGATGACTATAGTCATGTGCATATATGCCCGTCTTCCAGCACCCACCCACTGTGTGACAATCCTGGTCCATCTGTCCTCTGATACTACAGATGTGAGCTCAGTCCCACATATACCTCTCAGATTTATCGGCAACATCAGCTACTCCGAATATGCGGCTTAAATGATAAATCTTTATATCTGTAACAGGGTGATACGTAAAAGATCGAGATTGTTTGTATTGTTTCTTACTTAGCGTCCCATTAACTGTACTGGGGTAGTCCATTAACGGGCATGTGAAGCTGGAGGGATCAGGGTCGGTGTCGCCAGCCGCCTGCATTTGATTCGACAGCAACACGAGTGAAAGGGTAAGGAACACCAGTCCGCTGCAAGAGAAGCGTTATTAGGTATTATTATGTCATCATCATCTACCTAGCCTTTGTCCAACTACGCTCATGGCCAACTACTAGGTATTACTATAGGGTCGGCTTCCAGTCTAACCGGATGCTTCTGAATACGAGTATTTTACATGGAACGACTGCTTAACTGATATCCACAAACCAGGTAATACGATAGCCCTTGGTAAGACTGGTTGTCCGACTTTGACAGCGGTAAGGCTGGTTGACGACAAATAACAGCCGGGACCAACGGCTTACCCGTGCTTTCCGAGGAACGGAGGAAACTCGGAATGTAATGGATGGTCACATTATTTATGGCCACCCATCCTATTAGGTATCATTCTGTAATCTGTGCTGTGCTCGTTGGTCTAGTGGTACACAGTGCTGCTGCGGAACATGAGGTCTGAGGATCGCTTCCCAGATCGGGCAAAGTGTTATCGCAATGTTTTTCAAAAGTATATTTTCAGTAGCAGCCTGGATTTATGTGCCTGGTTGGTGGCCAGGCTCGCCCCCTTTACACAACCATATTTCTTCATATTTCTTAGTTCTTAGTTGGGACTAAAGCATAATTGAAGAAATATGGTTGTGCTATAGATACACGGTTATCGCCTGTCTAACTCTCCGGGGATTACAGGCGTGATGTTATGTTGTGTAAACTGAGTTTAATCAAATAACTCCATGTATAGTCCTCTCCCAGTTATTTTCCTCTGGCAGAAAAGCTTAATAGCAACTTATTTATAGTGATTTTAAAGACTAACTTAAACTAGACTTTCGGATGATGTCATCGTACGACATATTGTATTAATTTAATAACAAAATAAGCACTTATATTAATTGTAGTAATTAAATAAGTTAGTGAAAGAAGCAAAAACTTACAAAGTATTTTTTACCTGAAATCTATATTTTCGTAAATTTTGTTGTTTAGACATCATAAACGAGTAAAAAACACAACGTCTCCATTTTCATAAAAATTCCCAAAATATTCCCGTGATCAAGATACCGATGACATTAAGTGCTACGCTCACATTATGATGGACGCGCGGCCACCCGGCCGCTGCACGCCGCGCCCACCCGGCCGCTGCACGCCGCGCCGCCCGCGCCGTTATCGGCTAGCCGATGACGCGGCACTGGATTTTGACGTCAGCACCCGATACGAGCAACTTTGTTTTTCCTCCCGCATGGAGTTGAACCGAACGTGCCATTCCGCAATCTCCGCGAAATGTGCCTACGGAACACAAACTGACCGAAGACTATTATGTGGATACATCGACGATGTCATGGAGCCGACGCCAAAAATTATGGAGTTTTTATTTTACATGCGCTCCCGCCAACAGATTTTCTCTTAGGATTACTTTGCATAGACAGATGATTACTTTTGACGGACCTCGGCCACCCGAACTTAATATTACAATCATCATTCCCGTGGAATTTATTTTGATGAAGAACGTCTTTCATGTATTTTATGGCTCCCCGACCGTCGCGCGTCGCATCGCACCATAATGCTCTATAGTTTTTGTTATAAAAAGCTATTTTCAAACACGGACAACAGTATGATGGATTTTATTACAGCAGTCAACATAACTACAGCAGTCTCAGAACTAAGCCATCGACTTACGTAGGGAATTTATGTACATCTTTACCTATTTTGACAACTAACTTAGAGCTCGCTGCAAATACTGCACTAGCAAAGAGCTCCTTCGTCGAAAACTTCATGTTCTTCTTCCCAACCATCATTACTACGAGGCGCGAGGGGAGGTCAAAAAGTTCGCGGAATGAAAAGGAAGGGTGGTGAAATTAAACATGAAATATTTTTTTCTTTTCAATATATTCTCCCTTAACCCTAATACACTTCTCAGATCTTTCAAATAATTGGTTTATATCTTCGGAAAAAAAAGATTTGTCAAAGCCCTCAAAATAGGCAGAAATAGCCGACTTCACTTCTTCATCATCTGTGAATTTCTTTCCACGAAGCTCTTTTTTCATGTTTGGGACCAAATAATAATCACTAGGGCCAAATCTGGACTTTAGGATGGGTGGTTCAGAATTTCAAAGCCGCACTTATGCAAGGCAGCCATCGCAACATGGCTCTTGTGAACGGGTGCGTTGTCGTTCAGTAGGAGCACACCTCGGGGCCACTTTCCCCTTCTTTTTTCTTGAATTGCATTTTTTAATTTTTCTAATAGCGTAGCGTAGTATTGCCCCGTGATATTGACATCTTTATCTTTATAATCGATCAATAAAATCCCCTCTGAATCCCAAAAAACTGAAGCCTAGTCTTTCCGGCCGATTGTGACACCTTGAACTTCTTAGGCGGTGCTACGCCTTTTTTGTGCCCCTACATGGACTTTTGTTTTGACTCAGGTTCATAGTGATGAACCCAAATTTTATTTCCAGTCACAATTCGGGTCATAAACTCAATCCTGTTCTCGCTACACAGATCCTAAACTCGCGAGAACACTCGACGCGCTGCTGTTATTGAAGCGGTGCGAGCATTCTCGACACCCATCTTGCATTGACCTTAGATATGCCAAGATGGTCATGGAGAATGCTCAAAATAGTCGTAAACGATACTCCAGTCATCTCTGCGATCTGTTTTTCTTCAGATGAGCAACTTCGAGAACAAGTTTTTCAACTTTTTCAACAATGTCTGAAGATGTTGCCTCTATCGGCCGACCAGAGCGCTGATCGTCTTCAATCGAGTCTCTGCCTTGCTTGAAAAGACTCTGCCACTTGTAAATCATCGATTTTCCAGGGCAAGAGTCCCCATAAATAGATGACATCTCTTCCATAATAATTTGAGGCGTTTTACCTTGCTTAGTAAGGAACTTTAGCACGGCACGAAACTCAATTTTCTCCATAGTCAGTGTTCACTTCCCGATTTACTTGTTTATTCAGGGAAATCTCAAAGGTTAATGAACCGATCGGGCTGAAAATTAGTATTTATAGTTGTATTGGAATGGAAAGGTTGCTGAAGTCATTATGATTGCGAAGCCTGGGAAACCTCCCCACGAAGCATCATCATACAGACCCATTTCTCTGTTACCCGTACTATCAAAGTTATTTGAAAAACTGTTATTAAAACGGATAAAACCAGTAATAGAAGATAAAAACCTAGTTCCAGATCACCAGTTTGGCTTCAGAGAAAAACACTCAACGTTAGACCAGGTACATAGAATAACTAATGTTATTGAAAAAACGCTAGAAAATAAAGAAGTCTGTGCTACCGTGTTCTTAGACGTCGCGCAAGCTTTTGACAAAGTTTGGCATGAGGGTCTCATATTTAAGCTCAGACGCATGCTACCAGAATTTGTAGATATCCTAGAGTCGTATTTAACTAAAAGAATGTTTAGAATACGCCAAGAGGACGCATATTCCGAGCTAAAAACCATAAAAGCTGGGGTGCCTCAAGGAAGTGTGCTTGGCCAATTTTGTACTTGTTATACACTTGTGACATCCCAGAGCTGGAAAACAGCACCATAGCGACCTTTGCAGATGATACTGCTATTATGGCCACCGGATCAAGCCACAGAGAAGCAGTAGAGAAAGTTCAACTAGCTGTGAACAAAGTTTACGACTGGACACAAAAGTGGAAGATCAATCTGAATGAGTCAAAATCAGTTCACATTAACTTCACAAACAAACACAGTGACTACCACCCACTCTACATAAATGGTATGCAAATACCTTATGCTAATACAGCCAAATACCTTGGCATAACTCTCGACGCCAAGCTGCGTTGGAAAGCCCATATCAAAAAGAAAAAACAGGAACTCGATATTCGTTATAAACGTTTGTATTGGTTACTGGGAAGGAAATCCTGTTTATCAATACATAATAAGTTGATAATATACAAGCATATTCTGATGCCAATTTGGACGTATGGTATCCAACTTTGGGGCTGTACTAAGCCAACCAACGTCAAAATAATTCAACAGTTCCAAAATAAAGTACTCAGGGCTGCTGTAAATGCACCCTGGTACATAAGAAACGATGACCTCCACCGTGACCTCGACATGGAATTCGTCACCACCATCACACAAAAATTTGCTGAAGCCCACGAACACAGACTCCATCGACACGTGAATGTTGAGGCAATCCAGCTGTTAGACAACACAGGCATAGTGCGTAGACTAAAGAGAACTAAACCATTTGAATTAGTGTAGTGTAAGTGAATCAATAATAGTAACAATGTTGTGCTATTTATATAACACATGAACAAAGTGTTTTATCAATTTTACCAGACTCTAAGGAAGTGTTACGAACGTGTGTAAAAGTGCATACCTAATTATGGACACTATTCTTAGCATTAACATAATTTATAACGTAGCATAATAAGTTAGATTTAAATTGTTTATTAGTCTTCTTAGGCTAGATTGCAATTAACTAGTAAGAACTTGGTTCTTACTAATAAGGGAAAAAAAAAAAAAAAAAAATAGTTGTATTGAGTCACCAAGTAGCGACGGGTAAAAAAAGTCCTCCCCTCCCTACTCTAACCCCTCCATTCCGCGAACTTTTTGACCCACCCTCGTAGTACAGCAGTCGTGCATGAGTCTAGTGACTTGATCAGCTCATTCCATACACATAAAATTACTGCAGGTGATGATGGCTCTGGCCGACGCGCGGAACGCCGCCGCGCGCCGCGTCTCAACAAAAAAAAACCGAAAAATTGATTGCACGATCGGTAGTTAAAGGTTAAGTAAGTATAGTAAAGGAAGAATGAAATTTATGTGTAACATGACTGGAGCACTCTTTGGGTGGATATATGGACTCGTATGTGGAATGTTTGCGCTTGATGCGAAAGCCTACTTCGTTGAGGACTACCGGACGATCTGTGTAAACTATGTGTCAAATTCACATAGCACCTGATTATGCTGAACCGTCCATCGTACCCTCCCTGTGAGAAATCTGAATGCTCTACCACAGTATTCGGTCGGGTTGCCCCGACCGATGAATGTTGCCTGACCAGATTTTCATAGCAATGTTTTGGACAAACAACACGTCGGATATTGCAAATGTAAAGGCGCGATGTTTTTTATTAACACTTTCAAAATTGAATAAGCTATTGGTAGTTACAGGAGAAGTAAGTATAGTAAAGGAAGAATGATTTCTATAATATGCAACATGACCAGATCGCTCTACGGGTGGATGTGTCGACTCGTGTGTAGAATGTTTCCACGCCATCACACAGGCTCAGAGCTGGATCCGAGCGCCTACTTCGTTGAGGACTACCGGTCGATCTGTATAAACTATGTGTCAAATTCACATAGCACCTGATTATGTTGAACCGTCCATCGTACCCTCCCTGTGAGAAATCTGAATGCTCTACGACAGTATTCGTTCGGGTTGCCCCGACCGATGAATGTTGCCTGACCAGATTGTCATAGCAATGTTTTGGACAAAAAACATGATGTGTTCGGGAAATGTAAAGGCGCGATGAATTTTTTATTAACACTTTCAAAATTGAATAAACTATTGGTGGTTACAGGAGATGTAAGTATAGTAAAGGAAGAATGAATTTTATCCGTAACATGACCAGAGCATTGTTTACGTGGATGTCTCGAGTTGCATGTGGAATGTATCCATGCGCTCGCACAGACTCAGAGCTTGATCCGAACGCCTACTTCGTTGAGGCCTACCGGACGATCTGTACGAACTATGCACCGAGTGCACACACCAGCTGATGTTGAAAATTACCAGTCGTCGGTCGGGGTTACCCGACCGAAAATATTTACGCCTTACGGAATATTAACAGCAACTAAGTAGGCTGATTGCTAAGCGCATCTTGTTGGCGCGCTGAAGTGAGTATGAACGTGAGGTACTACAAAAATTTATATTTTTTCGCGACTATTTACACCTAACTTGTCTGTCTACCCGTTTGGGATTGATAGGATGATTGTCTTTTCGTCCCATCCATTTGCTGTTTAATTATGACATCACAAAACACAATCACGCGCTGATGATGCGTCATCCGGCGCTTATCGCACCGCACACTTCGCGGCGAGCCCGAGTGCGCTCATTACTATGTGAAATTGTGAACATTCAAAACAATGATATCGGTGCCTTATGGACGCGCGGAGGAACAAATTCTTTTTAGATATTTTTTTAGGTTCAAACCAGTAGCTACATACAAATCTGGTGATACCGGTATCACCAAAAACAATTTTTAATGAAGCCTTGACGTAATGACACTTCATCCGAGATTTCAGTTTTCATTCCTTTCGTATTTATTGGGCATAAAGTGGATACGACTGTCCTACGTAGATGTTTGATGATTAGCCAGTGAGTGAGCAAGATGGTCATTTTGCTCACTCACTAGCTAAACATTTTACACACGGAATACAGTTTGGCTTCTCCGAGTAGCGCGACCTCCCGATAAGGATGAACACGCCGGAAAAGTGTGAAGCGAGGGGAGATTATGGAATCCGTGGGAACGCAACTCTCGGATTCCATACACCTTAGATCCCTCTCCTCAACAGAAACCTACAAATATTTGTGTATGTCGGAAGCATTAGCTATCAATACTGCCGACATGAAACAATCGTTGAGGGAGCGCTTTTTTGGCCGCCTGAATAAGGTGCTAGGCAGTCTTTTATCAGGCGGAAACAAGGTGCGCGCCTTCAACGGTTGGGTCATGCTGGTTTTGATGTATTCTTTCGGCATACTCAAATGGACTCAGACGGAACTTGATGCCCTGGATGGAGGAGGTTCCGTGCACTACTGACTGCAAATCGAATGCATCACCCACGGTCTTCGGTGATGAGACTGTATATCCCACGGAAGTGCGGGGGTCGTGGCTTCTTAAATGCTAAGACCCTACACAACCGTGAGGTATGCAGTCTCAGGGAATACTTCCTAGAAGCCGACGTGGGGATGCACCGAGATGTGGTCTCAGTGGATAAGGGCCTCACCCCGCTCTCCCTGGCTAACGAGAACTGGCGCAAACCTAAAGTATTAGTCACTAATGACCGCAAGGAGGTATGGCAGAGCAAGGAGCTTCACGGACGCTTTTACCGGGCCCTACATGGGCCCGATGTAGACTTCTTAGCGTCCGTATCCTGGCTGCGTTTCGGTGACCTCTTCGGGGAAACCGAAGGTTTTGTCTGTGCAATAATGGACGAAGTTATGATGACGAATAGTTATTCGTCCCCATAACGACGTAATGTATTTCCGGTAGTTACCGGAAATACATTGTGAAGGATGGCACGGTTGACATATGTCGGGCATGCCACCGTCCGGGAGAATCGATCCGACACATTATTTCTGGGTGTTCTCGTCTGGCTAACGGAGAGTACTTGCATAGACACAACCTCGTTGCCAGGATTATCCACCAGCAACTTGCTTTGAAGTACAACCTTGTGGAATCAGAAGTGCCATACTACAAGTATGTGCCCGACCCAGTTCTCGATAATGGTAATATCACGTTGTACTGGGATCGATCTATCATCACTGACAGGACTATTGTTGCCAATAAACCTGACATTGTGGTGATAGATCGATTGGAGCGTCGCGCAATGATTGTTGATATAACGGTCCCGCATGACGAGAACCTCGTGAAAGCGGAGAAAGATAAACAATTCAAATATCTAGATCTGGCTCACGAGGTTGTCGACATGTGGGACGTGAATACAGCAGTCATTGTGCCGATAGTCGTGTCCGCCAATGGCTTAATTGCCAAGAGCCTCGACCAACACCTGAAGAGGCTCGCGCTTGGCAGCTGGATCAAGGGCTTGATTCAGAAAGCCGTACTCCTGGACACGGCGCGTATTGTTAGGAGGTTCCTCTCTCAAGAGCCCTGACCACCGGCGGCTCGGACCCTGTTCCCAGTGCTGGTGGCCTACTATTTTTTATATTTTTAAATGTTTTTTATAATCTTTTGTATAGAATATTTAAAAATTTAAAAAATATGTGTGAAAATAAATAAAGGAAATCAAATTACTGCGAGTAAATAACATTGAAAGGTAGTTAGGTTAGGTATTTATAATTTTCCTATTTCTCTTGCCCTGATCCCAATATAATTGCAGTCGGCAGCGTGTCTCCTTCTTCCAGCAATATCTCAACTACCTACTCAGCAGTCACATCATTTCTAGCCATATCATCTTTCACACAGTCCATCAAGTGACATTACGCTCACATTGAAAGGACGCGCGGCCACCTCGCTGCACGCCGCGCCATGCACCGGTATCGGCTAGCAGATGACGCGGCATTGCATTATGACGTCAGCACCCGATAAGCGGCACATACTCTTTCCTCCCACAAATCGAGTTTCGCCACAGCCCGAGCGTGCAATTCCAAGGATCTCCGCGAACACAAACGGACTGGCTTTATGTTTGATGGACACTACTATGTAGATACATCGACGATGCTATGGAGCCCTCGGCAAAAATTATGCTGTTTTTGTTTCACGAGCGCTCCGCCTGCGGATTTTCTCCCTGCTCAGAGTTACTTTGCATTAGCTTTGAAACAGTTTACGTTTTGTCGCGCCTCGTCCACCCCAACATCAGAATAAACTGCGACTTGTGAAGTTGTGGTCCACGAAAAGTTGTAATGCTCGTCGCACCATAATGATTTGATCATTGAAAGTTGCGTCGTTTACATCATGCATGTGGAATTTTTTCGACTCTTTTAAATATTCCGCGGTACTGAGTGTCGCGGACAACAGTAATGAATTCTATTCGCAAATTAACCACAGCAGTCTCTGAACTAAGCTGGTCGGCCTACGAAAGGAAATTATATACCCGCTTTTTATTTATTTTGGTGTTTCGGCGGCCGAGGCGCATCAAAACTTAATCTGTTTCAAAGCTAATGCAAAGTAACTTTGAGCTGAGAGACAATCTGTAGGCGGAGCGCTTGTGAAACAAAAACAGCATAATTTTTGCCGAGGGCTCCATGGCATCGTCGATGTATCTACATAGTAGTGTCCATCAAACATAAAGCCAGTCCGTTTGTGTTCGCGGAGATCCTTGGAATTGGCCGCTCGGGCTCGGGCTCGGGCTGTGTGTGTGTGTGTGTGTGTGTCTTATTCGTACATGATCAATCTGGATCGCGATCATTGATTTTGATCGCGATCGAGATTGACTGTACGGGCCGCCTATGATAAATCGTGTTCCGACGCGATCTTGCTTACACGTTCAGTCTTGATCACGATCAGCGGATCGCAATCTGAATCTGGATCAGTTCATATGCATCAATCCGTCAATCTTATTCGTACATGATCAATCTGGATCGCGATCATTGATTTTGATCGCGGATCCCGATTGACTGTATACGGGCCGCCTATGTGGAATGTCTCAAAGCGATCACATCAATCACTCATCGCTTGATGCAAACGCCTACTTCGTTGTATCCTACCGGACGATCTGTCCGCACTATGCGTGCCACATGCACGGAGCTTCTGCGTTAAGACCACCTGGTTGTTCTGAACAGGATCCTCATTGAGCGCTACCAGTAGCCGGTCGGGGTTATGATGCGGACCGGCGCGTCTCTCCATGTAAAACCGAAAAATTGAATGCACGATCTTGAGGTGAAGGAAGAATGAATTTTAAAATATGCGATGCACTCTACGGGTGGATGTGTCGATTCGCCTGTACCTCTCTGTGCGATCACACAGCCTCAGAGCTGGATCAGGACGCCTACTTCGTTGAGGCCTACGGGTGGATTTGTATAAAATATGTGTGGAATCACATCGGACCTGATTATGTTGAACAGTCTATCGTATTCGACTTGTGAGAATTCTGAATGCTCTACCACAGTATTCGGTCGGATAGCCCCGACCGATGAATGGCGCCTGACAAGGTTTAAAAATTAGCAATATGTTATTATGTTAATGTGAGTTATAGGATATGTAGTTATAGTAAAGGAAGAATGAATTTTATGTGTAACATGACTAGAGCACTCTTTGGGTTGATGTGTCGACTCTTCTGTAGAATGTTTCTACGCGATCACACAGACTCAGAGCTGGATCCGAACGCTTATTTTGTCGAGGCCTACCGGTCGATCTGTATAAATTATGTGTTGATTTCACATAGCACCGTCCATCGTACCCTCCCTGTCAGAAATCTGAACACTTTCAAAATTTTCGGTTCAACCGACCGATGATTGGCGCCTAACCAGATTTTTATAGCAATATGAGTTTTGGACAATCATCACAATGTGTGTAAGAAATGTAAAGGCGCGATGAATTTTATTAACACTCAAAATTGAATAAGCTATTGGTAGTTACAGGATAAGTAAGTATGGTAAAGGAAGAATGATTTCTGTAATATGCAACATGACCAGGTCACTCTACGGGTGGATGTGTCGGCTCGTCTGTAGAATGATGCCAAGCGATCACACAGACTCAGAGCTAGAGCGGAACGCCTACTTCGTTGAAGCCTATCGGTCGATCTGTCCGAACTATGCGTGCCAAATGCACGGAGCTTCTGCGTTAAAACCACCTGGTTGTTCTGAATAGAATCACCATTGAGCACTACCCAGTAGTCGGTCGGGAGCATCCCGACCGATGACGAATGGCTCTGGCCGTTATGATGCGGACCGCCGCGTCACTCCAAGTGAAACCGAAAAATTGAATTCACGATCGGTAGTTTTATAAGTAAGTATAGTAAAGGAAGAATGATTTCTATAATATGCAACATGACCAGATCGCTCTACGGGTGGATGTGTCGACTCGTGTGTAGAATGTTTCCACGCCATCACACAGGCTCAGAGCTGGATCCGAGCGCCTACTTCGTTGAGGACTACCGGACGATGTGTAAAAACTATGTGTCAATTTCACATAGCACCGGCCATCGTACCCTCCCTGTCAGAAATATGAACGCTTCCAAAATTTTCGGTTCCCTCGACCGATGATTGGCGCCTAACCAGATTTTTATAGCAATATGAATTTTGTACAATCATCACAATGTGTGTAGGAAATGTAAAGGCGCGATGAATTTTTTGAACACTTTCAAAATGAATAAGCTCTTGCTTTCTGCCGCCCCCTGAAACGTGCCGCACGGAGCCATGCCCCCCCCCCCCCCCCCATGCCACTGGATATACCGTACACGCCTGTCTAACACTCCAGATATTACAGGCGTGATGGTATGTTGTGTAAACTGAGTCTAGTCAAATAACTCCATGTATAGTCCTCTCCCAGTTATTTTCCTCTGGTAGCAAAAGCTCAATTGCAACCTATTTATAATGATTTTAAAGACTAACTTAAACTAGACTTTCGGATGATGTTATCGTACGACATATTATTTTAATTTAATAACAAACTAAGCCACTTATATTAATTGCAGTAATTAAATAAGTTAGTGAAAGAAGCAAAAATTTACAAAGTATTTTTTACCAAAAGTTTGCATGAAAGCTATATTTTCGTAAATTGTGTTGATTAGACATCATAAACGAGTGAAAAACACAACGTCTCCATTTTCATAATAAATCCCAAAATATTCCCGTGCTCAAGATACCGATGACATTAAGTGGTACGCTCACATTTATGATGGACGCGCGGCCACCCGGCCGCTCGCTGCACGCCGCGCCGCCCGCGCCTTTATCGGCTAGCCGATGACGCGGCATTGGATTCCTCCCACATGGAGTTGATCCGAACGTGCCATTCCGCAATCTCCGCGAAATGTGCCTACGGAACACAAACTGACCGAAGACTATTATGTGGATACATCGACGATGTCATGAGGAGCCGACGCCAAAAATTATGGAATTTTTATTTTACATGCGCTCCCGCCAACGGATTTTCTCTCAGGATTACTTTGCATAGACAGATGATTACTTTTGACGGACCTCGGCCACCCGAACTTAATACTCAATCATCATTCCCGTGGAATTTATTTTGATGAAGAACGCCTTTCATGTATTTTATGGCTCCCCGACCGTCGCGCGTCGCATCGCACCATAATACTCTATAGTTTTTGTTATAAAAAGCTATTTACAAACACGGACAACAGTATGATGGATTTTATTACAGCAGTCAACATAACTACAGCAGTCTCAGAACTAAGCCATCGACTTACGTATGGAATTTATGCACATCTTTACCCATTTTGGCAACTAAATTAGATCTCGCTGCAAATATTGCACTGGCAAAGAGCGCCTTCGTCGAAAACTTCATGTTCTTCTTCCCGAACATCATTACTAGTACAGCAGTCGTGCATGAGTCTAGTGACTAGTAAGCTCATTCCGTACACATAAAATTCCTTCAAGTGATGATGGCTCTGGCCGATGGCGGTTATGACGAGAACAGCCACCGCGCGCCGCGTCTCCACAAAAAAAACCGAAAAATTGAATGCACGATCGGTAGTTAAAGGTTAAGTAAGTATAGTAAAGGAAGAATGAAATTTATGTTTGACATGACTGGAGCACTCTTTGGGTGGATATATGGACTCGTATGTGGAATGTTTGCGCTTGATGCGAAAGCCTACTTCGTTGAGGACTACCGGACGATCTGTGTAAACTATGTGTCCAATTCACATAGCACCTGATTATGTTGAACCGTCCATCGTACCCTCCCTGTGAGAAATCTGAATGCTCTACCACAGTATTCGGTCGGGTTGCCCCGACCGATGAATGTCGCCTGACCAGATTTTTATAGCAATGTTTTGGACAAGAAACACGATGTGTTCGGGAAATGTAAGGCGCGATGAATTTTTATTAACACTTTCAAAATTGAATACGCTATTGTTAGTTACACGAAAAGTAAGTATAGTAAAGGAAGAATGAATTTTAACCGAAACATGACCAGAGCATTGTTAACGTGGATGTCTCGAGTCGCATGTGGAATGTTTCCATGCGCTCGCACAGACTCAGCGCTTGACCCGAACGCCTATTTCGTTGAAGCCTACCGCTCGATCTGTACGAACTATGCACCGAGTGCACCCACCAGCTGATGTTGAACAGTACCAGAAAATATCAACGCCTGACGGAATATTAGCAGCAACACTTTATGTACACTGATTGCTAAGCGTATCTTGTTGGTGCGCTGACGTGAGTGTGAGGCTCTACGATAAAATGTATAGGTATATTTTTACAAGACTATTTACACTTTACGCGTGCAATTCCAAGGATCTCCGCGAACACAAACGGACTGACTTTATGTTTGATGGGCACTACTATGTAGATACATCGATGACGCTATGGAGCCCTCGGCAAAAAATATGCTGTTTTTGTTTCCCAAGCGCTCCGCCTACAGATTGTGTCTCCCTGCTCAGAGTTACTTTGCATTAGCTTTGAAACAGTTTACGTTTTGACGCGCCTCGGCCACCCGAACACCAGAATAAACTGCGACTTGTGAAGTTGTGGTCTTAAAAACGTTATAATACTCTACGCAACACAATGATTTGATCATTGACAGTTGAGTAGATCTCTTTTAAGTTTTCCGTTGTATTGAGTGTCGCGGACAACAGTAATGAATTCTATTCGCAACATAACCACAGCATTCTCTGAACTAAGCCGTCAGCCTACGAAAGGAAATTATATACCCGCTTTGTCAACTGATTTACATCTCGATGCAAATACTGCACTATCAAAGAGCTCCTTCGTCGACAAATTCATGTTCCTCTTCCCGAACCTCGCTACAAGCACAGAAGTCGTGAGTCTGGCCACTCGATTAGCTTATTCCGTTCACATAGAATTTCTTCTGGTGATGATAGCCATGGCCGATGGCGGTTATGATAGGGAACGCAGTCGCCGCGCGCCGCGTCTCCACAAAAAAAAACGAAAAATTGAATGCACGATCGGTAGTTAAAGGACAAGTAAGTATAGTAAAGGAAGAATGATTTCTAAAATATGCAACATGACCAGATCGCTCTACGGGTGGATGTGTCGACTCGTGTGTAGGATGTTTCCATGCGTTCAAACAGACTCAGAGCTGGATCCGAGCGCCTACTTCGTTGAGGACTACCGGACGAACTGTATACTGTATACATAACTATGTGTCAAATTCACATAGCACCTGATTATGTTGAACCGTCCATCGTACCCTCCCTGTGAGAAGTCTGAATGCTCTACCACAGTATTCGGTCGGGTTGCCCCGACCGATTCATGACGCCTGACTAGATTTTCATAGCAATGTTTTGTACAGGAAACACGATGTGTTCGGGAAATGTAAAGGCGCGATGAATTTTTATTAACACTTTCCAAATTGAATAAGTTATTGTTAGTTACACGAGAAGTAAGTATAGTAAAAGAAGAATGAATTTTAACCGAAACATGACCAGAGCATTGTTTACGTGGATGTCTAGAGTCGCATGTAGAATGATTCCATGCGATCACACAGACTCAGAGCTTGATCCGAACGCCTACTTCGTTGAGGCCTACCGGACGATCTGTACGAACTATGCACCGAGTGCACCCACCAGCTGATGTTGAAAATTACCAGTCGTCGCGCGTCGGTCGGGGTTACCCGACCGAAAATATTTACGCCTTACGGAATATTAACAGCAACGAAGTAGGCTGATTGCTAAGCGCATCTTGTTGGCGCGCTGAAGTGAGTATGAACGTGAGGTACTACAAAAATTTATATTTTTACGCGACTATTTACACCTAACTTGTCTGTCTACCCGTTTGGGATTGATAGGATGATTGTTTTTCGTCCCATCCATTTGCTGTTTAATTATGACATCACAAAACACAATCACGCGCTGATGATGCGTCATCCGGCGCTTATCGCACCGCACACTTCGCGGCGAGCCCGAGTGCGCTCATTACTATGTGAAATTGTGAACATTCAAAACAATGATATCGGTGCCTTATGGACGCGCGGAGGAACAAATTCTTTTTAGATATTTTTTGGGTTCAAACCTGTACCTACATACAAAGCTGGTGACACCGATATCACCATAGACAATTTTTAATGAAACCTTGACGTAATGACACTTCATCTGAGATTTCAGTTTTCATTCGTATTTATTGGGCACTAGCGACCCGCCCCGGCTTCGCACGGGTGGACATTTATTTTTTAAGCTTTTGTGGAGTGTTTGTGGCACTTCTTGTCTGGTACCACTATGCTGTTCGTCCGATGCTCATTTTTCTCTGTAGGCCTGATCCATTCGCAAGTCTTTACAATTTTAAATTCGTAATATCTTTTGAATGGATTGTCCGATTGGAATAAAATAAAAAGTAATTTATAGCTATTGAAACAATCTTGCTCAATAAATAGTTTATTTGGATAAGGATTAGTATTTGACGATAATATGATCAATAATATATGGCTAATAATTTTAATTACTTTTATTCTATGGAAAAGTGGTTATAATGGCTAAAATATAAATGTTTGGTTTATACTATCGCGGACTTTTTTGTAGGCATTATTGAGTTCTACAACTTTTCCATAGAAGTCAACCATACATCTCTAACCATTTAGGCAGCGTTCGCGAGAATCGTTAACGTACGGCAGTTTTTTCGACGCCTTACTCCACAATTTTCACTACCACGAAAAATCCTATCTATTTTCCGGGATAAAATATAGCCTATACGGATTCGGAAGAATCCCTCTAAGTAATGGTAAAAGAAATTTTGAAATCAGTCCAGTAGTTTTTGAGCCTATTCAATACAAACATACAAAAATACAAAAATACAAAGGTTTCCTCTTTATAATATTAGTATAGATAAAGGGAATCGACTGTCTTGGTATGGACATATGATGAGGAGGGACTAATCGCATGTGACTAAAAGAGTGATGAATATAAACGTTGATGGATGGAGACGGAGAGGAAGACCAAAGAAGCGATGGATGGATTGTGTGAGGAATGATATGAAAGATAAAGGAGTAAATGATAGCGTGACGGTTGACAGAGGAGAATGGAAGAAAAAAACGTGTTGCGCCGACCCCAAGTAACATGGGATAAGGGCAGGAAGATGATGATGATGATGATAAATCAAATAACTGCGAGTAAATAACATTAAAAGGTTTCTGTACCTATAATTTTCATCTTTCTCCAGCCCTTACCGAGTTTAATTGGAGTTGGCAGGATATCTTCTTCTTTCATATTTCTCAATTACCTACTCAGCAGTCAGGCAGTTAGCTCATTTCTATAGACCGACCGCTTTAATGAGTCCTCTGCCTTGCCCCATCAAAGGCACATTAAGTGTCCACAAAGTCCTAACAATATCCCACAGGTTATTTGCTTTAGAATAACCATAATCCACGTAGGTATTACGATACTAATTGAACCAATACGTGATCAACCTATGAAATATTCCATTTAAATTGATACCTTTGCGAGGACTCATTAAAGCGCTCGGTCTATAGACATATCATCTTTCAGTCTATCAGTCCATCTATCAAGGGCGCTATGTCCGCAGCCGCCCCACGTTTCGGCCCTTTTAGGGGGGCGTTCAAGTATTACGTATCGCAATTTGGGGGAGGGGGTGTTGTAAAACGTTACTATGCGTTACAGGGGCGGGAGATGGGATCCAAGAACGTTACGTAACATTGTTTTTTTATTTTTAATAAAAAACTAGGGAATTAAAATCGTCCAAGTTGGCAACCCTTTACGGTTATGCCTGACGGGGAATCCCGCGATTGTATTGTACACTTGGCAGAAGCTAGCAGCGGCACGCAGTAGCGGCGCGCGAGTGGATTAAAGCGAGAGGCGAGAGGCGAGCGAGAGGATAACAAAGGTATTTTTGCAACTTTCAAGTACTTTTTGCGCAACATAATTATGACTTTATGGTCACTTTGGATGTTACGTAATGTTTTGGGAGGGGAAGGGGGGTACAGAAAAACGTTACGCGGCGCGTTACATGAGGGGGACGGAGGGTCAAAAATCTCCAATAATTGCGTTACGTAATACTTGAACGCTCCCTAACAAGTGTGGGAAGAGTCATAGGAAGGTTGGAGAGAGGGAGTCCATCTGGTTTTATCTTTACTTTAATTACCTCCATGACCCGTTAACTATTCAAAGCATCCATCAGCACCAAGTGTTGAGTGCGTTACATTGAGTTTTACCGTAAAACGTGTTTTACAAAAAAAAAGTCGTTTCCCAGCTATAATTTTTGCGTAGGGGGTACGTACTTAGTTTGATGTACATAATGCTCGGTTGACGGCTTCGTGAAGGGTCTATTTACACCTTGTATACAAAACTTTCCACTTTCCTCATCCTTATTCCTCTGCATCACATCCCGATTACAACACAAAACTTTTCAGACACCGGTGCCTCTAAACCTACACTAATATCTAAGTAGGTACTTAGCAGTGGCGAAGGTACCATACAACCCGATTCCTACCGGCTTCCCTTTGAAAAATGGCACAGTCAGTATTCTATCGACAAATAAAATAATCACATTAAAGATATGAACTCCGGTTTACTTCTACAAAATTGACCCTTCGCTACTGGTACTTAGGTAGATACGTACACCTACATTTCGCTAGTTATGTTTAAGTCCCATGTAATAAGGGTCGAGCCTATTGCCATCCATAACCCAATGCAGCGGGCATTGGGCACAAATCTAGACTCCGTGGCCGCTAATAAGAAATTCCTGATGGGAACACCCAATAACATTTTACCCAACTTGGGAATCAAACCCGGAATCCCATGCTACGCAGTAGTGCTTGCAACCATGAGATCAACGAGGCATAAAAAAGTGGGTAAACAGATGCCAGAGTTTTTAGGCAAGCAGGTAATCTTTGTCTGGCGGATAACTACATACAAAATATGGTAAATAATGTGTACTTAAATTGACACAGGTCAAGAGAATCCATAATACTTAGTTTTACTTTAACATAGCACAACATCACGCCTGCAATCACCGAAGTTTGTTTGTTTGTTTGTATAGAATAAGCTACCGAACTACTGGTCAGATTTAAACCATTTTTTCACCAATATAAAGCTAAAGTATCAGGAAATAACAAAGGCTAAAACGTAAATTGATATCATGCAAATAAGCCGAGCTATCACAATTTTTGCCGACGAAGTGCTAGTTATTTATAAATAAATAAAACTTACATAAATCTCGATGCGTCCATGTTGTCAACAAATGCCCAACAGACTATCAACGATAACAAATAATAACACGTACAATAATTAAAACGCAATTAATGATTAATTAATAACATCACCACGTAACGGCAAAGCTCTAACTATAATAATCTAGATCATTTTAATAATTGATTGACCATTGATTCTTTGAGTAGTATAACATCAGCCTATACAGGGTGTAAACAGACCCTTCACGAAGCCGTTAACCAAGCATTATGTACATCAAACTAAGTAACTCTACGCAAAAATTATTGCTGGGAAACGACTTATTTTTTGGGGTAAAAAATAACCTTTTAGGGTAAAACTCAATGTAACGTAATCAAAACTTAGTGCTGATGTATGCTTTGAATACTAAACGGGTCATGGAGTGATTTAAGGAAAGTTAAAAGCTTTAAAACTGGTATTAAAAAAAAAATTGAACTTTGACCTTTTCTTCAACTTAATTTCTTGATTCTACAAGAAACAGAGCGTGTTGCCGGTCGAATCAACGATGCTGCCGCGTATGAACCATTCCAGAAGTTTCTCGCTCTAGCAAATGACGGTTCTGAGCGATAGAAAAGGATAGAGCATGGAAAATGGAATCCTTGCTGCAAGATGAGGTTCAACCCCTTATTCCTAAGTTTAGCACAACTTTCGTCGCGACTATTTCAGTTAGGTATTCGAAAAAAGAAGATTCTTTAGTTGTGTCTTTATGTCAAATTTATGTTCAAGGTAAAAGTTTGATATTGACCTTTAAATCGTAGCAATAAGGGCGTTTTTCCTAGTAATGTGGCGTACGCCATTTTCCCTAGTGGTCTTTCATAATGAATTCTCAAGAGATATCCTATGAATACAAATTGTATATGCAAATATGTACATAGTAGTACCCATGTATTATCTATTTATATACTCCTACCTTATCTATTAAAGTTCTCACCATAGAATAATTCATAATCTGCTTGTTATATTTCCACAGCTAGGACATTATTTTGTAACAATATGCTGATTGAAAAGAGTGTCCATGGAGTTTCTTGCTAATTCTTCTCCAAAGAGATCTACGCCTTGGAATGGGCAACTACAGTACTTTCACAAGTTATTATGCCTTGTGTCTGTGACTGTAGCTTCGCTTTCTTTGTTTTTTTGTGACATTCAAAAGTGCCTGTAATGGTCTAATTGAAATAAATGCTTTGAGTTTCAGTTTGCTTCCTATGAGTCGATCATCTCTTTGAGAGGGAATAGACCATAATGCCTCACCGGTGCACCGGCACCACGCGGGCCCAGTGCGGATTGATAGATGTCACATGTCTTGGAATACTTGGTTCTAGGCCCTAGAGAGTACTCTGGTCATATTGCATATGATGAAATTCATTTTTTCTGTCCTATACTTAGATTACCGAACACTCAGTCAATTTTGAAACAGGAGTTTCAATAGCGCCTAACCGATTCTTAAAAACCCCATGTTGTTCACTTATAACATTGCTATACATATTTTGTCAGGCGCCAATAATCGGTCGGGATCACCCTACCGACAACTTGTAGCGCTCAAAGGTATGCCTTGTCTACTCGATACATGTTTGAGCAGAACTATGAGGAGTCTTCAACAAAAGCTTTGTCATGCTGCATTCGGTCATAGTTCGGTTAGGTCGACCGGTAGGTTTCAACGAAGTAGCTATTAGCATTAAGCGCTGAGTCTATGTCGTGATCGCTTTGACACATTCTACACAGGAGTCCATCTGTCCATATATCAACCCAAAGAGTGCTCTAGTTATGTTGCACATAAAATTCATTCTTCCTTTACTATACTCTTATCCGGTTACTACCAATCGTACATTCAAGTTTTCGGTTTTACTAGGCACGCGTCCGCAGTGCGAGCCTAGCGCGGTTGCGACGACAGGGTATTGTGGTGCCACTTAAGAGAGGCCTAAGCGACAGTGGATTGATTGAGCAACTCGGATCTCAAAGTTATGTGACCTATATCCATGATAGGTTCATAATTGCTTATTTCATTAGTGATTTTATCGAGACCACCCATTAATTGATTTGAAGATATTTGGGCGTCAGATCTCACTGTAATTCTATAATGAACATTATAGATAGGAACAAATCCGACTCGTAATCCAACACACGGGCACAGTGCAGGTTGGTAAGTGAGACATTGTCTTCAAATTCTTGATTCTAAGGCATTTTGCTTGTGTAATGAGCGTTCTTTATTTTTCAAGTAGCTTATCCCCGCGGGGTTTTCTCACCACTGGATTATAATACGGGGATAAAAATCCTATTTATTAATCCAGGTTATAAACTATCTGTGTGCCAAATTTCATCCAAATCCGGTCAGCAGTTTTTGCATGAAAGAGTAACAAACATCCAGACAACCATATATTCTCACAAATTTCGTATTTATAATATTAATAGGATATGTAGTACGTAGTTAGATAACATTTAACAGGATATAAGAAAATACTCAATAAAAAGCAAATTAATATTTAATTAATCCTCATTAAGATACAATGCTTAAGTACCTACAATAATTTATATACAAAATCAATTGACTTAATAATTTAGATCACAGATCTAAAAAAAAACACAATTTTATCATTTTTAAATGCGACGACATATTTGAATTATTTCAATGATATTATTAACTTAAAATGACTTATATGAAGCTTGTTACTTAATTAAAAGACTTCAATTGAACTTCTAAAAAGTGTAACATAAAAAACGAAATATCTCATATGTAGGTAAATATACAACTTTACATAAGGAAAATGTGTAAAAAAGATTGCTCTTCGTATACAAAACATCGCATCGGTTGACGCAATTATAGACCGACCGCTTTAATGAGTCCTCGCGAAGGTATTTTAAATGGAATATTCTGAAAGTTGCACGTTGGAATGGAGCGCAGCATTTTAGGCGTCAAACTAACCGACCAGGTACGCACCACCACGCTGCGCTCCAAAACACAAATTGCTGACGTTGCTCAAAAAGCCGCTAAGCTGAAGTGGGACTGGACTGGCCACGTCTGCCGCATGCCCAATGAGCTGTGGGCCAAAATAACCACTTTCTGGAGCCCCGGCACAGCCAGAAGGCGTCGCGGCAGACCTCGTAGAAGATGGCGGGATGAGCTGGACAAAACCAACGACCAGTGGCCCACATTAGTCCTGGATCGAAACAATTGGAAGTCATGGGGCCTTTGCCCAGCAGTGGGCTGACGCAGGCTACAGTATGAGTAGTGGTATTCTGAAGGTTGATCACGTATTGGTTCAATTAGTATCGTAATACCTGCGTGGATTAGGGTTATTATAAAGCAAAGAACTTGTTGGTTATTGTTAGAACTTTGTGGACCCGTAATGCTATTTGATTGGGCAAGGCAGAGGACTCATTAAAGCGGTCGGTCTATGATGAGACCACATTTTTAAAACCTTTTACATATTTAATCCGCAATGTTTGTATGTTGGACCAGAGTTGTCGACAGCTCACAGAATAAGTAAGCTGAAGTGGCAATGGGCCGGCCATATTAACCGTAGAACCGATGACCGTAGGGGTAGCCGTGTTTTTGAGTGGAGACCGCGAATCGGCGAGCGTAAGGAGGGACGCCCTCAGGCTCGGAGGAGCGACGATCTTCGCAGGGTGGCTGGTAGCAACTGGATGAGAGTTGCTGAGGATCGAGTTGAGTGGCGTGCGATTGAGGAGGCTTAAGTCTAGCAGTGGACTGCTGTAGGCTGGTGATTTGTATACTTATACTGTCACTTACGGGATATCTTCCATGATTGTTCATTATTTTGAGCTCCCGATATTTTGTCGCTGTTGCAAGCGCCATGATCGCGGGTTGCTGGAGAATGCGGGTGGATGGAAAATAAATTGTTAAGAGCAGACAAATCTGTCTACCCTCTTTCTTTGTCTTTTGCTACGCGCATTACAGGAACTCGACACTAAGTCACGGCAAAACACACTCACAGTATCACCAGGTTTTGTGGAGTCTATATTACGATGCCGGCTGCTACTTTTGAGCTTACTCAAAACTGGATTTTACGTACTCGACAATAACGGAACGTAAGATATCCCGTAAGTGACAGTATAACTTTAGTTTTTGTTTGATGATTTGTATGTTTGGCATAATATCAACTGTTAGACCACAGCTTAATTTTACTTGGTTTTTAGTTATTATTTTCAAGCATCTTCATCATTCCCACTGTCCGTAGAAACTTCACCGTCTCCAATAAAAACTTCTTCATCAGCTATATAATTAGAGACAGACCTATTTACTTGAAGAACTGACGCCATAGCCATTCCTGTCCCAAAAGTATACTCTATGGGTTTCAAACTCTCATCTACATTGTCTATGGGCGGTATCGGTCTATGGTTCGGGTGTTTTTTTCTTCTAACCGCTCTATGCCTACGGACATCGTGTAGTAAAGCCTTCTGTTTTTCTTTGTAGTACTCGAAATCGGTGTCGGAAGACGAAGGAGTCCATTCTAAATCTTTTTTTGTGAATTTTATTTCGTTATTGATATTTTGTTTGACTGTTTTGTTGGCTGTACCCGGTTCTACGTCACTAAGGCCTTCGGATAGACCGCTGGAGTCTGAAACATTTTTTTCTGACCGTACATATTTACACCACTTCGTGATATAGTAATCATTTAAAGTACTTATAGTTAAAAGCTTACTTTTGAAATTTAGTTTCGCGTTGGCCTCATAGATGTCGCCACTTATGTCTGTCTCTTTACTGTATTTTGCTAGTTTATATTTATATTTCTTATCCTTATTTTTTATTACTTTAAGTTTGATATACAGAGGCCTCTTTTTAGGGCCATTTTTTCTTAAATTTAATTTTTTTATATAACCTTTCCTCTCCATGAATTCGTCAAGATTTATTTGACGAGGGAATTCTGGTATGTCCTTCAATTCTGGCATTGTTTTAGCAAGAGCTTGCCTCTCTCTTTCTCTCATAACATCTTCTCTTTTCCCCAATTTTCTTTTCAATTCACATAAAACAATTTTATTTGTCTCTTTCTCTTTTTTTCCAGGAGCTGTTGTGAGGTCTCCTGCTGTCTGAATACTCGAATCATCATCGGTTTTCACACAGTAAAAAACTTCATCTTTACTCTCTGGTTCCCGGTCTTCTATTTTCAAAATGTCCACGTTCTCAACCATAACCTCCTTGTCTTCAAATGAAACTTCTTTCACGTTCTTATTTTGAATTTTCTTCAACCTCAATTGCGAACTCTGGACAGTTTTCAAACACTTAGCAAGACTATCGATAATATCATCCATATCTCGATTCAGAACTTCCAAATCGATTTCCTGTTTATTCATAGCGCAAGAATCGAGAAAAATATCCAAACTATTCGATTTATTTAAAATCAATTTTAATTCAAGACAAGATTTGGCTATGCCTGTATGTATGTCAGAATATAACCAAGTATCACTGAAGGCCGCACCTAACTTTTTATTGTCAGTTTCTTTATTGCCAGAATTTTTTAGTAGTCTATACATTCGATCCAAAGCTTCAAAGTTATGTTGGAACTCTTTGGTGACGTGAGGTATGACGACTGCGTGGAGCCAATGTATGCGTTCGTTGTGATTCCTGTATACACGCTGGGCATGGAGGGGTGGCACAAAGTGGGCCATTGCAACGTGTTTTAAAAACGTTGATTGCACTACTAGGAAGGCGTGGTGGATTTTCTGTAAAAGATAAATGTTCAATATTATAATTATTTATGTATTTGCTTCCAGGAATATCTAATAGGACCTCTTAGAAGGTCGAGCTGGACTAAAACACACTATCAGTGGTCCATACTGCCCCTGGATCGCGAAAAAACTGGAAGTCGTGGGGACAGGCCTATGCCCAGCGGTGGGATGACGCAGGCTGATAGTATCAGTATCAGCTACCAAGACTGGAGATACCATCATCATACGGGGTGGAAGGGACACCGATGCGAAAACGGTTACCACGTATTCAGTACATCATTCTGAGCAAAAAAAAAACAGCTGTTCCAGACATTTTGATCGTGTAGGTATTGCACTTTTGTAGGAAACAGTTTTTTTTTTAATAACCGATGAAAAATTTCTAAGCAGCCGCTCAGAATGATGTACTGAATACGTGGTAACTGTTTTCGCGTCGGTGTCCCTTCCATCTTGTATTATCAGCACATATCAATAAGCATGAGTTACCGAGTGCTCAAGTCCTTTTTTACAGAGCCACAAAAAGAGCGATGAAAACATGAATGTTGCCTCATTAAGATTGTAGACAGTACTATACACATCGGGCTAGTCTTCAGTGAATAAATACATAAATTCTCGCCTTTTGTGGGGGTAAGCAATGACCACAGAACGCCATATGCTACGATCCTTATATAGGGTGACTGGTAATTAGTGACCGATACTTATACACGTCTCAAATAAACATTTTTTTTAATACTCATTCACTTTTATCACAATAATACACCGATAATGGCACGTGGGTGGTTTTCAAAAAAATTGTTCGTTGCGTAATGGAATTCCACCCAGAAAGAAAAAAACAATATCGAAATTAAAGAAGTTGTAAGCTAACGAGTTATATCATGTTTTAAAAAAGAATGAAATTTAATATGATATGTTTCTAATTTAACGAGAAATACATATTTTAATGAGGGATGGTAACTAAAAAGTTCCGTTACGTCACAAAGTTTAGATTAGTATTAAAACTCACTGGTAAATCAAATAAGATTTTTTTTTATTATAATATATTTTAACAAGAACAGTCTTCAAAATCACAAACTTATAATTAGTAATATAAATAACATCAACGTTTTTTCTACGAAAACTATTCCTCTACGTTACTATATGGCACGTTTCATTGCACAGTCAAGCCTCTACTTTGGCACTTTTCTATAAAATATGATATAAAAAAATTTGTTTCATAAAACTTTTAAATAATATTATTATAAACAATTTAAGTCAGAGTCGTAATCTTATGAGAATATTTTTAAATTAAATCTAAATATCACCATGAAAGTAGGACAAGTGACGTTAATAGAACAAATCGTCACGTGTAGGAATTATAAGGCACAGTTTACATTACTTAGAATTAATCCACTTTAAAACATACATACTTAACAACAATCAAGTAAAGTCATTTCAAACACTCTAAAATAACATTTTGAGGAATTCTTAACACATATGTAACGTAACATACGTATTCTTAATAACGTGTCTTTAAAATCGTAAAAAAAAATTAAAAAGTCATTTTTTTTTCTTAGTGGTGATTCGTTCGTAAAATAATTAAATCTTCTTCTTTTCCTTTTGATTTCTTTTTTGTTCTCTCCATCGCTTTCGTCTGGCGTCTTTTTCTTCTTCAATTAATTCTTTTATCTTCTTAAAATGCTTCTTCAGTCTTTTAAGTTCCTTTTTTATGAAGTTCGTGCTTTACTGGGTCCTGTTCTATTTTTTCCCGGTATCTTTTCGACCGCTCCGCTGCCGTCAACACCATAGTCTGGTCTAAAAAAAAATAGCTTAAAGCTCCATAATTTACGTTTTAATTATCGAAAATAGTGATTATTACAAAAATCTGTAACTGTTCGATCGATTAAATTATTTAAATGAAACCTTAATGCTTTACACAATTACTTTTCACTAAAATAATCAATCAATCTCTCAACAATTTAAAAACATTTTTTTTATGACAAATTGTTTTGATTGTAAAAACTATATCGACATGATGTGTAAACCATGCTTTAAAATTCCACTACGTCACATTTGGCGTTCCGCTAGTACAACACGTAGCGTAATGGACGTGACGTATGATGGCTTCACAAAAACAAACTCAAGAAATCAATAGTTAAAATGTAATTTAACGAAATGGTCCACTTAATTCCGATTAAAGACACTTTTTTCTAATTAGCTATGAAAAGTTATAAGTCAAACAAACATTACTTACTTAATAAAATCAAGTTCGTAGTGGAAAATGCGAACAGGACTTCGTGACGCCCGACCGTTCACTCTCACTTTTAGACAAAACTGCTGTCATTTAACAAATTTGGCGGACAATCACGTTCTAAAATGTTGCCAACACTAAAAAAATACTCTTAGTTCATTCAATTTTCTACTCAAAATCAGTAAAACAGTGTAGCGTATATGGAATTTTCCATCAACGTTATTTTGAGGGACGAGGTAAAACGTGTATTTTAAATAATTTTGTACTCTAGGACCCTATGAATTAAGTTTATTATTCAATTTAGATCATATAATCCTGCCAAATTACATAAAATTACTGAACAAAAGGTCGGAGAACAGTGATATTTTACGTTCGGAACTGTACAAAACCTGCGTGGGACACGTCAAAAATCATCTTTCAACTTCCTGATAATCATTAATTTAATCAATATTCCACAGATTTCCGTACTTCTGAACATTTTAATAATAAATTTAAAACGTATTTTATCGTTTTCTGATTAAAACACTAAGTTTGAACTGCATTTGCCAGAAGAATAGAGGCTTGAAGTCGTAGGACACGCAATTTTCGTATGAACATTTTTTTTGAAAAAGACCCACGTGCGCGGCCGGACTGTGGTGCGGGCGCCGCTTACGGAGCGGGCTTGCGAGCCGCGCGGGTGCTCTGCCTACCTACTGTTGCACGGTACGATAGTAATGAGACAGAGCAGCGTCACGCGGCTAACAGCTGATAGGTCACAGGCACGCGCGCTCTAATTTCATACGACTGTTGTATTATTGTGATAAAATGAATGAGTATAAAAAAGAGTGTTTCTTTGGGAAAGTTGTTTGTTATCATGAGTACAATCACGTGTAAAAGTCACTAATTCCCAGTCACCCTATATACCTCGTTCAAAGTCATACATCTTCTGAAAATGTGAGTTTACTCACCGTAAGATTATCACTGGTCTGCTCCACAGCCTCCCAAGCCACATCAGCCCTCAACCAGGGCGCGTTGCCCAAGATGGCGGAAGATGCCCTGGACAGGAGTACTGCCAGCTCGGTCTGGTGCCGACAGAGCAGTGTGTGCGTCCACTCTATCACTGTTGTCAGCGAACCTCTGGGGAGACGGAGAGGAGGGAATTGTCAAGAACTGAACATTCTTGTTTGTTTGTTAGTAGTAGTGTAGTTAGTTGAAATTTGAAATACTCGTTTTTTAAAGTAAATTACAAAACTAGCTTATAACAGACTTTATATTTCCCGAGTTAGTTAAAAGTATTGTTGTATAGAATCTTCTTTTTTTTTGAAGTCGCATAAAAAACCACAGAACCATCACTATATTGAAGTCAGTTAACTTTTCAAATGCAGAACCTCTTACTTTGACAGCCAGTAGAGGAAAACCTTCTTTTATTGAAGTTTTAAATTACATCTATCACCACCATTAACCATTTTTAGGGTTCCGCAGCTCAGTCGGCAAAAACGGAATACTTATTATATCACTTGGTTGTAGACTGTCTGTCCGTCTGTCAAGACCCTTTTTCACAGGAACTCGTGGAGGCATCAAACTGAAGTTATCATTTAATACTCAGGTCTGCTAGTCCTTGGAGCAGTGAAAAAATCAAACGTATAAGTCAACGCGATCAAAAGACATGACCGTTTATGTCGCATATTTTGCGATTTCACAAGGGAATCAAAACCTATAGCGTACTTCCCGTTGACCTAGAATCATGCAATTTGGCAAGAAGCAATGTCTTACACCACATGTAAAGGAAACAATGAAAACCGTAAATGAATATTTTAATAACAAAATACCTACAAATTTATACGGAACCCTCGGTGCGCGAGTAAAACTCGCACTTCTTCTTATACTAGGTGACCCTACATTTTGATGCAAATCAGAATAATGTACACACGACGACCGATCAAGCTATACAAAACCAGTTCAAGCAGATCTCTCATTGTACGGTAAATCTATACAAAGCGAGGCCATGTTATACGGTAAATGTTTAGCTTGATGTGTCCAGTATGCGAAAACTTTCAAATAAACTTAATGAACTTACATATTTACATGCAGCGCAGCATACTCCTTGAGACAGGCATGCGTCCTCCTCGCGAGTGCGAGGTACTCCCTCATCAAAGCCAGCAGGGGGGGCAGGGACCCTCTACAGCAGATGCGGTGACACCAGCGGAAGACTAGAGGGAGGGAGGTATACGCTGCGAGGTTGATGAGGGTTGAGCGTTGGATGCTGAGGAAAAATTTATATGATTACTCTGTAAATAATTGATTAAGTTCTTCTGGATAGTTGTGAAAATGGCAGTCATGGCAATTAGCTATAGAAAAATCTAATTTTTTGTACACACAACGGCACATGAAGCTGTACATTTCCAGTATAACTTGGCTTCGCTTTGTATAGATTTCCTATACAATGAGAGATCCGCATAAACTGGTTTTGTATACCTTGATTTGCCGACTTGCATACCATCCAAATAATGTTACTAATTTGAGTGAATTTCCAGTATGACACCAAGCTTCAACTATTATTACAATAATTGGTAATCTAAATAATCTTATCAGAATATTGTTTGTTATTATTTCTTATTCATTTTTGTACCCATCACAGTGTTGATCTATTAAACCCAAAGGTTGACTGGCAAAGAATGCATTGTGACTAGGGAAATCACTGGCTTTACTATGGGACTGAAACTGGGTACCGCATGCCCTACTTGTGACATTGAGTCTGTCTATACACCACTACTTAGCTGTTCATGAAGTTTAATTAAATAGATAACACATACCTTCTAGGAGGAAATAGAAGAACTGCAGCAACAACCCCTGTCACCGAGGCCACTCGTTCCCCCCTGGTCATCCACCCGTTCTTGCCACCACCCACATACTGCCACACATCCTCAGGGGCCGGGGACTCTTGCTCCACATCAATACTGTCTTCTCGGAACAGGAGGCCGCTTTCTAGGATCAGTATTATGTTCTCACGCGTGTAGAGGAGCTGTGTATGGGAAAAAAGTGGTATTTGAAGATGTTTTTGTTTGGCAAATGGGCTGATTTCGTCGCCTTAAAAACGCTCGGGAACATATTTTTTGTAAGAAAACCTCGCAACGCACATCCTGATCTGACTAATTTGTTCATTCAATACTGGTCGCTCCATGTATGACAGTAAATGAGAACCTCGTTAATACTCCCATCTGTCAGTTTGGTGTGAATACCTTGCAACAAACGTGTCGTTTCTTATTTGAAAATTGAAGTATCTTTTAGTATCAAACAGTTCTGGATATAAAAGCGGGTTAAATTTCCATATTAATTAATAAAAAAACATAAAAGACCCCGTACAAAAATTTTACAGCGCACAGGTTTTTCTTCCTCCTGAACAGTTACTTCTTTTACACTTACGAGGTTTTCACTCTAAGGAGTCGGTATGTTTATCTGAGTAAGTAGCACTAAAAAAGGCAGTACACAGGACAACAAACCTAAAGAAGACTTTCTTTAGAGTTGTTTTGCTCTGATTTTTAAAACAGACACACTGACAACACAAAAATCTGTAGACTTGTAAGTTCACTGAATTTGGGACATGGGACTTAAACATAACTGGAGAAATGTGGGTGTACTATTAGGTGCACCTCTGGCGAACCCTTTTGGGGGTTACAAGCGTGATGTTGTGTTTATACAGTGTTCACAGTGAGTGGACTGGTTTTTCTTGACATAATTTTTATTCTTTATTGAACACAAAATTAAAAGATATTTACACAAATTGGAATAATATAGCTTATTTACAATGGCAAGCTTAATACAGAATGTGAAAATTTAAAAGAAAACGAAAATTGTTTACAGATTTCCTAAGCTTACTTTGATCATACGGTAAGTTTTTACAAAAAGAGAGGGATCTATGTATGTACATGTGTCCTAAGTCTAGGTATTTTAAGTTACTTACCGTTCTATGGTTGTGGTCATTTCACAAGTGATTTTTGCAGCAATAGGTTAAGTATACGTATTCTCTTAGTTAGTTTCCAAAGACAACAAACACTAAAATATTGAGTAAAAAGAGATACTTACCATATTAGGCCTGAATTTGATGGCAAACCATCTTCTCGATAGTAGAGGAGGCCTAAAGTCTTGTTTCATGAATAATGCCATCTGGAATTTCATAATATTTGCATAAACAAACCTTTTTCATAACAAAACGAAGAGAAAAATGAAAAAAATCGCCGGCGAATGGTTAAAACTATTTTTTTACATAAAATGCCTAATTATCACGAATTTGAATAACTGTAGGTTTAAATATTAACAGGTTTAACGTTTTTAATAATTACCTTGTTAATTGATATTATATAATCGGTATTTAATTTTTATTTTTACATTTTCCAAGAATCATGAAATTCTTCGCTTATTTTGACATATCTGTCTGTTGTGTTTGTAAAGATAGCTGTGGTTCTTGTTGCATCTGAATATTTTAAAGGTATTTCAGAACGATTACCTCTTAATAAGATATGTCGTTATTAATAAATTAATCATTAATAACGAAATAATAATTAATTTTGGGAATAATTAACGTTTCCTATGATTTATCTTGGATTTTAGAGCTATGATAGGATTCATAGGTCGCGATTTCTGTTCTCTTGATTATAAAACCAGCTTCGTAAACACTATTTTCGACAGAGATATTTTACCCGACGACGAAGATACCAATGGCTAGCTTTATATTTATTTATATGGCTAGAAAGGAGGTGACTGCTGAGATGATGAGTAATAGAAAAGTATGGCAGAATGAGACATGCTGCGCCGACCCCAATTAAATAAAATATGGGCAGGAGAATGATGTTAATGATAATTCTAGTATTTTGCAATCTTTATATTCAAAACACATGTTTTTGGTAATTGCTGCATGTACACAACAGTTTTTAGCATCGCAGCCTGCCTTATTTTGTTAGAAATGGGATAGAACCAATGACAGAATTTATACAGGAACTGAGGTAAAAAAACACACCAAAAACTTGTAATAACTTTATTTTATTTCATAAAAATGTATCAAAACTGCTATTAATACATATTTATTACACTAACACCAATAAAAACATAGTAAATGACTGCAATGGATAAAACAGTCAATGTTTTATAAACTAGATGAGTGGGTCAATGCTTGGATTGATCAGGTTATTTTATACAAGGTTAAGTTGAATAAACTAGCGAAACTTGAGGCTCTCGATAATTATTATTCAAATGTAGTAAAGGGGGGAGGCGCCAGGGTCCCATGGCCCGTGATATTCAATTTTTTAAACGTTTTTTTTTTGCAATTTGTAGGTTATTTAATCTTATTTAATAACTTTTTCATGATATAGACATTCAATGGGATTATTATTCAATTCAATTCAATTCATTTATTGCATCAAATATGGTAGGTACATGAAGTTCTTATATAAAATATTTAGAAACACACCAATATATAGCATGCAATAGTACAAGTTTACATAAGGTTAAATAAGTCTGTGCTTTAATGTATAAAATTTACAGGGACACTTTTGAAAGAACTCATCTATCGAATAAAAACACTCTTGTAACAACCACTTCCGCAACGAAACACAAAACTTATTGAAGGGTAGTTGAGCAATTGACCTCTAGGCAAAGCATTGTAAATTAGGGGAGCCATATAAACGCAGCTCCGCCGAAAAAGTTGTAGCTTTGGAACGGGCATTTCAAAATCTAAATGTGTGGGTTTCCTTTTATTTGTGTTATCTTTTCGTTTAAATAGATCAAGATTGGACCTCACAAACCTGGCAAATTCGTAAATATAAATGCATGGGACCGTCAATAGATTGTGCGACTTGAATATAGGCCTACATGAGTCAGACCACTGCATTTTGAATATTGCACGAATACACTTTTTTTGGGCGATGAAGATCTTCGCCATTTCGGAAGTTTCCCCACACAACTATACCGTATCGTATTACTGAGCAGACGTATGCGTGATACACCATTATGGCGGTACGCAAAGATGTAATAATTTTAATTCTTTTTAAAGCAAATACGAATTGATTTATTTTTTTTGAAATTATTTCGATGTGATTCTTCCAAGTCAAATGCTCATCAAGTGTTACACCCAGGAACTTTGCAGTACGTACCTGTTCTATATTATTTTTGTTAAGTGCAACATTAAGGCGTACAGGTTTACTTTTAAAAGTTTTGCAATGAAGCACATTAGTTTTGGAAATATTTATTTTTAATTTATTAATATCTAACCATTGTATAATGTCATTTAATGTTTGCTTAATTTCAATGTCAAAATTTTGAGAATTTTTACATTTAATAAAAATAAATTAGAGGATTGAATTTATGATTTTAATGATTACTTATAACTCTATTAAGCCATATTTGTTACGGTCACGAATCATATTTTAATCAACATACAAACTGACACTGACCTGCAAACTGCAAAAAACGCGTTTTTTTTTAAATTGGAAATGTTCCGTTAAAAAATTTTATCGTTTGCGAAGTTTTGCTAGCGAATTTAACTTGAACATTGTATTTAAAGTTAAATAAATTAAGTACGAAATGCATTAAATAATTTGAATAGGGAATGTATGACACGGAACTAGATTGATATTTATAAAATCTAGACTTCAGACATTTTTCTATTGGAAAAATTAAAACACTTGGATTGAACCCAGGATTCTTCGCACAGCAGTCGTTTTTACAATAAAGGTAATATTATACAACAAAATTGTATATGTATTTTAATTCTTATCTCTATCCTTCTCCCAATAAAATATCCAAAATATTAAAACTACACAATTCCTTTGATTTATCAACTAATTAAGAATTTTAATTTAATAATTGACTTATAATTGCACTAAAATTTTGGTAATATTATTTTCTGTTTGTTCGTTACATTCTAACACCTAAACTGCCGAGCTGATTTTGATAAAATTCGGCATAGAGGTACATTTAGACATGGAGACTACTCAATATAGGACGCCCTCAGAAATATTAGCATTCCTAAGGGCAAATGCAAAATCAGAGGAAAAATCTTTTTTTTTATTTCAACCTACTCTGTCCCAATGCTAGGCAAAGGCCTCCTCCATAGCATTCCAATTTTTGAAATCAATCTGTGAAAGGAATACAAATGACGTTTGATTTGAACTTCGATTCATAGACAATCATAACTTAGCTTTATTATCAAGTCCGTCTAAACCACAGACTAAAAACTGTCCCAAATACGCCGCCATCCTCTCCGGATGACTTATATGTACATCATGTGTACCATCGACAATTCTAAATCGTAAATTCCTCCCAGGATACTCTGCCTCGTCCAGCAAGAAGTCCGTGTTTCTAAAGAGTTTGTTTTTCAGAGATTTCTGACAGACTACCGTTAAGATGGGAGTTATGGTTGCTGTGAATATTTTTTTTATGTGTTCGGGGGAGTAAGCTGGGCCGTTGATGCGCTTCATTCGTAGGTCGTATGTGTACCTGTGGGGGAGATTAAATAAAAACATTAATATCATAATATCACGCGTGGTATCTAATAGTAACACCCACGTTTCGCCAGTTATGTTTAAGTCCCATCTAATAGGGGCCAAGCCTAATTGCTATCAATCGGGCACAGATCCAGAGTCCGTGTCTGCTATTGAGAAATTCGTGATGGAAAAACCCAAATAACACTGTGCCAGACCTGGGATACGAACCCAAAGACCCCATGCACAGCAGTAGTGCTTGCGACCCCTAGACCAAAAAGACAGTAAGCATGTTGAACTTACTTGATGTATCCGTCTCCTGCAGGCATGGACAATCTCTCTAGGACAGCAGCCGCTTGCTCCTCCGTCAGACTGGGCCGGCTCTTCCTTATTGATTGTAGGGCCTGTGAATTTAGAAAGCATATTTACATACACATACATACAAAGCATGCTTGCAGCGTATTGGACGAAATGCATGGATAAATAAAATACTGTGCGTCATCGTGTCAAACAGGTTCTATTATCATGCGTTTATCTATCTATTTTTTGTTTTGTTTTGCACTTTCACGATATTTATTTACTAATAATTTATTTTATGTTTATTTATTTTTTGTACTCATTTATTATACATATTTAAGTGCCTTTTTACCACCACTTTTTACACACAACACATAAAACTATTTTACATCCGTAACCTCTCTAATCCAGGTCCAGTTGAAAACCAGCGTCAGGCACTAGTTGCCCGGCATTTTGCTGAACTGCGCCTATTTGGCGCAGCCGTGAGGCACACAGTGTTACACTTTTTGTTTAGTTTTAAAGTTTTCTTTTTATTCTTGTATTATTTGTGTTTTATATTGAGTGCACTTGTGCCAAATAAATGTATTTTCTTTCTTTCTTTTTCTTTCATACATAAACTAACATCTTGTTCCCATAAAGGCAGGCAGTAACCACAGAACGCCATCTGCTGCGATACTTAAATCATAAACCATAATTATTTCTATAAATTGGTTTTACAAAACACTTTTACATGTCATCATGTCGTTTTAAAACTAGATGGGACCGGTGTTTCGTACCTGACTACTCTGAGAAAAAACATCCGAAAGAAATTCAGAGGTCACTGTCTCTTTTAAAGTCCAGACATTGATCAAGATATATGAGAACCATGCAGATTAATGTCTGAGATGGTCTTTTGAAGAAATAACCACACAGATTTGAGTGGACCTGTCCAGTCAGTGCAACTTAGCATCTGGTTACCCTTTTTCCAAGTATCTTTGTGGCGACGTCCGGTAAAACCGGATGCAGTCGAATATCATCATCTGGGCAGCACAACATCCTTTGGTAAATCTGGTTGTCAGACTTTTGAGCTACTGAATTCAAGTGACGACTGTTAAAAAAAAACTGATATTCAGCTGTATCCGGTTAGACTGGAAGCCGACCCCAAGTCCCCAATATAGTTGGGAAAAGGCATATCATGAATTAACATACCTCTGTCCACTTAATTTTCGGTGCATTTTCCGGCTGAGTATTGAACTTTTCATAATTTTTGTAGTAATCCGTGAAAAATACGTGATACCTGCAACAACACAACATTCGTGTAGGAAACTTCAAACATACAGGGTGGAGAGACACTGACGCGAAAACGGTTACCACGTATTCAGTATATCATTCTGAGCCCCACATAGAAATTTTTCATCGATTATTTAAAAAAAAAACAGCTTTTTATAATCGTGTAAAAAAGGCTTTTGGAAAGTTTCCAAATACTTTTTTTACATCTAAAACTAAATATTCGGTGTTGCGATATTAATTATTGCATTTCATAATCAATATTTTAGTGCACTAGTTAGCCATATTTCTTATTTCCATACAGTAATATTGCCAAATTAATCAAAACAGCGAAATTTTTGACAGCTATTTGCGACACTGACAACTTTCTGTAAAATCGCTCTTAATGTGACTGCTACTGAGAAATACCAGATAGAAAAACCCAATACTTTGCCCGACCTGGGAATCGAACCCAGGACTTCACGCTCAGCAGTCGCGCTTGCGACCACTAGACCAAATTGGCAGTTGTTGGTCTAGTAATCTAGTTAGCAGTTCATTTTTTTTAATTTTTTTTTTGCCTTTTGTGTCCCACTGCTGGGCAAAGGCCTCCCCCATATCCTTCCAGGTAGGAGAAGAGTCTCCTGCGCCACCTCGAACCAGCCTTCGTGATGCGCGTGTAAATCATCTCGCCACCGTTTTCTGGGCCGGCCTCGGCAGCGCTGTCCATCCTCATCACACATTTTATTTAAATAAAATAAACATACCATCGACCAAACTCCTCGGGTGGGACAGCAAAGAAGTTGATAGGGTCCAGGTTTACCAGTTTGTCTAGTCTGCCAGGATAGCATAGATTGTAGAATTGACCTGTCAATGAGACAAAAGAGTTCGTTAGTAATTTATTTATTACAAGCTGTTGCCCGGGACCTTCGTTCGCGTGAAATTATTATAAAAAAATATTGAATTGGATTTTGTTACCGATTTCAAGTTTTATTTTTTTTGCACGGAACCCTATTTATTAAAAAAAAAGTATCCCATGTTAGACCTTATGACATCAGCTATTGCCAGTAAAAGTCCCATCAAAATCGGTTCAGCCGTTTCGGAGATTAGCCGGAACAAATAGACAGACAGACAAAAATTGAAAAAAAAAGAACCGTATATATTATCATATGCATTCAGTGAAAAGCTGTTATTTTGATTTTAAAAACAGACAGCTCAATTTTATTTATTTATATAGATGCTTGAATTCCCAGTATTTGCTCAGGACGGCAGATTCAATTTGACGGAACGGTTGGCGCTGTGGTTGAGCGATTGGCTGCTGCGCTGCGTGTCGCGGGTTCGATCCAACATTCATCTGCCTAGCCTTTTCCCAACCCTGTGGAAGGAACAAATATTTGTTTGGCCTAACAGGTAGATGATCTGGGTCTGGATAAACCTAGGCCTTATGTGTGTTTAAATGTTTGTAAAGGCACCCACGATACAGGAGAAATTTTTCTTTTTCATTTAAACTCACATACATAAACAGCCAGACCCGGAACAACTATCTGTAAGCCATACAAATATTTCTTCATGCGGGGATCAAACCCGCGACACGTAGTGCAGCAATCAATCGCTCAGCCACTGCGCCAACCGTACCAAGCCGCTGTTCTTACCTCGTCTCAAGCCCACAAGCTTTATACAAGGTGTAAACGGACCCTTCACGAAGCCGTCAACTAAGCATTCTGTACATCAAACTAAGTAACTCTATGCAAAAATTATTGCTGGGAAACCACTTTTTTTTTGGGGTGAAAAATCTCGTTTTATGTTCATGGTAGGACTCAATATAACACACTTAAAACATTGTGCTGATGGATGGATTGAACAGTACGGGGGTAGTGGAAGTGTTTTAAGTAAAGTTTTTACATTAATAACATGTATAAAAAAAAAACGATTGGAAAGTTGGAACTAGTCAAAGTTCCAACTTTTTCACAAGTTTTTTTTTTAACAATATCTCCTTAACTAGAAGGTTCCCAGGTATGGTCTAGAACAAAAAAATGATGATCGCAATGACGGGGACAACAAGTGCCTTTCGGTTTCGTTAAGGGTCTCGTTACACCCTTTACTTACCCAGATAAGCTCCAAAGGAGTGTCCAATCAGCGTGTAAGTCTTCCATCTGAAGTGTTTGACGACAGCATGGACAGAGTACACCATGTCGTATATGCTGATCATCAATCCAGGGGGAAAGCGGTCCGACTTGCCGTTACCTGGGAGGTCTACACCTGGAAATGATCGAAAATTGACTGTCAAAATCGGACTGCTGTTAACAAATGCGAGTTGGACTTGCTCATGAAGGGTTTCGTACCATCGTAGTAGGGGGTCCGCCTTTTCTTTTTCAATCATCATCAAATGACCCCCCTCCCAATCGACACGGCCTGTCGTCATAAGACGGACGGAGGCGAGCCAGCCCATTACTCACCGTCCATGGGCCCCCGACCGTCCACAGGCCCGCGAAGGGGAGCCCCCTTTAATTTCTAATTAATTTTTATTATTTTTTGTTATAGCGGCAACATAAATACACATTCTGTGAAAATTTCAACTGTCTACCTATTACGGATCATGAGATACAGCTTGCTGACAGACAGACGTATGGACGGATGGACAGCAGTCTTAGTAATAGGGTCCCGGTGGTTACACATCAGGTAGTACCACCTTATAATTTATAGATTTTGTAACAATATTCTGATTGAAAAGAGTGTCCATGGAGTTTCTTGCTCATTCTTCCCCACAGAGATACGCCTTGGAATGGGCAACTATAGTAATTTCACAAGTTATTATGCCTTGTGTCTGTGACTATAGCTTTGCTTTCTTTGTTTTTTGTGACATTCAAAAGTGCCTGTAATGGTCTAATTGAAATAAATGCTTTGAGTTTGAATTACATGTGGTAAAATTTCTGTGAAAAAAATATGCGTCGACTTGAGATGTCATCCTTGTTTCTGTTGGTCAAAAAAATATGTTGGACTGATGGAGTTTTAGTGTTGCACCAAATCTACTAGCACGGGCAGAGTCAAGGGCATGAAGATGATGATGTTGATGATGAATTTAAATTATTAAATTAAATTATTAAATTAATTAATTACTGGTTCGAGGTGGCATGAGAGCACATGGAAGGAATTGGGGGAGGCTTTTGCCCAGCAGTGGGACAGTACAGGCAAATAAAAAAATATAAAAATATTACTTACCAATATAATAAAAGTTCTTGGGCAGCTTGCTGACTAGCGGTCGGAAGCTGACAGCGGAGTCCATGCTCCCATGGACTAGTAGCACTGGAGGGTCGTAGCAGTCGCCCCATGCTATTACTGGAATAAAGAAAAATTTAATGATTGTACAACTTCTTAATTTATCCATATACTATCAAATTTATTTTCATGATAATTACAATATTTTACAAACTACTAATCTATAAATAATAGTAATAAAAATATGTACAAGTATCAGTATGGTTACAGGGCATCAAAAAAAATGTCCACATCACTCTCAACAAGAAAAGTGTTGTTGGATGGCAATGCTGATTCTTTGGCCAAGAAATAGGTCCGCCCTCTGGTCAGATGAAGATTCGACCAACCGCTTTGTTTCAACCCCAAACGGCTCAAACACATAACTACCAATTAAATTATTGTATTTGCGCCGTTTGAGGTTTTCAGCACCTGCAGCAGCCGCCATATACTTAGACGCTTTTTATAACATCTACAGCTGATTTACGAAACATGCAGTTATCAGGCGTTTTCAAAGTAAATAAAAAGATAAACTTCTGGGCTCTGCCTTATTATGAACATAATTCTAAGCCTAATTATTTCCATTGATAGAAAAGTATGGAAGGATGAGACATGCTACACCAATTATAAAATAAATTGGGATAGGTTGTAAGGTTGGGATAAGCAGGAGAATGATGATCATAAAAAAATAAAATAAATAATACCAGCCTGTTACTGTCCCACTGGTGGGCAAAGGCCTCTTCTCATATAGAGAAGGCATGAGCATTGATCACCACGCTTGCTCAAGACGGGTTGGCGATTTCAGACTTATATTAATTATGAGTGATGATCATATTCAAGACTAATTATTATGTAATCTATAATAAAAAAAAATCTAATATCATCAGTCATAATCCACTTGATAAAATAGATACTGTTAATTTATGAATATTGAGGGTCAAAGTTCATAATCACTTGCTTTGAAGTGTTCGTACATATAAAACCTTATTTTTTGTAATAGAATACCGAAAGGGGATCAACTTACTTGCTATCCTGCCCCATGGTGCTTCAATATACCATTCATTTTCTACTAAATCCATTATTAAAGCAAAATTTGGTACACTTTTACTCTGCGTGATAATATGTATACGTTTATACTTTTTCAGCTGTTTCTCTGTTATTTATTACACTTAAATATATTTTAGAAAAAAGTTCATTATCGTGTTGTGCCTCAATTTACAACTTTAATTAATAAAATTAAAGCAAATAATGAAAAATGAACAACTCGAGCCTCAGACAAGCAAAACAAAATACCAACTGTCAAACAGACATTGACAACTATCAAGTGACACTGGGTGAGTCACAGATAACATTTAAAAAATTAACTAGGCTCGTACAACAGGGTTTTACAGGATGATGACGAACCTCTTACGACTTTGTGAAAATACAATAGAGAAAGATAACACGAAACGATAGAGTAAAAGAACTAGGTATTCAAAGCAGCCCGATAGTGGAGTAGAAGCATGAACCGAGGATATTTTAAGTCCGGACTCGCTCCGAAGAGTAGGAAAATTATTTACCTAAAATCTGTTTTTTAATCTCGGAGACTAAATTGACAAGTATAAATGGCAAACTGACATATGTAGATTTCAATAGAATTTAAGTCAGTTTTGACATTTTCACTTGTCAATTTAGTCTCCGAGATAACAGACTATAGACACACTAATAACTCGGTGCACTTATATTATCAAAGATAGGTAGGTAATACTAGATAAAAGTGATTAAAGTTTACCATTATAGCAATTTTATGACGTTTCAGACAGACTGCAAACAAGGTACCTAAATACGAGGAGTAAAAGGGATTACTTTCGTATAATCAAAAAACATATCTTTACATATCTTCGAGAGATAGTCACGTATATTCTATCTGTAATACGTAACTGCAATATATACGTATTTAGGCTTACCTCTTTATTAATCGCGCTCAATGATTATAACTGAGACATCATACTTATTCCCTGTAGGTATGTACGCACGACGGCGGATCAAGCTATACAAAACCATTTTATACGGATCTCTCATTGTTTAGTTAGGAAATCCATACAAAGCGAACCCAATTTATACTGGCAATGTACAGCTCTATCAAGCTCTACATAACCAGTATAACATGACTTCGCTTTGTATGAGCTTCCCGTACGATGAGAAATCATTTTAATTTGGTTTTGCATAGCTTGATTGGCCGCCGTGCGTACTTTCATTCCAGTAGCATAGCAAAAATTTTGACCTACAGACTTTCTCCTTTCGTTTAGGTAAATACTGACAGCACTATTATTTCGTTATTTCATACATATATTTCAGATTAACAAAGGACTACCACACGGACTGTATTTTGAACAGTGATGTCGATATCTGACGTAATTTTAGGTAACTTTTCTCTGCGGGGAGCTGCGTCGACAGCGTCCGGAGACAGTAGGTACCTCCTTCTAAGAAAGTCGTGGCATCGAAAGTGCGCTGAGAGCTTGTTTCTGCCACGGACCGCCTTAAAAGTCGTCATATATAGTAGTCTATGGCCCCAGTTTCCAAATTCCTTTGTGGTATACCATTAACTGGGTTGTTTAGGTCTACATACTATAAAATGGTATTCAGCTGCATCGGGTTAGACCGTAAGCCGACCCTAATATAGTTGGGAAAAGGCTAGGCAGATGATGATGTTGGCATCGTAGTGCTCACATGCGAAACGCTTGATTTGAAAAGAAAGTGCTGACAAAGCCACCTCCAGCAACGGCTCCGAGGCGTCTCCTTGCTCTGTGGCCTAATCATTCATGACTTTTTTTTTTGTTCTATCAATCAATCATTTATTTTTATTGATTGCTTGTAAATATTTTTTATCTGTTGTAAGCAGCTTCTTGAGTATAATATTTATAACCATTTTGACAGTAATAAACGTTTTATGGAGATGTTACATGTACAGGCTGTTGGAAAATAAATGGCGAACTATAGCCACTGTTTGTGATTCAGCTACTGGTCTACCCTACTTATATGTGCCCCTTAATGTATGTACCGTAGTTGGTAAATACAATAAAATTCTAGTAGCCTATTACCCTAGTCGGTACTAGGCTATCTGCCTAGTGGTGTGACCGTCGGACTGCCAAGTCATAGGTCTCAAGTTCGAATCCAAGGTCCTCTGATTTTTCGGATTATCGCACTTGCTTCGGTGAAAGAAAACATCGTGAGGAAACCAGCATGCCTAAGAGAGATATTTCTAGACGGTATGTAAAGTCAAGTCAGAGGCGCACAGGCGGCATAAAAACTCTGACACTAGGCTAGGCACTAACCCAAAGAGATTTAAAACACATATAGAGAGGACATTGGGAATATTGTCATACAATAATTTTCATCCTGAATATTTTCGATTTTGACACACGAATGCTACCTGACAAGCGGGCCTATGACACAGATGACACTAGACAGAACGAATTGTTACTAAGTAGTAACAAGTTTTGGATTACGATTTTCTTCGTCATAACCCGTCTATAGCTCGGAAATATTTGAGTGTCTTTGTGTCATATGAATGCGACCTGACAAGGCGACGTATAGCACTAGACTGATCGACTTGTTACTAATTTGTAACAGGTTTTGGAATTGTCAGTTTCTTGGTATTGTCCCGTCTATAGCTAGTTATATTTGAATGTCTTTGCACTAACCACACGATAAAGAAAGAACCTTGTAAAAATTAAAAAAAAATGTTAAGAAGGATGGGCCTAAATCAAAGAGGCTCAAGCAAAGAGTATACCTAATAATAATAAGGGTGGGCTCAAGCTTTGACCGAACAACTCTACTTCACACATAAAATGTTTCCTACCGTAAAGATACTAAGGCAATTAAACTATGCTCATTCTAGACGTGCGTGATGTGATTTCCTATGAGGAAAAATTACGAATTTTAGTTATATTAAACGTGAAATGAACAACAGTTCCTTCTTGTGCAAGATTCGACGCTTCTAAACGGAGCTGTGGCCATGCGTTTTAAATAACAGTGAGTGAATGAATGAATTAAAGATTTTATTACGTTATAAACATAATAAACACACTGTATGCTTTGCCGTTTCCAAGGCCGCGCATATATTAGATAACTCGATAAGATTGTTACAACCATGAGATTGACGAAACTGCTGTCCGGGATCGGCGCGTAAGTGGCATTTTATTTGTTTATTTTTAAATAATATTGCTAATTTTGTTTGTTAATGTTTTGATTATAAGTAATACGTTTCACCAACATTGTAATTAAGTTTTTATGTCATTTATGATCCTGTTGACATTCTAACGATGTATTTACATTGCGATAAAGTTTTAATGAGGAAAGAAGAGAGAAATGCGTTTTTTTTCTTTTAGAAATAAGTTTTTAATACCTCGCTAGTAAATTAGTCTATTTCAATTTTAATAAATACTTGTTTTAATTTCTTTTCTGTGGTCTGCTCTATAGTCCGTGAAGTGAAAACAAAAATAAACTTCTGCCGCGCCAACAAACTAGTAGCGCCATCTAGATTTTGATTAATGTACTTATTTACTTCGGATACAGTGTGCTCAGTATATTTTGGAAGGAGGCGTGTATTTCAATAGAACAATTATTATCTATAACGTTTTATGCATTTCAGCACCATGAAGGGAAGGTTACAGCTTCAGGAAAAGGAATTTTCCATAAAAGCGCCATGGGGTATCATAAGAGGTAACTTGCGATATTTAACGAATATCAACTTTATTTAACTGAAAAATTAAGAGGGAAAAGGGGCTCCGATTCTCCATACAAATGTATTTTTTCTTCCTAAATAATGCCTCAAGCTAGAGCAAGTAATAAGTAAAGAAAATATGACCCTCCAAAAATGACAGAAATGCCCGCTTTTTACGGCCCTGATTAGGGGACTACCAGACAAATTAGGAAATGTTTTTAACATAAAAGAAATTGATAGGAACCAAGACATAGGTACTCATTCTTAAAGTTTTGATGTCAAAAATAATTGAATCAGCTCAATTTTCGAGGAAAACAGGGGAATATGAAACGTCGCGATCTCCTCAAAATTTTTGTGATATAATCGGCCTGGGTTACAGCTGTATCGCAGTCTACGGCGGCAGGCTTGACGCAGCGCGACGGCAAGAGCTTCTTCAAAAACTTACCTCGCAGGCCCAGCATAGAATTGACAGATTGTGAAAAGAAATCTGTCATTTTGTCGACACAATCTGTCATTTTGTCGATTCTTCCGTCAAAGAAACCCGTTTCTACGGTGGTCATGCTACGCGTGCTGTTCCCTGTTGAGTTAATTTTAGAATGACAAACACTATTGAAAAATCATAGTAACATTGTTTGAAGTTGTACCGCAAACTTAATTTTATGAGCGAGTCTTAAAGTTGTTTTTTATAAAAGTTAAGTATTTGTTCACAAGTTTGGAAACTTAAAGTAAACGCATTCAGGTATAGTAAACTTCAAACGGGTTCGGTCGCGGGCCTGTGGACGGTGAGTAATGGGCTAGGTCACCGTCCGGCCGTCTTATGACGACAGGCCGTGTCGACGGCGCGTTCGTGTTCCACGCGCGCCTCAAAGAGATGTCAGCAAAAAGGAAAGGGCCCACAAGGGCCGATGCCTGCCGGGTCTGTGGGACTGTTCGAAAGAGATACCGCGGCCCTGGAATACAAAGGGCAAAGAAGGAACATGGACGGGACATTTCCCTCCACTCCGCCCAGAGCGGGGGGGGGGAGGGGTTATTTGATGATTTCCGATACGAAAAAAAAAAGCGGGTTCAATCAAACCGATCACTGAGAGATACCTTTACATAACATCACGCCTGTAATCCCCGAAGGGTTAGGCAGAAGTGTACCTAATAGTATACCCACATTTCGCCAGGTATATTTAGGGGCGAGCTTATTGCCATCAACCGGGAACAAATTCAGACTCTATTTGCAGTACCTTTAGTACCTACGTTATTTGTCAAGGTCCGGTTTCCATAGCCTTGTCCGCAATTTGTCCGTACTTGAACCCTAACCCTTCTGTTACAGGACTAGCCTGGGGGGACCCATCCAACCCGCCAATCATCCTTGTCCATGGCAAGATGGACGCCAGCTCAGGTATTTGTACTTACCTTTTTTTTTTTCTAAAAATGTACCTACACACTGGGGGTCTGTGCTCTGGATCTCGTGGCTTAATAATAACAGCCGCTCGGGTCAATCTTTAACACTCTCCCTGCCGACAATATATAGCTTTTTAAGTTCAGGAGGTCATGGAGGTCGCCGGCGGGTCCCAAATTTGCTGATTGTGAACGCCATGAGTCAAAAGTTAAAATTATTACAAGAGGCCGTGGGACCCACTGGCGGGTCTAAAAAAAAAAACCTTTTAAGACGCCGTGGGATCCGCCCTGACCTCCCGAATTCAAAGATTTTTTACTACTAGAGGTACTGGCGTGCTGTTATGAAAAAAGTGATACTTCTCGTGCGTGTTGTGCTTTGGCCTGCTGAAAATTTTTTGGGTGTCGCCGGCGGTTCCCATGGCAGGGAGAGTGTTAAGTTAAGCTGTGCTTGCCTAGGTTGGTCTGTGGATGGGTGACCACCCATTACACACCGAGTTTGCTCCGTGCCTCGGAAAGCACGTTAAGCCGTCGGTCCCGGGTGTCATTTGTAGATCGTTGACAGTTGTCAGGTAGTCAGTGGCCCAAAAAGTCTGACAACCAGTCTTACCAAGGGGGGTCTTACCCAGTAGGTACTATATATATATACAGTACTGTATAGTTGGGAAAAGGCTAAGCAGATGATGATGTGACCTACCAACACTACAATAAATAAATATTCTATTCTCTTCTAGCTTTTCGACCACTGGTCTCCAGACTGCCCACAAGCTTCTACTACTTGAGTGTGGACCTACCAGGTAATGGGAAGTCTGACCATCTGCCGAAAGGAGTCCGGTATTCAGTGGTGGACTTAGTACCGACCATAGTGAAGATCAAAGATCATTTTAAATGGGACAAGTTTCTGTATATTGGACATTCACTTGGAGTTCCTATTGGTGAGTGTTTTTCGTTTTTTAATTTTTGATGTTAATTTCACATGGACAGGGTCGAAAGAAATTTACTAGTGAAACTCTGCGGACTTATTATTAGTGGCGGTACTTTCATACAAGCCTAAAAGCCTGGCTTGCTCTTATAACTTTATCATGTTAGGGATGCTGAACAGTCTGCTCGCCTTGCCTTATTGTCATCATCATCTGCCTAGCCTTGCCTTATTGTAACGGTCGCAAATCATATTTAATATTTTAATCAACATAAAACCTGACACTGACTTGCAAATTCCAAAAAACGTAAGAAAATTTGAATTTCCATATTCATCTGAACATTTTTTTAAAACGTGTTTAGGTATCCATGCCCATCACGTGTTCAGAGTTTCGCTAGCAAATTTAACCCAGTATACAGCATTGAATGTCACCTGTCTGCAGACAGTTCGCACACTCATATAGTCAGCCGCCGAATGTGAGCGTCTGAGTTTAGATGTGTCTATCATCGATTAAAATGACAGCTGTCAAACTAAAGGGACTATACGTAGCTTTGGTCATTTATCGTGTGGTCCCAACTGCGGCTGCTACGCATGGAGTTCAAAGTTCAATACCTGAATTTTTTCGTCAAATTTGGCAAGTCTCCGTAGCTGCCCGAGTCCGTTTGTATGCTCGATTAATGGCAACCGTATTGGTTTAGTCGTTTTGCCTTACCTTAACGGAAAAAGGCGTGAATATAAGTATGTATGTTATAAATACAAGGTGTAAACAGACCCTTCACGAAGCCGTCAACAAAACATTCTGTACATCAAACTAAGTAATCCTACGCAAAAATGATTGTTGGGAAACGACTTTTTTTTTTGGGGTGTAAAATCACGTTTTATGGTATAATTCAAAGTAGCGTTACTTTGAATTATACCATAAAACGTGATTTTTCTCTCAACTCAAAACATTAAAACCCAACCTACAACATTAAACAGGTTTCAACATTAAACCTTGTATTTAAAAAAAAACTTGTGAAAAAGTTGGAACTTTGACCCCCCAATGTCTCCGTAACTAGAAGGTTCCCGGGTATGGTTTAGAACAAAATAATGATCGCAATGACGAGGAGAACAAGTGCCTTTCGGCTTCGTTAAGGGTCTAGTTACACCCTTTATACACCACTTCTCCTGCGGTACTATTTTTTTTTTTAATAGCCTTGAATGTCCCACTGCTGGGCAAAGGCCTCCCCCATATCCTTCCAGGTACTCTTCTCTGTACCTATACGGCCTGATAATAAGTTATACCATGAATCCACCAGGTTTACCAACTTCACTCGATATCCACCAACCTTCTCCTTTCAGGTAAACTCTTCAACATAGCCTACCCGGGCCACATAACCCGCGTGGTGGAGATAGACCCGATACCCGCCCATCACACCTGGCCCTGCACGCGGGAGGGCATCCACGACTGGTTCCACAGTTACTATGGGATGTATGACGATGATCGGTTCCCTAAGTTCAACAGTGGGATCGAAACTGCGCCGAAGTATTCTTATGAGAAGGTAAATGGACGAGGAATGTCTGGAGTCATCTAGTGTAGGAAAGAGATGGAACTATGCCAGTCGAAGAGCGCCATCTCTTTTTCGCTCTAGTACAATAGTGACTTTTTCACGCCGATACTGCGCCAAATATCTTATGAGAAAGCCCGGAGTGCGAGAAAGAGATAGAGCAATTCAGGACGAAGAGCGCCATCTCTTTTTCACACTAGGCTAGGGCAAGCCATGCTTTTGGGCTTAAATGAGAGTACCGCCACTACCTTGCACAAGACAAGGCATCCATGCAGATTGGTTTCACAGCTACTATGGAATGTACGATGACGATCGAAGTATTCATATTAGTGAGTAGTTGAAGACGAGTGGTCAGTACGAAAAAGGAATAGAGCTATGCAGAGCGAATGGCGTAGAATTTGCTTTTGCAATATTTTTCGACCCCCACTAATAGGCTTGTTCTTTAAACTAATTTCGAAATTCACATCTCATAAAGACTTCCTTCGGTCGGCCGATTTTTGAAAGCGACGATTTATATCGCGCTCTGGATTTCCCAAGCAATGCTTAGCGCCGAAGAAAATCCAAAAATGGAACACCGCAAAAAAATTGCTCGTTGTCCTGTACGAACAAAGGGTTAAAGATTATTTTCTTCCACAGGCCCAGCACATGGTGATGCAAACGAGAGGCATCTCCAAGGAGGCAACAAAACACGTCTTGGAGAGAAGTCTAGTTCCTGCCGGTGATGGACTATTCAGGTACGTACTTTTAACATTACGGTTGCACTCCCTAAAGGGGTGCTCAGAGGTGTACCTGTTAAGTGCCATCAAATAGACGCAAGTTAATTTTCTAGACTCGGGGCTGGTACCAATTTTTGCAACCTAAGGCTCTCTCACTGTGTTCAACTACTTGTCTTTGAGTGAAATCCATGTCGCCCATCACAGCATACCTACGCATAGGTGGTGGTACTATTGAGAACGAGATTTCACACTAGTACCACCCGTGGTACAGTTCGGTGGTACTAGTGGGAACAAAGGTTTCTGTTGCGTGGAGCTTTTGTTCATAGGCTTTTTTCATCGCCCAGATTTCGGAAAAATTAAACATTTTAATATAGGTAATATATTTTTTTATTAACCTTTTATGTCTCACACAGGCCTCCCCCATATCCTTCCAGCACGCGTAGCATACCACCGTAGAAACAGGTTTCTTTGACGGAAGAATCGACAAAATGACAGATTGTGAAAAGAAATCTGTCATTTTGTCGACACAATCTGTCATTTTGTCGATTATTCTGTCAAATAAACCCGTTTCTACGGTGGTCATGCTACTCTTCTTCTACGCTAATAGAATAATACTAATCATACGTATGTTTAATTTAATTTTCTAGATTCTCCTTCGACCAACGCATGAAAGAAGTAGCAGTGTTTCCATTCTCCGGTGAAATGTTAGGCAGAATATACACCACTACCACGACCCCTACATTGTGTTTCCTTGCGAAAAAAATGATCGATGTCGGAATCTATGCCCCCGTACCTTTTGTAATGGATGAAAAAGCCTGGCCGAATGGAAATTACAGATTCAAAATAATTGAAGGTGGACATGATTTGCATCTTGAAAGCCCAGATGTGATGGCTGAAGATATTTCTAAGTTCCTTTTAGATGGTCACGCTAAGTCAAAATTGTGATATTTTAATTTTTTTTTTAATAAAGTGTTTTTTTTATAAACACTGACTTTAAATTGGGCTGGTCACATCAGCGCTTGCCAAAGACAAAATGCGGATTTAAACCTCACTAAGCCCGTGTTCACACGGCGGCACATCTACATCACATCACATCATATTAACTACAAGTAGTTATGACTACATGTAATCTAACTACAGTAATCAAGTTACACAAGTAACTACAAGTAGTTATGATTACATGTAATCTAACTACTTGCTCGGAAGAGTAGGAAAATTATTTACCTAGACTCATTATAAGTCGGTGCACATATCATCAAAGATAGGTAGATAATACAAGATAAAGGTGTTTAAAGTTTACTATTATCACAATTTTATGACGTACTCTGCGTGCCAGACAGACTGCAAACAAAGATTTTTATGTAATAATCATAGTAAACACACTAGACAGTGTGTTTACTATGATTATTACATACATCTCAAAAACAGTTGGGCGTACGAAAAATTGTTCAAAACAAAATTTGTTGCAAATTTTATGCTCTTCAATTTTATAAAACATGTTAAAATCATTGGAGCTATCGAAACCTAGATAATCGCAAAAAACTGTTTTTTTGTCTCGTTTGACCTTGAATAACTTACGATGCAGACACAAGATTTTATGAGACTTTTGAGAAACTTAAACTCAAAGCATTTATTTCAATTAGACCATAACAGGCACTTTTGAATGTCAGAAAAACAAAGAAGGCGAAGCTACAGTCCCAGACACAAGGCATAATAACTTGTGAAAATACTGTAGTTGCCCATTCCAAAGCGTAGATCTCTATGGAGAAGAATGGACAAGAAACTCCATGGACACTCTTTTCAATCAAACATTTTTACAAGATCTTGGTTACATCATTCATGTTGAGATAATACATATAATATGTGAGAACGATGTAGACAGACGTGCACATTAAGAGCGTCCAGAGTAAAAGATTAGATAAACAATTTAAAAACAAAGTAGTTAGAATAAACCATGGCAGCTAAGAGATGACCAGTCCCAACTGACAGCGCCCGTTCACGAACATGACGCATGGATCAGCACCATTCAACTCAACCATTTTGAAGGGAGCTAAATGATTCGACACACCCGCCAAAATCAGCGAGACATTTGAGTGAGCATGACATGACATTCTCTCAACCGCCAGGGCAAATTCGAGTCAATGAATGATAACTAAACAACTCATAGAATACCAAAGTGAAGGTGTATACGAGTTTACAGCTTCTTATCTCTCATTCCGTGGTTGACCCCATTTTTTTACTGAAGTGACGGGTCTAGTAGACTTTGCCGTTACCAAGGCCGCCAATTAATTAGATAACTCGATAAGATTGTAACAAAAATCATTGACGAAACTGCTGTCCGAGAGCAGCGCGTAAGTAGCATTTTATTTGTTTTTTTTTTAATGATATTGCTAATTTGATTAAATTTTTTTGATTTGTTTGTTAATGTTTTAATTATATAGTAATACGTTTCACCAAAATTCTAATTAAGTTTTTATGTCATATCAGAGCCCGTTGACATTCTTACGATGTATTTACATTGCGATAAATTATAGTTTTAATGAGGAAATAAGAGAGAAATGCGTTTTTTTCCTTTTAAAAAGTAGTTTTTAATACCTCGCTAGTAAATTCGTCTACTTCAATTTTAATAAATAATTGTTTTTATTTATTTTCTGTGGTCTGTTCTATAGTCTTTGATGTGAAGACAAAAATAAAATTCTGCCGCGCCAACAAACTAGTAGCGCCATCTAGATTTTGATTAATGTACTTATCTACTTCGGATACGGTGTGCTCAGTAAGTCAGTACATAATATTGGACGGAACCGTTTATCTATTTCAATAGAATATTATCTATAACGTTTTATGCATTTCAGCACCATGGAGGGAAGGTTACAGCTTCAGGAAAAGGAATTTAACATAAAAGCGCCATGGGGTATCATAAGAGGTAACTAGCGATGTTTAACGAATTTCAACTTTGTTTAACCGGTGACTTGAGTCAATTTTTGAATGACTGGGTAGGTAAAACATGAAATATTGAAAAAAAAAATTGAAGTTGTATCGCAAAGTTAACTTTCTGAGCGGGTCTTAAAGTTGTTTTTTGGATTCGGATACGTCAGGATTTACTCCGTTACACTTGTACATCATATGGGCAGCAGATGGGTTTCATGCTATGAAAACACACTGGGTGCGATACACTGTTGCTAGCAAAACTAACAAATTACTTGAGATTACAACTTAACACAATAACACGGGGCACAATGAATCGGGTACAGTTCCAAGACGTCTTAACTCCGCCACGATCAGCCATTGAATGTCGCTCTCGCGTCGAGCTGCAGCTGAACATCAGGGCTCTGTAGAAACACGCTGTGGTGTGGGTAGACTGGTAAGTAGGTCGCGTCATGTCACCATACCCACTGGCGCGTTTGCCAATTCATTTTATGTCCGTACTAACGACCAGTTCCGACAAGTATATACAGGGTGTAAACAGACCCTTCATGAAGCCCTCAACCAAGCATTGTGTACGTTAAACTAAGTAACCCTATGCAAAAATTATTGCTGGGAAATACCTTTTTTTTGGGTCGAAATATCACATTTTACGGTAAAACTCAATGTAACGCACTCAAAACATTGTGCTGATAGACGCATTGAATAGTAAACGGGTCCTGTAACCTTAAAAACCAGTATTAAAAAAAACTTATGAAAAAGTTGGAACTTTGACCTCCAATATCTCCGTAACTAGAAGGTATGATCCAGAAGAAAAAAATGATCGCAATGACGGGGAGAACAGAACAAGTGCCTTTCGGCTTCGTTAAGGGTCTTTTTACACCCTTTATTTGTTCACAAGTTGGAAACTAAAGTTATTAGTAATACCTACTAAACTTCAAGCGGTTCGGCCAAACCGACACGGACACCGATCATTGAGGGATGCCTTTCTATAACATCACGCCTGTAATCCCCGAAGGGTTAGGCAGGGGTGCACCTAATAGTATACATATTATAGCGTATGAGGAAATAAAACAAATCAAATTTATTGGATTCTCATAATATTCCTGAAATAATTTCTTGTACCGGTCGTCTTGGTATGATATACTGAATTCACCCCATCAGTTTGTGGGGAGCTGTCCTTTACACTCTGTATACCCACATTTCGCCACGTATGTTTAAGATCCATTTAAAGGGGGCGAGCCTATTTCCACCAACGTGCCACAAATTCAGACTCCACGTCTGTTACTGAGAAATTTCTAATGGAAAATTCCAATAATACTTTGCCCGACCCGGGAATCGAACCCAGGACCTCATGCTCAGCTAGACAGACACCTTACCTATTTTTTGCAGATACCTTTACTCTGTCAGAGTCCGGTTTCCATAGCCGTGTCCGCAATTTGTCCGTACCTTAACCAGAACTCTTCTGTTACAGGACTAGCCTGGGGGGACCCATCCAATCCGCCAGTCATCCTTGTCCATGGCAAGATGGACGCCAGCTCAGGTATTTTAACCTACCAGTGGCGAAGGTTTCATACAACCCGATTCCTACCGGATTCCGTTTGAAAAATGGCACAGTATTCTATAGACAAATGATATAATCACATTAAAGATCTCTCCGAAAAAGACTCCGGCTAAGTTCTCATAAAAATTGACCCTTCGCTACCGGTACCTACTTAGTTTAGTTTTTATGTTATCCATGTTAGAATATTATTCTTTTTGTTATTTTATTTCTATTATTGTACCTGGTCTGCACGCGTAGCATGAAAAGAAATCTGTCATTTTGTCGACATAATCTGTCATTTTGTCGACACAATCTGTCATTTTGTCGATTCTTCCGTCAAAGAAACTCGTTTCTACGGTGGTCTTGCTATGCGTGCTGGTGTAGGTACTTAAAGATGGTCTCTCGGTTCCCTGGTTAGTCTGGAAGTCGACCCCAACATAGTTGGAAAAAGGCACCGGCCTAGATGATGAGACCCACCAACAACAATAAATAAATTATTCTATTCTGTTCTAGCGTTCCGACCATTGGTCTCCAGACTGCCCACTAGTTTCTACTACTTGAGTGTGGACCTACCTGGTAGTGGGAAGTCTGACCATCTGCCGAAAGGAGCCCGGTATTCATTGATAGATTTAGTACCGACCATAGTGAAGGTCAAAGATCATTTTAAATGGGACAAGTTTATGTATATTGGTCATTCACTTGGAGTTCCTGTTGGTGAGTGGTTTTTGTATTATGTTCTACATGCATAGGGTCGAAAGAAATTTACTAGTGAAACTCCGCGGACGTAAAAAGTACCTACAGTACCTGCGGCTGTCGACCTAAAATTTTTTTATTTTTTTATATCTTGTTTAGGTATCTAATCATCAAACCTAAACTGAAACCTCAAAACTAAACTTAATTCTATATATATAAAAGGAGAACTGACTGACTGACATATCAACGTACAGCCGAAACTACTGGGGCTAGAAATGTGAAATTTTATACACGGCTTCCTATTATAATGTAGGGGAGCACTAAGAAGGGGTTTTTGGAAATTTAACCTTTAAGGGGGTGACAAGGGGGAATTACCCACGCGGACGAAGTCGCGGGCAAAGTGCTGGTTAACTAATATAGGGTGACAAGTAATTAGTGACCGATACTTAAACACGTGATTGTAGTCATGATAACAAACATCTTTCCCAAAGATTTTTTTTTTTATACATAGTCTTTTATCACAATAACACAACAGCCGTATGAAACGCAAGCGCGCGCCTGTGACGTATCAGCTGTTAGCCGTTTAAAAAAATTTTTCTTTGGGAAAGTTGTTTGTTATCATGAGTACAATCACGTGTTTAAATATCAGTCACTAATTACCAGTCACCCTGTATACAAGGTGTAAACAGACCCTTCACGAAGCCGTTAACGAAGCATTCTGTACATTGATGTACAGAATGCTTACTAAGTAACCCTACACAAAAGTTATGTCCACCAGCTTTACCAACTTACCCTTATTTCAACCAAGCTTTTCCTTCCAGGTAAATTCTTCAACATAGCCTACCCGGGTCACATAACTCGCGTGGTGGAGATAGACCCGATACCCTCACGTGGTACCTGTCCTTGCACTCGGGAGGGCGTCCACGACTGGTTCCACAACTACTATGGGATGTATGACGATGATCGGTTCCCTAAGTTGAACGGTGGGATTGGTACTGCGCCGAAGTATTCTTATGAAAAGGTGCGCAGCGTGGTGGCGGCCCCGACTTACCAGCAGTAAGTCGTGGGTTCGAACTCGGGCAGACGCATTACTTCGTGTAATTTATTTCATCACCACTGCTCTCAAAACGGTGAAGGAAAACATAGGAAACCGGCATGTCCCAGAACCAAAAATTCGAGGACATGTGACATCTACCAACCCGCACTGGCCCCGCGTGGTGGATTATAGCCCATACCCTCTCATAGAGAGGAGGCTTATGTCCCTGCAGTGGCAACGATATAGGCTGATGATGAGTGGATGAGGAAGGGCTGGAGTCATCTAGTGCGGGAAAGAGATGAGCTATGCGGGACGAAGACCGCCATCTCTTTTTCGCATTAGAACAATAGTGACTTGTTCACGCTGATCTTGCGTCAAAGTATTTTTATGAGAAAGTGAGGTTTTGAGGAACTGGGGCCGGAGTGCTACAAAAAGATAGAGCTATTCAGGACGAAGAGCGCCATCTCTTTTTGCACTAGAATATAGTGCCTTGCACCAGTGGAGTAGTTAGGGCAAGCCAAGGTTTTGTGCTTAAATGAGAGTACCGCCACTGCCCTGCACAATACGAGGTATCTATGATTGGTTTCACAGTTACTATGGAATGTACGATGACGATCGAAGTATTCATATAAGAAGGTGGGTAGTTGAAGAAGAGTGGTCAGTGCGAAAAAGAGATAGAGCTATGCATTTTTCATCATTTCATGCGAAAGTGTACACTGCTGGACATAGGCCTCCCCCAAATGCCACCACATTGACCCGTGCGACTCGCATCCAGCGGATCCCCGCAACCTTCATCAGTCCACCTCGTGGGAGGCCTTCCAACGCAACGTCTTCCGGTTCGCGATCGCTACTCCAGAACTTTTCGGCCCCATCGGCCATCCGTTCTGCGAGCAATGTGCCCTGCCCACTGCCACTTAAGTTTGGCAATTCTTCGGGATACCTCCTCTCTAATTCCTCGGTTCTATTGCGGATGTCCTCATTTCTGATTTGATCACGCAAGGAAACTCGGAGCATAGCCCTCTCCATTGCCCTTTGGGTGACTTTAAGCCTTCTGATGAGGCCCATTGTCGGCGACCAGGTTTCGGTTCCGTATGTAATCACTGGCAACACACCCTGGTCATAGACTTTCGTCTTGAGACACTGCGGTGAGTTGGACGCGACCAATAGATTTATATCGCGCTCTGGATTTTCCAAGCAATGTTTAGCGAACGAGGGTTGATAATCCAGAAGAGGTCTCGTTGTCCTGCACGAACGAGGGTTAAAGATTATTTTCTTCCGCAGGCCCAGCACATGATGATGCAAACGAGAGGCATATCCAAGGAGGCAACATTACACGTCTTAGAGAGAAGTCTAGTTCCTGCCGGTGATGGTCTATACAGGTACGTACTTTTAACATTACGCTTTTACTCCCTAAAGGGGTGCACCGAGGTGTACCTGTTAAGGGCCATCAAATAGGGGAGATTTTATTTTCTACAGTCTGGGCTGGCACCAATTTTTACAACCTTAAAGCTCTCTCGTTGTGTTCATTGCGTACCTGGTCTTTGCGTGTTGTTCATTGCGTACCTTGTCTTTGCGTGGTATTAATTGCGTACCTTGTCTTTGCGTGTTACCCTACCGCTCATCGCAGCGTAGGTACAGACGCCAGCACATCAAGCTACCCGAAACTGTCCCAAGATTTTCCCAATCAACATCGAATCTAAAAAAATGCTGTAGCGAAAAAGTTGAAAACCAGATTGTAGTAGTTGGATGTGCTGGCGTCTGTACCTTAGCATTGCTCTGTTGTGTGGAGCTTTTGGTCATCGCTCAGATCACGGAAAGGTTAAACGTTATAATATAATTTATTTTTTATTTAACCTTGTATGACCCACTGCTTAGCAAAGGCCTGTCCCATATCCTTCCAGGTACTCTCTCCTGCGCCACCATACTATAGACCGATCGCTTTGATGAGTCCTCGCGAAGGTATCCATTCAAATGGAATATTCTGAAGGTTGATCACGTATTGGTTCAATTAGTATCGTAATACCTGCGTGGATGCTGGTTATTATTATTAAAGCAAATAACCTGTGGGATATTGTTAGGACTTTGTGGACGCTTGATGGGGTAAGGCGCAGGACTCATTAAAGCAGTCGTCTCTATGCGTATGTTTTATTTAAATTTCCAGATTCTCCTTCGACCAACGCATGAAAGAAATAGCAGTGTTGCCATTCTCCGGTGAAACTTTACGCAGACTATACGCAACTACCACGACCCCTACGTTAGGTTTCCTTTCGACTAAGATGATCGATGACGGAATCTACGATCCCATACCTTTTGTAATGGATGAAAAAGCATGGCCCAATGGAAATTACAGATTCAAAATAATTGAAGGTGGACATGATTTACATCTTGAAAGACCAGATGTGATGGCTGAAGATATTTCTAAGTTCCTTTTAGATGGTCACGCTAAGTCAAAATTGTGATATTTTAATAATAAAGATTTTTTTGTAATAAACACTGACTTTAAATTGGGCTGGTCACATCAGGCTTGCCAGAGACAAAATGCGGATATAAACCTCACTAATTCAGAGTTCACACGGCATTGTACTGCACGTTTTGTTGCAGTATGGTTTTGGGATCACATGGCAGTTCCATACTGCATACCAAATAGGACAATAATGATAAAATGAAAATGGATATCATCATATTAAATGGTTGAAGTCAATGACGTAATATAAATAGTCGCGTCATGCATGAAACATCACGGCGCTCGAAAACAGCGTAAATACTATCGGTAGCTAGATAGCTACTTAAGACGCACGAAGAAAGGGAGAGAAAATTAAATGTCATCTACGGAATTCCTGTTGTAAGAGACATATATTTCTTTAATTACGTTGTCATTCTGTGGTGCATGCTCATGGGCCGAGCGCGTGACTTACCTCGGCGCCAGCCGCCATTAGAGAAGGCATCGCAAAAAATAAAATAAAATATATTTTTCTTGACACTTACGCATGAAATGATACTTTTTTATCTTTCACAGTTGCAGTATAATTTTTACATTTCCTAAAAACACAGGACTCAATTTTTTATATTTGAGGAAGTTACTCACACAAGTTATTTTAATGTCACGTACAGCCGCTGCACTGGTTGGTACGCGACTAAACCGAGGTCCGGTAATTACCTTGCATTCATGTTGCCACAACAGAGCGCGGGCAACGTATCTATAGTTTATATATCATTGGTTGAAGTTCCACAAACCCGAACAAAGCGCTTTGCTTCCACATTTATTGTGCGAATCGCCAGTCTGTGGAATTCACTGCCGACTTCTCTGTTTCCCGATCATTATAATCTGGATCTCTTCACAGTTCAAGTGAATCGGTTTCTTCTAGACAAGCGTGTTCCACCCTAGGGAGCAGCTGCATCGCTTCACATCAGGCGAGTTGCGGCCAAACGCAAGCCTACTTAGTGTTAAAAAAAAACTCATCATTTTCCAAATTATTTGGGGTCGGCGCAACATGTCTTCTCCCATAAGACTCTTTAGTCCCTGACCTGATCACCTGATGAGTAACCCCCTTTCTGGCCACATTCATCTTTCACACAGTCCACAAATCGGTTCTTTGCACAGCATTCTTGAAATAAAACAATAATTAATTCACTATGTACCTACTTCCATTTATTTGACACTTTAACTTTAAAATGGTGAAGGTAATGTGAAACTAATGTCGCTGGTGTAGCTAGTTCCAAACAGCTTCATTGGTTGAAAATCTGTTCAAGTCATTTTATACAGGGTGTAAGCGGACCCTTCACGAAACCGTCAACCAAGCATTATGTAGTAGTATTCGTTTTTAAGGTTATAATTTGACTTTAAACACCTTCACGACACCCGTACTAATCAAGCCGTCCATCAGCACAATGTTTTGAAAGCGTTACATTGAGTCCTACCGTAAAACGTGATTTTTCACCCCAACAAAAAAATGTCGTTACCCAGCAATAATTTTTGCGTAAAGTTACTTAGTTTGATGAACATAATGCTTGGTTGGCTTCGTGAAGGGTCCGTTTACACCTTGTACTCGTATGAATGGTTGTATTGAATGAAAATCAGTTACTATCGTATTTATCAATGGAACTTAGATACCTACAGACATATATCGAGATGATTGATGATATCTTCGAAACTAAGCATTTTGGGACCACACATGGACTTTTTGTCTTATTTTTACTTATAAATAGAATATAACCTTAGAGTTATAGGATACCTATAACAAAAAAAACACGTTGTATATATTTTTTTAAATAGGTAATATTAAAAACTAATCTTGAATAACAATTTTAAAATAATCACCAACTTCAATAACAGTTTAAAAAATAATTAACAGCAAGAAAAATTGAACAATTGAAATCAACTGACTAGCCAATACTTCATTGTAAAATGGTCCAAAACTAATATAATTCTTATTTTTTATCGAATAATTAATTTAATACTTAATAAATAATCATAACACTTAAACATAAGTACACCATTTATAATACTTGGACATCAAAAACTTTATAATTGATACCTAATAATACTTCAAACTATGATGACTGTCAAATTACATTTTTTTTTTCAATCCGAAATCAGCTGTCATTTTCTCAAAATGGCGGCTTTTTTATTTTTTTTTCCTTTTCCCGAAGATGTTGACTTCGACTTCCAGCCTAACCGGGTGCAGCTGAATACCACTGTTTTACATTGAGCGACTATTTGATATAATTCTTAGATTTATATATGTTATCTTTCTAAAAATCGGCTTGCTGGACTCGCTTGCCGTCCGGCCAAGAAAATTTTAAATTTTATGTATTTTCTACACAGCTTCTCAAGCCAATACCGCACCATTTTTTTTTTAATTTTAAGGCCGAATACAATCAGTCATCTTTGGTAATTATTATTACCACATACCATGGGTACTTACAGCATATTACTAGAATATATAGGTACGGGATGGAAGGGACATCGACGCGAAAACAGTTACCAAGTACCTATTGAGAAAGTGGTTATAAAAAAAACTGCCGTTTCCTACAAAAATGCAATACCTACACGGTCAAAATGTACGGAACAGCAGATTTTTTTAAAATAACCGATTAAAATTTCTATGTAGGGGGGCTCAGAATGATGTACTGAATACGTAGTAACCGTTTTCGCGTCGGTGTCCCTTCCACCACGTATATTTAAGAATATAATACGAAGACATACTACACATTTAGAAGTCAAAAGACCTACTAGATAATGATAGTATCACAACATCAAATCTGAAGTTTTTTTTTATATGTACAATACTTTTTCTACTACAGATATTGCGTTCTAGCATAGCAATAGCGGTCATTGTCCTTTCTCTAACTTAGAGTAAGTTCCGTTCAATGTTGAAGTAACAACACAATGAATGTGTGTCATTTAGCTTGCGACTGCTGCGGACTAAGCCTATTAATTCTCAATGTTCTCTAATATCTATTCGCACGAACCAAAACATAAACGTTTTGTATCGTTTAAACATTGGGTTAAAAAAAAATTGAGGATTGTTGTCAGAAAAACGCCATAAAATGTAGGGGTCAATGACCGCTCTTGCCAAAAACGCAAGAACCACCCACTTGGACATGAGTAGCCATGGCTGTCCTGAAAGATTATAGATAGACTCCGGACCCAGGTTGGTTGCAGCAAGGAAAAAGGTGGAGATTCATTATTGACTCTGCCCTGGAGTGCAAATATGGTGCTGTTTCACAAACGATGGGGCACTTTAATCGTATCTTGCGTGTCCTGTTGTTTGTTCACTACAGAAACTGATGGATGCCAAACTAGTAGCTGTGATTCTGGGCCAACACAATTTAAATTGCTGTGGACACGCTAAGAAGAAGACCGTATACATAATTGGTGCCCAACATACAGGCTTGCCTAATTTGGGGTCAATGTAAAACCCTTTGCAATATCTTTGGCAATAAACTTTATAAGTAATTTAACAAGTGGTTGACAACATTTCAACATCATTGCGCGGAAATTCCATCGCGGATCATCCGCGGCTGAACGAAAATGCATTTTGATTCAAGATCGGAACGATCGTTTTAAGTACGAAAACGTATATTTCCGTCTTCTCATAACGCGGATCAAGTTTAAAGGATCATTACCGTTAAGTTTTAAGCTATTTGTTATAAGTAAACCGAATTATTCACGAAAAATGGTACAAGTACACACGGCGACACATGAAGCTGTTCATTTCTAGTATAACTTGGCCTGGCTTTGTATAGATTTCCTATACAATGAGAGATCTAGATAAACTGGTTTTGTATAGCTTGATCGGCCTTCGTGCGTACAACGTGTTTTTCTTGACGAAGCATTACGACATAATTTCCGCGCGAAATTATAATAATTTAGTACCTAATAATTTAATAACTAAGTGTGTTTGATAACCGTGTAAGTTTAAAACAGTGTATATTGATTATTTTTAAATTCGTCAAACCTGCATCGTTTATCTTACATGTAAACCTGCCAGAAAAAGTATGCGCGTCGGTTACCATACTTTTTGAGGTAATTCGTTGGCGCGAATCGCCACGTACTTGCTAATTCAGCAACATGAAAATTACCGAAGCGCATACCTTTTCTGGCTTACATGAAGGGATGAAAGTTGTCCCAAAAAGTCGGATGGCCGCTCAGTAGTAACATGCGCATGCCGAGAGACCTATAACAAAAAATGGTGATTTGAATATTATCCATATTGTTCGTTATTTTTGAGTTAAAAATGCATGAAACGACAGATACGATAAGTAGTATGAGTGAGCGAGACAGTACTATTCAAATCTCATTATGATTTTGCAGTATAGGCAGTGCCTTTTGTATTATTGTTTTGTTCTGTGCGAGTGGAATAAATTATAGGAAGTCTACATTTTTATTTTCTAAAAAAAGAAAGTCTTACCTACTTTTTTTTTTCTTTTTTAATAAAATTTTACGCACGCAAAATACGCGCTTTGCCGTGGAGTTGCGGAAACCAGCCCGTTATACAATACAATACATAACATAAGGAAGACCTCTTTCAGGATGTGTAAAATGTACATCATGGCTGCCTTTCACATCAACTATTTGGAAATTCTCTAAAGACGCCATCTTGTCCAGCAACTCTTTCGCGCCCTGCCGCCATTTTGGAATCGGCGGGGCGTTTTTCGCGCCGTAACTAGCAGCTATGAGTAAAGTTGGGGGAATTTTCTTGAATAATTCGAAATAATAATCGTTCCCATAGTTTTGTGGCGCGAGGTTTTTAAGACGATTGTCCCATGAAAAGTACCTGTAATATAGGTGAAGGAAAAGTTTTTAAATTATTATTTTTTTGGTACGTCTCGCCATAATCGACAGTGGCAGTTAAAGAGAAAAGCGCCGAGAGAGTGAAGCTCGAATATTCATTGAAATTATTCAGCCAAATTGGAGCTCACAATTCAAATAGGAAAAAAGCTGACAAATTAGTGGCGCTAAGTATTTGTAATTTTCGTTGTTGCAATTGTAATGTGATCGAGAGTTTCTTGCTGAAAACATTGCCGCAAGATGGCGCTTAGTGCTTTGTTAATTGCTGATTGCTCACTTTTCATTCAAGATGACATTCACAAACTCTAAGCGCTTCCTCGTGGCGAAGCTTCTAGCAAACAACTCCATTAGAAAAGTATTTGGTGTAAGAAAAAAACTGTCGTTATTAACTGTTAGTTAGGAAAATGTGATATGTATGATATGTGATATGTGTGTGTACTGAAGACAGTTTTACAAATCGAACGTTTAGAACCTTTTTTTTAGAATTATTAAAAGATTATTAAATCAGTAAGTAGGGAATATTTTTGTTTTGAATATTTTCGCAACTGTTGCAATGCGAAGAAATGCTAAGAAAATAAACATGATACGGTTCCGAAAGCGCGTTGCGTGTCTAAATAACTAAACTAATGCTTATTTAAAAGATCACCGATTGATTTTCAAAGCTCGACTTTGCGACGAGGGTTGAAAATCCAAGTGAAATCGAGGGTTTAGGGCAAACGTCTACCGAAGTGGAGACGAGATGAGAGGAGAGGAGATAAGTTGTAAACCACCAACAGAATTTCGTGATTTTCACTTCTTGGCTCCGCCTAGCTTAAGTGGAAACGATTGAGCAGAGAGCAGAGATGTCTCGTTATTGTTTAGGCCAGCGGAGACGAGAAGAGAGATGAGCAGCGTGCAGTGAGTGGCGTGCAGTGAGCGGTGTACTGTGTGCTGTGAGCGGCGTTCCGCTTTGCACATCTCTTTCCTCTCCGCTTTGTGCATCTCCCCACAGCTTCAGTGGATACACCCTAGCTTTTACGCATCTCCACTCATCTACGCTTCGCACGTCTCCGCTTTGGTGGAGTCCAAGGCCTAAAACCGAATATGTCATGTCAATTTTATCACTTACCCAGCTGCATCGTCATTACGCATGCGTTCTATAAAATTGATAAAACTTTCGGGCCCGAGTGGATGCTCTACATCATCTACATTTTGAGCATCATCTGCATTTCCAGCATCCTCTGAACTTCCAGCATCCTCTGAATTTCCAGCTTCTTCTGCACTCCCAGCATCTTCTGCCTTTCCAGTATTCTCTGCATTTCTAGAATCCTCTTCATTTGCCGATGGTCCGTTTGAAATTTGAGGTTGATAATAACCGATTCGTGCAATTTCTAAACTGTGTGCTCCATCTTTGTGTCTCATTTCTAATTTGGGGCAGCACCGATATATACCTCTGCAAACGTTAAGCAATAAATAGGTTGGAAATAGTTTTGTTATTGAACACAGTACGTTATTCTACAAATTCGAGTTCAGTTAGATTGCGGAACCAGACACACGTTATGGGTATCGATATAACTAAACACGCAAACCACTAAAAAAAATTGGATTTTTGTCCGCTGCGCTGAGTGAAGTTACTTTAAGCACGAGTTTAGAAAATCCGTTTTTTTATCGTGATTGGATATCGTTACCCATCACGTCTATAGACTTTCGCTGGCTAAGTTAATTTGTCCTTTTTAACACGCTGGCAGGAACATCGTGATACAAAGAGGTTCCAATACTTTGGTGTGCCTAATTTTCAGCCTTTTTGTTTTATTTAGAACAGTTGTAATGATTTTTACTATTATCAATGTCACTTCACGTGAGTCCGAACGTGATTCTCCACTTCCGCTCGTATCCAAAGCGTTCACTTAAAAACGCGGTTATAAACATGGTGTATAATCAACAAACAGATTCGTTTGTACATTTGTGTTAAGTGTTGTTTGTTACTATTTTGCTATAATATTGACTACCAGAGTGATAGTTACGAATACCGAAAAATAAAGACCCTATTTGGTTTGAAGTCGAGTACGTTAAAGCAAAGCATAGATAATATCAAAGAAACAATTATATATTCCAAAGAGCAGACATACATAAAACCTGTATTAATTAATCCCTGGTATCAAAACAAAATCTTCTAAAGGATCACATTTGTGAGACATAAGCATTCGAAATTGCACTACTGTAACTTTTATAGCTTTTATTTTGTAAACTGACTTATTTTCTAATGACATATCTATATGCGACCGGAATATGGACCGGGAGCGGAGGGCACTATCGGTGCGAGCCAACATGATAGCCCGCAGGTTTTCGCGTTGTACTACTGGTGTGAAAGTCACGCTTTTTAGAGCGTACTGCACATCCCTATATACGTGTAGCCTGTGGGTTAACTATAGTGAAAGGACATGAAAGGGAAATGATGACTGAAAATGGATATCATCATCTTTTTCCTACCTTGACCCCAAAATATTCTTCTTGTAAACTTCTCTTATGTTCTCCCTACCTTTCTAGCCATATAATCTTTCACACAGTACATCTATCTTTCGTTTGGATAGTATTCTTGAAATAAAACAATCATAGTATTTCAATGCTTCCATTTATTTGACCCTTAAATCTTTAACAATGTGGAAGGTAACTGTGGCGCTAGCGTTGAAAATGTTTTTTATTTCTAAATAGCTTGACCTCATTGGTCAGATTGGGACCTAGCTATAGACACGCCATCTACAATGAGCTTTGACCGTCCGTCCCCATTGAATTCCCTACATAAAAACTTATGTAATTATAACTAACATGTGATTTATCCTAAAAACACAGTGAGATTCTAGTAGCCATAAGCAAATAAAAAAAAAACAATTGAAAAACAATTTTAAAATAATCACCAACTTCAATAACAGTTTAAAAAATAATTAACATCAAGAAAAAAATAAACAATTAAAATCAACAGACCAGCCAATACTTCACTACAGAATGGACCAACACCAATTTATTTCTTAATTTTTATCGAATAATTTATTTAATACTTAATAAAATAATGATAACACTTAATCATACAACATTTATAATACTTCAACATTAATAACTTAACAGTGAAATATTCTTTTACCTACCAAAATGATAAAACTTCAAACTATGGTGACTGACAAATAACAAATTTTTTTCAAAGCGAAATCAGCTGCCATTTTCTCAAAATGGCGGCTTTTTATTACCTTCTTTTTTAACAATACCATTTCTTAAGTCTTTTTCAAATATAGACAATCATCTAAATATAATCCAGACCTGTCTTTAACTTTTCCTGACTATGTTGAGGTTGGCTTCCAGTCTAACCAAGTGTGTGAGTGTGAATAGGATGTGTGAATGAATCGACTAGACAACAAAAAATAACTTAAAAATACAATACAATATAATGATTATATGATAAAAAAAACAATATTTGTTATTTTGAGCAAAATATAACATATAAATAATATAAACAATAACAGAGACTGTGGCCCATTTTCTAGAAAATCGCCTGGCGAATAAGTTATCATTTCAAACACCAATGCAGCTCTTGTAGAACAGTTGGACGTAGGACTGCCAGAAACCCACAATCTTCTAATTAATTCAGTTAAAAACGTCAAACTAATCCAACATTCTAAATGTGGCTTATTACTATTCAGTCATCCAAAACGTATGCTTAGAACAGATATAAAAGAATCAGCGTTTACTTCTTAGGAAAATTGGAGATTTTTTAATGTGGATTTTGGTAGAACTACGCCCAATTAATAATACTGGCATGACAATAATATTGAAAATGTAAGAATATTTGTCGTATATCCATAAATCGATACCTAACCAAATTGCATCGTTCTAGAACACGGACCACATACAACAAAAAAAAAAACAGCAAATAAGAATCACAACTTAGAAGAAACTTTATTGTCCTTTAAAAACGCATCAATGTAAGGAAGAACTCTTTCAGGATGTGTAAAATGTACATCATGGCTGCCTTCCACATCAACTCTTTGGAAATTCTCTAAAGTCGCCATCTTATCCAGCAACTCTTTCGCGCCCTGCCGCCATTTTGGAATCGGCGGAACGTTTTTCGCGCCGTTACTAGCAGCTATGAGTAAAGTTGGAGGAATTTTCTTGAATAATTCGAAATAATAATCGTTCCCGTAGTTTTGTGGTGCGAGGTTTTTAAGACGATTGTCCCATGAAAGGTACCTGTAATATAGGTGAAGGAAGTTTTAAATTTTTTGGTACATCTCGCCACAATCTCTGTCTCTCTCTTATTCTCATATTTACATTTGTTTTTTTTTTCGTTTCTACAATTTATTTTATTTGTTCGTGTCTGACCGTGGCATCACTTGGGACCTATCGGAATTTCAGCACTGTGACATTTTTTTAAAATGTTACAGCACCATGTTGAGGTATCGGTTACCTTTTGGCCTCGTTTAGTTTAATTAAGTACTTTTGTCTTATTTTTTTTGGTTGTTTTCTTTTTATTCAATGTTGTATAATTATTTTGTCCTATCCGAGTTAAATTAATACATTTTCTTTGCTTTCTTTCCATAATCGACAGTCGCGGCCAAAGAGAAAAGCTTCGAGTGAGTGAAATTAGAAAATTCGTTAATATTATTCAACTATCTTGGAGTTTGCAATTAATTTTGAGTTCCCGATATTTCGGCGCAGTTGCAAGCACCATGATCACGGATTATATTAATATTATCGAATAATATTGATTAAATAATCAAAATAGCGAAATATTTAACAGATATTTGTGACGTTGCCAACTTGCAGAAAGCACCCCCTAATATGACGGGCAGACTCCTTGAAGAATGCAGGTGACTGAATCGTCAAACTCAAAGCATTTATTTCAATTAGACCATTACAGGCACTTTTGAATGTCACAAAAAACAAAGAGCGAAGCTACAATCACAGACACAAGGCATAATAACTTGTGAAAGTACTGTAGTTGCCCATTCCAAGGCGTAGATCTCTATGGAGAAGAATGGACAAGAAACTCCATGGACACTCTTTTCAACGTCACCCTGAATAGCAAATAGAGATGATATACATATAATAGAAAGTAGTACAACTTACCCCAATTCTTTAAAGTTCCTTGATAGTATATGAGCGCACTGATCTTCTGTCAGGTCCCGCACCCTCAGGATGGCTTGCTTCGCCAGCATGAAGCTGTACTTCTGTCAACAATATAACTCACGAATTTATTCGTTGAAAAGGTCGGATGACGTATGAATACAGCGTAGAAAGGGTATAGTCATATGAAAGGATATGCTGCAGACCATCAAACTGAACAACCTTCTCCTTGGGTCCAATATCGTAAATGCGAGAAAAATATCAGCTGTCGACGACATTTGGGTCGAGTAGGTATTGAAATTTTGTATGGGACAGCTGATAATTTTTTTGCATGTACGATATTGGACCTATTTAAAATAACCGATGAGAAATTTCTATGTAGAGGGCTCAGCATGATGTACTGAATACGTGGTAACCGTTTTCGCGTCGGTGTCCCTGTTTAACCACACCGTGGCACACTTTTGTAAATGCCGTTCCAAAATATCTTACCTTCCTCGAAAAGCATTCGCGCTTATAGTTATCATAGTAATTATCATAGAAGGTTCTCTGGTACTCTTCGTTATCGTCGACCTGCATCCTCATGAGCGTGGGTCCTGCATCCAGGAGTATCATCCTCGTGATCCGGTCTGGGTAGATTACGTTGAAGAAAAGACCTGGAAATAAAGTGATTTAGGTGGAGAGGCTATCAGAATAAGTGTCATAGATAATGTGATCCATGGCTCCGTGACCTGACGCCTGTAATCTCCGAAGGGTTAGGCAGAGGTCTACCTGATAGTTCAACCACATTTCTCCAGTTATGTGTAAGTCCCGTGTATTAGGGGGGGGGGGGGGGGCGAGCCTTGCCATCAACCGGGCACGAATCCAGATTCCGTGGCTGCTACTGAGAAATTTATGATGGAGAACAAAATGGATTACACAAAAAAAAAAGTTATCTGAGAACATTTTCGAAAAATAGTGTTACAGCTAAATTAGACCGATTTTAGATTTTCCGTAGAAACAGAAATCTCCAATTATCTTTTTCTGTTTAAGACATTTTGAAAATTTTCTCTGATTACTTTTTAGACCTATGTATCCTGCTTATGCGTAAGAAGTTTCATTAAAATCTGTTCAGTCATTTAGAAAAAAAGGTCTTGAAAGTTTGTATGAAATGCCGAAGTCGTTAAGGCTCTTAAACAGGGATTACACCTTCACCTACCTTGCTCGCACCCCATGGAGTGTCCCATAAAGATGAACTTGTCCCAGCCGAGGTGTAAGATGGCCAACTCCATAGCGTACAGGAAATGGAACCTCTGCAGCTTTGGACCTGGTAAGTAGACAAGACTCATTATCCTCTGGATGGAGAGAATCCCCACTAGAACGTAATTTATACAAAACATTCAAGGCACTATAAAATAAAGTGAAACGCAATACTTAAGGCATTTCTTTAAAATATTGTGTCAAAATGTAACAAAAAAAGAATACGGCACCAAACTATTGAAAAAAGCAGAAATAAGCCTGTCACAAGACCCCTTCTTTTGGGATGGGAAATCATCAAATAACTCTCCCGCTCTGGGTGGAGTGTCAGACTTTTACTGACTAAAACCCATCCATGTTCCTTCTTTGCCCTTTGCGCGGGGGTACGAGGGGCCGCGGGACGAGCTCACTTGTCTAGCGAGAATAACCGACGACACACACGCGCCTTGTTACTTCTTATAGGTACTGTACATTCATTTTGGATATACGTTGTCAGTTTTTACAGTCCTCTGCTTTTATTTAAAGTCCAAGTTAAGACCCTAACATTTTGGTCCTTCGAGCCGGATTTTTTCATTTTGACGTTCAAAAAGTGTTGATTGTGTACCTACAGGACATCTACATTTTGCCAGTTATGTTTAAATCCTTTGTCATGATATATGGCCATCAACCACAAATGCAGACTCAGAGAAATTCAGCATTCCAGCCTTATGTCAATAAATGTTTGTAATTTTAATTTTAACCTAAACAAAGGTGAGCATCAACATCTGCCTCCCTTTTCTCAACTATATCGGGGTCGGCTTCCAATCTAACCGGATGCAGCTGAATACCAGTATTTTACATGGAGAATCTGCCTATCGGATCTCCACAACCCCGTTAATACTGGATAATACGATACCCCTTGGTGAGACAGGTTGTCAGAATTTCAGGCCATCGGCTTAGCGTGGTTTTCGAGGCACGGAGGAAACTCGGTATGTGATAATGGTCACCCATCCACGGACCCACCTCGGCAAGCACTGCTGAACCTTAAAGATTTTACATCAATAATTGATTGTTGATTTAATTTTGACCTACACAAAAAGGCTACGCGCAAAAAAAAAAAACCTTTGCAAAATAAAAATCTATCGCAGCCCAACGTGTTCTGGACTCACCACCACGCGGTTCTTTCCCTGTATAGAGTAACCCTTGGCGGAACTTGGTGTGGTCTATAAATGGTTGTCCAGGTTGGGGTGGTCTCTCGAAAACCACGGCGTAACTGAGTTCGTGTTTACGTAGAGGTAAGTCAGTTACTGAAATAATTATGACCGTCAATCTTCATAATCTAACAAACAGTTGTGCGTGTTATTTTTTAGGGGTCCGACGAAAGGAGGTGCTACTAAACTTCGATTGAATGTACTGATTATTTAATTTAGTTCTACAATAGTTTGATCGGTTATTACCAAATGACACGATGTGGAAATAGACATGTTACGGCTAAAAGCCGAAGTAAGGTTACACCTAGTTCTAGCCAATGATATATAATACGTCATTGGTTCTAGCCGGCTATACCTAGGTGCGGCCGGTAACAGTTTGTTATAATGCTACCAATTTGGATGTAGCGCTCGCTCGGCTAGCGCGCGGTTGGTCATAGTTCTAACCTAACCTAACCTAATGGTTAGGTTAGAACTGAGAACAAAAGATTGGTTGGTTGTCTATAGAATGCTGACAGTGCCATTTTTCAAAGGGAATCCGGTAGGAATCGAGTTTTTAGGAATCTTCGCCACTGATTTATTCACATTTTTTAAGGAAAATTAAAATGGGAACAATTTGGGGCCCGATTAAATAAATGCCTTAAAAAAAAACTCACCATGAGGAAAAGCATCCGACAGACCGTTACCAGGCATATCCAGCGCCACATAGTAGAAATCATGAGACATCTGTTCTATAAGCGGATCGAAGACCGAGAGGCTATCCTGTCTCCCGTGGACAACGAACACTGGCTCCCCGTCCGGATGACCATAGCTCTTCACTGGAACAGAGGTAAGATTGGGGTTTAATAAAATTTCAGTATTAAACATCAATAGCCACATCATGTGACGGAGCATCACTTTTAAGGACGGCGCGACCGATTTGGCTGTTTTTTTTTGTCCATAATTTTTAGAGCAAGCTTCAATGGAAAATCGTGTTATACTCTATTTGAACATTTTATATTCCATAAATTCTTGGATTCTATAATAATATTTTTCTAAGAGCAATGACTTTAGCCTAACTTTAAATACACACAGTGTTCTTGTGGACCATATATTTTCAGGTAATTATTGGATATTTGTATGCTAATGTTCAATCAGTAATTTGAAAAAATTGCCATTATTTATTTAAGCAAGTAAGTAAGTGTGTTAAGCTTATAAATTGTATAAATTGTGTAAATTTATATTTAATCAATTAAATAAATATTCATTAGAAAAAAAAAAATCCATTGTATGCGAACTCCGGTCTCAACCTATCACTAATAAGGTTGGTAAACACACATAATAACACTCTGCTTAACCAGAGACAATTAACAAATTTAGGTTTGGTTCCTAGGACTTCTCTCTAAGCGGTCATGCTGGCAACCACTAGACCGACAAGGCAGTTCTGAGTAGAACAGTAAAATGAATGAATAAGAGAACATTTCCTGTCAACATGATGATAGTATGTATATAGCAGTAGCAAAGGGTCAATTTTTGTAAGCCGGAGTACATATCTTAATGTCGTTTTTGAAAGGGAAGCCAGTAGGAATCGAGTTCAAATTTAAATTTATTTATTTATTGGTGTGATTTTTGGTACATTTTACATGAGATCTTAATAATAAATAAAAGAGTTGTACAGAACCTTCGAATTATGTATGTTTATCTACATAGGCATTGTATGCATTACATATATTATATTGTATGTATTAGTTTTGTTTATAAAATAAGTTAATTTAAGTTTTTAAATGTACTGTTTGTGCACGTAGGTATATATCCTCTTCTGCAAATCTCGCAATCAAAGTAAGGATTGCTGTATAAAAACCCAATTCTGGGTTAAGCTCGCCATTGTACATAAGCTATTTATTGTGATTTTGTGTGTATATCTTTTAATTTTGTGTGCAATAAAGAATAAGAATAAGAATGTGTGTTGGCAGTGACTTGCAAAAATCAAATTAGGTATTTAATTACTAGAATATGGATAGTGTGTGAGGTGACATATTTATAACAGAAGATCTTTAGACCATAACATAAGGTTTTGCCTGTACATCAAGCTCTATGGTACCTAGACATTAGTAGACATTCAAGAATGTACATACGCCAGCGCATCAAGCTACCCGATACTGTCAAATTTTCCCAATCAACCTGGAACTTAATGCTTTAGCGTTAAAGTTGAAAATCTATTAAAGAAATTTGACAGATTTTAGTAACTTGATGTGAGGCGTTTGTACTTTTGTAGCTATCTACTAACTGCGGGCAAGTGGGCAATGTCCTCTTGTCCAATCATGGAGTCATTGGGCCCGGTACAGTCACAATATTGTCGTTTATTTTTACATAATTGTATATTTATAGTGCTTACATAATTAGCATAAAATGCGTTGATGGTTCAGTGGTCGCAAATGCAATAGTTAAGCATGGACTCGTGGAGTTCTAGGTTTTATTCCCGGGTCAGGCAGTGTGTTGAAATCGAATCAATCGGTAGGATGACATTGTTTTGTAACTTAAAAAATACATATTATAGGAGCTAATTCGTAAACTGCTCAAGCAAACTGAATAAAATTTGTATGGGACCACCACGCTTCCTCTACTAAATGAAAAAGCAATCAGCCAACCTTATTTCTTAGGGCATAAGGGTGACTGTTGCGAAATGGTGAAATTTTGAAGACAAGAACATGCTGTGCTGACTCCCAATAAATTGGGATAAGGATGGAGCGTACAACACATAATGTAGGTAGATGCTTTGTTGTTTAAAACATGACCCACTTACAAGAACATTCTAAGTGTCTGATACAATCGGAAAGACATCAAACGCAGGACCTAAGATGAGTTTTCTGAGGCACAGGGGAACACCAAAAAAAGAACCACAAAGCAAAAATGAAGAAGAATGAAGTATTGCACCATAAACCTCCATGGTGCAAGTAACACTACCCAAAGAACAGTTCAGGAGAAGAAGCATTGTGATGAGGCTATGCAGTCGGACTTTGGCTCATCAGAATACTCATACTGTCCCTAGTAGTACTATCTGACTAAGTGGTACTTACAGTGGCCCCCTGAGAGCTATTTTGCAGGCCTAACATATTAATAACAAAAATAAGTAAAAAAAGTACTTACAGGCCATTTTTCCCCATGGTACATGGAGGAACCACTCGCGTTGGGGTTTCATTTTTACTGAACTACTTTTACACAGCACTTCCAAAAAGGTTTATGAATAATGAAAATTTGAACTGGTCTTGGCTCACTGGGGTGCAAAGAAAATCAACCAAAACAATTAAACAACATAGCAGGGGTTTGGACTGATTAAAGTTTCACATATTAATGTATTTAAATTACACTCGCAACCTTTGGATTCACATTTTTATCAATATTTTTTTAGGTAATAAATCACGGTATTAAATTAATATTATTTTGTATTGATTTTTCATCTGATGTATCTCAGATAGAAGTCAGAAATATTTGTGACATATTGAACAACATGTACTTTTATCGCTCGCTCGTTTTACATAAGTGTGAGAAAGATAGAACAAACTGTGATGCTATGACACCTGGTTTTACCTACATCGGTTTTGACAGTTTTATTCGAGTTCGATGACTCTAGTGTTGTACGTAGTTAGTTTTCACTAGGAATCGATAACTCGGAAAAGTGACAGGTAAGATAAATAAGATTCTTGGTTATTTCATAATCATTTATTTCATAGTTTACATTTTACCGACCAACTGTTTTTGTAAGATTTTAAAAACTTTTTTACATGCGGTGCTACACTTTCAGGGTGAGTGATATGCACATCATGGCCACCAGTGACGGTTACAGAAAAAAAGTTGGGAACCATTAAGAGACATTTTTCTATAATGCTGGCTGCAAACTGTTTCCCCGGTGGGATGGCGATATTTTCCGAAGATTCAATAATGAGCGTGGGTGGCGCATGTTCTGTTATCACGGTGAAAAGAGTTTCTTCTGAAAGGGCTACAGTCGCTATTTTCTTCATTCTTGGCTCCCATGATAATCTGTGAAAGCAAAATCGTTATAAGTTACTCAATGATTTTATTCTGATGAAATTAACACTGAACTGTATTACATAATTTTTTATCTTTTAACATTGACGGATTATTTTCTTCTTATTTCTATTGGGTACATTGAATTTAAACAAGTTTAGGAGTAGCAGCAACGTCAAGGTTTGCTATGCATTTAATTCTATTATGGCTGAGCAATTTTTACGCGATATATTCTTCAAGAATCTGTTAGAATGATTGTATAAAACTTGAACTAGATTTACTTAAACTTCCCGTCACCAGCCGGCACCAGTGATCTGGATAGAACCACTTCCGCTTGATCTTCTGATAAACTTCTGTTTCTAACTAATAGGTGGACTGCTTCTTCGAGTGTCAATCGCTTTGAACTTCCGGCATTCCACCTTAACAAAAAAATATCAGTTACAGTCACAAAATGATCCCATGTTACTAAATTCGAATTTGATTAAATTGGAATAGGCTGTGAGCTAATTAATGAGCGGTTAACTCAAGACACTGGAATGTCCTGAAACAAAAAAGCCCAGAACACGCGACCTCTATCAAGCCAATGCACTAGGCCCTTGTGGTGGATTATGGCCCACTCCCTCAAAAAGTGAAAGGCCAGATGCGAGGAGGGAAGACTTCTGGGTGACTCCCACACGTGGGAACGTTTTAGGCTAATTATACTTATGCTAATTCATTTAAATGATGACCATAATTTACCTTTCGTAACTGCTATAATACATGTCGTATAAAAACTTGTACCAAAACATTGGTTTATGGTGTGGATAGTAATAAGCTGCTATCGGAGGAGCAGGGTCAATGTGCACCATCTTTTCTATTTTACCCGGAAACAAGTGATTGTAGAGGATACCTGAAAATTAAGAACATGAGTCTTAGAAGTTAGCTTTAACCAATCGTAGTTACAGTCCGCAGTGATTCGAAATGCTGCTACGGTTTTAGTTTTGAACGCGACGTCACAATATTCAACAACAAAATACATATTGTAGCTCTATTAGCGACAATCAGTGACAGCACTAAAGTTAACTCAAAGGTCCCACATTTTCAATGAGAAATTGAATTTCACTCTGCCATCATCATCATTTTAGCAGGCAATCCAAACCCACTGCTGGGTATTATAGGCCGCTTTTTTCTGCGATACCTGTCGGTTCTATGGTCCTTTACGAATTTCACTTACCTATACTAAAGCCCATGGAATGTGACAAATAAACGAACTTGTTCCATTTCATTTGTTTCACTATCAAACGCACCGTTTCCACAATGCCTAGCTGAGATACAATAGGCCCAGGAAGAAATGGTTCTGATTTGCCGTGGCCTGTAATATAATTTAATACATCTTTTAGAAGCTCTATCAGAACTCGTGAATGAGTGAAAAAAAAAGTTGGCCGTCTCGGGATGCCCAGCACTGTGAAACATCTATGTTAATATTAGAATTCATAATTAATAAAAACCTATAACAAATATGAAGTAAAATAAAGAAAAAACTGTATGGTATACGCGTGCGCACTCTCAAGGGAGTCGAGAACGGTGGTATGGAGAGGGCATCACGGCATGACAACGTCATGTCACTATAGTATAGAGTTATTTTCGTGTTTATAATATTAGTATAGCAGTTATACACACCGCACCACCAAATCACCCATCTTATTGTATCTGATAATTCATCAATTCAAAATCAACGTCTTACCAGGCATGTCGAAAGCAACATAATAGAAAGTATCAGGCAACTGTTCCACTAAGAGAATGAAGGTGGCAGCACTGTCCATGTACCCATGTACTAAAAGTATTGGTGGATTTGCTGGATCTCCCCAGGAAACCACTGAAAGACGATTAAAAATGGTAAGTCCAAGATGTAGAGGTCAAACCAATTTTATTAAATTGGCATTCGTATCATGCAAAGTAATGGCAACGTTGCCATAAGAAATCCGAGAACCTTTAAAAAATACATTAAATATGAAATCGACTTTCGTATCGATAACATTTTGACAACTGTGACAGCTACATGTCCCATCTCTATTCATGATTTTGGAGATTTGCTTATTTGCCATTTGACTTTCTACTTTAAACCCTAGGAATTAAAATGCTTATTTGAAACTAAAAAGTCAGCAGCCTTGATTGACGCCTGTTGACACCCTCTGACGAGGACGTTGTCCCAGTTTATTGCACATGAAGAATACACTAATTTCGACCTTACTGTAAGGTCAGACAGTTTGTATTTGTTCTGTAGAGTTTTGACAGCAGGCAAAAGGTTAGAGTTTATCTGTGAGTTTAACTTAACTTTTGACCAAAATATTATGATTTTTAGGAATAAACAAATATTTTCTTGTTTGACTTACTCGCAATTTTACCCCACGTTGCGTCGATAGTCCATTCCTTCATTACCTTCATTTTTACTGAATTAAACTATGAACTCGCATAGATCACAATCACGGACACAAAGTTGGTGTTTATTATCTTTATTCTTCATAAAATCGTATTTTCTTATCATTCTTTTGTCCATAAAACAGCACGATTAAATAGATAAATGCACAGTCTAGTCATACTGATAAAACAGAACAAAGTTCAAGCTAATTTTACAATAAAAAAACTAGACATAACTATTAATTACGTTTGCTTTATTTACTATGCTAACAAGTTATGTAAAGATAAGTTGCAATAGACATACGTCAAATCTAAACTCCAACTTATTAGTTACTGGCTTTTTGCTGGTATAGGTAGGCAATAGGTATTATACAACTTTTTATGATTGTTTGTGTCGTGTTAGGAATTTATCTACCTACTGGTATAATGATTTGAACTTTGATCTCTGTTAGTCGTCTTTCCTACTTTATAATATCTATGTAGTCTCGCGTTTTTTTGCCAGATTCGTTGATATAAAAACAATGTTTTTCGAGTGGCGGGCAATGTGTTTAACGTTGTAACGAGATTCTACGTCTCTTTGAAAATTACCCTTTGAGAAATTGTACTCTGGACTAGGTACGCACTTGGTAGCATTACTACTTATTTAAGGGTTGGGCGTGAAGGTATAACAATAGGAATATTGATTTTGAGAAGAAAATAAGCTAGAAATATTGGAGTGAGCGCAATGAAAACACGGAAATAATAGGGTTGTATTTAATTGAAAACAGCGCCATCTCGTGACGACAACTTTGAGTTTTCATGTATTACAATAAAATGGCGCTAGATGTCAGGATAATACACTTATAAAAACCCTGTTTTTAGCCGACTTTTAAAAAGGAGGCGGTTATGTATTCGGCAGGACACTTTTTTTTTGGTTTTTCCGTAATTGCTGGGCCTATTTACTTGATTCCTTTTTCATTTGGTAGAGGAAGCGTGGTGGTCCCATACAAAGTTGTACCAATTCAGTTTGCTTGAGCAGTTTACGAATTAGCTCCTTTAATACGTATTTTTAAATTACAAAAAAATGTCGTCCTACCGGCCGACTCGATTTCATCGCACTGCCTGACCGGGGAAAAGAACCCAAGATTCCACGAGTCCACGCTTAACAATCGCGTTTGCGACCACAGAACCATCGACGCATTTTATGCTAATTATGTAAGCACTATAAATATACAATTATGTAAAAATAAACGACAAGATTGTGACTGTGCCCGGCCCAATGACCCCATGATCGGACAAGAGGACATTGCCACTTGCCCGCAGTTAGTAGATAGGTATAAACGCCATCACATGAAGCTACTCTCTCTCTGGGGTCGGTCCCTCATGTCTGAGGATCGTGGTCAGCATTAGACTTGCATCTGGAGCGGATGATCTGCCTCCACCGGTTTCTGTCCAGCTGTCTTACAACCGTGTAGAATTTGGACGCCGAATCTTTAATTTGGTCGGTCCATCTTGTTGGTGAATGACCGCGCGATCTTTTGCCTTCGGTATTCCCAAACACAATGATGTACCTACTACAATCTGTCAAATTTCTTTAATAGATTTTCAACTTTATCGCTAAAGCAATAGGTTCAAGGTTGATTGGGAAAATTTGACAGTTTCGGGTAGCTTGATGTGCTGGCGTCTGTACGTAGAATACCCATCTATAAAATATATAAACTGTGCAAAAAAGGATCTTCTGACGTTTGATTGTCATTCATTTTTCCAGTAGCTCTTACCGTTTCAGAGATATATAGGGTGACGGGTAATTAGTAACCGATACATAAACACGTGATTGTAGTCATGATAACAAACAACTTTCCCAAAGAAACATTTTTTTATACACAGACTTATATCACAATAACTCAACAGCTCTTTGAAATTTCGCACACGCGCGCCTGTTACCTATCAGCTGTTAGCCGTTTAAAAAAATGTTTCTATACGCTAAAACCGGCCAAGTGCGAGTTGGACTCGCGCATGAAGGATTCCATACCATCGTGGTAGGGGAGCCCAATTTTAATTTATTCTTATTATTTGTTGTTATAGCGGCAACAGAAATACACTTTCTGTGAAAGTTTGACAGACAGACGGACGGACAGCGGAGGCTTAGTAATAGGGTCCCGTTAGTTACCCTTCAGGTAAGGAACCCAAAAAACGAGTGACCTTTATTCTCGGATAAAAACAACGAACTAGCGGGATTGATTGGCATTCGCCCGGTTATAAATTTCCTGTTATTAAATACATCTCATTACTATCGTACGGTGCAGCAGTGGGTAGGCAGAGCACCCGCGGAGAAACGCGCGCGCGCGAATTTCAAACGGCTGTTGTGCTATTGCGGTAGTTAATGAGAATAAAAAAAAATGTTTCTTTGGGAAAGTGTTTGTTATCATGAGTACAATCACGTGTTTAAGTATCGGTCACTAATTACAGTCACCCTATACATTGTACTCATGATAACAAACAACTTTCCCAAATGAAACATTTTTTTTTTAAGACTCATTCACTTTTATCACAATAATACACCGATAAGGCGGCTGGATTGTGGCCCGGGCGCCGCCGCCGCTTACGAAGTGGGCTTGCGAGCCACGTGGGTGCTCTACCTACCCATTGTTGCACGGTACGATAGTAAAGAGACAGAGCGGCGTCACGCGGCTAACTGCTGATAGGTCACAGGCGCGCGCGCGCGAATTTCATACGGCTGTTGTGTTATTGGCATAAAAGTGAACGAGTATAAAAAAAATGTTTCTTGGGGAATGTTGTTTGAGTACAATCACGTGTATAAGTATCGGTCAAAGGGAAAGGTATCTTGTATGAATCATTGCATTTTACCGGTAGATAGTATAAATACCAGCGCAGGCGAAGGTTAACCTGTGTACAGTCTCTTAGATATTGTTAAACTAGGAAACTATTTATATCTGAACATTCTGAATCAACAATGTTTGTTTGCTATGTCCGTATTCTATTAATAAAATAATTCATTTATTTATTTAGACAACCAGGATCCATTGGGTTAGTAACAATATTCTTAACCTATGTTAGTACTTAACTAAAAACACAGACAATGTACAGTGTGTGTGTGTGTGTGTGTATTGTATTGGCTATTTATTTATATTGTATTGGCTATTGCAATAAATAATTTACCTGAAAAGGATGACATTTTATATTGCTGAATAATTGTATTAAGTTCACTAATATTGACATTTAATTTTGAGGTTTCTATAAGTTCTCTATTTAATTGTACTAATATAAAAGAAAATATATTTTCATTTTTTATATTTTTAAATGTTTTTTTATATTGTTTTTTCTAAGGAATATTTAAAAATGTAATTGTATTTGTATAGAAATAAATAAAGGAAATAATCTATGTTTAATTTTCAATGTGCCGTCGGTTTCACTAGTTTCACCAGTAGTTTCAGGTAGGTATATTTTCGTCATAGACTGTGTTTTGAGAATTTAAGCAGTGCAGCGCAGCTTTTTTCACTGTAACTATAATTTTAAATTGCATCATAATCAGTTCAGACATTGCCAAGAAAAAAAAATGTTTGTATGGAAATATCACTTTTACAAATCGGCAATTTCATACTTTAACCCCCAATATTAATTTTCATTATTCAGTTTTTCTAGCAGTCAGTAGTTCCAATATTTAATAAATAAAACGACAATTCTTATACATAACAATATATTTTTTATTAGCACCAGCTTTGACTATTATTTTACAATTAATATAATATTATAAGTACTTTTATATTTACATTAATCTTACTATGTATTATGTATGTAATACCCCGTTGCTATATTTTTACAGTCTTATTGTATTTACGTTATTTAATAGGTTTTATTTTTTAAAATATCACAATAGTTTGTATTTATCGAAAATTCTTCGCAAGGAAGAAGGCATGAGGGAGCTGACGTGAGGAATGTTTTGAGCATGAATATGGATGGCTATAAGAATAATAGGGAATAGCCTAAATAATAGGGAAATAAAATGAATCGATGGACGGGCTGTGTGAAGGATTATATGGCTAGAAAGGATCAAAGAGGTGACTGCTGAGACCACGAGTAATAGAGAAGAATGGAAGAAGAAGATGCTGCGTCGACCCCAAATAAACTGTGACAAGAGCAGGAGAATGATTGTGATGATGGTGGAATATCCCTCGATTCCCGTTTAAATGGTACGTAAAAAAAAAATACTAATGCCTGTTTTCACCAACACAAGGCGACATCTTGGATAATATGAAAAAAAAAAAAAGGCGTGACCGAGTAAACAAAGGCTCCGCGAAATTTTGTTAATTTAAAATCTTGAAATTGTCCTTTTACTGGTATAATATGTTTATCACTTTAATATCAATAGACACCATAAGCACAAGTGTTATCTAACGTTAAAAAGTCGAAGTGAATAAGTTCAAAACACAAACAGTGACAATAGTGAAACAGTGTCGCCAACTGGAACAAAGTGCAGTAAAATAGTGTCTGTGGCATCAGTTTTCATCACCATTGAACGGTGAATATGACCTAAACTATATGGATCCATAAGTGTACAATAAAACTAAATAAAAGCCAAAAATAGCGATTCAATAAAATTTGTGAATTGTTGAAGGTACCTAGAAAAAAAAAAACAATATTTACCAGGCAAACCGTTACATCTGACTATTGACATACGGGAACAAAGCTCAATTTCGTCAACTTAAAATAATACCAAATAGCGCGTTGCGTCTATCTGCGATCGGCGTGTACGGCGACCCGAGTTCGAATCCCAACAACTGTAACTCTTTTTGTAAGTTTCGTTGGGCCCTACGACATGCCACGTACACCGCCACCTGCCGGCCAATCGAAAAACCAAACTGGTAACATGGATGGGACTCCAGGCATCAATGCGTAAGCGTCCCAGGATAAACAACAACAGCTCGATTGAAATATCGCCTGAGAAATCCGATGACGAATCGACCAATCGGTTAATTACACCAGAAGTGATTCGAGACATTATACGCACTGAACTACGTAGCCTTCTAACCACCGATATCAAGAACATTGTGCAGGAGAGTGTGAGAGCCGAACTTAAGAACGTCAGCTCGGAGCTAAGCCAAATGAAAGAGTGTCTAGAGTTTACAAGCAGGCAATACGATGACATGCAACTGGTTTTTGAAGAAAAGGCAAAGCAAATAGATGAGCTACAGAAAGAATGTAACAACATGATACCTATGGTAAAAGATTTAACTCTTAGATTGAATCAAATGGAACAACATGCGCGATCTAGTAACATAGAAATCCTGAATTTGCCCGAGTATATGTCTGAGAACCTAAATGTTACAGTGAAGCAATTATGTAAAGTGGTATCATGCCCTTTGAAAGAAAATGAAATCGTTATGACTACTAGGACGGCTAAACAAAACCCCGAGGGTACTCGTCCTAGATCCATAGTTGTTAAACTTTCTTCTCCTGCTGTACGCGACGAAATTCTAGCTGCCGTGATTAACTTTAATAAAGCTAATCAGACGGATAAGCTCAACACTGGCCACCTGGGCGTAGCAGGAGATAAAAAGCCTGTCTATGTGGCTGAGCACTTAGCCCCACATAATAGAACTTTGCACCATGCTACGAGGATGGCGGCCAAGGAGAAGAACTACAAATTTGTATGGGTGCGTAACGGTCGTATTTTTGCAAAAAAAAAACGAAACTTCTGAACGTCTTCTTATAAAAAACAAGGACTCTCTCCTTAAATTAATTTAATTTAACACTGTTTTCTTGTTATCTTTGAATGTTTAATGAACAAATAATATAAAATTCGCAGATTTCCAAATTTATTACCAAAATACCAGAGGTTTGAAGACAAAAACGCATGATTTGTATCACAATATTTTAGTGAATGATTACGATGTTATAATTCTTACGGAAACTTGGCTCAATGAGGATATATCCAGTACAGAATTATTTGATGACCGTTACGATGTATATAGAAGAGACCGTAAACTTAACGAGCTTTGTAGGAAGAGGACTGGGGGTGGGGTACTGATCGCTATTTTAATAAAACATAATTCTATCGACATGTCGTGTCATAACAGCTTGTGTGAAGATATTTGGGTTAAAGTTCAAGTTAAAACTAAACACAAAACAGTCAGTCTTTGTTTTTGCGCGGTCTATATCCCATCGCCAGTTAATATTAGTGTGCTGGAGCCTTACCTTGAGAATGCAGGCAAAGTCATTAGTACAGAGGGTAATACTTTCATTGCAGGAGACTTTAATCTGGCTAACATCAACTGGCTCAATAGCGATGACAGTAGCTTCCTAGTCCCTGAAACTACTAATTGTTTAATCAACCATCTTTTTACTGAGTTCGTTGCGTTGAATGGTTTAGAACAGTTTAATTGTGTCAGGAATGATAAATCAAGGGTCTTAGACCTAGTTTTAGCCAATATGACTAATGTTAAGGTGAAGGAATGCAATGATCCTCTATCTAAGTTAGACATGCATCACCCTCCTCTAATGATCAATTTAGATATACAACCTGAGGGAACTCTGAACTGCAATATGTTGCCTACCCGTAACTACCACAAGGCTGATTACGAATCCATAACACAAAATCTCGACTCTATTAACTGGACTACAACATTAGAAAGCTGTGGGACTATGGACGATATGATAGAAATATTTTACGAAAAAATTATGAGTGCTATAAGCAACCACGTTCCTTTTTCATATAAAGTAAATAATAACAGACATCCACCGTGGTTTACAAAAGATCTCATTAAACTACTCAAGCAAACATATAATTTAAGAATGCGAGTTAAAAAATATAATAACGCTATGGATAAGGTTAGTTTGGGGTTGTTGAAGGAGAGGTGCCGGTTATTAAACAAATCATCGTACATGAACTATATTAAAACAATAGAGGCTAGAATAAAAACTAATTCTAAATACTTTTGGACATACATTAAACATAAGCGTAAAAATAAAAGTACAATCCCGGAAAAAATGGTTTTAAACAATGAAGTAGCTGACAACAGTACCGATATCTGTCAACTATACGCAAAGAACTTCTCATCTGTGTATAATCAGACCCACCCCAAACAGCAAACTAATATGTCAAACAGTTTATTGCATTGTGGAAGCCTGAATGTTTTAAGTCACATTACACTTACAGAGGATATGGTTGCTAGCAAACTGAAATGTCTGGACATACGCAAAGGACCAGGCCCTGATAAGCTTCCCCCGATCCTTCTTGTGAAATGTGCAAAGTCATTTGCGACTCCCTTAACCTATCTTTTTAACCGCTCACTTCAATCAGGTTGTTTTCCGACCGCGTGGAAAAGGGTTAAAATAGTCCCTATTTTCAAAAATGGTCGCAAAAACGATATTCAAAATTATAGACCGATATCGATAATTTCCATTATCCCTAAAGTTTTTGAGTTGTTGATTTATCCCAATCTGTACAGCCACTTGAAAAATCATATAGTAAGCAATCAGCATGGCTTTTTCCAAGGAAGATCAACCCATTCTAACCTGGTTGCTTTCGCAGAAAATGTGATAGAGCAGGTGGACCAACGGATTCAGGTTGACGCAGTGTACACTGATTTTAGTAAAGCGTTTGACAAAGTAGACCATCAACTGTTAATTAAAAAACTTGAGAACTTCGGAATCCACGGTCCTTTATTGCTATGGTTTCAGTCATACCTTAGTGATCGTATGTCGTACGTTGTTTTGAATGGCACCCAATCTGAGGATTTTCATGTAACGTCTGGGGTACCCCAAGGCTCCCACCTAGGGCCCTTGCTTTTCAATGTTTTTATAAATTCTATCATCCACTGTTTCCACCACGCAGCATCTTATCTCTTCGCAGACGACCTCAAATTGACCCTGCCCATAAAATCTATGCAAGATTATTATTTACTACAGGCTGACTTAGACAGATTAGTTGAGTGGTGCAAAGAAAATAGGATGAGTTTAAACATTGAAAAATGTTTTCATATAAAATTTTGTCGCAATAAAAACGTTTATAGCACGAAATACTCAATTTTGGGCAACACTCTCAAGGAAGTGAATAATATCCGGGATTTGGGTATAATGATGGACAGCAAATTGACGTACATTAACCACATTGATAAGATAATATCAAATGCAAACAAAATGCTAGGTTTTGTATTAAGGACCTCAAAACCGTTCAACAACTCTCAGACTAAAATTATTCTGTACGAGACGTCGCGCGTCGGTTCGCAGTAATCTGGAGTATTGTTCACAGGTATGGTCACCTTACTACAACGTTCATAAGCAGCGTATTGAACGAGTCCAAAGGAGATTCCTGTATCATTTATCTTTAAAAAACCAAACCGCGCGACCATTAATATCATACAAAGACCGTGCTCTTCACTTTAAACTTCAAAGTCTAACCAATCGCAGAAAAGTACTGGATCTATGCTTCCTTCACAAATTAATGACGTCCAAAATAAATACTGACCTTCTGTCAAAAATATCAATCAACGTTCCTAGCAGGTTACCCCGGTCACATACCTACAATTTATTCAGACAACCTATGAACAAAACCAATTTAGGTGAAAACTCTCCCCTTACGAGAGCAACCAAATTGTATAACGCTATATGGCACAAAGCTGAACTCGACATTAATCACGATAGTCTTAACGTATTTATAAGGAAATTATATAAGTACTTTCAGTTAGAGGACATTTGAATTATCATTCCAATAATTAATTAATTAAATAATACATTATCATCACAATTTTAATTTAATTTAATTTGTATTTTAATTTAATTTTAATTTAATTTGTATTTTAATTTAATTTGTATTTTATTTGTATTTTAATTTAATTTGTATTCATCATGACATTACTATGTAATTAGATTTGATTTGATTTAACTGTATTCTGATATTAATAATAGCATGATTGTTTAATTGTACGTATTCTTAATTTTAATTTCTAATAAATTAAGTATTTAGAGCATGTTAACTCGATGATGTGTAAGCTGTGGTCACCTGTAATTGAGTGTGCATTACAAGACGTTTTGTAACTTGTAATAGTTTTCATATTATATAAGATCAATTGTAATGTGACTTGTTGGTGATCCTAAATAAATAAATAAATAAATAAATATGTCAAAATGAAAGCGCACTATCTGTTTAAGGATCATGCTTTATCACGTGAGGTTCGAAAGGGGGGGGGGGAGCCGGCCAGAAAAAAATCACAATTAACCACGATATGGGATGGGATAATGTGACAATCACTTGTACTTTTTCATGAGACGAATACAATATTTTTGACCGATAGTAAATAAAAAATCTGAGTAAGCGTAATTGAGTCTAAAAAATCCGTTTTTTTTTTATACCTAAAACTATCGAATCTTTTCAATAATAAAAATACAAGTGATGCTGGTAGAGGGAAGGAGGGACTATAAAAGTAGCTAAAAAACCTCAAGTGTTTAAAAATGACCCATTATCAACATCTGACTTACACACACATGACTTGGCACATTTGAACGCTGAATTGAAAATCGAACAGCACATTTTTGTTCAGGCATTCAATTAGGAACCTAGTGTTAGTCAAATAAGGGCTTAACTTTGTACACCTAACATTATTAATTAAGTCTACTATTCCTACAGTTTTGAGCGAATATATTGATAAACTATTCTTCTATCACCATTTTTGTTCACAAGCCTATAAAATACATGATCGAAGGACACAAATCCCTCATTCTCTTTATAAAAATTAAAATATGGCGTCTTCTTGGCTGAACGTCGTAAATGCCGGTGCCTCAATAGTGAGTCGCCGAAGAAAACATCTTTTTCCAAGATGTCCGATTCTCTGTTTTGTCTTGGATCAATTTGAAGGTTATTCGTACTTATTTCTTTTGAGAAATATGTCGACCTGGAATCAGAAAGAAAACAACTTTAGATACATGCGAGTGTTATGTGGGGTGTGCAAGTTTTTATATACTTGTAATTAGACTATAAATGAGGCGCCCAGACTCTGTAGTTTGCGTGTCCATGACGGACGGGTTCGAAGTCACAGGAAAATGAAGGAAGAAACAGATAATAATAATTTACAAACGTTCGGATACATACGTAACAGTGACTACATTATTGTACATAATATAAACACAACGCGTCTATCTTGAAAAAGGAAATCTATACTTGGAAAAAGGCTATGCAGTTAATGAATAGTTTAGCTTGCTTATAAATACCTTTTATAGCATGAATTGTATCTGGCAACCCATCCGTCAAAATCTGTGTATAAGCCTTCGAGACTGGTAACACCGTGGTGTGATGGTTCTGAAATAAATAAAGGTAAATACTATAATGCAATCTAAAACGTTATTTGCGCTTCAACGCGTATATTACGGGAGGTCCGGACATTTTTGGTAACGATATCCTAAATGGTCTACAATGGGTTGATATGATAAAAAGCACCCTAATGCCAAATATGTCGGTCTGCCTGCGGTGGTTGCGTTAAGTGTGTATAGGGTGATTGGTAATTAGTGACCGATATTTAAACACGTGATTGTAGTCATGATAACAAACAACTTTGCCAAAGAAACATTTTTTATTCTCATTCACTATCACAATAACACAACAGTCGTATAAAATAGCACGCGCGCGCCTTTGACCTATCAGCTGTTAGCCGCATGACGCGCTTTTTTGTCCCATAACTATCGTACCGTGCAGCAGTGGGTAGGCAGAGCACCCGCGCCCGCGTATTTCATACGGCTTGTGTTTGATTCCATCGACTGGTCCAGTAAAACGTGATGCCCGTTATTAAGTTCCTTGACCGATATCCAATATGACATTTAAATCACTTTGACACTTAAATGGTAATCTTTTGTTTATATCATTCAATGACTCCGATAAAAACAAAACAAAAACATACCTACCTATTATTAAAACCTTAACCAGACATAACAATGTTTATCATAACTCTTATTTATTTATTTTATTTGGCTCCTGTACAATGAGTACACTATTACGTATAATAAAGGGTGTAAAAAGACCCTTAACGAAGCCGAAAGACACTCTTGTTCTCTCCGTTATTGCGATCATCTTTTTGTTCTAGACTATACCTGGGAACCTTCTAGTTACGGAGATATTGGGGGTCAAAGTAAGATTTTTACTCTAAACACCCCCACGACCCCCCCGTACTATTCAATCCATCCATCAGCACAATGTTTTGAGTGATGGGGCATATCTAGACTTAAGTTTGAAATGATTTGCTATACAGGGTCTAAACTTCACGAAGCCGTCAACCAATCATTTTGTACATCAAACTATGTAAGTAACTCTACGAAAAAATTGTTGCTGGGAAACGACTTTTGTTTGGGGTGAAAAATCATGTTTTACGGTAGGACTCAATGTAACGCACTCAAAACATTGTGCTGATGGATGGATTGGATAGTGCAGGGGTCGTGGAAGTATTTGAAGTACAGGTAATATATTAATAACTTGTGAAAAAGTTGGAATTTAGACCCCCAATATCTCCGTAACTAGAAGGTTCCCAGGTATGGTCTAGAACAAAAAAAATATCGCAACGACGGGGAGAACAAGTGCCTTTCGGCTACGTTAAGGGTCTTTTTCACGCTTTATTTTTACCACGGGGATTGAACTATGAACTTACTATCATAAAAAACGCAACGTTTCACACACTACACAACATTTTAATAAACTATGCAAACATACTTAATTATAATAACTAAGTGCTCATAAAAGTAGAGTAATAAAATTTATATCTACGAAATTAAAAAAAAAACCAACAAAAAGGCACTACACAGCTAAATATATTTTTAAAATAACTAATTGAATTAAACTTACCATTTACTCGATTACTATCCATCATTAAAAACATCGACACATCACTTTTCCTTGCACACGATCTACTAAACGGCTGCGCACTAAATGATAGAAGAATACTGTTATTGTTGATAGTCGGCGTGTAAACAAATAGTATTGACGTGCTCCCGCGCCGATAGCGAGAGTACAACGGTTATCTTGTAGTGATGGGACTGTGTGGTATCGATAAAAATGTTGTTGTAATTTTCTTTGTCTATCAATAGATAAAGTTTTGAGAATTGCTCTTTAATCGTGTCGTATCTGGGAAGTGAAACGAAGGGGAAAGCAAATATATATAATTAGGTACAGTGTGTACAGTACTCTCACATATCGCTAGTGAACGTTTCGTAAGTGGTGAACTTATTGGCAATAAATCGGGCATAAATTCAGACTAGTCTGCAGAATCCGAAGCCCAAACTCAAAGCATTTATTTCAATTAGACCATAACACGCACTTTTGAATATCAGAAAAACAAAGAAGGCGAAGCTACAGACCTCCAATATCGTAACTAGAAGATTCCCAGGTATGGTCCAGAACAAAAAAATGATTGCAATGACGGGGAGAACAAGTGCCTTTAGGCTTCGTTAAGGGTCTTTTTACACCCTTTATATGTCACAGTCAAAACTGTTAATCAGTCAAAACTACTTTTGACCGGTGAAAACTATTTTAACAATAACTAAAATTTACTTTTCATTACTCATACTCTGAAAGTAGGTCTGAAGTTGTCTGAGGAGCGGGTTGAAAGTAATACTTTCAGCCCTAGGGAGAATCGTTTTCAACTGACAGCTGCCAATTATAAAAAAAAAAATTGTTCGGTTTTCACATTTCTATTGAACCATGTTCCAACTTTCTATACAGCCATTACAAACATTCACCCAATAATCACAGTATACAGTAGAAACTCAAGTTTCCCAGAAAATATCAAATATCAACATACCCGGACAAAACCATTCACTAGCTATAACTAATTGTTCTAATTTTACCATAAACTATAAATAAATATCTCACCAAAGTTGTTGATTTATGTAAATTAAAATTCAACATTCTTTAGGTAATTCATGTTTTTATTTTTACTTTCCTTGTATTCGTAATGAAAAGCACAGTGTTTACCTCGGGTTAAAGACTTATTTAGTCCCTCGAACTATTGGCGCCCTCGCTACGCTCGGGTGCCAAACCTCGTCTCGGGACTAAATAAGTTACTTTCACCCCTAGGGTAACAATGTACTATTGAAACTTATTAGGTTGTTTGGTTTTTTTGTCAATCTTTGCAAAACATTATGTTGTAGTAGTTCTAGGACTAGGTAATTAAAACGTTCTGAAACAACATATTTTATATGAAGATTTAACATAATAAGGATTTTGACTAACACCAGGCAAAAGTGGTTTTGAACGATTGAGTTTTGACATACATGCTCGTGACTGCACCTCTCACATATTTACAATCATCGATATAAAAAAATCGACAACAAACCACACGCACAGCCCTAGCGCAATCGTCACGCGTCCGTATTCTGTAACCGGTCCTCAATTTCACTAGCCACAAGTTAGCCAAGACTTGCTGAGACATACACGTTTACGTCACTATCTTACGTTTTGTAACACGTTTCATCATGCCCTCAAGAATTAACTAATAGGGTACGCGAGATATATTTCTAATCGAGTTTCGCAATCGGCCGAATGTTAGAAAGTTTGTATTCTGCGCAGCAGGTACGTAAAAAGACTAAAACGTGTGCCATTTTGTTAGAATCAGTCAATGAGTTGTCTTCTTCTTGATTGTCAATGGTTTGTAGATTTTATAATTCTATTTGGCCAGATACTAAAATATTGAAAGAGGATTTATTGAATCCACCAAGAACCGTTTTATAATGTATTTATTTATTCATGTCTCAAGAACTCATTTATAGAATAAACAACGATTTCAATACACAGCACAAATGATACATTAAACAACACAAAATAATAACCACACAAAACAATATGTTTAAACATTTAGAAGAGAAGAGTAACCATGGAGTTTCTTGCCGGTTCTTCTCCATAGGAAACGACCAACCCGAACCGTGCACCTTTTTGTCGTAGTTTTATAAGTGCCCAATTGCCCATCGAGGCCTATGTGAAATAAAATATTATTTTTTTTTTTTGTTTGGTACTTTGGGTACTGCTATTGTCAGCCTGCGTCATCCCCAGCAGGGCAAAGACCTTTCTCTATGGCGAGACGAGCTGGACAAAATCGACAACCAGTGGTCCACATGAGCCCTAGATCTTCAAAACTGGATACCTACCTTACCTGGTCGCGCCAAGTAATATTATATTGGGTTTTGCCCCTTGCCAATTTGTGGCAGAAGATTTATGCACCTCTGAAGGGTGATGCTTCCGTACAGAAAATTCTGCATATTTCTGAAAAAATTGCTTATTTCACATAGCTTTTATTCCATAGCTGAATTTCTCTAATTTAATTGTCAATCCTACCATTACCGGAATTCATTGTAGAGAATTACCTAAATAATAATAAAATAAAAAATCTAATTTAATAAAATATCTCGACTTGGCACACGAGGTTGTCGACATGTGGAATGTGAACTCAGCTATCATTGTGCCGATTGTCGTGACGGCCAATGGCCTTATGGCCAAGAGCCTCGACGACCATCTTTCGAGGCTCTCCTTAGGCGGTTGGATCATGGGACTAATTCAGAAGGCAGTACTCCTCGATACGGCTCGCATTGTGAGGAGTTTCCTGTCTCTGGAGCCCTAACCACCGGTAGCTTGGACCCTGCTTCCGACACCGGCGGACCACTATTTTTATATTTTTAAATGGTTTTTTAAGAAATATTTAAAAATGTGTTGATAAATAAATAAAAGAAAACAATAATAATATGATGTTGTGTTTGTATATTTTAAAATATTTTAATAATCTTATGTTAATAATTCCTCTTTTTGATTTTTAGTGTTTAACAGCAAAATTTTGTTTTGTATTGAGTATATTAAACTTAGAAACACACCTAATTTAATGTTTGTTTCACGTAGCTGTATTGTGTTTTTAAATTAGCATCTTATTCATTAAATGTTTGCGTGCCAGTGTCATTGCACTACGTATTATTTTTATCATCTTTTGTACCACATTTACTGCAAATAAATAATTTTGACTTTGCTCATTTTTTCCTAGAAGTTCGTTTAAATGTCGAATTCATCAGGTATGCACTCGTCTCCTAGGGATTTCTAGATTGGCCAATTTGGATAGAGAATTAATAAAAACCTTGCATATTCTCGGAATCAGCATCCAGTCATCCGGAAATATCACATTCACTTGAACCGGAGTCAATTAAAATCGTACTGCATATTGAATGAAGGTTAACCAGTCGACATAATTATATGAAGAAAAATACAACATGTGCATTGACAAAGAAAAACCATCAATTACAAAATTATACTATAATTATAATTAAATTATATATTTTAATTTATTATAATTTATTACATTTATTTATTTCGTTTATTCATTTAAATGCAATGTGTATTTAAATATATTTTTACATATTTAAAAAACATTTAAAAATATAAAAAATAGATTTCCGCCGGTGGCGAGAGCAGGGTCCAAGCTACCGGTGGTCAGGGCTCCAGAGAGAGGAATCTCCTCACAATGCGAGCCAACCGGTAATTTTATTTATTACACTTTCTTCTACTCAAGTACATTTCTTTGAAAGAAAGAAAGAAAAAAAGAAAAAAATATTTATTTGTCGCAGGGACATGACGTGCACCATACAAAATAACAAAAACAATACAATAAACATAGGTAGGTACAACGCATAACATATATTTATGATTCCAACAGGACGGGACAAAAAAAAGAAAATAGAAATACTTTGCTTCTACAATTTCATGGCATTGTCATAAAAAAATAAATAAAAAAGATAATGAAAACAAAAAAGAATAAGACCCTTGAATAATCCCTTAAAGAAAACTTTAATCCATCTCAATAATCTTTTAAAAACAAAATAAGATAAAAGATAATTTTCGTTCAAAAACTTGACCGATAACATAGCCAAGGGTAAATTAAAAAATATCTACAATTATAAGTACTTATTATCTTTTGTGTAATTAAGTGCCAAGTATCTCAGATATCGTGTATCTAAGTGAGATAATTTAAATGTTTTTGTTGTAATAATTAATCATTAAATTGTCTTACAAAAGACTTTGCACTTTGAACCCAAACAAAAAAGAATCAACGTAAGTAGGTAATTTTTTATTATTATTTACAAACTACAAATCTATAATAGTAATAAAAACATTTACAAGTATCAAAATATCGCTGTCAATAGGAAAAGTACCCAGAAGGCTGGCAGCATTGCCACGTTGGATGGCAATGCTGATTCTTTGACCAAAAAATAGGCCCGTCCTCTGGTCGTTGAAGAGGATAACAAAAAAGTATTAGGTAAATATTTCGTTCAACGACTTTATACTTGAGATTTGACTTAGCAGATTTATTGATCAGAGTTTTTTGTAACAATTATGAAATGGCAAACAACACTCTCGTTTGAAGGTAAGTAGTCAGTGCCTCATCATCTGCCTAGCCTTTTCCCAACTATATTGGGGTCGGCTTCCAGTCTAACCGGATGCAGCTGAACACCAGTATTTTACATGAAGCCTGCCATGGACTGCCTATCAGACCTCCATAACCAAGTTAACACTGTGTAATACGATACCCCTTGGTAGGAAGACTGGCTGTCCTGTAACGACTGTCAAAGATCTACAAATGACAGCCGGAATCAACGGCTTAACGTGCTTTCCGAGGCACGGAGGAAACTCGGTATGTAATGTGTGGTCACCCACCTATACACGGACCAGCCTAGGCAAGCACGGCTTAACCTAAGGATCGACCCGAGCGGCTGTTATTATCTAGCCACGAGCTCCTCGTAAGTAGTCATTGCCTGATGTATAATTATAGAGGCATCGAAAGTATACTTTGCCATCCTGGGAACCTGAAATCACCCTGGTAACTAGTCATCATCTACCTTTTCCCAACTTTATTGGGGCCGGCTTCCAGTTCAACCGGAAGCTGCTGGAATTGGTTTTACAAGGAGCAGCTGCCTAGGTATATGACTTCCACAACTAACGTAGCCTTTTCCCGGACGAGCTCTTTCACAAAGAGCTGTAGTTCCTAGATAGAGTTAGGCCCAGACTCCTTCAGAGCGGAGACAAGAGGAGATCTACAAACCGGGACGCCGCTCACTGCACGCCGCACACCGCACGCCGAACACAGCACACATCTCACCGCACGCCGCTCAACGCACACAGCACACCGCACACCGCTCACGTCTATTCTCATCTCCGCTGTCCTAAACAATTATGAGACATCTCCTCTCCTTTCTGCTAAACCGTTTCCACTAAAGCTCAGCGGAGATGAGAAGTGTAAATAACGAAATTCTATTGGTGGTTTAAAACAGATATCCTCTCTTCTAATCTTGTCCCCGTTTCGGCGGAGTCCGAACCTTAGGGTTGCGCCTCATTTAGCAACACGGAATCGTATTTTCCCATGCACCTATCCTTTTCCGTCGCCCAGAATCGTCGTTTGCTAGAGAGAGATACAGAGCTGTAGTGCGTTCGGCAGCACGCTCAGGCACAACTCCTTCATCGTCCATGGAAAAGGGGGTATTTTCCGACCAAACGGCTGTTTTCTCTGGTGGGCTACCTGCCGACCGTTGTTGTCGTGTTTTTTACATGATCATAAGTCGCGAATAACTTTAATAGCGCGATTTAGAATTTTTGATGTTAGTTCTTCATTTGTGTCATAGATGGCGCTGTAATAAATTTTGTAGTGCCGTTACAGACGTGTTTAAAGAAAATAATACAAAAACTGTATTTAAAACTGAGTTTATTTAGTAACTAGACAATGTACACTTAGAGATAGATTTACAATACACACTTATTATCAATATCTGTTGTTTGCTTCTACTTTAAGTCTTGACCTGACTAATTCTGACTGAAGATACGGTTCTCATGTAAGCGAAAAGAGAGATTTAGTTTTAATTCAGGTGTAGGTACCATACAGATCCGTCTACCGGGTAAGTACATAGATTCGTTAGGTAAATAAATAATAGCATGGCAGGAATTCATCCTTAGTAGTAGAAAACGCAACGCTGAGTCGCTGATTCATCAGTGATGGGTAGTTATTATTTTGCTGACAAAAAATGACAATAAACAAAAAGATCCATCAAATTGCCGTCAATCAAGAATTCTGTACATGAAACTAAGTAACATTGCGCAAAAAAAAAATATTGCTGGGAAACAACTTTTTTTTTTAATTTGTATAATAACCGTATGTAAAGCACTCAAAATTTTTTGTTGATTATTGAATATGATATTTATTTAAAGTACTCTAGCACAATTAATGCTTATATTTAAAAAAAGTTAGAACTTTTACCTTCGATATCTCAGTAACGAGAAACATCTCAGGTATGGTCCAGAATAAAAAAAAAGTTCGCAACGGCAGGGAGAACCTCTCGGCTTACCTTACCTTACTGTGTTGTGCATGTTAAAAACTAATATTGCAGATATAATCATGTTTTTATTTTAGGCTACGGGACTTTATTGCAAACACTCTCGCCTTAATTTGAACCGTATCTGTTTTAAAATCATCACCGTAAATAACTTAATATTTATGTTACGGCTAAATGCCGACACTACACCTACACCTAGTTCTAGCCGGCTATACCTAGATGCGGCCGGTAACTATCCTTTTTATTGCTAGGACACACCGACCAAATGGATTAGGTTAGGTTAGAACTGTGACAAAACGCGTGCGAGCCGAGCGAGCGCAGCGAGCGGTGCCACGGTACTGGCCGGCGAGTGCTCCAACCAAATTGGTTGTATTATAACAAACTGTTACCGGCCGCACCTTGGTATAGCCGGCTAGAACTAGGTGTAACCTTACTTCGGCTTTTAGCCGTGACATATACAGAGACACAATAAACTTAGAGTCAATAATACTGAGAGTACATATTGTTTTACTTCAAGAAGTAGAACAATGAGATAATTAGCGAATTAACAGTTAATTGACCATTTATATGTATTTCTCATGGAGTCAGATTAAAATCATTAAATTCTTACCTGTAAAATAATTGTGCAAATGTGTGAAATTAACTCACATTATATAATGCTTATTATAAAACAAGTGCTAAAAGAGAACATTTGCAGATCTGTACAGTAACATTTTTTTCGTCATCACAATTTTGAAGTCCAAATCATCACTAGATTTATTAGTTTTTGATCACACTTTAAATCACTTAACACTACTTCCACTGAGAGTTTCCAATAATTTTAATCAGTTCCACTAATTCAAGTTTTTGGAGATGCACTTTTCCGGAAGCCAATTGCACGTCGCTATTACCACTTGCACTTCTCTGAAACCCAGTTGCATTTTTCCGATTCCTAGTTACACTTTTCTGATGCCCTTGCCTTTTTGCAACACACTTGCACTTTTTTGGTACACACTTGCACTTTTCTGCAACACACTTGCACTTTTCTGATACGCAATTGCACTTATCTGTTAACCAGTTACGTTTTCTAGGAGCAGGCAAGGACTCCGAATGCTTTGTCTGATACCCAGTAGCACATTCCCAGTTTTCTGGAATACTTTACGAGTTTCTTAATGAATTTGTGGCACTTTCGTAGTCAAGTTGTACTTCTTGTTTTTTCAATGGTACTGTCCGAGTTGTCAGTTGCACACCCCTAGTAGGCTTCTGGTGGGCCTGGACCTTAGATGTCATCGTCTCTGTCATGTGGTTGGTGTCTTTGAAGGACCGCTAACCGTTGCTGTGTCACCTCCAGGTGGTGTTTCCGCCATTTTATACGCCTGTTCTGGAACCACACTTTCACCTGGGCAGAAAGACAAGGATTTTAAATAAACTAAAGTAAGTGACATGGAATGGGGCCAGGTTGTAAATAATTTTTTTACGAAGTATTTTTTGGCAACAATATATACGCGTTTTCAGGTTCAATATACATCATCATCATCTGCCTATTATAGCCTTTTCCCAACTATGTTGGGGTAGCTGTGTACTAGTGGTTGGCATGAAGCGACTGCCTATCTGACCTCCACAACCCAATTAGTACTGGGTAATACGATACCCCTTGGTAAGACTGGTTGTCAGACTTTCAAGCCACCGGACTACCTAACGACTGTCAAAGATCTAGAAATGCCAGCCGGGACCAACAGCTTAACGTACTTTTCGAGGCACGGAGGAAACTGGGTATATAATGGATGGTCACCCAAGTTCAATATTATGTACATGTACCTCTATTAAAGTTAATTTTATATGTATAGTCTTCAAGGAGTATAGTTTGGAATGAAAAATACCGTGGACAGATAACGGTAAAGTCCCAGAAATAGAATTGAACTCTCCAATAGATTATACTGAAGCCCACTCATAAGTACTGCAACGGACCTGCACTACTTCACCTCATTTTTACAAATTGAGCTCGATTCGAGGAGATGCTGCTTACGGTGTACCAAAGGGTCCTTTACAGACAGTATGGAGGTTCATAGAAAGAATCCTGGCCCTGCAGTCTCGACATTAGATAACGACAAAAATCGGTCGTTAAGTGTAATGTCAAATTTCTTTAATAGATTTTCAACCTTATCCTTTCGAAATAAAGTAGAAAATCCATTAAAGGAATTTGACAAAGATATGACTTAGCGACCGATTTTTGTCGCTATCTAATGTCGAGACTGCAGGCCCTGAACGGCTCAAGTAGCACCGATGCTGGTGCTGGTCTCATGCAGGGTATTGACCTTAAGCTAAATTTATAATCGCTAAAAATCAATATATTTTATTTCATAAATAAAAACTGCCACTCGAGTCGATCTTAAGGTTAAGCCGCGCTTTCCTAGGTTGGTCCGTAGATGGGTGACCGCGAATTACATACCGAGTTTCCTCCGTGCCTGGAAAGCACGTCAAGCCGTTGGTCCCGGCTGTCATTTGTAGATCTTTGACAGTCGTTACAGATAGTCAGTGGCCCGAAAGTCTGACAACCAGTCTTACCAAGGCGTACCGTATTACCCAGTACTAACTGGGTTGTGGAGGTCAGATAGGCAGTCGCTCCATGTAAAATACTGGTATTTAGCTGCATTCGGTTAGACTGGAAACCGCAACATCGTTGAGAAAAGACTAGGCAGATGATGATGCTTGGACAAAGAAATATGCTCACCTGTGCTTCAGTGAGCTGTAGCGCGTGAGCTAGGTACAGCCTCTCTGGGCCCACCATGTACTGCTGCCTCTCAAACTCGGCCTCCAGCCGCTCCAGCTGCTCCGGTGTGAATATTGTTCGTATCCTCTTACTTCTGCCAGAACTACGGAACACAATACGTATTATTATGTTTGTATTTTATGGTTCTCCCCGTCTTTGCGATAATTTTTTTACTTAGGTACCTTCTAGTTACGGAGATTTTAGAGGACATTGTTCAAACTTTTTCACAAGTTTTTTTGTTGTTTTAATACTAGTTTTTAACCTCCATGACCCCTATACTATTCAATCCATCTATCCGTACAATGTTTTGAGTGCATAACATTGGAAAATACCGTAAAAAGATGTTTCCCAGCAATAATTTGATTGATGTACAGAATGCTGGTTGACGGCATCGTGAAGGGTCTGTTTGTATACACCATGTAGAGCTTAAAATTTTATGCGATTTAATCGTTTTGCTAACAGAGCGACGGCCGTCGGGAAATTGTTCTTGAGCTCGACATCTAAAGCGCTGAGCAGACGAGGAATAATTTGTTCCCATACAATTTGCAACAACCAATAGATGAACGAACAACGCGGTCAGTCTGCTACCTGATGGCCTACCATGATACGATTTACGGCATTTCATACAAGCAAGTCCTTTTTTTTCGAAATGACTAAACCGATTTTAATGAAACTTCAAACGCAAAGCAGGATACATAGGTCTAAAAAGTTATCAGAGAATATTTTCGAAAAATAGTGTTACAGCTAAATTAGACCGATTTTAGATTTTCCATAAAAACAGAAATTTCCAATTATCTTTTTTTTTCAAGAGCCATTTCGAAAATGTTCTCTGATATCTTTTGATTTTTTGGATGCGTGTGGGTATTGTGTAATAATCACTTGCTTCGGTGAAGGAAAACATCGTGAAGACCCAGCAAGCCTGAGAGATATTTCTCGACGGCATGTAAAGCCAAGTCAGAGGCCTATGGGCGGCATAAAAAGTCTGACACCAGGTTAGGCACTAACCACATAGAAAAAGAAGGAATTAGTAGAGAACTGACCTGTTTGAACACGTCATAGAATGACTCCTGGAGGTTTTCATCTGTCCCACCTGTGGCCTCATCTCTGGCCGTGGACTGTCTGTAAGAAAATTATATTGTTATCGAGCAATAAGCTTGTGGGAATTCGCATAAACAATGACTTTGGACTTAAATGTCTCCTGGATAAAGTAATATACGGTTTACCCATGCTTTTACAATCCAAGGTAATATTTGTCGGATCCGTCATCAGTTCATCACATCACGCAACCTACTTACAAGTCTGCCACCACGGCGAGCTTCTACAGAGCCCTGATGTTCAGCTCGAGGGAAGGCGACAGTCAATGACTGATCGTGGCGGAGTTAGACGTCTTGGAACTGTAGCCGGTTCATTGTGTCCCGTGTTATTGTGTTAAGTTGTAATCTCAAGTAATTCGTTAGTTTTGCTAGAAACAGTGTTTCGCACCCAGGGTGTTTTCATAGCACGAAACCCATCGTCTGCCAACATGATGTACAAGCATGATGTACGACCTATTTTATACTACCTAGGGTATTCTGGCTGGTTCTTTAACTTCAAATATTTCAGCACCATCAGTGATTCGAGCAAGCCAGAGTGAATCCCCTTCACAAGACACCTTCATCTTCTTTCCTTGCTAAGATTTGACCGAGGCGAAAGACAGCTGTCCAAGAAGGTTTGGTTGGTAGGTCATTCAGGTATTAAAGCACAGGGCATTAGTACTAGCTTATACTTGAGTACTAGTCGTAATTAATCTCCACACAAACAACAAGCGGCCTGAGACATTTCCGGAAAAGGTCATGCCGTAGTCAAAATATTAGCGAGAATATTAGTGAGAATAATTTTGACGGCCCGGTTGGCGCAGTGGCTGAGCGCTGCTTGTCGCGGGTCCGTTTCCCGCACGGAATAAATATTTGTAAGGCCTACAGGAAGTTGTTCCCGGTCTGGCTATTAGTGTATGTGAGTTTAATTGTTTGTAAACGCACCCTCGATACAGGAGAAATTCCTAGAGTGAATCAACGTTTAAAAAAAAAACAACTAGTTTTTTCACTTGCTAATCTACATATTTACCACAATTTAGATGTCTGGTAGCACAAGTAACGAAAATGATAAGAAATTAGGAGGCCTTTTACTAGAAGCCAAATTCACTAATGAAATTGAAAACAATCACCAGATCTAAACCCCGATCAAGAGCTATCAGCGTCATCTAACACTGTTGTGGTTCATACTGAACCAAGAACTACTTAACTTACTTATAAATATAAGTACTTAATTTTGACATTGATTTTAAAGTAACGATTACCTAATTATAATAATACTAGCTGTCCCGGCATGCGTTGCAATGCACCTTTTCCTACCCTACCGTACCCTTTTTACCGACTCTACCCATCTATCCTATCTACCTACCCTACCCTACCCTACCTATCTATCCTACCTACCTACCCTACCCTACCTATCTACCTACCCTACCTACCTACCCTACCTACCTACCCTGCCTACCTACCCTACCTACCTACCTTTCCTACCTATTAATTTTATAGCGTCAACAACACGTGGTAATTATGCTGTTAAAATGTAGCTTATATGACACGTTCGTAGATTTACCATAGCAGCGCCATTTATTGATTACTTACTCAACCCAGTCGAAAGGTATCGACATCTGTTAGAATCATTTGGAGTTAACAGATAATTGTGACTGTCAAATAATAACAGACAAATAATTAGCAATAAATTAAAATTGTGACTATAATTTGAGATTTAAACTATCCTATCTCTCAAGTTGGATCGAACTGCACATGGTGTGCGAATTTTATTATAATCGGTTAAGTGGTTTAGGAGTCCATTGAGGACAAACATTGTGACACGAGATTTATATATATTAAGAAGATTAATTCAAGTTTGACCTATTGTTATTATTAATTTATTTAAGAGTGATATCCGAATATTTGTACACCATATGTTGTGGTAGAATGTTAAGGACATAAACAAACTCATAACACCATACTATGTAAAACTACATTCTAATAAATAAATATTTCTGATTCTGATTCTGACTGATACTTACTGAGAGCTACTGAACGCGGTTGAGATGCGCTGATCCCGAACAGAATAAGTGTGGAACTGTGGAACTATCCTATCTACCTACCCTACCCTACCCTACCTATCTATCCTACCTACCTACCCTACCCTACCTATCTACCTACCCTACCTACCTACCCTACCTACCTACCCTGCCTACCTACCCTACCTACCTACCTTTCCTACCTATTAATTTTATAGCGTCAACAACACGTGGTAATTATGCTGTTAAAATGTAGCTTATATGACACGTTCGTAGATTTACCATAGCAGCGCCATTTATTGATTACTTACTCAACCCAGTCGAAAGGTATCGACATCTGTTAGAATCATTTGGAGTTAACAGATAATTGTGACTGTCAAATAATAACAGACAAATAATTAGCAATAAATTAAAATTGTGACTATAATTTGAGATTTAAACTATCCTATCTCTCAAGTTGGATCGAACTGCACATGGTGTGCGAATTTTATTATAATCGGTTAAGTGGTTTAGGAGTCCATTGAGGACAAACATTGTGACACGAGATTTATATATATTAAGAAGATTAATTCAAGTTTGACCTATTGTTATTATTAATTTATTTAAGAGTGATATCCGAATATTTGTACACCATATGTTGTGGTAGAATGTTAAGGACATAAACAAACTCATAACACCATACTATGTAAAACTACATTCTAATAAATAAATATTTCTGATTCTGATTCTGACTGATACTTACTGAGAGCTACTGAACGCGGTTGAGATGCGCTGATCCCGAACAGAATAAGTGTGGAACTGTGAAATTGGTCCTCAGTCAGTAACACCTAGGTATATAGAATGCCTCCTTGGGCTAGTGGTTGCAAGCGTGACTGCTGAGCATGAGGTCCTAGGTTCGATTCCCAGGTCGGGCAAAGTGTAATTGGGTTTTCCCATCAGGAATTTGATAAAAACAATCACTATTTAACAACCAAAAAACACATTTTATGTACTTATTAGATAAGTAAGAAATAAACCCTTTTACCGCTTTTTTATCCCGTTTTTAATCCCGTCAATCATGTCCGCCGTGCAGTTGAACAAAATCGACGGGGATTAAATTCAACTAAAAGAGGTTGTCATTGAAACAAACATTAATTAAGTAAGAAACAAAAATAAACACATATGTACCTATTACATATGTTTTAGTAAACAAATCCTTTGACTCATCATAGGGTAATCCTATTATACAGGATATAAATCATCATCCTAGCCTAGCCTTTTCCCAACTATGTTAGGGTCGGCTTCCAGTCTAACCGGATGCAGCTGTGGATTCCAGTATTTTAAATGGAGCGACTGCCTATCTGACCTCCACAACCCAGTTAGTCCTAGGTAATACGATACCCCTTGGTAAGACTGGTTGTCAGACTTTTTGCGCCACTGACTTCCTGTAACGGCTGACAAAGATCTACAATGACAGCCGGGACCAATGGCTTAACGTGCTTTCCGAGGCACGGACGAAACTCGGTATGTAGATGGTCACCCATCCACGCACCAACTTAGGTAAGCGCGGCTTAAACTGAAGATCAACCCGAGCGGCTGTTATTATTTAGCCACGAGCTCCTCACAGGTTTCCTCAGAAAATAAATAAATGTTATCCTATATCCGGGCTAGTTTTTACTTGACAGTAATTAATAGAGACCGGCTATACAACTTAAAATCATCGAAATTTGCATCAAAATTGCCAAATCACGCAAAATTGAAATAAGTACTACAAATTAATATGTTTTTTTTTACTAATTTACGACCATATTTTTTTCTAGAATACTAGTCCGTATAATAGGTACTATTAATTAAAATATTCTTGTAACTTGGAAACGATCTTTCTACATCCACTTATGTCAATGGGCACTATTTAAGTTCAGGTGCATTTTTGGCGGGTATCGCCACTGACACATTTTTGCATTTTTCTAATTAGATTATTATTATTATCAGCTATTTGTGACCTACTTAACTGCAGTCTACAGGGCAAAGGCCTCCCTTTTCTCTTTCCACTTATCTCTAGCCAATGCTGTTACTTGTGAAAAGAGTCGAGTCGAGTCAGTTAATATGCCGAAAAATGGATCTTCACCGAAATCCTAGCATTTCTTCTAATGTCTATTTCATCAGTTTAACTAAACTTTAGTAGCATTTTTAAGTATTTACTGCTTTCGTTAGTTTTGACAAATTAAGACCTTTCTTCTAGCAATAGATTGACTGTATGAAGTCCTAAGGTTTAAAGAAATAATTAACAATAAAGAAACAACAAGTGAAGGATTGCGCGGCCATAACTTCAAAGGTGAATATTTCGTAAAATATTGATCCAGGGCTTATAATTCTTTTTTCGACAATTTTTGTCAAAATCAGTCTTCATTTGACAAAAACTCAAGTAGTTGCTGAGATCCCCATGGCCGCGCAATCCTCCACGTTACGTTCGTGCGACCACCTAAAACCCTTATATAACTTCTTTATTTCTACTTTGACAAATTTTTGGTTTGATCCTTTCGATTTTGACAAATTCCGACAATTTTTTTGGCGAAGTTTTTTTCTGCTTGGATAACTTGGCGGAGCAATCGTAACGCTCACGAGTTCGTCCCGCCATCTCCTTCTGGGATATAATAAAATAAAATTATGCATAAACAAATATGCATTAGCATACAATCTGGTCTCTACTAATTAACAACGAAATGAACAACAGATACACTAATCGATAAAAATAAAAAATCCTTTGACATTAAGTATAATCCTATCAATTACGTCGACCATGCAGGTGGACAAAATCGGTGGGGTTAAATTCGCCTCAAAGAGAGCAGAGAGGACATAATTTTATTAATCCGAGGCTACGGAGGGGTCCCTGCTGTGATGTCTGTTTAATTAAACTCTGCCTTTAGTGACCCCATTAAATGTCACCGGAATGGCACGGGAATTATTCTAATACAAGTTTTGTACAATAGAATATTTTGTAAACTAAAATGGGGTGTCGTTTGTTGTTTTTCTGATGGTGGAGCTCGTGGCTTAATGATAACAGCCGCTCGGGTCGAGCTTTAGGTTAAGCTGTGCTTACCTAGGTTAGTTCGTGAATGGGTGACCACTCATTAAATAACGAGTTTCCTCAGTGCCTCCGAAAGCACGTTAAACCGTTGGTCCCGGCTGTCAATTGTAGATCTTTGACAGTCGTTACTGGTCGTCAGTGGCCCGAAAGTCTAACAACCAGTCTTACAAAGAGGTATCGCATTACCCAGTACTAACTGGGTAGTGGTCAGATAAGCAGTCGCTCCATGTAAAATACTGGTATTGAGCTGCATCCGGTTAGACTGGAAGTCGACCCCAATACAGTTGGGAAAAGGCAAGGCAGACGACGATGACAGGCATTCATTCAATTGCCACCTAATTAAAACGGGCAGCATGGAAAAGCAATAAAAATATCAAGTAAAGCTTTCGATAAACAATCAATTTTGTTACTTTTAATATTGTTTTCTAAAGTTATTTAATTAATATTTTGATGTTAGTCTAGTAGCGCCGCGTTTTGTGACAGACTTATGTCTAAGTTAAAAAGAATTTATATTTCTTGAATCATAATTTCACAGTGTTAAATTCAAAGGAGTTCTTCAAGGGGGAATCTTGAGCCCAAAACTAACTTGAGAATTATTGTAATACTTAATCAAGTTTATTTTTAAAAATAATTACTTTAAATCATAAAGATTATTAAAAAAAAGATTGTGCTTTCGTCTTAGCTCTTATTTTAGGAATACTAGTAACTATTTAAAAGTTTGGCTATTTTCGAAAATAGAAGTGTACGAGTGCTACGAGTATTGATCAGGCAGCGGGCGTACCGATGCTGATTCGCTATTAAAAACACAAAGTTTAAGTTTTAAGTGTTTTATGGTTTACGGCTTTACGTTTATTCAGTTAAAACACACAATTTGAAAGCGAATTTGTTTGTTCGTCGCGGATTCACACCTCGACACCGTGTGAATTTCGAAGTGGTTTTTAGTGAAATACAGGGCAATACTCCAGGGGAGATTTCAGATTAGTAAGAACCTAAAGGTTCTGTCAAATTAGTATGAGCAAATCGCGGACACAGTTCTGGACACTGACATTGACAAAAAATCCGCAGCCGGTCCGCAATTCTAAAGTTGGTATAACTTATTATTTCTTTAAATCGTACCTTGTCGTAACCCCGTCGGTACCCCGACCATACTCCTGCAAAATCCTTCATTAATCCTCTGCACATCGTGTCCAGCATACAAGTAGTTCTGCAGCTGTCTCTGGTTCTGCTGCAACCTTTCCTGAACACTCAAATTCATCACGTCTTCATCAGCATTCGTCAAACCCAATATAGCGGCGATCGTGAAAGATTTCCCCGCTAAATTTGTCCCTTTGCCTGTTAAATCGACGCCGAAGGCTGACTGGCTGCTGTCACCATCATCTAGGGTTGATACTGGTGATGAAGACCTGTCGGCGTTTTCGGCGAAACGGTCGACAGTGTCGGTGTAGCCGTCGGCATTGTATTTATCTTCGCCGTCGGAGATCGCCGACAGTCGGTCCACGTTCTGCTGGTACGCCGACACTGCGAGCAGGTCTGTCAAATTCGACGGATACAAATTAGAATTCTGCCGTTGTTCCATCATTGTAATCTTCAATTGACTTCGAAGTATTTAAATTTCATTTTTCATTAATTATTTTAATCACTATTTTATTTTTATTGCACATCTCACTGTTATTATCCCGTCAGTTAATTTAAATGGGTTAATTTATTAGTTTAAATGGTTAATTAGCTAGTTAATTTCTTAAATAATGCGACTGCTCAGTTCGGCTTGCTAGACGATATTGGTCTGTGGTTTTTGATTTAAAAAGGGGCACAATTTTAAATTTGTTTGGGCGTGGCTACGAGCGATCGGTTTGGCGCGCAAAAAATGACATCGTAAGCGGTCAATTGGGGAGTGTAGTTGCTACCCCTGTGGGGGTGAGTTTGGGGCGTTCTGATTGGCTGGTGAGGCGCATGCGTCGAGGGGGGCGGGACCAGATTGGAGGGGTGTGGTTTAGCAGTGATTTGCGGTCGGTAAAAGCCTTTGATTGACGCAGGTACGGTTTTGGGAGAAAGTATTTTCAGCTTTCAATAAAAGCAGACGAGGTGCGAGAAGTTAATGGCAAAAGCTTTGGCTGAAAAAGTTAGGTATTCTATCGAGAGTTCAAAAGACAGCTCTTAAGATGGTATAATTTTAAACTTCGAGATTCTGTACTCACAATATGGAGCGTCAAAATGTATTAGAAAAGAAAAGACCAGGCAATCTAATGTAGACACGAAAACAGCACCACCCAGCGGTGAAACTGCGAAATTCGAATGGTGAAGCTGTACAGTCTTTTTAATTTTTTTACCTCTGATTTTATATTATTGATCTTTAAGTATATTATGTACATTATATACAAATAGAACTAATATAAAAAAAAATAAGACTAAAAGTAAGTACCTACCAGTACGACGACAATAGGACACTTAGGCGTCAAAGTACTCCTCCGCATCGCTGTCACCTGGAAACGTGCCAAGAAGACTGACAGCATTGCCACGCTGAATGGCCATGCTTATTCTTTGGCCAAAGAAAGAGCCAGTCCTCTGGTCACGCGAAGTGTCGACCAGTCGGAGAGATGTCCTTAAAAAGGAAATAATCTTAAAGTTCATTGCAATAATGTTTGTAGCTGTAAAATAATAATAAATAAAAAGTTTTATTGCAGAAACTTAACTGCCTCTGACTTAGTCTTTTAAAATCATACTGGTATTTACAATCATTACATTAAGGTTGATATTGGATTACCAAATAACCCTTGAAGTCTGGTTGTCAGATTTTCGGGCCATTACCTGTAACGTCTGTCAAAGATCCACAAATAACAGCCGGGACCAACGGCTTAACGTGCTTTTCGAGACACGGAGGAAACTTGGTATGTAATGGGTGGTTACCCATCCACAGACTAACCTAAGAAAATCGATCCGAGCGGCTGTTATTATTTAGCCACTAGCTCCTCCGAGTTTTGATATAAGGAACTAATTATCAGAATTCCAGACTAAGGATTCTATTATTTACCACTTAATTAAAATTTCTATTAGGCTCTTCCCAAGTCCGTCCCCCATTGTGTCTCCCCCCCCGCCCCGCGCCCTCCGCCGTCTCTCATGAAACAATTTAATATCATAATCTGCGTCCGATACTTGTGAAAACGAGGAGTTTGTTACAAAATGGAGGAGGCGAAGAGCAATTTTGGTTGAAAAAAAGTGGGTCTCTGTCTGACATTTTCACACCAGATGGTTCGGAGGCTCTACTCGGAGTCAAATTCTATCAAAGGTGTGGTATTGGATTCAATGAGATGCAATACATCCTGTTAAATGTCACATGTTTAAGCAGCTTTGCCCAGTCGTTGGTTTGAACCCAGGCAGGCGCATTACTTTGTGTAATTTATTTCATCACCACTGCTCTCAAAAACGGTAAAGGAAAACATTGTGAGGAAACCGGCATGTCCTAGAACCAAAAATTCGAAGACATGTGACATATACGAACCCGCACTGGGCCCGCGTGGTGGATTATAGCCCATTCCCTCTCATAGAGAGGAGTCCTGTGTTCCAGGAGTGGGAACATTATAAGTGATGAGGAGGGACGAATCGCATGTTACTAAAAGAGTGATGAATATAAATGTTGATGGATGGAGGGGAAGAGGAGGACCAGATCGAAGGAGATTCCAGGATGGACAGCTGCATTGATTGTGTGAAGAATGATATGAAGGAAAAAGGAGTAAATGATAGCGTGACAATTCATAGAGGAGAATGCAAGAAAAAAATGTGTTGCGCCCGCGCTGACCCCAATTAACATGGGACTAGGGCAGGAAGATGATGATGATGACTATCAAAGTTTGAACCTCGCTCAAGTGACCGTAATCAATTCGGAAGCGCAAAAGTAAAAGTATACCAATCGCACCAAATATTTAGAGAATGTCACTAGTGTTATAAGTCCCGTCACGTAAAAAGAACGCTGAACGACAGTGGAGGGGATGTGTTTGCGCACGTTATACAGTCGCGTCCTGAAGTTAGTACTTAGCTATTGTTTTATAATATAAGTATAATTGTTTAATTGTAGAATCGTAATAGGTACTACTAGCTACTTAGTACTTTGGAAAAACCTGGAATAAAAAAATTGAGAAAGTTTATTTGAGCGGTCAGCGTTCTTTTTACGTATCGGGACCTATACCTAACCCTCAAAAACGCTAAATGCCACCTTAATGAGTGCCTTCAGAGGGAACATGACCTGCGAGGAATTTGAAAATTAGACATTTGAAGAAACTATTGGCGTCACGCTGCGTCAAGCCTGGCCCCGTAGAGTGCGATATCCCTATCGCACTCTTTCAATCCATCTTAAGGTTGCTTGGAAGATAACGCTATCAGCGATAATATACAATTAGTTTAGTTTATTTATTAATAATATGTCAGGTTTTGAAAAAAAAAAACAAATACATTATTAGATAAGTACCGATACCGCTATAGTCGCCATATAATATCGAATAAGTAGTTGTAAAAGAAGATTTTTATGCGCAATAAAGTACAGTCCTTTCAGGCTTTCTTTCAGTTGCTTTATCTGTCTATAATTTAATCAATAGCCTATATACAGCCATAGACATCTAGGTTGCCCATAGTTTATGGTAACCATAGACGCCATAATAGATATCTATCAAAATGTCCAATAACAGCGAGTTGTATCACGTCTAGGTATAAATTCTAAACCGCGCAGGTTTTAATATCAACTGATTTATTAGAGGCCAGTGATTGCAGCCATTTGAAGATTACATCGCCATGTTTGTACCTGTTTGACATAATGGGTATCTTGGTTTACGGCAGATATAAGGAACTACATACTGTTACGAGCTGGGTATGGGATAAATTAAATACTACCGATTAAACACAAATAACTTTAATAATCACAAAAGACTTAAAACTTAATCACAACTACACTACTGATTCACTTAGATATCGCACTTCTAGATCACTTCGATTCGCTTCGTTGTGTAGCCAAAATCAGACTGACTTTTCCCGCAAACACGACGGCTATTTATATGCCACCGATCCTTCGAGAAGTTTCCGGAACCTTCTTCACAGTTCTTAGTGGCACATTGTCCTTCGAGAACGTTCCACAACTCTCTCCAAACTTCTAGTAGCCTGGGCAATGAATGATTGTGGTTGGAAAAGTCGAAAGCAGAAAATCTGACTTATGAACTTTGTTTGGACTAGTTAGAAGATAAACATATTAAAAGTCCTGACCCCTCCGAGGTGAGCCCGAAAACCAAATCACAATCTAGAGTAAGGAAAATTAATAAATAATAGTTAGTATTTAAACAAGCGAAATAAATTCAAATTAGAAGTGCCAAAATACTGAATACGGGCGACTGAAATACTAAGTGGGCGACAAACAGTGGGCGAATACAAATGAATGTTTAACCGACTGATACAAGGTGGGTAGTATTTAGACGAGGGAAAATAAATTCAAATTAAAGGTGTCAAAAATACTGAAGTCAGTCAGTCCATCTAAGGGTTGTTTAGAAGATATCGCTATCAGCGATATTAATGCATAATTATATAACGATACCGCCACTGTATTCATAGAATTTCCAGTAAGTAAGTATTGTAAAAGACGATTCTGATGCACAATAATGTACAGTCCTTTCAGGCGTTTACAGTTATTTTATTTGTCTATACTCAATAGCCTATGTACAGCCATAGACATCTAGGTTACCCATAGTTTATGGTAACCATAGACGCCATAGATATCTATCAAAATGTCCAATAACAGCGAGTTGTATCACGTCTAGGTATAAATTCTAAACCGCGCAGGTTTTAATATCAACTGATTTATTAGAGGCCAGTGATTGCAGCCATTTGAAGATTACATCGCCATGTTTGTACCTGTATGACGTAATGGGTATCTAATGGTTTACGGCAGATATTAGGAACTACTTACATACTGTTAAGAGCTGGGTATGGGATAAATTAAATACTACCGATTAAACAGAAATAACTTTAATAATCACAAAAGACTTAAAACTTAATCACAACTACACTACTGATCACTATTCACTCAGATATCGCACTTCTAGATCACTTCGATTCGCTTCGTTGTGTAGCCAAAATCAGACTGACTTTTCCCGCAAACACAACGGCTATTTATATGCCACCGATCCTTCGAGAAGGTTCCATAATTTTCCGGAACCTTCTTCACAGTTCTTAGTGGCACATCATCTTTCAAGAAAGTTCCACAACTTTCTCGAATCTTCTAGACAGCTCCATAGTAGAACATTGTCCTTCGAGAACGTTCCACAACTCTCTCCAAACTTCTAGACAGTTCTATAGTGGAAGATTCTAGACAGGTCTTTACGAGAACATTCGAGACTCGCACATAATCTAAAATGTTCTCGTAAGCAACCGACGTAACAATACGTTAAAGATTCTGTCGAACCGGTATGGACAAAGATGTAACATCACAAGCTACTACGGACAGGGACACCTTCATAGAAATATTTACTAAAATTTGTATCACACTGAACATTGATAGATAGAAACGTGACTGCTGATCAGGAGGTCTATTGTTATTTTACATCAGGAATCAGGAATCTCAGTAATAACCACGGATGACAATAGGCGCGCCCTTATTACATGAGACTTATAAGTAACTGGCGAAATGTAGGTGTCCTATTAGGTACACCTCTGCTTTCGCCCGGGGGGTATTCCTCAAAGCGCAACTATTTTTAAGCGCAACCAACTAAGCGCAACTAAATTATTCCTCGAAGCGCAACCATTACTTGCGCTCACAAATTCAAATTAAAAATATTATAATATGTTTATTCCTCAAAGCGCAACCATGATGAAAAATAGAGATGGGTGTGAAGGATTCATTAACGATATTTTGATTTGATGAATTTGTGAGCGCTAATGGTAGGAATAATTTAGTTGCTCTTAGTTGGTTGCGCTTAAAAATAGTTGCGCTTTGAGGAATACCCCTCGCCCGGGGATACAGACGTGATGTTATGTCATGTTAAACAGCAGGGTTTTACACATTTCAATAGGTTAGTGTCAGTGTTTGTCACGGACAAAGCCAAGTTCACGATCACGTTAGACTAAACTTTAATTTCATCGATCGAGTGCATTTCGTAAGAGAGAGAAACGCCAAAATGTCCACAGGTCGTCAAGTTTATAGCTCTGATAAATATTTCTTAGGGAAATGCAGTTGATCAATGTAGACATAACATAACATTAATTTATTCTCAGGCAACTTTGGCCCATTAAATACACCTTACAGACTAACATAAAGCGCTTGACTCGGTGGAGCGCTAACTTTTAGGCGATGAGACGTTGGTACAGTCGCCATCAGATATATCGTAGCGGTCGAGGTACTCAAATATTTCGGAGCAGCATTACTTTTCAATAAATTCGGAACACATAACGAGCTAAAAATATCAGAAAGCACAGAACTACAAAGGTATCGACGCAGTCAGGATGATCATAAAGATCGGAAGATTTATGGAAAATATACCTTAAGTCTGTATTACACAGTTTAAATTCGTTGCTATATTGACTTTGAAGTTGTCAAAAATAGTAAGTATTGAAAAGTCGCTGCTCTTATATTTATGACATATTGCATGTTCTGATGCTAGTGTAACGAATTTATTGAAAAGTAATGCTGCTCCGAAATATTTAAGTACCTCGCCCGCTACGATATATCTGATGGCGACTGTACTATGCTTCACAGCCTAGCTCATCGGCGGTATGCCAGCCTGTCGGTCTTCTACAGACTGTACTTCGGAGAGTGTGCGCAGGAGCTCCACGACCTGATCCCACATTACCTTTTTAACACCGGACCAGCAGACGTACTACGGCGTACCATCCACACTTGGTTGATATCCGGACGAGTCGTACTCAGCGCTTCTCCTCCACGTTTATTATGCGTACAGCCTAGACGTGGAACTCTCTGCCGGTCATCTGTGTTCCTTCCCACTTTTAACCCGTCTGCCTTCAAAGCAAGAGTGAACAGGCATCTTCTGGGCACGCTCGATCCATCATAGCACCACTTCCTGCGGTCAGAAGTCCTCTTCTAAGACGAGGTGCAAATAACACGTTGGTATTCGCACCACGAACGCCTTAAAGTTGACTCAAGCAATATATAGCAACTGAAAAATACTGGTATTCAACTACATCTGGTTAGACTGGAAGCTGACCCCAATATAGTTGGGAAAAGGCTAGGCAGATGATGAATAAAAGAAATGCACTTGACGCACGATCAAAGCTCAGTGATCTCTCCCACCCGACAAAAAAGAGCAAATAACCACTCAAACTTCAACCCTTAGTTTTATTAAAAAATCATAACAAACAACAAGTACGCAATAAATGCAAAAACATCAATTGTTAATCTACCCTAACGATTAAACGCTACAATAATTGTCAAAGTCAATGACGTGTCCCTGTCCCCTGTAAGCAGGGCTGCCAACATTTTTAGAAGGAATATGTTACTTCTTATTTAAGGCAAAGAGATTTAAGAGACTCATAGAGCGGACATTGGGAATACTTTCATACAACAATTTTGATCCCGAACATTTTCGATTTTGACACAAATGCTACCTGACAAGCGGGCGTATGAAACTAGACAGAGCAATTTGTTACTAAGTAGTAACAAGTATTGGATTACGATTTTATTCATCTTGTCCCTTTATCGCTCGTAAATATTTGAATGTCTTTGAGTCAAGGCAAACAGATATGGTACGCCAAATACAGAAATATTGAAAAAGAGCAATTATTTTTATATTTTTAACAAAAATTACCAATTTTTTGTACTTTTCGGTAAACAGCAAAGTTTCATGTTTTAATTAAATTGACTTTTATACATTATTCAAATTGATGAGGAGCAAAACGTTTTTCTTTTCTCGCAATCAAGATGAAAATGACGCTCAGTGAATGCTGTAGTGGTAGACACTCATTCAGGAGTATTATTTAATACTGGTATTCAGCTGCATCCAGTTAGACTGGAAGCCGACCCCAACATAATTGGGAAGGGCTAGGCAGATGATGTGAAAAGCACATTAGCGTACTCTATAACTTCGACAGTTGTAAAGTATTAACAATACTATATTATTAAACCTATAGGGTACCTATGGTTGACAACCTTAACTGTGAGCAAGAAAACAATATTAAAATGGTGCCCTTCTGTTTCCCCCGGCTTCCCCCGGCAAATATAATGAATCTGCGACGGCAGGGGAGAGTGTAGTCGACAAAAAGTAGTCCGCAATCGGATGATGCGCCTTTTGATTGTGGCACCCCTGGTCGAGTAGGGATGTCAGTGCGTGTTGTAAAATTATCTCTAAGTCTAGAATATTACACTTTACGTGCGTTCATTTAAAACTGCGAGTGTCTTAGGAATTAAATATAGTATATATATATGGTTGCGCGGATACATAGACAATTAGTTTGATGATTGGCACAGGTAATCCCCACCTCTAAATCATTCCCGCACAAAACCTCCGTTGTCGATTCCCAACGATCAATGGCTGGCTACAATTCATCGCGATAACAAGCGCTCTCGAAACATTGATAAAGTTGGTGAAATTGGTGTGATCTTCTCGCTTTCGTCTTCTCCGTGTGAAGTGCTACATGTCTGGAAGCTGCTCCGGGAAATCGAGGTATGTGCAATCCTTCCTTATAAGCGTACTGCTCGTTTTTTCCACGTGTTCCCGACAGTATGCAATTCCTCCCGCCAATTTAGCTGTGTCAATTTCAATTGTTTAAATTATTAGCAAAAAACCAGCGCAAACATTTGGTCCTTCAGCCGTATAAGTGTCGTAAAATCAGTGGCAGCCATTCCCTAGGAAATCCTAGGTAGTTCGTTTAGTTAATCCCGCGTATTTGTACCAAATACTTCGCCACGAGGCAAGTTAGGTATTTAGTTAAAATCTCGTAAACTCCGCATTAGATTAAGTAGCATCGTTTATATTTCGCTCAACACCGCAATCATTTACCAATTCTATCGTATCGTATCGTCCCTGTCGTTTCGTATTTCGCTCATCACCGCGTAGTTACATACACCGCATAATTTCTATCGTATTCGTTTCGTGTCGTTATCCTAGCTAGTAATTGGTACTAGCGTTTGTCGTAATCATCGCGTTATTTAAATAAGTTTCAATTTGTTCGAAAACCGGTTCGGTAAGTAGGTCACAGCACGTGTGCGCTCGACTGCCCGGCCAGGTTAAGTTAACAAAACTATCAATTAGTACATCTGCACAATAGAATAGTTAATATTAATTCTTTCTTATATTATTTCCTTTCTTAATTATTTCGTGTTTCATAAATCGCTAACATGCCGCCCATTGACTTAACGCTCAGGCGATTAGTTTCTAAGCGAGATCGTATATTTTGTCGTATGCAATGTATATGTGATAATTTAAAACATATCGATTCGGAAGAATTCAATAAGGAATCCTTCCTCTGTGACGTTAAAACAGTAGATTCAATGCGTGCAGATTTTGAAAGTGTGTTGGATGATATTGTTGATCATGAGCTTAAATTAAATCCTGATTACGTCATCAACAGTGATAGGAATAGGTAGTGCCTATTTGCCTAAACTTCGAAGAACAGAGACAAGAAACGGAGACTTCCTTAGGACTAAATTTTTTCCGAGACATCTGTCCCGAAATTTCGAGACAACACATAAAGACATTTAAAAAAAATGTTATTTGGAATAAGTAATTCGTCTATATTTACCTAAAGTTTGCGACTAGATATATCATAATAAAATAATAACATACACAGTCGTTACAACCATAAAATTTTCTGAATTTTTTTTTGGAGAACATTTTGTAAATGACTTGTTGATCGTAATACACAATGAATCACAATGTTTGAATAAGAAGCAGTACACGTTTCGAAGTAAATATCTTCTTTCTAGCTCACTCTCGGCTACGTTTAATGAGATTTCTAAAGTCCAAGTGTAAAAAAGGCATTATTATATTATATTAATGAGTCATTAATATTAAGATCATACCACTTTGTATACCTACATTCTGGCAAATAAATGAATTATTTATTTATTTTAAATACCGACAAAATCAAAATCAAAGCATTTATTTCAAATAGACCATTTACAGGCACTTTTGAATATTCAATGTCGGTCAGTCCAAGAAAAGTGAAGCTAAATTGCACGTTCCAAAGAGTAGGTCTCTATGGAGAAGAACGTGCAAGAAACTCCATGAACACTCTTTTAAATCATAGTATGTGTTACATATAATGCCTTTTTTACACTTGAACTTTAGAAATCTCATTAAACGTAGCCGAGAGTGAGCTAGAAAGAAGATATTTACTTCGAAACGTGTACTGCTTCTTATTCAAACATTGTGATTCATTGTGTATTACGATCAACAAGTCATTTACAAAATGTTCTCCAAAAAAAAATTCAGAAAATTTTATGGTTGTAACGACTGTGTATGTTATTATTTTATTATGATATATCTAGTCGCAGACTTTAGGTAAATATAGACGAATTACTTATTCCAAATAACATTTTTTAAAATGTATTTATGTGTTGTCTCGAAATTTCGGGACAGATGTCTCGGAAAAAATTTAGTCCTAAGGAAGTCTCCGTTTCTTGTCTCTGTTCTTCGAAGTTTAGGCAAATAGGCACTACCTATTCCTATCACTGGTCATCAACTATCAGGCGCTTTCTTCGTTCGAAGACCTATTAGGCCGTGTAAAACGAGCCGAGGAAAAACTACAGGTCCAATCTCGTAGTCAGGTTCAAAGGTCACCTCGATTACCTCCTATCGAAATACCCGAATTTAACGGAGATATTAAAAATTGGCCTTTATTTATAGCTAGTTATCGCAACGCCGTACACAATAATGTTTCTCTGACAGACAGTGAGAGGTTATATTATTTAATAGGAAGGTTGACTGCCAAGGCGCGATCTGTTTGTGCCGGCATATCTCCAACCGCTGACAACTACCCTCTTATTTTTGATTTACTTTGTAAACGGTATGAAGATAAGCGTCAATCAGCGACTTCATACCTAGACCAATTATTTGAATTTAAATCTATTTCGTCAGGAACCCCTAGTAGTTTAGAATCTTTTCTCGATAAATTCGCATCGTCTGTAGCCGCGTTAAAAAACACAAAGGTCAATGACTTATCTGATTTTATTTTGTTGCATATCGCTCTTAAAAAACTTGATCCAGACACTGCGCGTACTTTCGAATCTAATCATCAATTAAGATCGAATAATTCCGAAATTCCATCTTTTTCTGATTTAATAAGTTTTGTTCGCGATCACATAAAGGTATTAGAACGTACGTCATCTCCTGTTGCTCGAGTCGTCAGCAACAGAGGATCCGATCGTAAATCTACAAAATCTACACAGGCTTACGCGAGTACATCTGGTTCTGAGTCCGCCGCGTGTAATCTATGCAATGAGCATCATAACTACATTTATAAATGTAGGGTATTTAATAGTTATAACCCAGATCAACGTTTTAAATTCATTAAGTCTAACAATTTATGTATAAATTGCCTAAGTAGTGGTCATCGTGTTTCTGCGTGTGGGTCAACATCTACATGTAGGAAATGTAATCACAAACATCATACTCTCTTGTGTTTCGGAAGTCAAACCCGCTCCCGTCCCACAGAGGCCGCTCCCAGTGACTCAACCACTGTTCGCGCGGACACTGACGTAGCCCTGTGTTCATTATCCGATAATCATGGTGGGAGTAGCCACATGATTCGACCTCTTACCACGGTACTCATAGCAACCGCACGTATCATTATCGTGGATTCTCGCGGAATTGAACATAGTTTCAGGGCATTATTGGACAGCGCTTCTCAAAGTAATTTTATAACTCGCGAGTGTTGTCAACGCTTAGGTTTGAACATAAATAATCGACCTGCCTGTTCTACCGTAAAGGGAATAGGAGGTTCGAGTAAAACAATTCAGGGTTCCGTAAAAATTAAATTTCATTCTCGTTTCGACCGCAACATAAATTATAATATCGAGTCTTTGGTAGTAGATAAAATTACCGAACGTTTGCCAACTGCTACGGTCGACTCCTCTCTTTTGTCTAACTTCAAAAATTTACCGTTGGCAGACGATACGTATTTTTCTCCAGGCCCGATTCAAGTATTGATCGGTGCTTCAATTTTCCCGCATTTACTATTGTCGAACAAGGTGCCGGGACGGGCCTCACATTTCTCGCCTCTCGCATTGGAAACTGTCCTTGGCTATGTTATTGTAGGTGATGCCCCGGTACGCGTTGACAGCAACACGACCGTTTCATATTGTTGTACCGCTGATCCGTTGGACTCTGCGATCCGAAAGTTCTGGGAATTGGAGGAAGTAGACGTCCCCCCGCTGCTCAGCCCGGATGACAAATTGTGTGAGGAGTTCTACAACCGCACTACCACTCGGGATAGTGACGGACGATACGTGGTTGCTTTGCCTTTCAAGGGTGATGTCGAATCCCTTGGTAACTCGCGTCAAGCAAGTGAACGTCGGTTTTACTGCTTGGAAAGGAAGATGCAAGCTTCTCCACAATTAAAGGTCGCGTATGACGGTGTCATCCGCGAGTATTTAGGAAAGGGCTATATTTCACCTACAAATTCTGATTCTTCAGAAATTTCATATTTTATTCCGCATCATGGTGTGATCCGAGATGATAAGGTCACAACCAAACTTCGTGTCGTTCTCGATGGTAGTTGTAAAACTACCTCCCGCGTTTCTCTAAATGATCTCTTGTATGGTGGGCAAAATCTACAAGGGAATCTTTTTAATATTATTATTGGTTTTCGTTTATTTTCGATCGCTCTTTCCGCAGACATTCGTCAAATGTTTCTCAGCATTGGAATCCGAGAATCTGATCGGCGTTTCCAACGCATTTTGTATCGCTTTTCCCCGCAAGAACCTTTACAGGTTTATGAATTTAATCGTGTCGTTTTTGGGCTCAAGTCTAGCCCCTTTCATGCGCTGCGAACTATCAAGCAGCTGGCAGAGGACGAGGGTGACTCTTACCCTCAGGCAAAAAATATTGTCGCTGAAGGTTTGTATATGGACGATTTTGTCCATTCCGTTCTCACGGAAGACCAGGGCATTTCCACAGCTTCGGAAATGATAGGTCTCATGAAAGCTGGTCAATTTGAATTAGTTAAATGGACCAGCAACTCCCAAGTCGTCTTGGATTCGATTCCGCCTTCGCATCGCCTGCCAGCTGTCAAAGAATTCGACGAGTCCGACCAACATAAGGTACTGGGCTTGTGTTGGTCGCCGACGTCGGACCACTTCGGCATGAAAGTTAGTACCCCTTTTGAAAATTGTACTAAGCGTACAATATTGTCGTGTGTCGCTAAAATATGGGACGTCATGGGATTTGTCGCGCCAGTCGTCCTGTACGCCAAACTGCTGATCAAACAGCTTTGGCTGTGTGATTGTGACTGGGATGATACCCCACCTGAAAATATAGTGAGGCTGTGGACTCGCTTTAAGGAAGAGCTTCCTTTGCTCGGTAGTATAAAAATCCCACGTCACGTTGGTATCGTCGCCGATAGTGTGGTCACTATCTTGGCTTTCGCGGACGCCAGTGAGAAGGCATACGGGGGAGTGATTTACTTCCACGTCCAAAATAGCGATGGCAATATAGTTAAGTTGTTAACCGCTAAGTCTAAGGTGTCTCCTAAGAAGGTCGTTTCTCTCGCTCGTCTTGAGCTATGTGCTATTCTTGTGCTAGCTCAACTAATAAAAAATGTTGTAGTCGCTTGTCAAAACCGCATTGTTTTTCGTAACATATTCGCATTTTCGGATTCGACAGTCGCTCTCTGTTGGGTACATTCGTCGCCCCATCGGTGGAATACCTTTGTGGCCAACAGAGTGTCGAAAATACAAAACGACCTATCTCCACAAAATTTGTATCACGTGTCCGGTACGGAAAATCCCGCAGATTGTCTGTCACGTGGACTCACACCTTCTCAAATTATTGACCATCCGCTTTGGTTCAGTGGTCCTCCGTGGGCTCACTTGGATGTCTCACGGTGGCCTGTCGTTCCCTTCAATCCCTCTTCGGTGTCTGAAGCACCCGAAGAGAAGAAGCATTCGTTGCTATCCGCTACACCAAACGAAAGATCTCCTATTCTTTCTTTGGTCGATCGTATCTCGTCTTGGAGTAAATTGCTTCGAGTAGTAATCTATGTTTGTCGCTTCGCTAGATTATTACCTCCTAGAAATCGCATGTCAGCAGCAGATTACAACTTCGCTGAACTACTCGTCCTTCGTGAACTTCAGCGCTTTCATTTCTCCACTGAGATCGCTAGAATCAGGGAAGGCAAAGATTGTAGTCCTACCTTTAGACACTTAAAACCGTTCCTCAAAGACGGACTCGTCAGAGTCGGAGGCCGTTTAAGAAACTCAGATTTAAATTATGATCGGAAATACCCTATTTTGCTTCCAAGTAAGGATCTTATTTTGAACTTGTTAGTAGAATACCATCATAAGTTAAACTGCCACGCAGGTCCCGACCTGCTGTTGTCACTATTGCGTCAGAAATACTGGATACTTTCTGCACGCAATTTAATTAGGAATAGGATCCACAAGTGCATTCCTTGCTTTCGTCTTCGCCCTAAGCCAAGTTTCCCTGAGATGGCAGATCATCGTTCTTGTCGCGTCGTTCAAACCGCCAAACCGTTTGTCCACACGGGCACAGACTACGCCGGTCCGTTTAAGGTCACTATGTCTCGCGGTCGAGGTATTCGTTCCACCAAGGCCTACGTGTGTCTGTTCGTCTGCTTGACCACGCGTGCGGTGCACATAGAACTAGCTGGTGATCTTAGCACAGCTAGTTTTATGGGCGCTTTGAAGCGGTTCCTGTCTAGGCGTGGCCCCGTGAGTAAGATTTATTCGGACAACGGGACTAATTACATAGGCGCAAAGCGCAAACTTTCGGAACTTCACGAATTTCTTTGCTCAAAACATCATAATAACGAATTCGGTCATATGTTGGCTGAGAATCGTATAGATTGGTCACTCAATGTCCCGACTGCTAGTCACTTCGGCGGCAATTGGGAGGCTAATATAAAAAGTTTAAAGTCTCACTTATATCGAGTCGTAGGGGATACTATTCTTTCGTTTGAAGAGTTAAGCACCGTGCTTACTCAAATCGAGTCCGTTATGAATACTAGACCTCTTTGTAGGACGCTCTCTAGCGACCCTTCGGAACCGCTAGCTTTAACTCCAGCGCACTTTTTGAATCTCACGCCTTTAAAGTACTTGCCTGCGGAGGAAATAGAGGAAAGGACTATTACTGCTAGACACGAGTTGCTAGATAGTTTAGTACAGTCGTTTTGGAAGCGCTGGAGAGGTGGATACCTCCACACGTTGCAATCGCGTCGCAAATGGAACACGCCGGTCGATCCAGTCGCTGTCGGCACGGTCGTGATTCTTATAACCGACAATTCGCCTCCACTGCACTGGCCTTTGGGTGTCGTGGAGGAAGTTTTCCCTGACTCCACCGGAGTCACTCGTATCGTTCGGGTTAAGACAGCGACTGGATCCTACTTGCGTCCCGTCGTGCGTCTTTGCCCGTTGCCTAACCAATAGACACGTCGGTTTATCATTCAAGGTTAGGTAACGTTAGCAATTAGGTATTTTAGTAGTTTGTAGTTTCGTATTTGAAGGCATCCCTTCAAGCCCGGGGGAATGGTTGCGCGGATACATAGACAATTAGTTTGATGATTGGCACAGGTAATCCCCACCTCTAAATCATTCCCGCACAAAACCTCCGTTGTCGATTCCCAACGATCAATGGCTGGCTACAATTCATCGCGATAACAAGCGCTCTCGAAACATTGATAAAGTTGGTGAAATTGGTGTGATCTTCTCGCTTTCGTCTTCTCCGTGTGAAGTGCTACATGTCTGGAAGCTGCTCCGGGAAATCGAGGTATGTGCAATCCTTCCTTATAAGCGTACTGCTCGTTTTTTCCACGTGTTCCCGACAGTATGCAATTCCTCCCGCCAATTTAGCTGTGTCAATTTCAATTGTTTAAATTATTAGCAAAAAACCAGCGCAAACAATATATATATATTACTTAATTTAGTCATAGCTGCCTTTCAATACCTATTTTGTGCTCATTTTCAATTGATTCTATTCATTTTGTGAACGGGAGCGTAATTTTAAATTATTATTTTTTTCGGCTGCCGCTGCGGCTGCAGAGAACACCTATCCACAGACCAACCTAGGCAAGCACGGCTTAACCTAAAGATCGACCCGAGCGGCTGTTATTATTAAGCCACGAGCTCGTCTACTAAATAAATAAAATGGCAAAAAGAAATCAATTTCACCGTCCCGCCACCCCTGGCTAACAATTCTTGTCAACTTTCCACTTAGGGCTGTGCGCGGTGATTAAAATTCCGATCTCTAATATCTGTGATCATATATTAAGTGCCCTAATCGGTGTAACTGACAGTTCGACTATATTGCTTTTTTATAGTGTGTAGTGCATATTTGATTTTATCTGTGCTATTTATTTTTATCTGTTGGTAATCTTTTCGCTTTTTGAATTTGGAGAGAGGAGAGACAGTTATATTGGCTTTGTTATGTTATGAGGCAGGCAAATAAATTCAAAGATAGGAATGCTGTAATTACACTATTCTTTCGTACGTAGCAAACTGGAGTACAATGCGCTGGTATGGGATCCGCATATGCAAAAATATGCTCATGATAGAACGGGTCCAACGGAAATTTGCTCGGTACCTTTATAAAAAATATATGGATACTACCCCTATTTGTATCCGTCTCTGTTTGTCGCGGGAATGGTGGGCATCAACACTTTAGAACTTAGACGTAAGTGTGCGTTGTTGATGCACTACTATTTACAAAATTGATGACGTGACTACTTTAGCCCGTTGTTCATTGTTTGCTCCGGACCGGCTGCGGCGGTCCGCGGGCCTGGGCCTCGCGAGGCCTGTTCGCGGCTCCCTCTGTGCGTACCCAAACTGCTCGATATGCGCCCACAACCCAGGCAATGAATCTACTTAACGCCCTGATTGCTCAGGAGCCGGATCTAAATATGTTTACGAGTAGCAGTAAAGTTATGCTTAATTATTGCATACAATGTTTAGTAGTAGTGGTTAAGTTTAGTTAGTAAGTACGTTGTGCTTTTGGCTTGCTGCACGCTTTGGTGTAAACTGTAAGTGCGGCAAGTATCTATCTATCTAAATAAATAAATAAATTAAATTGTACAACTATACATACAGGGTGTAAACGGACCCTTCACGAAGCTGTCAACCAAGCATTCTGTACATCAAACTAAGTAACTTTACGCAAATTTTTTTGCTGGGGAACGTTTTTTTTTTTGGGGTTAAAAGTCACGTGTTATGGTATGACTCAATGTAACGTACTCAGGTTCCCAGGTATGGGCTAGAACAAAAAAATGATCGCATTGACGGGGAGAACAGTAATTGCCTTTCGGCTTCGTTAAGGGTCTTTTTACACCCTTTATACTTTGTTTTTGCGCCTTCCTTTACATGGCGAAAGGTACGTTAGAACCACGCTCGAGTCAAAATTGATGATTTCCGACGGACAATTAAACAATAATCTGTTTAATTCTAAGATAAGTTATTGACGTCAAATTATTGAAGATTTCATAATCTAGTGAATGGCTGAAAAGAATTTTCAAATATTCGTATAGTTTTCTCATTAGAACAGTTTTTGTTCAAGCCATTTTTAAAACTAGCGGTCGATGGTCTACGCAGATGTTAGATAATAGTAAAACCATATACGACAAACTTATAACATTATTACTAATAAAAAAACAAGTATATTCACTAGTGCATGGCTGAAAAAAAAACATAATTACTGCAAGTTTTCATACAAGAAAAGTATTCTCAAACGGGTCATTTTTAGCCACTTTTCGAGTAATTAAACGTGTTAGTTTAGGATGAAATCTGAGGTATTTTAGTTTTTTTAGACCTAATAAATGAAAACGTTTACGTTCTAAAACATGGTACATCTTTTTTTATATGTTTATTTTACTATGAATTATTTAGTACAACTGTATAACCGGCGCGGAATCGCACCAGCGCTAAGTGCCGGCCGAGGGCTTTCAGAAGTAGGACGTGGGCCGCTCTGGAGTAACGCTCTTAACTATATTTCTTATTCCCATGCAGCAATATTGCCAAATTAATTAAAACAGGTAAATATTTGACAGCTATTTGCGACGTTGCCAACTTTTTGGATGAACGCTCTTAAGTATCGGTCACTAATTACCAGTCACCCTATAAAGGGTGTAAAAAGACCCTTAACGAAAACGAAAACCACATATTCTGCCCATCATTGGGATCATTTTTTTCTTCTAGCCAATACCTGGGAAACCACAGGTTCTGGAGATATTGAAGGTCAAAGTTCCAATTTTTTCACAAGTTTTTTTTTTAAACCCACTTTTTAAGGTTTTAACTTTACTTTAATTAAATCCATGACCTGTTTATTTTTCAAAGCATCCATCAGCACTAAGTTTCGAGTGCGTAACATTGAGTTTTAACGTAAAACGTGATTTTTCACCCCAAAAAAAAAAGTCGTTTCCCAGCAATAATTTTTGCGTAGAGTTACTTAGTTTGATGTACAGAATGCTTGGTTGACGGCTTCGTGAAGGGTCCGTTTACACCCTGTATACTGGTCGGGTATTATTTGAGTCTATCGACACGCAAAGAAATAGTTAAACCGCTCTAAACTACGCTATACCTTAGCTATATTGGCTGGCTATGTAAATCGAGAAACATAAGGTATGATCAGCGTTATTAAGGCAAGCAATAACCAGCTCACTATCTCATTATGTGGCGCGCGCCACCTACTGTATCACGACGGGCACAACGAGAGGCGTGGAGTCGATGTTAGTGCGATTTTTTTTGTACAGTCAGTGCCGTGCATTCAATGACCCATTTTAAAAAGAAGAACAAGAGAAGGGAAAAGACGTCGTCTTAAAGCATTAGTAATCGCTAGACGAACTGCATTACATTGACTGCGTCGTTGGTCTAGTGGTCGCAAGCATAAGGTCCTGGGTTTGATTCCCAGTTCTGACAAAGTGTTATTGGGTTTTTCCATCAGGTATTTCTTAGTAGTAGCCACGGAGTCTGGATTTCTGCTCGGTTGATGGCAATGGTCTCGCCCCCTATTACATAGGACTTTAACATAACTGGCGAAATGTGGGTGGTCTATTAGGTACACCTCTGCCTAGCCCTTCGAGGATTACAGGCGTGATGTTAAATTATTTAGTCTGTATTGCTCCACTCTAGCAAAGGACAACATCTTCCTTTTTCAAAAAAATCTATCTAAATCAATCTAATACTGCTAATGTGGGCCAATCCCGTCCATTTTGATGTATATTAGCCCAAACATTTTCAGCACTAACACCTCTCCACCCCACTCTTACTCCACAAATACGCCGCTACCCTCATAACGGAGCCCAATAAACCGTAGCGCTTTGTCGTCAGGCAATTTGTCATCCATTGTATCCCTCCCTCCCCGTTCCTCCTCCCTTCGTACCGGCAACATTACCCCGATAATAGGCGAAAACATGTTGCGAGAGTGGCAACACGTGTCGCGAAAACAATTACATTTTTAGTCTATGGTCAAGTGTCATGGCTGGGAGAGTTTTTTTTTGTAGTTGGAGCTTTGATGTTGGTAAGGTATTATTCTTTTTTGATGGCTATTAAAACTGCTCAATGTCATGTAACTGATAGTGATATCACACTTACTTCAATTGCTCCAGTTGCTTGCTAGTTGTGTTTTCAAATACGAGGACAGTATTTTACTAAACTGAATATCGGTGTCTCGAAGAATAAGTAGACCCCTTCATAACCATTGGCCGTCTCTTAAGTCATTTCCCATAAAGTAGATCGTTGAATCGGTCCATTTTTTGGCTTTATCGTAGTGTGCTGCCGGGCAAAAGGCCTTCCTATTCCGCCCCATCGTTCATATCACATAATTACCTATGTTTTACGAATGTGCCACGCTCTTGTTAATTTAAATCAATTATGTGGGATCCAATCGTATTTCTTTTCTTTTTTTGTCGCCTGAAGTTACCTCGACCAATGTAGTTTAGTAGACTTAAGTAAAAACAGAAATATTATAACAAAATCCACAGACAAAATACCTAAACTTGAAAACCAAAACCGTATTTTCAATACAATAATTGAATGCCCTCAAATAATTTTAGCTGCGCAATTTGTAGCAATCTGTTAGAGCCGGCTATTATCAACAAGCGTTATTAATTCTGTAACAACATTATAATTAATAGCGTCATGGCGGCATGAACCGGTGGAGAGCACTGAATGAGGACACAGAGCGACGAGGAATGGAGGAGGCATTTTTAAGGAACAAGTTCCACCTAATGTGACGGATTCGTGGGTTAAGATTAACAGCTGCACAGATCGATCTTCAACATTAAACAATGCTTGCAAAAGTGAACCATCCATTACATACCGAGAACCCTCAGTGAGCATATTAAGGGGAAAGCGCCAGGGTAGACAGCGAAATTCAATTTTTCTTTAGTTTTTTGCAATGCGCGGGTCAGTGTCAGATTGTATGTTGATTAAAATATGATTAGATAGGCTGGGAGCCATTTGGGAAGAGGCTAAAAAGAAGTTATTTCCAACTTATGGCTGTATAAGAAGCAGTGCAAGTGTGTCCGGTTGATAGTACTATACAAATATACGGTTACTGTTATTGTTTGGGTCTTAGAACTTAGATTAGTTTGACAGTAATTTTATTAATAAAACGCGTGCGGTGTAAAAAAGCTGTATTAGACACTGAAACCTATCAAATACTAGCGAACGGCTTCGAACGAGAGCAATTTCCAAATGCAGGAAATGAGAAGACTAAATTCATACCAACTTTGTCCTGAATTCCTGATAATTCGAACAAACCAAAAAAAACAGCCAAATCGGTCGAGTCGTCTTCAAGTGATCTCCCCCAAGTAGCACAGAAGCGCTGAATAGTAGCTGAATCACTGTTCACAATGAAATCTTCAGCTGAATAAACCTGCTGAATAAGAGCGTTAGAGGCGCCTACTCGGCTGATATAACTCTGATTTGGGCACAAATTAATCAGCTGTTAGCTGAATAATGTAGCTGATTGCACTATATCAGCGTTATTTGAGCATTATTAAAGGTAACAGTCGCCCCAAGAGCTGAATAATGACTGATTATCAGGATATGTGTTACCTTTTATACACCACAAGGACTGAATAATAGAGTACTTGTTACCTATTTTTCAGCACAAAATACACTCCAGGATATTAGTAACTCTTTTATGGATCTGACAATTCACCAAGTGGCAAAATTGTGAATTTTTTTCACGCTACTACTTAATATTATTTTGATATGATTTGTGTGAACCATTTTGTAAAGTGTTTGTGGGAAATAGGCAAATGTTTATCGATAAGTAAAACTTTGTTTATCCTCCATGTGCATGAAATTCGAATGGGAAAGAGAGTTTATTGTCGAATACTATATAATTATAGACGAATATTTTAACGCGCTCTCAAAATATCACTGTTTACTTGAAAATTATAGTATAAAATAGGTTGATGATATTATTATAAAAAATTAAGTCTTTTTATTTTTCCTTTGTAATTTGACAATAAGCTGTTTACGTATAAAATCATTACATTTTCTATTCAAATTCTGTTGTTATTTTCGTTTACTAAACAAAAACAAATTGTTATTATATTGTATACATAGGTTAGAATCTAAAAATGGCAGACAAGCAATGTGTACCGTATTAACCACAATCAAACGACATGAGCTGTTTAAGTGTCCACCCGTGGTACATGAATCAGTAACGAGCTGTTACGAGTGGTTCTTGTGTTACACAAGTCAGCTACAGATTCATGTAAAGCTTGATAGTGGGTAACATGTACGCAAATAATTGTAGGTAATCATCAGTGAACCGATAAACTCTGCAGGAATTTTAGGGATCCGCGGATTAAGCCTCATCATCATCATCCTATATTTTTTGGATTAGTGTATGTTAATCATATACCTAGTAAGTATCAAAGTTTTCTCGACCAAAGTAGACATAATTAGGTAAAACTTTTTAAAAGCTCAGGCTTTTAAACAGTGTGGTCATTGTGAAATGAAAAACTTAGGTAAGGTACCTAAGTACCTACAGAATGCGCGCGATCTAAGTGCAGTCAGAGTATGAGTCTATGGCGAACATTACACGATAAGTTTTGCCACAGACAAAATTTTGATTGACGAAAAACCTACCGTCTAATGCGATGATTGACGAAAATTGTAGGCGATAAAATTCCGTCATTCAACCATCATTCATGATTGATGGAAATGATTGACGCTTGCATGACCGTGTAATGTTCGCCTGTGAGGTGAGGCGCGGGAGCACCCGCCCTCCTCGCCTTTGACACACCTCGCCTCGCTATTCTATCAGTTGACGTGCGACGGACCGCAGTCGGGTGTGTATCGCGGATTGGACTTTTCAATGGCCCATTTTCTTATATTTTCTCGAAATTTTTCTTTTTTATCATAATTACTACATACACTACTGTCACTGTCTGAACTTGCAGAAAAGTCAGATCTATCTGCCCATCTATATTCATTGTCATTACTGCACAATACGTTACCACTATCTTTTACCATTCGCTGTATACTTGAAGAGTTTTGTCCATCTAAATCTGCACATGCTTTTACACCAACATTTTCGAATACGGAACCCTCCCATTCTAAAATTTCATTCACACTTCGACCATTATTTACAAAACGTGTAGCCTGTTCAATGTTCACTGTATCATCTGTATTTCTGTTCAGAATCCTCAAATATTCTGCATGAATTTTTCGGCGTATTCCGCCAGTCCTTTTTTCTATATTTCCACATATCACAATACCTTAAACGACTCGATTAGCTACTTACCTACGAAGCGCTGAATAAAGAAGTCTTCAAGGTCTTATTTAACGGCATTAGTAGATTAATTGTCAACGATAGTACAAGTATTCAGCTCTCACTGAGATTATGGATAACATGTGAGCTAATATAGAGCAGTTTGCTTTAACTTAGCATCATATAATGTTCACCCATAGTAATCATGTAGGCTTTATAAGAGCTATTATACGATTGCGTGTAACAAGCTGAGTCCAAGTCCAGGTTTCCTCACGATGTTTTCCTTCACCGATGTCTGTGATGTCCAAGATAAACTTAGAAAAGTACATATGAATTGAAAAAGTCACATTCAGACAGAGAACCTAACAAGTAAATAATAATATAAAAATGTTGCGCCTTTACCACAAAAGTACTTCAACGACGCTCGTTACAAATCATATTGCCAGTGAATGCAGCCTGAATGCCGCGGAATGTAATAATTACCGGCCGGGGTTGCCACACGCGATATTTACTTGTGGGGGAGTGGAGTTTTATGTGTGGTGTGATTGTGAACAGTAGCATTATAACGTATTATAGCCTGCTTAACACGGATTTTGTACCTACTAAAATAATAGGTATGACTCTGACTATAGACCGACCGCTTTAATGAGTCCTTCGCCATGCCCCATCAAAAACACATTAAGCGTCCACAAAGGCCTAACAATATCCCACAGGTTATTTGCTTTAAAATAACCATAATCCACGTAGGTATTACGATACTAATTGAACAAATACGTGATCAACCTTCAGAATATTCCATTTAAATTGATACCTTCGTGAGGACTCATTAACCACTCGTATGCCGAGTATCCACACACAATTAAAAAGTCATTGTGTCTCGTGTAGATCTACGTTCCGGCACACGAAAGGTTAAAGCGGTACGTCAATAGATCATACGTTTCAATAATTCATCGTCACATTTAATTTGAATCAAAATAAATAAACTGGAGGTACAATTCTGTCCGTGACCAAAACCACAGCAACACAGCCGCGTATTCACTATGGCAGATCGCAGCAAGACGACTGTTTTTAAATTTTTAGGTTACTTTATGAAAACGCTGTCGTACATGACGACATTGCCCCTGGTTGCCGTTTTTAGCGAGTCTCTTTTTGGGAGAAGCGTATGTCCCGTAGATATAACTGCGATAGGCTGAGTTAATTGATTGTTGGATTCCTTTGTAATCGACTAATAAAAATAAAACCGACTTCAAAAACACAAAAAAGTGAAAAATAACTTTAGCTTCAGAAGTCGGTGACTTTTGTTTGTTTGATTTAGTTTTGTTGTCACCGACTTTTTGAAGTCGGTTTTATTTTTTGCTAAAAAGTTAGTTTATTTAACGTTTATTTAATATCCTATACAAATATTTCCTATGTATTTATTTTACATTGTTAATTAACATTACATTTCATGGTAATTGTCTTATCCCCAATCAAATGGAACTTAACATAACTAACTGTCGAAATCTGGATGTACTGTACACATCCGCATACCGCCTCAGAGCATACAGGCGTGATGTTATGTTATGATGTGTGATTTGTAAACAATAAACATCCAAGCGATTGCAGCAGTCACGACAGATTTGCTAACTATTATTGAAGAGTTCTGTTCAATATCTCCGAAGTCCAGATCATGACAATATTTCTATGGGACTTTTCGAAGACGCCTGAACCGATTATACTCTTTCAAACAAACAAGAATTTTCCAAATCGGTTCAGGCGTCTTCGAGTAATCGGTGAACACAAATAAAAATAAAAAAATCCGACGAGTTGATAAACTCTCCTACTTTTTTGAAGTCGGTTAAAAAGGGGCTAGAATTAGGTATGAGCTAAATCACTATACTTCGTGAAGTGAACGGATTGCTCGCAAAAAAACATACGAAACTAAAATAGATTTATTGTTTATTTTTTGGCCAAAGTATCAGCATTGCCATCCAACGTGGCAATGCTGTCAGACTTCTGGGCACTTTTCCTGTTGACAGCGATGTGGACTAATTGTTTGACGCCCTGTAACCCTTTTGATACTTGTACTTATTTTTATTACTTTTATAGATTTGTAGTTTGTTAATAATAAATAGCATTTATTTATTGACTAAAACACAATAAATATAAGAAAAAAAAACAATAACCAAATCATGATGGCAACCCTGCGCTCCGCGGTATGCTTTGCCGCGACGCGGCCTGTTATTGGATATTTCTAGGGTTCCGTACGCTATGAGAAGAAGACACCCTTTTTTTTAATAAAAAAAATCTGAAAATAAACCGCGAAAAAAAGACAGGTGTCTCGTACATTTGGGTCGAGTATACCTACTGAAGTTTTGTATGAGGCTCAGTTTTATGGTCTAATACCACCTTTAAATACGATCACACATTTGGGATACAAGTTATGTACCTGCAGGAGATCGTGGGTTAGTATTACCTATGCCAATTCCAAATTCAATATAGGGTGTTATGAACCAATCACAGAACCGCTCAGGTAGAAAGGTAATTTTCAATAACTGATTGAATGCATTGGACTGTTCACTGGTGGTAGGTAACGTCAGCAGCGTAAGACGTTAACAAAATTATTACCAAATAGAAATTCTATTGCTTGATACTAAAATAAAGAAACGTATGGGAATTATTTTGCTAAACGTACCAGACTTGGTGAACTTCTGTACTACGGTGCTGACAAGCATACATTTTGATACAAGTGGGGAAACTTTGTTATTTTGCATTCGAGGCGGAATTAACACCTGAGCTGCAAGCGAGGGCGTTTTGGAGCCGAGAACTGCAGTAACAAATCCTCAGCGTATCAAACGACGTTTTTCAATACACTTCCGAAGAAATAAAATGTTAGAATGGAAAGTATTTTTGTCAGAAATTATTAGGAAACATCCTAATATGAAAAATAGAAAATTCAAATATTTTTGAATTTAGAACACAAATAAATGTTAATTTGTTCATAAAAGTACACATTTGTTTCAAACACCGCCGACTATAGTCATTGAACCCATTTGGACTTAGTATAAGTATAGTTATTTGTGAAATTTTTACTTCCGCACACGTGCGGAAAAATATTCAAAATTAACGTAGTACGATAAGAACCAGTTTTCGAGAAAGTGTATTCAAAAATACAGGATGTAAACAGACCCTTCACGAAGCCGTCAACCAAGCATTATGTACATCAAACTAAGTAACTTATAATGTTATTTTCCTGTGTTGTCTACTGTGTGTACATAAATAGTAAAATAAATAAATAAATAAATAACTTTACGCAAAAACTATTGCTGGGAAACGACTTTTTTTTTGGGGTGAAAGATCACGTTTTACGGTAGGACTCCATTATGCACTCAAAACATTATGGTGATGGATGGATTGAATAGTAGAAAAATTTTACATTAAAGATATGTATTTAAAAAAAAAACTTGTGAAAAAGTTGGAACTTTGACCCCCAATATCTCCGTAAATAGAAAGTTCCCAGGTATGGTCTAGAACAAAAAAATGATCGCAATGACGGGGAAAACAAGTGCCTTTCGGCTTCGTTAAGGGTATTTTTACACCCTTTATTTATCAACATTGTCACTGGTACTTTCAATGCACTTAGAATAAGAGGTATCCGCTCTATGTGCAGAACCCCCATCTGCAGCCGGCTCGTGCTTCGCCCCCCGCACAGAGATCAAAGGAAATCAGTTTATGAAATAATTTAATATTGGCGCTTTGATGTGAACTCCACAATAACTATGTTCAGATTGAACAAGCTTCTTGTTTCAACATTTTTGTTACGGCCATTTTGATATTGGAGGTATTTTTCAATTGTGCTGTTATTAATTTTACTTTATTATAGGTGTATGAATAAAAATACTGGTGTATACAAAATACTGCTGCTACCACTTAGACTGGAAGCCGATTCAGATTCATTTATTTGCCTGAAATATATTATACAGGGTGTAAACAGACCCTTCACGAAGCCGTCAACCAAGCATGTACAAACTAAGTCACCCTACGCAAAAATGTTTGCTGGGAAATGATATTTTTTTTTGGGGTGAAAAATCACGTTTTACGGGTAAACTCAATGTAACGCACTCAAAAATTGGTGCTGATGGATGCTTTGAATAGTAAACGAGTCATGGAGGTAATTAAAGTAAAGTTAAAACCTTAAAAAGTAGTATTAAAAAAAAAACTTGTGAAAATATTGGAACTTTGACCTCCAATATCTCCAATATCTCCGTAACTAGAAGGTTCCCAGGTATGGTCCAGAACAAAAAAAAAAAAAATGACGGGGAGAACAAGTGGCTTTCGGCTTCGTTAAGGGTCTTTTTACACCCTGTATACAAAGACAATACTGCTGCTACCACTTAGACTGGAAGCTGATCCCATCATAGTTGAGAAAAGGCAGGCAAATGATGATGTTGATGAGGTATACCTAAACCTACCACATTATGAATGTTGAAAGCCAAATTAGCGTTGGCAAAAATTAACATCTGATTCTGTTGGGATTCCCATTGGGACTTCATTGGCTGACGAAATAATACAAATAAAAGGCTTATAATGCTCTGCGTATCTATACTATTAATTATTAATTAATATTATAAAGCTGCAGTGTTTGTTTGTTTGTTTGAACGCGCTAATCTCAGGAACTACTGGTCCGATTTGAATGATTCTTTCAGTGTTGGGTAGTCCATTTATCGAGGAGGGCTATAGGCTATATAACATCACGCTACGACTAATAGGAGCGGAGCAGCAATGAAAAATGTTGCAAAAACGGGACGGGATTTTACGCGGACGAAGGTCGCGGGGAACAGCTAGTGCAATATAATCAGTCAATCAATAAATCAGGGTATTGTTGCGACTGCCACGCTACTGTAGTGCCTCAGCGATGTTTGTCGACGCACGCACTGCCCGTTTTGAGTCGTTGTGGCGTAAGAAATCTGCCTCGCTACTCCACAGGCTACGTGGCAGTCCCAAGACTATCCTGCAATCGATAGCTACCCGGGCAGATAGCCCGCTAGTGTGGGCGCTAACTAATCGCACCCGATCTGTTCTAGTTATTAAGTGCTAACTTAGGCTAAGTTATAATGTTACTAACACGGTGGACCTCGTCGTAGTCTGATAAATCTTACTAATATTATAAAGAGGAAAGATTTGTATTTTTGTGTGTGTGTGTGTGTGTGTGTTTGTAATGAATAAACTCAAAAACTACTGTGCCGATTTCAAAAATTTTTTCACCATTAGAAAGCTACATTATCCCTGAGTAACAAAGGCTATATTTTATCCCAAAATGTTTAAAAAATAAATGTCCACCCGTGCAAAGCCGGGACGGGCCGCTAGTAAATAATAATAATAAACTCGTCGTCAAATTCTGCGCCTGGGCCAATTCAATTTAGGTTCCCAAAAACGCCGAGAAAAAGTAGTATTCATTCCGATCAATGCCCGCCCTTTCTTGAGGTACTGAAGCTGAAGAATCAAGCTTTGGCCCTGCAATTGTAAATTAGGTATAGACTGATGACATCTCACCATCTTTCGAATTGAGGTGAATGATGATGCTGCCATCTAGACGATTTTGCCCACAGCGACTGCATTCGATAACTTTCTAGGGAGGTTGTCGAGAGCTTTGGAGTGCTGCTCTATCATGTGCTCTCAAGTGGCTAGCATACCCAACTTTGGCCGAAAAACTCCGAGCACAAAGCGGACATGTCAGAATACTATTGACAACATTGAAGGGTATAGTTGTAGGTGGTCTAGCTTTTAAGGTCATCACGTTTTAAATCTAACTGAGACCTTTTTCTCTCTTCAAAGGCTGATGAGGTGAATAGCACCTGTAAAGACAGAGAGCACCTTTTCGGCACAAAATAACAAATTATTATGACTAAACCTCATAATAAATGTCAATGAATTTTTAAATGACAAATCGCTCTAAAAATATACTGATTGAATCTATTCTATTTATTTTGAATCGGATAATTATTTACCTATTTTTTTAAATTTAATATTAATTGTTGATTTATTTGTATTATTATTCTTTGTATTCTTAATTTTTTGAAATCTTACGATCTTTCGACCTTATTTGTACACCAGCCATGGTCAAACATGTTGAGCCAAAGAGTACCTTGTAACACCTATAATAAGCATAATTTACCATGTATATTATCTACACATGTTTTTGCAAAAAATAAATGAATTGAATAAAAGTTCCCTCTCAAAATAAAAACCTATTATAATCTGTGACAATAGGTCTCTGATCCTCCCCGTGACAGTGAAGTCAAAAGTTACGCAAACAGGGGGCTATACAAGACACCTGTTTTGCTAATGGGGGTTCATGCTCTTATAATATGGGGGAATATGTTTTTATTACAAAACGTTATGAATTGGGGGACCCGATTCAAGTTAGTCTTTTTGTGGTTGGTATGCGGTGATGAATATTGTATGTTGTTTTTTTATTCAAAGTGTGTTATTAATTCATATCAAGTCAATTAAATTTTTATTATTTTTTTTTTTTACTTCGTCGTTGGTCGAGTGTTCGAAAGCGCGTCTGCTGAGCTAAACCCATTCAGTAGTTGTCAATTTGTGGCAAATATGATATACATATATACCAAAGAGATTTAGAAGACTTATTATAGAGCGGAGATTGGGAATATTTTCATTTGATCCCAAACATTTTGGATTTTGAAAAACGAATGCGCAGCGGGCGTATGACACTAGACAGAGCGATTTGTTACTAAGTAGTAATAAGTATTAGATTACGATTTTCTTCGTCTTGTCCAGTCCATCGCTCGTAAATATTTGAATGTCTTTGATTTACACCTAACATCGTATCAAAATCACCTAGAAACTGCGAGTATCTATAATTTTTAATTCAAAAAGGTAATTACTCGATCATTTCATTATCCGTTAAAACGCCAGTTAACTATTATTAGTTAATAGTGGCTCCTGCAATAAGATTGTCCATTGGCTGTTACTTGGTGTAGAGAGAGCGTCGCGTCGGGGGGCGCGGGCCTACATTACTGATGTTATAAATTTCTGTCTCCTTTGTGTAGGGGACGGATTTGGGGAGTCAAGATAGATTATTTTTTTATTATTGTGCACAAGCTTTTATTGTTCCTGTGTGGAAAGTGGATGCAAGAAGGTCGTGGCTAAATAATAACAGCCGAAAACAGCCGATCTTCAGGTTAAAACGCGGTTGCCTAGATTGGTCCGTGGATCCACCCTTACATACCGAGCGTTCTCGGAAAGTGCACTAAGCCACTGGCTTTCATTTGTAGATCTTTGACAGTCGTTACGAGTAGTCAATGGCTTGAAAGTCTGACAACCAGTCTATCAATGGATATCGTATTACCCAGTACTAATTGGGTTGTGGAGGTCAGATAGACAGTTGCTCCATGTAAAATACTGGTATTCAGCTGCGTCCGGTTAGACTGGAAGCCGGTCCCAATATAGAACAAGTTGGGAAAGTCTAGGCAGATTTTACTGAGCTTAGAAAAACTGAGAAGGTTACTACAGCTAATTTTAAAAATGGAGACAATCAACATTTACTGGCACTAAAAAGAAAGAATAAATAAAATTGTTTATTTCAATTACAATGGGCATTACGATACATATTATTGGAGGTCACCTTTTAAGCAAGGAATTGCTTGTATTAGGAGACTCCGCACTTCCACTTATCATTTTTTATGCAATTGAAATATAGACATTGTGACCATACAAGATTAAAAATAAAAGGGTAACTTAAAATTATATAAACAGCTCTGCAAATTAAGAATAAAATCTTCTATTCCAATTTCAAATCCGTCCCCTAGTCTATGGAATGCTCGGTATTTAAATTAATCGGAGCAAGGGGCGCCCGATTGCGACTGTCTTTATACCTCTGTGCCTCGTGCCTCATGCCTCAGTGAGAGTAACTTTTATTATGTTTTTCCGATGTTTATTCCTTAATCTCTATTTAGTTTAGATGCTGTGAGGATGTCTAAAAATAAAATAAAATATTGTGTTAGAATTATTTTTGGTAAGAAACCATTTTGCGATGCATGGCGCGGTTGTCGGTTTCGAAAATAAAGATGTTATATAGTAACACGTTTTTAAGGTATCGTTATAATCGTTATAAAAATCCAAGTGTCCTTAGATAGCTTTTTGAAAAAAAAAAAGGCGGATTTTTGGCGCGAAATAGTAATACATACGTTAATAAAAAAATCACCAAACCTATCGAGTAGGGTATCAAAATAAAGGAAATTGAAAGGGGATTACAAATATATATATGTTATATGTTTTCGGTCTTTTTAGTGCATTATTTTTAAATTGTCTTTTTTGCAGTCGGGTTTATGGTTTTTTAATTATTTTTACTTGTAGTTTTTTTGACATTCAAAAGTGCCTCTAAAAGTCTAATTGAAATAAATAATAATAAGTTTGAGTTTGATCTAGCATTGTATAGCTTGGCGTAGCGATATGTAGAACGTCGTAACGTTTTGTAGCAATTCGTAGCAAGCCGTAGCGTTTTGTAGCACGTCGTAGCATGGCGTAGCGTTTTGTAGCACTTCGTAGCACGCCGTAGTGTTTTGTAGCACGTCGTAGCAATTTGTAGCACGTCGTAGCAATTTGTAGCACGTCGTAGCATGGCGTAGCAATTTGTGGCACGTCGTAGTATGGCGTAGCGTTTTGTAGCACATCGTAGCATGGCGTAGCGTTTTGTAGCACATCGTAGCACGCCGTAGCGTTTTGTAGCATGGCGTAGCGTTTTGTAGCACGTCGTAGCATGGCGTAGCGTTACGTAGCACGCCGTAGCCGAACTACAGCTTCATAGCCCCCACCTAAGATTTCAACTTAGACAAATTCAAAGCAGTTTTTAATGTTATTCATACCAAATGGTTTACAGATATTGTGGTTGTAGTATTTTTTTAAAGCAACAAAAACCGTTCTACCACAACAACGGCAACTAAGCACTTCATCTATTATCAGGAACAGATACAATCTCCGCTAATCACAAAGGGACCCAAATCAAAGGCATAATCCCCTTCAAAAGTATTATAACTCTGGACATCCGTCATTACTACAGGTACAGGTAATTAAGAGAAGGTCCGAGTTGATTGTGCGATAGTTACTATGGGGCTTTGGATTGCCATCGTGGTGAAAGGATTAGCCAGTCAGTAGGGGGCTCGCTGACTGCCCAGGGTGCGCCGGACGTATAGTGACTCAGTAGATACGTCGCTCGAGGATGCTCCTTTCATGCACCCCATGGGGCACTTAATATCGTGTCCTGCGTGCCCTGTTGTTTGTTCACTACAGGAACTGATGGACGCTACCGAAAGCGCCAAATTAGTAGCTCAGTTCTGGGCCGACACAATTTAGATTGCCATCGACGCGCTAAGAAGAAGACTATGGGGCTAGAGTTAAAATGGAAGAAGATAAAGCAATGTAAGCCAGGAAGATTAGCAGTACAAATAATAACAATAATAAGGGCTTCACACCGATCTCCTTGGCTAAAGAGAACTGGCGCAAACCTGTAGTGCTTTACACTAACGACACGGAGGTATGGCAGAGTAAGGAGTTTCACGGATGCTTTTCCGGGCCCTGGATCGATGTAGACCAATCAGCTACGACCAGAAAGAAAGTCAGGCCGCACAACCGGTCGACCGACCAGTTTTGTTAAAGATAGCGGCCGGTCACGCTACAAGTCGTAGTCGGGTCCCTTAATAGGTCCCATAGTTTGACCTGCCCCCGTATTTACAAACGAAAGTCGTTTATCTATCTCGCTCGGTTTCGTTTTGCCAAAAAAAGATAGACATAAGACTTCTCGAATCGAAGCGTTTGCGAATACGGGGGCTGGTATACTGGGTGGTCCATAGAGACGTAATAAAAACAAGAATTTCTGGGGTACGTACTTTTTTTTTTTAATTATTCTGTTCTGTCCCACAGCTGGGCAAAGGCCTCCCCCATTCCTTTCCTTGACGGTCGTCGTCACCGAGGCAGGCCCAAGAAACACTGTGGTATACAGGGTATACTACAACTAAAATCCCGACTACTGAATCCGCCCGCCGCCTATGTTACCCGGGCCATAATAACGAATCGATTGACACCTTATTCATCAAAATCGGATGAATAGTTTAGGCGCTAGGGAGGAACATACGTAAATAAAAACATACATAGACTGCTAAAATCATAACCCTTCCTTTTGGCTTCGCCGTAGTCGGGTAAAAATAGGTTCCTCATGCCCAGGGGTATCCGAGATACCCCTGGTATCCGGGGTATCCGATCCCATGTAATAGCGCGTGCGCAAGCGCCATGTATGCGCCTTGTTCATGAGGTCATCAAATTCAAGGTAGGTGAGTAAATAAAACATTCAATTCAATAAATAATACTTTATTTATTTATTATTAGTAAGTACATTAATATAATCCTTATATACAGATAACAAGCGTGTACATTGATATTAGATAAAGTATATGATTTAAGCTATCAGCAAAAACATCGTTATTATCAAATTGATATGCTAATGTAGAAATATTATGAAAATATAACTAGCGTAAGTGATGGTTCAAAACTCTACAAGATTTGCGAAAATAATTCAGAAGTTTTTTTTTAAGGGTAAGACAGAGACGTACCTAATAGTCCAACCAAATTTCGCCAGTTACGTTCAAGTAAGGGGCGAGCCTATTGACATCAATCGGGCACAAATCCAGACTCTGGCTGCTACTGGGGAATTCCCGATAGAAAAACCCAATAACACTGCCCGACCTGGGAATCGAATCCAGTACCTGAATTATTGCACTAACCGATACTGTTAATTTGCTGATAATTTAAACAATAACTTACAAAAGGTGTGCGAAAAAACTCAGCTGCCAACAACATGCTAATAATAGTATATTTATTATAATTATATATAACTTCTACAACTATTAATATTCGTACATAACATAACATCACGCCTGTAATCCCCGAGGGGTTAGGCAGAGGTGTACCTAACAGTACACCCACATTTCGCCAGTTATGTTTAAGTCCCATGTAATAGGGGGGCGAGGAATTCGTAAAAAATATTATTTTATTAGTATCATCAGGGTTAATCTCTTGCGGGATTAGTCGAGATACTGAGCCGGGTTTTTAGCTAAAATCTAGATTTTTTAACATAATGCTAATCACTGTTTTAAGCTTTCACGGTTTACAACTAAACTTATACGGGATATCAACAACAGCGTCGAAATATCGGGAGCTCAAAATAATGAACAATCACGGAAAATATCCCGTAAGTGACAGTATAAGATTTTATTCCCCAAAAAAGTCGTTTCCCAGCAATAATATTTGCATAGTTACTTTGTTGGATGTATAGAATGCTTGGTTGACGGCTTCGTGAAGGGTCCGTTTACACATTGTATGACCCATGAAATCGATCTACATTCGTGAAATCGATGTTGTAGGAGAAAACAACTATACTACCTACGTTCATTTTCAAAGTTCACAAATATAGTTTTTATGAATTACTAATTTTACGGGTACAAAACAAGGGACCTTGATGAGGTTTTTCAGTTGAATTATCATGATACAAGCTTAGAAGTGCCACACTGACAACCATAAAATAAACAGTATACAGGGTGACGCCGACAATACGACAATAAATTGAAACTGCGTATACCCCGTAACGTTCCCAGTCGGCATACAAAAATTCATTCGAATATATCCAGTAGTTTAGTCACAGGAAATATTTTCATTTTCAGCATTTTCTACATGATGTAGATTGATAGGCTAGCAGCGACAGGTTAACGACCCCCGCATCGGTATAAACATTAAACAAATGTTGCCAACCCGCTACTTCAAAAACCTTTGCCAAATTCCTTCCTTAACTTTTATTTCCAAACGCGAATTAGTGCAAATTATATGTAAGGTTAGGTTAATAAACCAATATTTATAAATGGTGTTGTATTTCGTTAACAGTTTTATGCTATTTACTTATTTTTATTTCGTTGCTAGGATTTATTTGATCGTTTAAAAATATTCCTATGAACTAGTATTACCAATGTTTTCATTTATAGTCGTACTGTCGGCGTCACCCTGTATACTTAAATGTCAACTAGCAAAAAAGGAAATTAAGTTTTACGATTTTACGAATATTTTTCTAAAGTTGTTAATCGTTTATTTACTAAATCATTAGAGATCAGGCTAAATTCAATTTTTTACTACCTCACTATTATTTAGAGAGCCATACATTTGGCCAAATATATCAGACAAGAGACATTTTAAAAGAAATTTGTTCACTCTTGATAATAACAGCCAAAGAGATTTAAAACACATATAGAAGGACATTGGGAACATTGTCATACAATAATTTTCATCCTGAATATTTTCAATTTTGACACACGAATGCTACCTGACAAGCGGGCGTATGACACAGATGACACTAGACAGTACGAATTGTTATGGCGCATCCACACATGCCGAGCGGCACGGCTGGCGGCCAACCCGGCGGTCAAGCCGCCGGCACGCGCATCTTTTTCCCTGCGGCGCGTAAAGCCGGTAAAGCCGGCGGCAAATTCAGCGGCAAGGCAGCCGGCGGCATGTGTGGATGCACCATTACTAAGTAGTAACAAGTTTTGGATTACAATTTTCATGTGTGTCATGACCCGTCTATAGCTCGGAAATATTTAAATGTCTTTGTGTCATATGAATGCGACCTGACAAGGCGACGTATCGCGCTGGACTAATCGACTTGTTACTAATTTGTAACAGGTTTTGGAATTGTCAGTTTCTTGGTCTTGTCCCGTCTATAGCTAGTTATATTTGAATGTCTTTGATAACAGCCGACATTTGCAAATCTTAATCTTGAAAAAAAAATTGACCATTGTTTTGGCGCCTTTTTGCATGCTTCATAGAGTAAAAGAGAACTGTCATGTCAACATCACTGTTGTGTTACACAAGATGGAAGAGACACCGACGCGATGCTAAAACGGTTACCACGTATTCAGTACATGATTCTGAACCCCACATAGAAATTTTTCATCGGTGATTTAAAAAAAACTGTTCCATACATTTTCCTTACAAATTCAATTACATTTTTAAATATTCCTCAGAAAAAACAATTCAAAATATAAAAATAGTAGCCCACCGGTATCGGGAACAGGGTCCGAGCTACCGGTGGTCAGGGCACCAGAGAGAGGAACCTCCTAACAATACGCGCCGTGCCCAGGAGTACCGCGCACTGAATCAAGCCCTTGATCCAGCCGCCTAACGAGAGCCTCCTCAGGCCATACATTTTATTATTTTGGCATTGCAGTTTTGTAAAGAACAGCTCTTTTTTTTTAAATAAATGGCACAAATTTCTATGTGAGGGCTCAGAATGATGTACTGAATACGTGGTAATCGTTTAAGCGTCGGTGTCCCTTCCACTCTGTATCCTTGAACGCGGTTTAGATGCAATAATCGTGTTCAGTTACATTGGTGAAATTAGCCCTAAGAGCCTTCTTTCAAAGTCGGTGTAGACTTTAAAAATCAAGGTTTTTTAACACTCTCTCGATGGTTGAAATCAAGGAAATGTCTTAAGATGAAAGCGCCAGGGTAACAAGCAAAATTCAAACTTTCTTAAGTTTTTGCAATTTGCAAAAAGCGTATGGTGATGAAAATATGATTTGTGACCGTAACATGTAAGTAATTACAGAATTATATTCATTAAAATCACCAATAAAACACCTTTAAGTTCATTTAATCTAATAAAACTTTAATTTCGCGGGCTACCCGGGCACTACCGGCTTAATTTCACAAAAACTATATGAGAAGGTTATTGTCGATGGATCCTGGTCTACTATCTATGATTATATTTAATTTGTTATAGCAATTAATATAATCTTCGCCACAAACTGAGCTATATATAGGGTGACTGGTAATTAGTGACCGATACTTAAACACGTGATTGTACTCATGATAACAAACAACTTTGCCAAAGAATTTTTTTTTTTTACATAGACTTTTATCACAATAATACAACAGCCGTATGAAATTCGCACGTGACCTATCAGCTGTTAGCCGTTTAAAAAAATGTTTCCTTGGGAAAGTTGTTTGTTATCATGTGTTTATGTATCGGTCACTAATTACCAGTCACCCTATATTTGTTTTAATAAATAAGCACTGTTTATCTAATTGGATACAATGTCAAATCATATTAGCTAGTAGGTGGCGTCAATATCTAATCATGAAAAATCGAAAAAAATCTTTTTTCATATTTCTTTTTGTTTTATCATATCACCACGCCTGTAATCCCCGAAGAGTAGGCAGAGGTGTACCACTCACATTTCGCCAGTAGTGTTTTTTTTTAAGTCCCTTGTAATAGGGGGCGAGCCTATTACCAGCAACAAGGTACACACCCAGACTCCTAAAAAAAACCTAATAACGCTATACCTGTCCTGGGAATCGAAGCCAAGACCTCTCAGCAGTCGCCTCTGCTACCAGACCAACAAGGCATCATTTCTTTTCATCAAAACATTTTTTTTTTTAATTAATCATGTTTAGATACATCTGCAGAGTTTCACTAGATAATTCAATTTGACCCCGTATAGTTTTAAGTTATGGCTTAGCTTAATTGCATTTGATCATGATTATAAAATAAGCTGTATTATGTTTAAACAGGATAATAATTAAAACTTACTAAATTAATTTCGATTGCGCTTACAAAAATCTATTTTTACTGCATTTATTATTGCACCCTTCTCTTTCAACGTTTCTTGATTAATTTGACTGATTTTAAAGATGAGTTACTTCGAAATTATGAATTCAAAGTCTTTGTACAGTTAGGTACAGATGCGAGCACTGCCGCGCTAGCGATATCAGCAGTAAGTGCAATTTTTGACAAAATTAGTTAAATATTGATCCTTAATCAGCGCAACGAGCTCTACCAGAAGTGCTGACAGCTGTTTTAATAGCTTATCGGGAACTGGTGAATTTCGTTAAGAATCAGTTTCAGTTGCTTCAAGTAATACTAGATATAAAAGGATTTTCGTCATTTAAAACTATTATCATCACAATTAATATAACTTAAAAAAGAAGTCCGGAAAAACAAAATTGAAACAAAAACTTTGCACGCCAATTACTCAAAACTTACTTACTGCTCTTATGCTTAGCGCGGCAGAGCACATCCAAGTTACCCAAAACTGTCAAATTTTCCCAATCAACCTTGAACCTTATGCTTTAGCGATAAAGTCGAAAATCTATTAAAGAAATTTGACAGATTGTAGTAGCTTGATGTGAGGCGTCTGTACTACAAGATTTTTGATGACTTAACTGTCGTCAAAATAATCAAGGAACCCTGAAAAAGGTTTTGAAATAGATAAACAAATAATACTTTGTATGGAAGATAAGTAGTACCTAGAAAGTAACTGGGACTAAGTCTGCCCGACGAGCTGTGGGCCAAAATAACCACGCGGTGGAGCCCTGACACAGCCAGAAGGCGACGCGGTAGACTTCGCCGGACATGGCGCGATGAGCTAGACAAAACTAACGACCAGTGATCCACAATGGCCCAGGATCGAAGAATTTGGAAGACATGGAGAGAGGCCTTTGCCCAGCAATAGGATGACACAGGCTAACAGTATCATTATGGAAGATAAATTTTCGCCACTTTTGGACGAGTTTAGCGTTCAAATAAGTATATAAATGAGGACGTTGGAACCAGAGTGACCAAAGTGATATTTTTACCAATACTGAGGTTATTACACAATATCATAGAAAATTCATAATTCTTCCATGCCACACTGATCTAAGTGCTCTTCAGTGCTTTCTTTCTTGAGGGATCACAACCTGACACAATAGGATTGATGCGGTCTGCAAAGTGAAGACCATGCCACACGGATCTAGGACAGCCCTCCACAAATCATATTCCACCGGGATTTTTCTTTGTTACTATTCTTTTATTTCAATGTAAAATTACATTCCCTGTACGCAGCACTCCGTTTATGTAAATAATACGGCTAAAATAAAAAATCCAACAATGGATGTTGAAATACTCTAACGAACGACGCGTAAAAACAGCTGTTCACTTCCTGCCTAGTTACAGAGTTCATCGAACTCGTCGTCGCGCTTGCCGGTCGCTACGTGCGTTTTGTCACGGTAAGGATACATCGTGTATGAGGAAATAAAACAAATCAAATTTATTGGATTCCCATAACATTCCTGAAATAATTTCTTGTACCGGTCATTTTAGTATGATACACTGAATTCACCCCATCAGTCTGTGGAGGGCTGTCCCTTACACCCTGTATACTGTTGTGCCCTAGATCACTCTTGTTCCAACGTCGTCAATTATGACATTTTAGTATTAGACTAAAGCTTCCAGAAATTTATACGCTCAGTATCACTTCTACACGAAGTATTATTTATTTTTCTATAAAGGTCCTAATATCTTCTTCGATTATACCTCTCCCTCACTCATTCCCATCTAAAATCTTTCTCTCTCACTCAGTACCGCATAATGCTCTCTGCGGACCCTCCTAAGCAGCACACACGGTGTTGTCCAGGGGCATCAACTCCAGCTTCACGTCGTCTGATTGGAGTTCTGTTACCAGCTCGCGTAATCTGGGGGTGAAAGGGTTTCAGTTACATGGGTTTCTTGAATTATAGGGGTCTTCAGCTTGAACTAAAACAACGTGTGTGTGTGTGTTTCAATCGAAAATGTAAAAAACTTTTGATTGCATTTACCTACTTTATACAGGTGGTCCAAATAGTGACGTCATTAAAAAAAATCCTCATGCCATCGGGTATCCAAAATACAAAAACCTAATAAAATACTTATTACAGAAAATTTTAGCATACTTTAAAGTTCTTTTTAAGGGTGTTGCTTTTTATGTTATTACAATGTTGACTGGCAGGCGGTCCACTTGATATCTGCAATACTTCCAGATGCAGGCATCGCAAATATAATTTTTTGGTCCATTTGAAGACCAGAGCATAAATGCACGAGCATAACGCGAGCCCTCCACGTCAAGCTACAATTTCACCTACCATTATGTCACATATTTGTGTCGTTTCATGTGACAGTGGCGGTCAAAAGGTTAACGTGGTTTCTATGATATAAAAGATTCAAATATCTCTATGATTTTCTACATTTTTGCTTACCACTGTTACTAAGGGTAAATGATAAATACTTTTTGTTTACATCAATCAATTAATAGTAGAATACTTACTTGGCTAACTGCGCAGGAGTCACGAAGATAATATCGTCCGTCTGCCCTGACGTAGGTGCCGGGTACCTAATCGTACCGACGTCCACTGACTTAGATGATAATACCTGTCGAATAAAATTATAATTATTATATTTCATCGGATTTTGGGGAGAAAGGAAATCATAAAATATCTGTACCTACTGCCTACCCCCATGCGGAAAAAGGCGTAACTTTAAGTATGTGTGCAATTAAAGGAGATGTTTCAATTTCGGCCATTAGATGTACATTTATTGAACAAGAATTTGTGTAGTATGCTACAACTAAAAAACCCGACTACTGAATAAAATGTGGCCTATATATATATGTTACCCCATAATAACGAAGCGTTGTAAAAGCAAGGAATTTATGCATTTTCTTTCAAATAATTAATGTCAAACTTACGGCAGCTAGTTCGGGCGCCGGGAACTCTGCAAAGTCTGCCTCCACGCAGCGCCACGGGCGATGCATCAGCAACTGTTGACGCACCTCGGCTTGGAGATTTGCTAGACGGATCTATGAGAAATGAGAAAATTTACCACTTGAGGTTAGATTAGAAGACAGGTCGCCGACCAAACGGAACTCCACAACCCAATTTTTGTAAAGGATGATCGCATCGGATGGGATCGGAACGGATTTTACAATCTTTAAACGATATTAAATCGTGTACACAGTATTTAAAGTCTATATTACCAAGCTGCGCACAGCAGATTAACCGCGGGCGGCTTCCGCGATACGCGATCGCAGCCGAAAGTTTGCTGAGACGCGCGATCGGCTTCGTTCGTCTGTCATCGCGTGCGATAAACCATCCTACCTATTTTTTCTTTTCCTTTTCTGTGTTTTATAATTATTTTCTTCTTCCTCTAATGCAATAGCCAACAATACTACGTCAACTACAACCATTTTCAAAAATCAGAACTATTTGAGTAGGCGCAAAAACGGATACGGTCGCAAGCGACGGTACGGAGCCGATCGTATGCGTCGAATCCCGCCGGACGCGATCGGCTGTCGCCGCATCCGTTCATATCGTTTCCGATGCGATGCGTGCCGTTTGATGAAAATCATCCTTCACACGATACCCCCTATCTCCAACCCGCACTGTGCCCACGTGGTGGATATCAGGCTACTCCGTTGCACAGAGAGGGGACCTCTGTCCCAGCAGTGGGACCTTTATCATCAGATAGCTCACCTCCAACTGTCTCCTGAGCTCCCTCTGCTTGTCCTTGTGCAGCTGCAGTGCGTGCGCGTACTGCCCCGGCTCCGACGGGAACTTCACCAGACCCGAGCGAGCCACGAACATCGTCCATTCCTGGAGACCAAAGAATTCATAAATACAAATTAGTCTACGGTACATTATTAAGAGTGTTTTCTTGATTGAACTTCGTTAGTAGTGATGTTATGTATGTAGAACTTATACTGTCACTTGCTACGCTCACTACTGGAACTCGACCCTAAGTCACGGCAAAACACATTCACAGTATCACCAGGTTTTATGTGCAAAAGACAAAGAAAGAGGGTAGACAGATTTGTCTGCTCTTAACAATTTATTTTCCATCCACCCGCATTCTCCAGTCAACCCGCGATCATGGCGCTTGCAACAGCGTCGAATTATCGGGAGCTCAAAATAATGAACAATCACGGAAGATATCCCGTAAGTGACAGTATAAGTTTAGTTGTAAACCGTGAAAGCTTAAAACAGTGTATGTGAGTTGTCTATGCAAAGAGAGTAGTTTCGGCCTGATGTTGTCATAGGGTAATTTAAAAAGCATTGCAATCGTAAGACTGATCTTTCGGCGTCTGGCTGAACTTCCCGTCGCGTATGGCCGTTGAAGTGGCATTAGAATAAATTGCGAAAAACAATGCGATTTCTGATGCACTACCCTGGAATTCGCATTTGATGACCTTTTGACTCCGTTAGCATGCGGAGTTCGCGTGGCTGAATTTTTAGCGAAATATATTTGATTATTTTGCCATCGATACGCTAAGAGGACGAGATACCCGGAATCGATCTCCTTCTAAACAGAACGGGTACTTGACGGCCGAGTAGGTTAGGTGTAACAGTCTGCCAGCTTGTTTGATTGATGTTTCAGAAACTTGGTATGAATGGCTCACCGTCTGCAACTTAGCCAGGTCTCTCTCCAGCTGCGCGGCGGCGTGCCTGCGCGCGAGTGCGGCGGCGGAGCCCGGGTGCTCCAGCGGGCGCAGCGCGCGCAGGGCGGCGCGCTCGGCCTTGCGGCACGCCGACATGCGGGCGGAGCGCTCGCGTTCCACCGTCCTGTTAGGCGAGGGATATAATTATCAGATATGTACGCCAGCAATCCCCGAAAGGTTACCCAGAGTAATGCTGTAATACGGTCAGATGTCGACAGTTCAGTTAAAGTCCCATGTAATAGAGTGTGAGTCTATTGCCAGTAGTTAATATATCAGAAGCAGCTAGGAAAACCTGCTCAGGTGGAGATTCATTAATGACTGCCCTGGAGTGTAAATGTGGTGCTATTCCACAAACAATGTGGTACTTAATATCGTGTCCTGCGTGTCCTGTTGTTAGTTCACTACAGGAACTGATGGACACTACAGAAAGCGCCAAACTAGTAGCTTATTTCTGGGCCGACACAATTTAGAATGCCATCGACACGCTAAGAAGAATAATGTCAGAAATCAATAAGAAACTAACTTTTGTTCAATGATTTACTCACCAGCTCAACACTTTGATCTGATGCTGCAGCGCATCGTATACCTCTCCGGCCGGGACGCCCGCAGTCACCTTCACTGGCGTTTCCTCTGTTTTATAAAGTTAGTTATAGAACATTCCAGAAGGTGGATAGAAGGGGGTGATGGGATGCGGGGGGACTGAAAGATCGACGTAATATCGCTTAGAAGTTGAGTATGTTGGTCAGTCTTAGGGACGGATTCGTAGGAGTTGGAGTATACGCTTAGGGGCACTATGAGCAGCAAAGAAAACAAAAAAAAAAATTTGATTAAAAAAAATTTTTGGAGCAAAAAATTTCTTAGATTTTTTTATTATTCGGAAACAGTGCGTCGGAGAAATATGCGTCTCAGAACCTAAATGGTTTCTATGGTCTAGGTCAACCCGATACTGCAATAAAATTAGGAAATATGAGAAAAAAAAAATAGAGGAAAATAATTCTAAATTGAAAGTTAATTGAGAATTATGGAAGAAAAAGACGTGATGAACCGACGTCAATAAAATTCGGAAACATTTTAAAGAGTAAGTATGAAGTTTCTTGCCCATTCTTCTCCATACGAAAGTAACCTTGTGATTGGGTGAAGAAACAATTCTATTTCCTTCGTTATAAAGTTTGACGTTCAAAAGTGCCTTAAATGGTTTGACTTTGAATAGGACAGGAGCATAATGATTCGATGAAATTCATTTCGGTACAAAATATTTTCTTAAATTATGAGGACGTATTTTTTCAATATTTATATCGATCTTTCAATCCCAAAATGTAAGTATTAATACACTGATCAGCATTCGTGGTTGTTGACATGAAAAAAGCACAGATTTTGATAAATTATATGTTAAATAAAAATAAAGCTAAGACTGGTAAAGTTGACGTTATGTTGCGCTACTGTTGGCCAACTAAACAGACAGATGTGTTGCTGGGGAGTTAGTTCCGCTACATCTCCCCAGCTCGCAGCAACCTGGTGTCCAGAGTTTTTATGCGGCCCATGGGCCTCTGACTTGGCTTTACATGCCGTCGAGAAATATCTCTCAGGCATGCTGGTTTTCTCACGATGTTTTCCTTCACCGAAGCAAGTGATAATTATACTATACGCATATGAATCCGAAAAATCAGAGGTGCGTGTCTTGGGACTATGACTTAGCAGTCCGACGGTCACACCACTAGGCTATCTGGTATACAACTAGTTTTAAATATAAAAGTGAGGGCAACAGTTGCGCAACTTTCAACTCAACCAGCCTAAAACGTAAGTTCACAACATCCATGTACAATCATGCTCATACATATTATTGATTTAAATTAAAAAATAAATAAAATAATTAGTCACATTTATTTTTAAGCTTATTTTTGGAGGCATTCCCTTTACTTATAAGTATTTTTTTATATATTACTTTTTTAATCTCAATCAGTCGTTAGTTTAATAAATTATTGTGTATTTTTGTTACAAATTAAATGTGTAAGGAAGAAATTATGATATTATGCTTTTAGAATAGAATAGTTACCAAAGCCAATATTAAAAAGTTATAGAAATTAAAAATTGATTCGAGATTCAGACTCAAAAAGTTATCCTATTCACTACTACGAGTACACAATACGAAATTAAAATAATTTAAAAAAAGAACTAAAAGTGCCTTCGCATAAGGCATATAATCATCCTGCATAGGAATTCATCGAACGTATACGTAGCGTAGACGGTACGTAAACGCAGTGTCGACGCGACATATCTTTGTGACAGTCACGTCTACGCGATAAAATATTCTAACGAACGACGCGTGATTTCATCTGCTCACTTAATGCCTAGCTAACAGAACTCTTCGTCGCGCTTGCCGTTCGCCACGTGCGTTTTGCCACGGTAACGATACATTGCGAATGAGGAAATAAAAGTAATCAAATTAATTGGATTCCCATAACGTTCCTGAAATAATTTCGTGTACCGGTTATCTTATTATGACATGCTGAATTCACGCCATGAGTCTGCAGAGGGCAGTCCCTTACACCCTGTATATACAAGTTATGTCACTGCCGTCTGACATACCGATTGGACTTCGGAATGGTACATTTACGCAGCGTCTACGCGCCGCCTACGCTCAGTGCGAAGACACTCAAAAACAAAAAAATAATAATAAAGCCCATGCGACACCGAATGATATAAATTATATCACAGTTTATCTTACGCATAGCTTCCTTGGGGGGAGCGACGGGCGTCACCACCGCTATAAATTTTGATTTTCGTTTATAATTTTGATATAAAATTAGCCAATTGTTTTAAGATATTTTGTGGGGATTATATCTTCATGGTGGGTATTTCCGTGGTGTGAGCAGGACTTTGAAAGCATATCCATTTCCACTTTCAATTTCACCTTATAGCAGATGTACTATGTAATAAATGATTGATATTGATGGATCGAGAGGGAGGGGAAGATCAAAGGAAAGATGGATGGGTTTTGTGAGGAATGACTTGAAGGAAAAAGGAGTAAATGATGCCGTGAAGTCTGACAGGGGAGAATGGAAGAAAAAACGTGTTGCACCGACCCCAAGTAACATGGGACAAGACAAGGGCAGGAAGATGGTGATGAGCAGATGTACTAAGGTCATGGGCAACAAGGCGCAACAAGGAGTCGGCTTCCAGTCTAGCAGCTGAATACTAGTATTTTCCATGGAGCGACTCCCTTCTCTTGTCTTAATTTGATTGTAAAGTCTTGCCCACATCAAATGAACCATGAAGATACTCGTAATATTCTAATATAGATGGGGTTTTTAGCTAAGATATTTAGGTAACTAAACTGCATACTATCTATCTTCCACTTATTTCTGATAAGGGAAGTACACCGTAGTTCACACGGTCGATTTTATCACGCACTAGATTTTCAGTTCGTAACTGAGACTTGAACATCCAGGAGTGCGGTTTTTTGACGCTCCGTTGGATCCTCAATCCTCGGTCGTATACCGAAAGTTGGAAATCCCGGGACGATAAAAATCGTCCGTGCGTACAAAGATTTTTGGTTTATAATGGGTGCAAAAAGACCCTTAACGAAGCCGAATTGAATGGATTATTTTTTGTCTGGACTATACCTGGGGACCTTCTAGTTACGGAGATATTGGAGGTTTTAATGATATAACGTTAGTTTAACTACCTCAAAGGCCCCTGTTCTATTCATTCGTTACATTGAGTCCTACCGTAAACCGAGATTTTGCACCCCAAAAGAAAAAGTCGTTTCCCCGCAATAATTTTTCCGTAGAGTTACTTAGTTTGATGTACAGAATGCTTGGTTGACGGCTTCGTGAAGGGCCCGTTTACACCTTGTATTATCATAATCATAGTAGGTATATAATAAAGTATGTATTTGCAAAGGGAATGCATGCGATGCGGTTAGCAAGCGACGACTCTTACTGTACTCCCGGACGGCTGGCGGAGTGCTCAGCGCTGCACGCACATACAAATCGTTATGTACTATTTTTATGTATTGAAGTATATCGTGTAAGGATGCTTTCAATGGGAATAATTCATTTAAATATTACGGAGTTTCTTGTTAAAAACTTTCGAGAGGCGTTCGTGTAGAGAAACGTCTTCACAAACGTCAGATGACTGACATTTATAAAATAGAATGAATGACAGGACCTTACGCGCAAGTGGCGCCACCTGTTGTGCTCAAAACCGATAGCCCTCATTACTGACGTGGAAAATATTGTTGGACGCGACGTTTGTTCGACGTATTTGACCACCATTATGATATATTCAAATTGAAAGCACCCTTTTTTATTATTACACATTATATTGTAAATAAAACATTCTGATTATCATTCTGTTACGTGATTTAAATAACAACATTCTGAAATGAAAGCTTTTTATTATTTGTTATCGTTATAAATGGAATTTAAACAGTAATATCTATAATATCTGATTTTGTTTTATATTTCAGAGTTTATAAATACTGTCACGTGAAAACTTGATCTAATTAAAAATAGTAATAAACACTAAGATAAAAGTTGTTATAACATGGGAATTTGAAATCACTAAAGAATTCGAGATGTTCACGTCGATAACATGTGCCTAAAAGCGATTTTCGGCGCGTACAAGCTCGTTTTTGGAAGTGCGTGTACGCGCGTAGGTATGCGCCTTTGATTTCACGAGTGACTCGTTTTGTCATGGCCAATTTAGATATAATATTGATTTTATTAAAATAATATTTAAATTCCATTTACAACAAGCCCGAAATCACTGAACACCTCATACAAAACTTACTCAAAAACGCCAAGTCTATAAGAGAAAATAATACAATTTAGATCATACAAAACAAATATTTTTAGTGAATCTTGAGATTACTACGGTACCAATCAATTTGAACCTTTCTCAAATTATTTCTTTAACAATACCTGTCAACTACCTTAGTCATGAAAGTCGCGGTCATAAAACGTGCGAGCAGGACGGCGAATACTTATTATGAGATTGTGTCTTCTCGCTTGCACTTTTTATGACTGCAGCTGTCACCAACATATGTGTATCAGATTAAACTCGCACGGAGCTTGCTGCATAGCAGTTGTACGAGAACCTCGTGCATGTCCGAAAATAGTCGGACACATCCGATAAAACCCGAGAATTCTACTATATTACCGACTAACCCAGTTCTACATAAACTAAAGCATACTTGAACCACAAATTATCAAACATATTTAGCGCTGATCGAATTTAATTTAAAACATACAACAGACCAACCTAGCCCTTTCGGTGCCCAGCACCCAGCATATGGGTCCAATGCCCATATTATTCTGGGTGCTGGGCACCGAAAGGGCTAGGCAATCACGGCTTAACCTAAAGATCGACCCGAGCGGCTGTTATTATTTAGCCACGAGCTCCTCAGCGGGCCGCCATAAAGCGGGGCCACCAACTGGTAATAGTACAAACAGGTGGGCCGCTGCAGGTAAAACTTAGCCCGATTTATTGAAACCGATAAGATGAAGTTTGACTGTTAAGTATTGCGCCACATCTATCACCACGGAATCACAATTTTCTATGCTCATATCCTTTTCATCCGCAAAAAAAATGCGAATCCGTGATGATAGATGAGATTCAACTCTGTCGATGTTGCAAAGTTAGGGAATCTCCGAAAAAAAAACGATTTATGTTAAGATATCAGAGACAGTGGCAACAGATTGGGTTCCGAACAACAGAACCCGGCGAGCCCCAGTAGGAGATGGCGTGAGGCGCTGGACTGTTATCAAAAGGATTAGGCCCAAATAGTCAAATAACAATAGATAGAGGAAAGGCGCCTCCCTTCCCTGGACAGCTGGATCGAAGGCTTGGTTCAGAAAGCGGTACTGCTAGACACGGCTCGTATTGTGAGGAGGTTCCTCTGGAACCCTGACCGCCGGTAGCTTGGACCGTGTTGTGGACACCGGTGGGCTACTATTTTGTAATATTTTTAAATGTTTTTATTTTAAATCTAATACATTTTTAAATATAAATAATAAATATAAAAAATATATATATATAAATAAATAATAAAGTTGAGAAAAGGCTAGGCAGATGATGATGACATTTTTAAATATAAAAATGTATTAGATTTGTATTTAAATAAATAAAGGAAATAAATAACAGAGACAGAACGTTGATTTAAATACGTTCACCACTAAATGTATCCAATAATTTGTGATCCAAACGAGCCTTAAGACTACTATCCCTCTTCTAAACTAAAATAACCATAAACACAATAAGTATACATACCATGATGCGCGCCTCCTCTCTTGGCGTACAGCTTCAGTTTCTCTCTGAGCGCGCCGCGTTCTGTCTCCAGAGAGTCGATGTCTTGTTGGAGATGGTCCATCGTCTCTTCGAATTCTTTCTCTTTTCTGTAATTGGAATAAGAGAGAATGAAGTGTTTATTCTATTGTTAAGTCATTGACGAATTGTGTCTCTGTTTTAGCAAGTGTAAATGAACTTTAAGAGGTTTATTGAGAGCGTTCATCAAAAAGTTGGCAATGTCGCAAATAGCTATTTATTTATTATCATATTAAAACGATTCTTATACATAGAAAAAATTTCGTTTGATTTAACCACGATATTATTACACAAAGCCGCTAGCCAAACCGGCGATACCATTGAACAGACCTAGACAATGTTCCTATACACAAATGTTCGTCTGTCTACTTGGCCGATATGACCACATCAATATTAATTATGCGACGACTCATCGGAACTTGCGGATGATTCGTCGCCTTCCAATTTTCAAAGGGTAACGTTTCATCCGCGGATTAAATATTTTGCGGATGAATAGTCACCTAAGTCCTCAAAACATGGTCGATTGAATAGTACGGGGGTCGTGGAGGTGTTTAAAGTAAAGTTCTTACATTTAAAACATGTATTTAAAAAACTTGTGAAAATGTTGGGACTTTGAATATCTCCGTAACTAGAAGGTTCCCAGGTATGGTCTAGAACAAAAAAAATATCGCAATGACGAGAAGAACAAGTGCCTTTCGGCTTCGTTAAGGGTCTTATTACACCCTTTATATCTATGGGCTAAAGTTGCCTGAAAATAAATGAATGTTGTTGTATAAGTACCTACTCTCTTACTAAACAAATATTTCTTGCATTTCATAGCCGCCATGACCTAGATTCAGTCAGGACGATATTATTATTACCTCTTTAGCTGATTATGTGCGTCCTCCAGCCTGCGCGTTAATTGCTCAGCTCTTAGCTCGGCGTCTCTGGCCGCAGTAGACAGCTTGCGCTCGCCCAGCTCGCGACGGATCGTCATCTCCGATAGTTCTTCTTGCTTAGCCTGGAATATAGGAGATATTGTATTGTATAACGGGCTGGTTTCCGCATTATAGTGATGCAATGGAAGTGTCATTACGGAAGCAGAAACGGAAACAGATTTTTTTTTTTGCGGATACGGTAACGGATGTGGAAGCGATTTGACGGCACGGTTGGCGCAGTGGCTGAGCGATTGACTGCTGCGCTTCGTGTCGAGGGTTCCATTCCCGCACGGAATAAATATTTGTATGGCCTACAGAAAGTGTATACTATGACAAAAAAAAACTTTTTACAAATACAATTTTTAATGAAAATATTCGAAATTTTACAAAAAGTAGTTAGACTGCATTTAGGCCTAATAATCTGTCCGCCGCGCCCGCACCCCCGCGCTTCCCCTCAACCGTCAAAAGTTCCGGTAGCAGAGCTGAGGTCTGTTGCATCATTAAAACTTGATAATAATTAGTATAGTAAACAACTTTTAAATCTTCTAAACACACACACAGAGTTGATTTCGCCTTCATAGACCGAAATTAGTGCCAAAGATTAGTTTTCAAACTTTTACGACCGGTTTGTGATGTGAAATTGACGCGAAAATAGTTGTTAATTGTTGTTCAGAAAATGGTGTTTGCCCTCGTTCGCAAGAGCTTTTTTTGTATGACTATTGTATGGTGTCTATTGAGTGAAATAAAATCGTATGCAAGCCAAGTTAATTTTTTTTCAAAGTTACGGCCACGCATACCACTTATATTAATCGATCGCTGCCATCAATACAAACAAGTTTTATCTGAGACAAAATGTTCTAAAGTGTCACATTTCCGAGACACAACAGCCGTATGAAAGTCACGCGCGCGCCTTTGACCTATCAGCTGTTAGTCGAGTGATGCCGTTCTGTCATTACTATCGGACCGTGCAACAGTGGGTAGGCAGAGCACCCGCACGGCTCGCAAGCCCTCTCCGTAAGTTTTATTGTGATAAAAAAGTTTCTTTGGGTAAGTTGTTTGTTATCATGAGTACAATCACGTGTTTAAGTATCGGTCACTAATTACCAGTCACTAACTAGCCTATATTCACGGTGTCAGTGCAGCAGACCTAGCAGTTCAAAGTAGCGTTAATGTGTACCTTGTGCGCCTTCCTCAGTTCTCTAATGTCGGCCTCCTTGTTCTCCAACTTGATGGTGAGACTCTTCGTCTCTTCCAACTGCTTCTTCACCAACTGGGCTCTGATCACCACAGGTGGGATGGGCTGGAAAAGTGAAATTGGGAATGAGTACGTATAGTGTGTAAAATAATCATCAAATAATACATAAGAAACCTGAACCCTGGAACACAAAGGGCAAAGAAGGAACATGGGTGGGTTTTAGTCAGTAAAAGTCTGACACTCCCTCCCACTCCACCCAGAGCGGGGGGTTATTTGAGGATTTCCCATCCCAAAAAAAATGGGTTATATCACCCCCCCCCCCCCCTCCAAATCACGACGTATTAAGGAGGAGCCCTAAATACGTTGTGAGTTTTTAGGCTACCCCTCCTCCCCCCTCCCAATATCATCATCATTTCAGCCGAAAGATGTCCACTGCTGCACTCCCCCAAGCTTCGCCACATTGACCGATCCCTGCGTCGAGCATCCAGCGGATCCCAGCAACCTTCAGGTCATCGGTCCACCTAGTAGGGGCTCCAGAACTTTTCATCGCTGGCGGGAGCTACCCGTCAAGCCCCCCCTCTCCCCCCTTTGGAGATACTCCCCTTCCACAGCCGAGTGGCTTCTTCTCCTGATTTTTGGCGACTTGAATTTGTGTTTAGCACCCCTAAGAACTCAAACTCAAAGCATTTATTTCAAATAGAACCGTGACAGGCACTTTTGCATAGTCAAAAATAAGCTACCTACAGTCCCGCCACAGGCATAATAACTGTGAATGGACTGTAGTTGCCCATTCGAAAATAGTCGATCTCATGGAGAAGAATGGGCAAGAAACTTCATGGACACTCTTTTCAAATCAAGTTATATATTACATAGTCCTGGGTACAATATTGTTGCTTCTATATGTGAGCACAGTGTAGAGATAGGAAAATAAAACAAAACTACAGTTAAAACCATAAAGATTAGGATAAGCCCTACTAACCATAATAGAAAGTCTACATGGTACTCACACTTACAAAAACTCAAATAATGCTTCTAATTTATATAAAACAATGGTTATCAAAGTAACTAAGTTTCCAAACGAAAAAAAAGAAGAAATGATTGAATAACTAAAGAACTGAAGGGGGAGCATCTCTTCCAAACATTAAAATCTTAGTATGTGAGCCCAAGTGGCAGTGGAGCAGGACCAGCATTGAGCCAAGCATTTTTATCTACTATATATTCTTCCAACTTATAATAAAAGAAACAATGTAAGTCATCATCCTACCTTCTCCACCTGCACGTTGGTGAGCGACATCATGTCATACTCCTTGTCCTGCGCGAACGTAGCCAGCTTGTTGACGTCTGCCGTCACTCCAGCCAGAGAGTGCTTGATGGTTTTCACTGGGCCGTGGTCGTCCTGGAAATATAATAGACATATTAGATACCACTTGTTATTTCTCACGATGTTTTTTAAGTGTATTAAACACTTGTACCTGCTGGTATATCTTGTCGACGGCTGCCGCCCACAGCGTGAGCAGCGTGCTGTGCGGCAGGGGCGCCCCGTCGGCGCGCTCGCCGGCCGTGGCGGCGCAGGCGCACGCCGCGCGCGCCGCCAGCCACGTGGCGCGCGAGCAGCGCCACAGGGTGGACGCGCACTCGCCGCGGAGACGTTCTACCAGCTGGGGGGAGGAGCAGGTTATTGTAACACAAGGCATGTCGAATGTGAATGACTGTAAAGGCGCATTCCCGCTGAAATTCGCGCGGGTGCAGGAGCGAGGGCATGGTCTCGTGTGTTTATAGAAAAAAAGTATGAGCAGCGCTCAAAGACCCGGGACGCTGTGAATTTTCTAAAAAAACATTCGGTCTTTCTTAGAAAAATTATCTTGCATGTAAATATGCATCATAAAGGCTCTAAATACGCAACAAAAGTGCCAAATGTACAACATAAAGGACCATGGGCATCGTGTCATACATTTGGCACCAGCCCTCAACACCTATCTCATATGAAAGCTTATGTGCTCTTTATGTTCATTCTATGGCGGCTAAGTTCGAATTAAGCACAATCATTTTTAATAATTTATTATTTTCTGCAAATACTGTAAACCCTTTTAATTAATACCCATATCATGAGGATGTATAAAAATAACTAGTCCACTATCTTTGGGAGTCCGCCATATTAGATTTAGAATGACGTCACTTAGCTAACCATGCATTGTCATCCAAACCAAACGTGTATGTAAAAATTCAGCTTACCCGGTTTGGGATAGCCGTTTTAAAATTCAGTTGACCTAAACAAACATACATACAAACATTGCAAGTTAAATAAATGCTTGTAAAAGAATACATAGATGATGATACTTTAAATGACAAACCAAACAGACCTGAGGATCCAGTACAGCATGCAGCATCACTCCAGGCGGGAGACGTCTCCTCACAGACTTGAGTTGCTGCTGGAGAGTTGAGCAAGAGTTGCAGACGGCCTCGTGGAGCAGGCCCAGTTCTTGTGTGCGGTCGGATGGCTGGAAACAAGATTTTGAAGTAGGTATATTGAAAACTAGCTGTACCCCGCTACCTTCATCCGCGTGAAATTATTACTGCCCTATTTGAATCGAATTTTGTTAACAATTTCAAGGTTTTAATTTTTTTTGCATGGACCTAGGGGTCCATGCAAAAAACCATAATTTAAAAAAATAAAATAATAATAAAAACCTAAATTACTCCTTATGACATTAGCTATCTGCCAGTAAAGGTCCTGTCAAAATGGGTCCAGCCGTTTCGGAGATTGGCCGGAATAAACAGACAGACAATATATATATTTTTTTTAATTGGTACCCTATTTACTTTCATATTCAGCAAAAAGTTATTTTCAGTTAGTTATTTTGACATTACAAACAGACACTCCAATTTTATTTATTTGTATAGACATAGTAACTGATAAACTTAACTTTAAAGGCCTTCGAAAAAGAAATAGTAAAGGGTAATTATAGAAAAAAAAACGCAGGAAGTGTCTAGAAATAAGGGAAATCGCTGTACACTGGCATTTGGCGACTTCCCACGATTTTCAAGCGCACAGGAACGCTTCAACAGAATGTAACGTGGGGTAAATGTCCAGTGTAGAAAGTGTCTTTCGGATAAGGAAATATCATTTTGTAGTCTACATTTATGACCTTAAGATGATTATAGGTTCACCCCCAATAATGAGATGATGATGCGGATGAATAAGGAAAATGTAGAGAGGAAAATGTTGAGTATGATTGTAGATGGCTATAAGAGTAGAGGAAGACCAAAGAAACGATGGATGGACTGTGTGAAGGATGATATGGCTAGAAAGGACGTGGCTGATAAGATGACGAGTAATAAAGAAGTATGGAAGAAGAAGACATGCTGATGACAAGTGATGATGGTGAGGTTCGCCCCGAATAACACGGGACTTTGTATCTGTTACCTGCAGTATATGCGTGAGAGCAGACGCATCAGCGTGCAGCGCGCGTGCGAGCGCGTCGAGCGCGCTACACGCGTGCAGCAGAGGTTCGCGCGCCACGCCCGCGCCCTCCAGCGAGCTCAGGCTGAGGGCGGACCACATCGCGCACAGGTAGGTCCAGCAACGCTCGATACCTGTGGTGGGCGAGAAAGTAAATGATCAAAGATATGAAAAGACAATGGCAGCGCTGACTATGAGAGCAGCCGTCATTGTGACCGTATCGTGAGCATTACGGTCGCAATTACGTCGACCAAGAGACGTTATCCATTGCCGCTCTGCCCTGCACCGCAGCCCGCGTATAGCCCGCTAGTGTGGGCGCTAAGTAATCGTACCCGATCTGTTCTAGTTATTAAGTACTAACAAGTACGACAAGTACAAGTTCTAGTTATTAAGTATTTAAAAAGCAGTGATAGCCTAGTGGTGTGACCGTCGGACTGCCAAGTCATAGGTCTCGAGTTCGAAACCCAAGGCACGCACCTCTGATTTTTCGGATTCATATGCGTATAGTATAATAATTATCACTTGCTTTTCGGTCAAGGAAAACATCGTGAGGAAACCAGCATGCCTGAGAGATATTTCTTGACGGCATGTAAAGCCAAGTCAGAGGCCCATGGGTGGCCTAAAAACTCTGACACCAGGTTACGAACTAACCACACGATAAAGAAAGTAGTACTAACATAGGCTAATTTATATTGTTACTAACTCAGTGGACCTCTTTGTAGTCTGATAAATAAATAAATAATAATAATATACCCCATTCCCTACTCTGTTGGCACTATACGTACCTTCATCATTTATATGCCAAGGCTTTTTCCAAATATGTTGGGGTCTGCTTCCAGTCTAGCTTGTCTATCTGACCTCCACAACCCAATTGGACCCCCTAGGTCTGACTTTCTGTCCACTGACTACCTATAACGGCTATCTACAAATCGCCATAATCGCCACGGAGGAAACTCGGTATATAATGGGTCACCCATCCACGAAGGCATCTCATCTTAATCTGACGATCGACTCTAGTGACTATTTAGCTACGAGCTCTTCAAACTTGTGCACTGTTATCACCTGGGAGTAAGGCTGGTCTCATCTGAGATTGGTAGTTATGATACGTACCGTCTAGCGAGCAGTTCTCGTCCAGCTCGTTAGTCTTGAGCAAGTGCGTGAGCGCGTCCAGAGCCCTCTCCTGCTGCGCCGCGTCGGGCAGAGCGCTGGCCGCGCGCAGCAGCAGCTCCGGCGTGCACGCGTCCAGCGCGTACGTCCACATGCACACTATGCACTGCGGAACAAATTGTACATTTTTATATAAGTGGGGAAACTTTGTTATTGCATTCGAGGGGGAATTCACACCCGAGCCGCAGGAGAGGATGTTATGAAGGCGAGAACTGCAGTAACAAATGCAAACGTGTATCAAACGACATAATAGAACGAAAAGTATTTTTTCATGAATTATTAGGAAACTATGATTTAATTTGCACTTTGCTTTCGCCAGGTTGAAGAAGAAGCAAAGGTATGATATACCTACTTGAAGTAGTGAAACCGACGCGACGGCACATTGACACAAGTGTTTGGACACACTACCCTATGAGGTAATATGTAACTACTAGTACGGTTTTTACCCTTAATGGTAAAATTGGTATTCGGAAAAAAATATAATAATACGTCAAATTTCATAGTTAAAGACCCAGTATAATATTTTTTGCGCAGAATTACTTAGTTTGATGTACAGAATGCTTGGTTGACGGCTTCGTGAAGGGTCCGTTTACACTCTGTATGCTGTTTGATTTATAATTACCTGTATCATATGCAGCTGGTACTCCAACTGACAGCGGAAACTGTACTGCACTGCCGTATGCGTCTTCGTTACGACCTCTCTGTCCCACACGTTGACCGGCGGGAATCTAGAGGGAGAGAGAAGATGACGTTAATATTGTAAGTTAGAGAGTTGAACATTATTTGGCGAACGTAACATCATGCCTGTTGTTTTCCTAAGGGGAAATGGATGGTCACCCATCCACGGACCGGCCTAGGCAAGCGCGGCTTAACCTTAAAGATCGACCCGTGCGACTTTATTTTATTTAGCCACGAGCTCCATGATGTTCTAGAGATATCCTCTGCTTAAACCTTTGTTGTAAAAAGGCGTATAGTGATGTCATTTTTATTTTTCAAAATTTCCTAGCATTATTTGTGTTAAATCTGACTTCTTCTTCTCGAATCGATTACTCAGATTTTGTCCGACCAGTACGTAGCAACCTAGACAGCTTGTCGTTTGTCTCATCCGTCCTGGAGGGTGCAAGTGGTTGTTCACGACGGGCAGGAGAGAAGGTGAGGCCCTATGTTGAGATGGGTCGATTATACACCGTGAATTTTTAGTCGTCTTATAAAGGTGGTCCATTCAATGGGTCCGACATAACATAGTTCTAGGCGCGATTTTTTTTTTTTACCTACTGTAATAGGTACAAAGAAAAATAAATAAACATTAGAAAAAAATATGAAACATTAAAATAAAATAAAAAACATTAAAATAACAAACATTAAAAAACATTAAAATATGAAACGTTGATGACGTTTACGTGTCAAACGGGAGAATATACCTACCCAGCGCTCGAGTCCATTAGATTATCGCTCACAACAGGGTGTTTTAACTACGTCATGCGTCATAATATTGAGTAATATTTTTATTTTTAAATTATTAAAATATCATAAATACCTATTTTTTTTTATGTATGCTTAGTAGTCATTGGATACATGAAGTGGGCTGCCGTTGTTAGACGACTAAAAAGTCACGGTGTATAAACCCCGTCTAGCCAAATTGGATCGGCAGCGGCCAACTTGGGCACGCAGTCTGTTCAAAGATTTCCATATCGGCCACTGAAGTTCATAATCAGGGGGTAGTTTTAAACTTAACACTTAAACTCACCTCTCTCTAATCTGTCCGAGTATGATATCGGCTTTAGTGTTCAGCCTCTGCAGCAACAGTATCAACAGGATCGCGTCGTGATCACCTGGTGACAGAAATACACACTTTATTATGAGTACAAAATGTAATGAGGGGAGATGAAACGCATGTGACTAAAAGAGTGATGAAAATCAATATTCATGGATGGAGAGGGAGGCCAGAGAAAAGATGGATGGATTATGTGAGGAATGATATGAAAGAGAGAGGAGTAAATGATGCCGTGACGTCTGACAGGGGAGAATGGAAGAAGAAAACAATTCACATACCTGCACCCCCTATTTCTAATTTTATTTTATTCCACCCTGGCTGAATTGTAATTTGTTCTAATTTTGTTTTACTACAATCTTTATTTGAAAATTAATATTGTTTTTAACTCAAATTTTAATCTTTTGTTTTAATCTTTATTTTATTCCAATTTTGTTTTTGATTTAATAAGATTATTTAACTTGCTTTTAATCTAACTTTTCTAATTCTATTTTAAGTTCATAATTAAATGTTTTAATGTTTAATGTTAACTTTTAAACTTAATTTTAAGTAATTTAATTTTGTTACCTTTTGCTGCATAAAACTTGCCCAATTGTTACCTAAATAGAAGAAGTCACTGGCTCCTGAAATATAGGTACTCTAACCTAGCTCTGGAGCCAGGGTCTCACATGTTTCTGTACCCTGTTTTTTGAAATTTATTAAATTTAAATTTATTTATAATTTATAAACGTGTTGCGCCGACTTCAAGTAGAAGGGGACAAGGGCAGGACGATGATAAAAGACAATTACATACACTAGAATTAAAAAATCGAAGATATAGCAGGGGTTATATAATAGTGTGACCAATGATAGGCCATGATACCACACAGTAAGCCATACTGGCACAGTGGGTCATGATGGCACACAGTGGTCAATGACGGACAATGGCCACATACATAATGGATCAAAGTCAAGTCATAGTCAATCAGGATCAAAAGTCAGAAATCAAAGTATGTCTTACCAGCAGTCGCCATGAAGTGGTCAGGCAGACAGGCAGCCAGCATGTCGGCCCGCGCCCTCGCCTGTGTGAGCTCTAGCGCTCGCAGCTGCAGGTCTATAGACCTGGTGGACGCTCTGGACGCGTGGACCAGGGAGCCCAGGTCTACTGGCGGGGTGGTACGGGCGGCTACTGGTTCCGGGGTTGATTCCTGTTCTGAGGGGGCTGGTGAACCTGCTGACAAATAGAAGAAAATTAATTTATATAAATAAATAAAATTGAAGTGTCTTTTTGTAGTATCAAAACAACAGCTTTTTACTGAATGTTTATGAAAATATATGCGGCACTTATAACAAAAAAACATTTATTTCAGTTTTTGTCTATCTGCCCGTTTTTTTCCGGCTAATCTCTGGACCGATTTTGACGGGTCTTTTACTGGCAGATGTTATAACGTCTTACTTTTATTTTAGAATAAGAATTAGGGTTCCGTGCAAAAAAATAAAACCCTTGAAATTGGTTACAAAATCCGATTAAAAATAAGAATAACAAGTATTTGTTTTGATCTTCAAGCTGCAACTACACTTAACGCTCGTCGAATACATATAGGCTGGATTTTAGAGATATTATAGCTCGTACAACCGCGAGTATTTGTTGTAATCACCCAATGGTAAATGGTAAAGTAGCCTCTCATGCACGAGATTGTCAGTACAAATCCGAGCAAGTACCAATGTGACTTTTTCAATTCATATGTACTTTCTGAGTTTATCTTGGACATCACAGACATCGGTGAAGGAAAACATCGTGAGGAAACCTGGACTTATAATTAAAATAAGTCTGAAATCGCCAACCGATGAAAAAATTCTATGTGGGGGGGGGGCTCAGAATGATGTACGGAATACTTGTGTCCCTTCCATCCTGTATATTGTGAAACGACAACAACTGCCAACAAACTGTTTTGAGTTTAACCTGAATTTTTACATGTTAGTGTTATACAGATTTTGAATAAATAAATAAATTAAAAAAAAACCGTTCAAAGTCTCTAGCGCGCACGTGCCCTTGTCGCGACGCAAGTCTTAGGCCCGCTTGCACCACGAATCGCTAAACGCGTTTAACGTAGAACGCATTTAAAACATCGTTCTGTTTCTATCAATCATTTAAAGATGACAGAGACGGAATGGTGTTTTAAATATGTTTAGCTTTAAACGCGTTTAGCGATTCATGGTGCAAGCGGGCCTTAGTCTTAATATACTTGCGTCGAGTGACAAGGGCGCGAGTCGTTGGTAAACTCACCCTGCTTAGACTCAAGTTGAGCTCTCGTCTCGTTGTACTGCTCCGTCATCTTCTGCACCAGCTCTCTAAACTTGAGTATTGTTGAGTCGCGGTCCATGATTGTTTCTAACGCTGCTTCTCTTTCTCTTATAGCCTGGGGAAGATATATTTATGATTTTAATAGAGCAAATGGTTTCGAACCAGACATACAGAATGAGAAAAAAATCTACACAATTACCCTGTGTACACTTTTTTTTTTTTTAGATAGGAAATCATCAAATAACCCACCCCTCTCTGGGTGGAGTGGGAGGGAGAGTCAGACTTTTACTGACTAAAACCCATCCATGTTCCTTCTTTGCCCTTTGTGTCAGGGCCGCGGTATCTCTTTCGAACAGTCCCGCAGCCCCGGCAGGCATCGACCCTGTGTACACTAAGATATAAAACATGTATTCTTGTCGTGTCTACTTTCATTTATCTTTGACACCAAAAATTAGTTGTTCATAATACTTGTAGACAACTTGGCAATTATGTCGGAAAGGTGAACAAAATACTAGTTAATTATATATATGTGTGTGTGTTTAAAATAATGCATGAGTTTCATACAAGACATATTTTTGAAATATCTTTGACAAGACATGTTACTTACGAGTACAACCCTGCTAATCTATAAGGCCATCCGCGACGAATGCGAAAGCGGCTTTCAACTTTCCACGATAGATGACTGATCCGCACGCGGACGATCCGTCGCGGATGGCCGTGTAACAAAGGGGACGGAATACTCTACATACCTCTCTAGTGTTAGCGTGTGCCATTTCCAGTTCCTCGCGCAGATCCATCTCGAGCTCGCGGTTGGACTCTACCAGCTGTTCGTGGACCTCTTGCAGCGCTTCCAGTTCAGAGACATCTTGTTTTAGTTGTTCCACCTGGAAAGGTGATGATTGTGTCATTAATCAAAGGCCTTCATGAGCTCCACTTGCCTCCGAAGTCCACAAGGTCTTTTAAACCACCTTCTTCTACTCCTTACCTGATCTTCAAGCGCCATCTTCTTCTCAGCCAGCTGTTCCACCATTTCCTCTGCCCCTAGCGCGGCGTCCACTTGCTCTCGAAGGTCAGCCACCTGAGCTTCGAGTTCGTCTACTCGAAGGGACAGCTTTTCTTTTGTGCGACTCAATTCAGCGATTTCTGACTTGTATTGTTCCAGGTCCTGGCGGGAGAGATGGTGTTTGAGATAAAAAAGGTACTGCCGATTTTACTGAGCATCAACCAGTTCTCAACCTTCCTACTTAGAGCATAAGTGTGAAAATTGGAAGACCGTCAGTGAACTCTGTAATACATGGTTTCAAAAAAATTAAAAGTATACAGGTTGGAAGGGACACCGACGCGAAAATGGTTACCACGTATTCAGTACATCATTCTGAGCCCCCCCACATAGAAATTTTTCAACGGTTAATAAAAAAAAACAGCTGTTTCCTACAAAAGTGCAATATCTACACGGTCAAAATGTATGGAACTGCTGTTTTTTTTAAATTACCGATGAAAAATTTCTATTATACTCAGGGCTCAGAATTATGTACTGAATACGAGGTAAACGTTTTCGCGTCGGTGTTCCTTCCACCCCCTGTGCTTCATTCGTTTTTTGTTTGAGAAAGTGTCCGTCCGTACGGATGACGAGTTGCTGTTTGGTATTAGGCCAGATAATTTGTAATTTTAATCAAAAACAGTTTATCTATACAGGGAGGAAAGGACACCGACGCAACAAACGGTTACCACGTATTTAGTAGATCATTGTGAAGGGCCCCATATCGAAAGGTATCCGATCAGGTTCGGTTTTTTTTAATGGCCGATAAAAATTTCGATGTGGGGGGGATTCAGAATGATGTACTGAATACGTGGTAACCCGTTTAAGCGTCGGTGTCCCTTTCACCCTATATAAATGACTTGAGCATTGTAATAAAATTTCTCATTGATTTTTTTTAAAGATTCTTCTATTCATATGATTTCATAACACTCTTTGCATTCAAGACTGATTTTGAACTGAGGGTTCTTTCCAATCGAAAGCCAAGACACGTTAAATAGATACTACCGCGTTCACTAACGGTCGACCATTTTTCAATCTTATTTTTCAAGGCATAAGGGTGAAAAGAGGTCGACCGTCTTACTCCGTTGGTGGTTCCTGAGGTCCACAGATTATTTTTTTACAGATAGCTTTAATTCTTCATATGTGAAGAAGTGGTATCAAATGCACTGGCTAAAAAACCTTCAAAAACCGGTTGTCACTTTCTTCTTCTAAAAATATCAACCAACCTTGTGCATCTTCTGCATCTCATGCTTATCATGCGCCGACAGATCCCTGAGCCTCACGAGCGTGTCCCTGAGGCGCACGTTCTGCTGCTGCAGCTGGCGCATCTCGTAGCCGGTGGCTCCGCTCTCTGCGTATGGGTGCTCTGTCACAGCGCCGCACACACAAGCTGTTACTAACTACACCAGCGAGCGCACCGCGCGTCCGTCTGTCACACGCACTACCCAGCTCCTAGCTACTCTGTACGTCCTCTATCTACCCTGGGCGCCTGTCAGTGTCACAGCACATCCTCACACGTATGTCTGAGCACATTCTGCTATCATGGCTTATAGTGTGCCATCATGGCCCACCGTGTGCCATCATGGCCCACCGTGAGCCATCATGGCCCATCTTACCCTACCCAGATCCGAGCTACTCTGACCAAGTCTAAATTACTCTACCCAGCTCTTAGTAAGTAGGTAGATCACTAAACTTAGTCTAATTTAAATACGTCTTGCACGTGGTTAGATGTACAACAGTGAGAGGAATAACGATTAGGTGCCCTGGTGCCTAACCTTCGTTGTAACTGTTTCTGAACAGTCTGCTTGCCTTATGGGCTTGCCGCATTGTTGGCTACTAGACACGCCACTGCCGAGTCTCTCATGTGTTTTTAGGGTTCCGTACCCAATGTCAACGAACGGGAACCAACGGGACCCTATTACTAAGCCTCCGCTGCCCGTCCGTCCATCCGCCGGTCTGTCAGCAGGCTGTATCTCATGATCCGTAATAGGGAAACCGTTGAAATTTTCACAGAATGTGTATTTCTGTTGCTGCTATAACATCAAATAATAAAAATAATTTCAAAATTAAAAGGGCTCCCCTACCACGAACGTACGGAACCCTTCATGCGTGACTCTCACTTAGCCGGTTTTATTATGTCAATATTATACCCTACTTTAACGACGTTACGTTTTTTCTAAATAAACTTTTATTCATGACGTCGATCTTGATTACTCCTTCATTCATTGAAACATACGTGTAAAGGGCGGCTGTGACAATAACAGTTTGCAAAAATCTCTCGTTTTTGTAAGTTTTCATATAGTGTGACTGGTAATTAGTGACCGATACTTAAACACGCGATTGTACTCATGATAACAAACAACTTTCCCAAATAAACTAATTTTTATACTCGGTTACTTTTATCCCAATAACACAACAGCCGTATGAATATCTGTCTCATTACTATCGTACCGTGCAACAGTGGGTAGGCAGAGCACAGTGGGAGACATAACATCGTCACGCAGCTAACAGCTGATAGGTCACAGGCTAATTTCATAAGGCAGTTGTGTTGTTGAGATAAAAGTGAACGAGCAGGTATAAAAAAAATGTTTGCTTTGGGAAAGTTGTTTGTTATCATGAGTTTATTCACGTGACGACTAAAAAGTCACGGTGTATAAAGGTTAATTTAATATTATTTGGGGACAAAAACGATGTTTATGGGTAGTAGAAAACTGTCAAATATTCGCCATCGAGGTTAACATAAATGATACACAAGAAAAACAAACAAAAACAATAAAAAAACATGCAACACTTGACAAATACAAAGACTTAACACATTCACGTTGTAACATGTTCCCTAAAGATGAACGGTAGTGCAGAGCCAAGTTGATAGTTTTTTTTTTAGATTATAATAATATAATTCTTGGTTGCTGGAGATGTTGATGTAAGCAATAAATACAGTGGTATAGAAGAAAGAAATAAGAAAGTACTTTGATAGATACATATTGACTGTGACTGGTAGAGAATGCCTTGTGGCATTAAGTCCGCCTATGTACCACTTTTGTACATGAAGTTTAAATAAATAAATATTTCAAAAGCAGTTTTTGGTGTAACTTACTAAGGCACACCTCTGCCTAACCCTTCGGGGATTATAGGGGTGATGTTAGTTTTGTAAAACCCTTTTCACGCATGTTATTACCTACATTATAGGTAAATTCCTAGAACCAAAAAATCGAAGACATGTGATATCTACTAACCCGCACTGGGCCCGCGTGGTGGATTATAACCCATTCCCTCTCACAGAGAGCCCAGCAGTGGGAACATTATAGGCTGATTATGGATAGAAGTAAACCCCATTTGAGTGCCTGCATATGTTGGTCGCAAACGCGACTGCTGAGCTTGAGGTCCTGGTTTCAATTCCCAGGTCGGGCATTGTGTTATTCGGATTTCCCATGAGGAATTTCTTAGTAGCAGCCACGGAGTCTTGATTTGACAATAGGCTCGCCCCCTATTACATAGGACTGGTGTACTATTAGGTACACCCCCGCCTAACCCTTCCGGGATTACAGGCGTGATGTTATGTTATGTACGTAAACCCCATACTAATCGGTTATTTTAATATCCCCCCAACTATCGTAAAAAGCAGTGAATGTGCCAAGTGCATGCTTTAACCAAATAAAAACCAAACAATGTAACTAAAACTGACATTAAAATAAAAATATATACAACAAAATGTCGGCTAAAGTGTGAAAAATAAACAGAAATAAATAAATAAAATACGTACACGCATTAGTCGTGTATGTAACTCTATAAATATAGAAGTATATATAAATATAGGCGAAAATGTATTTAAAAAAATACAAAATCAAATAAAATTACCTAGCGAAACTTCACTTCAGACCAGGCCTTTTTTTCAGCTTTGTAGGTTTATTTTAATCAGCTGTAGGTCCTTGAAAATATGAAAATCATTTTATTGAATATTTATACCCATCTCTGAAGTCTCACCAACCAATTTTATTTAACTTTGTATAAAAATAATAAATAAATATAAGTAGCAACAAATAATATAGCTGTTACATTGCACGAACGCCCCCCAATGCAATTTGTACCTTAATACAATGATACAACGTGCATCAGAAATGTGTGGTCATATATTTTAAGGATATAGTATACAGGGTGGAATTCAGCGGGGCAGTAAGGGGAACTACCTTAACTGTTGCAGCTACACGAAAATGGTCTTAGGAGACTATCCATAATTTTTCGTTAAATGTTGATCCCCATTCAAAGATTTTCAAAAAAAAAAATTACGTGATTACACCTATTATTACACTTTTGTAGGAAACAGCAGATTTTTTTATTTTCGATGAAATTTTAATGTTGGGGGCTCAGAATTATGTACTGAATACGTGGTAACCGTTTGTAAGTCGGTGTCCCTCACATCCTGTATAAGACCACACATTTCTAATACACGCTGTATCAGAGTGACTTGGCGCCCGTTCGTGTATTGCAAGGACTATTCAACTCTGTACTTGTGTGTGCCTTTGCTCTGTTTACATTAAAAAGTTAAAAATGTCAAGTCTTTGTATATTTACCGGTCATTACGCGAGAAGACTGGGAGGAATGCATATCAACTAAAATCATACAAAGTAACGTTCAGAAATTATAATATTAATGCTTAATATCCAGTTATTGCGCGTAATAACCGCAAAACAGGATTTTTAATTACATATTATACAGGGTGTAACGTACGCACGAACTCTCGTGTGGCGACTTGGACTATGAATCTGAACAACTTTTGTTCTACGAGTTCTTGAAGTTTACAAATAATAATATTTGGACTTTCAATAGGAATAGGCTATTTAACAACATCTAAAAAATATATATATATTTAATCCGTCAGTTAGATCACCAAAAAATGTTGGACACGTATTTTTTCTTTCGTCACATAATCAATAAATGACGACGATACAGCGCATCAAAGTTCAAGACGTCAATGGACAGTAAAAAGTAACAGAAATTGTGACGTCACTCGAGATTTCAACGCGCTGTATCGTGGTCATTTTTCGTTTACATGACAAAAGAAAAATACGTGTCCAATATTTTTTGATAATCTAACTGACGGACTAAATAGATTTTTTCAGTCAAATACCCTATTGACGCGATCAGATCATCAACATGTATGGTAAAAGTGTAAAGCAAAGGTAAGAATTTTTGCCTGCCGGGGCTGCGGGACTGTTCGAAAGACAAACCGCAGCCCTGGAACACAAAGGGCAAAGAAGGAACATGGATGGGTTTTAGTCAGTAAAAGTCTGATACTCCCTCCCACTCCACCCAGAGCGGGAGGAGTTATTTGATGATTTCCCATCCTTAAAAAAAAAAGGTAAGAATTTTCAAAAGTCATAGAACAAAAGTTGTTCAGTATTATGATCTGAGTCACCACACAAGTGATTGTATGTTTATTATGTTACACCGTGTATAGCAAATTGGCCGCTTGCACCACGAATTACTAGGGCAGATTTCACCAACGATTAGCAGATCTTAATCGCGTTCAATACTTGAAATAGCGATGATACTGACAGCTCCTAAATCTGCTATTAACTTGATAAAATCCTTAGGATGGTTACAGGCTGATTTCGTGAAAGGTACAAGGTGTAAACGGACCTTTCACGAAGCCGTCAACCAAGCATTCTGTACATCAAACTAAGTAACTATGCGTAAAAATTATTGCTGGGAAAAGATTTTTTTTTTGGGATGACTAATCACGGTTTCCGTTAGGACTCAATGTAAAGCAATCACATCATTGTGCTGATTATTTAAATTAGAGTTATAAGATTAAAACCTAGTATTAAAAAAAAAGTTTTCAAAAATTTGGAATTTTGACCTCCAATATCTCCGTAACTAGAAGGTTCCCAGGTATGTTCCAGAACAAAATAATGATCGGGTATTTTTGCACCCATTAGTGATTTGTGGCGCAAGCAAGCCTAAGAATATTGGTTAGATATCTTCTTTCAATGAATTTCAAGATTATAATTTTTGATAGAAATATTTCTGTAATTTAATTCTAATATCAGAAAACCCTACAGCTTAATACGAGAGAAACGAAACTCACGTATATTGCCGCCCGCCTCCATCTCGGCCTTCATCAGCTGCAGGTCCAGCGTAGCCTCCTCCAGCTTCTCCCGACACTGTTCCAGCTCCATCTGTAATGAACAAATCATCATCATCTGTATAGCCTCTGCCCAACTATTTTACCAACTATCTTAGATCATTTTTAGCCTATGGCCACTTAAGAGCGTTTATGACTTACGGCATTTCATACAAACTTTCAAGTCCTTTTTTTTCGAAATGACTGAACCGATTTTAATGAAACGTTATACGCATAAGCAGGATACATAGGTTTAAAAAGTTATCAGAGAAAATTTTCGAAAAATAGTGTTACAGCTAAATTAGACCGATTTTTGATTTTCCGTAGACACAAATTTCCAATTATCTTTTTTTTAAAAGACATTTCTCTATGAAGTTTCATTAAAATCGGTTCAGTCATTTCAACAAGTATTTTACATGGAGCGGCTGCCTATCTGACCTCCACAACCCAGTTAGTACTGGGTTATACGATACCTCTTGGTAAGACTGGTTGTCAGACTTTCGGCCCACTGACTACTTAACGACTGTCAAAGATCTCCAATTAACAGTCAGGACCAACGGTTTAACGTGCTTTCCGAGGCACTGAGTAAACTCGGTTTATAATGGGTGGTCACACTTCCACGGACCAACGGCTTGACCCGAGCGACTGTTATTATTTAGCCACGAGCTCCTCCATCCTCCTCTCACACAAATAAACACAAACACACATAGGTACATAAATAAGCCACATCATAGTTGCATTAGCTAGTAAATCTAATATTGTAATTAAATGATGATATACTGTGCTCGTCTTACAAGTACTGCTACATGTTCAAACCATGGCGAGGACGCTGGCACCCTAGACACAAGTTAAATCTTACATTGGGTGCCAGAGCTCATCGAAAACACTCTTTTTCTTTGTTGTACCGCTGCATAGTACTTAGATAAGTGTTTCTTGTACAATTATTGAAGGTAATACATTTTTTTTTTCCATCAGTAGCTGTCTCGGTAATAATTAAACCAAAGTACCAAGTCAGGTATAGCGACGAATCCACTTAAGATTATACCTGTAATGCTTCCGATCGTTCTTCCGCCATCTCCTTGTCGAGAGCGGCCATTTCAGCCGCCTCTTGCAGCTCAGCTGTCTCGTCATTGTGAGTTTCAAGAGCTTCTTGAGCCTCACGGACCTAGAACAAAGAACAAAGAAGATTGATATCTGTACTAATATTATAAAACAGGTAAAATTAAGTTTGTATGTTGGGGGTAATCTCTGGAACTATTGATCCAATTCTAAAAATATTTTTACTGATGGAAAGCTACGTTATTCGTGGGTGCTATAGGCTATAAATTATACAAGGTGTAAACAGACCCTTCACGAAGCCGTCAACCAAGCAATCTGTACATCAAACTAAGTAACTTTACGCTAAAATTATTGCTGGGAAACGACTTTTTTTTGGTATGGTAGGTATGGTCCAGAACAAAAAAATGATCGCAATGACGGGGAGAACAAGTGCCTTTCGGCTTCGTTAAGGGTCTTTTTACACTCTTTATTTATATCATGCATATTATATTAGCCGAGCTATCATACTTTTTGCGGACGAAGTCGCGGGCGAAGTTCTAGTTAGGAATATAGTGATTTTGGTTGCAATGTTTGAGAACTATAATATTAGTTTATCAAGTACTTTTTTTTTGTTAGATTGGCACAACTGTTTCCCATTTTGGCGCGGAGTTTGACTTGCATCTGTTATTTAGATAAATTACAGTGTTGTTTTTAGATAGATCATATCTACTGTGTTTGCGAATTTCATAATGGACAAAAACATCGAACAAAGAGTTAGTCTTCAATTTTGCACCGCCAATGGAATTTCGTGTTCGGAGTCCCTGAAAATGTTACAGAAGGCTTACGGTGAATCGACTTTATCAAAAACACGTGCTTATGAGTGGAACAAAACGTTCAAAAACGTGCGAGATGTGATGGAAGATTTGCCTCGCTCTGGTAGGCCATCAACGTCTTCAACTGAAGTTAACATCGCAAAAGTGAAGGAAATAGTGTCTGATTGCTGCGCGGGGCTCCTATTTCTGTTTGCAGTGTTTGAGGTAACCTTACACGAAGGGGATGCCGGGGTCTTAGTTCGCGCGCTTCACCCGCTCACTAGACCCCGTCATCCCCTTCGATCATAAGCTATCCTAGTATATTAGCCGGTAATTAAATTATGGTTCACCCGGTTAATAATTTTCTATTTTAAAATAATAGGAACAATCACTTTCCAACTTAAATTTTGGCATGACAGCCCCACCAACAACCATGTTGACTGAGTTTTTTTACATCGACACAGCCGACACGAATTTCTAAAATATCAAGCTGCAAGGGAAGTAAACCTTACCTCCTGCTTAGCTCTTTGAAGATCCCGTTGCAACTGAGCCTGGGACTCCATGATCTTGGCTTTGAACTCGTTGGCCTGGTCCAGCTGCAGGCGGAACCGCTCCAACTCTCGCAGCTTCTCCCGGTCTTCAGCGCGACGGACTTTCAAGGTTTCCAGCTTCTCTTTCAGATCTTCTACTTCCGTTTTTAGAGTTGTAATCTGAAAAAATAGTTAAGGGGAGGTCATTCAGATGTACTTAGCATAAGCATTCCCACTGCTGGGATGTAATCCACCACGCGGGCCCACTACCGGTTGATACAGTGTGACCAGTAACTAAGTATGTACCTCTTGCTGCGCCTGGATATTGGCTATCTTGTCTTCCATGCTGGAACTGGCTGGCTGCGGCGACGTGATGCTTTGACCGGGAGTGTACTGGGGAGTCAGGGTCTCCACGAAACCGGTCTGGAAAATAAACCAAGAATTCGTTTTATTTTAGCACGATAAAATGTTTACAAATCGCGACTTTAGATAGCTATTTTACCGACTTCCAAAAGGAGGAGGTTATCAATTCATCTGAATATTGTTTTTTTTTTTGTGTGTATGTTCAGCGATAATTCTGAACCACGTCGCGGTATCTCAGGGGTGGTCCCATAAACTACTCATCAGAAGTTGACTAAATCAATCAACTTCTGATGAGTAATTTTTATAATGCGTATTTTAATCTACTACGCCTATGTTGATATTATGATACCATATTACCATTACTTGTTGATGTAAAATCCCATAACAATAATTTGTGTAAGATTGTTTGGAAGAGTTCTCTTCCGCGATAGTTCCATTTACTTAATTGCCCCGTTGGTATCGTGATCGGAAGCGAGACAGCTGAGCATGGGGTCTTGGGTTCGATTAAATTGTTATTGAGAATTCCATCAGGAATAACTCAAAAGGAATAGGAGAGGCTGTTTAAAAGACTACCCACCTCAACAAAAGACGCCCTTATCCTCTGCCAAAGACTGCTGCCTACTAGCCATAAAATACGCAGCATTTACGTGAAATTAACGCAACGGTTACCCGCTATTTACATGTAGTATAAGACTACCCACTTGAACAAAAGACACGCTCTTCCCCTGCTCAGACGCAGCCCTTTCGTCGTCGGCGATGCATATGACGCCAATGACTGCCCACAGCATATACGCAGCATTTACGCGAAATATACGCAGCATTTACGCGACAATTACGTGGCTTAAAACACTACCTACCTCAACAAAAGACGCCCTCTTCCCCTGCTCAGGTGACGCAGCTCTTTCAGTCGTCGGCGAGGCATATGACGTCAGTGACTGCCGACTGCATATATGCAGCATTTACGCGAAATATACGCAGCATTTACGCGAAATATACGCAGCATTTACGCGACAATTACGTGGCTTAAAACTCTACCCACCTCTACAAAAGACGCCCTCTTCCCCTGCTCAGGCGTCGCAGTCCTTTCGTCATCGGCGATGCATATAACATCAGTGATTACCGACTGCATATACGCAGCATTTACGCGAAATATATGCATCATTTACGCGAAATATACGCAGCATTTACGCGACAATTACGTGGCTTAAAACACTACCTACCTCAACAAAAGACGCCCTCTTCCCCTGTTCAGGTGACGCAGCTCTCTCAGTCGTCGGCGAGGCATATGACGTCAGTGACTGCCGACTGCATATATGCAGCATTTACGCGAAATATACGCAGCATTTACGCGAAATATACGCAGCATTTACGCGACAATTACGTGGCTTAAAACTCTACCCACCTCTACAAAAGACGCCCTCTTCCCCTGCTCAGGCGTCGCAGTCCTTTCATCGTCGGCGATGCATATAACATCAGTGATTACCGACTGCATATACGCAGCATTTACGCGAAATATATGCATCATTTACGCGAAATATACGCAGCATTTACGCGACAATTACGTGGCTTAAAACACTACCTACCTCAACAAAAGACGCCCTCTTCCCCTGTTCAGGTGACGCAGCTCTCTCAGTCGTCGGCGAGGCATATGACGTCAGTGACTGCCGACTGCATATATGCAGCATTTACGCGAAATATACGCAGCATTTACGCGAAATGTTCGCAGCATTTACGCGACAACTACGTGGCTTAAAACACTACCCACCTCAACAAAAGACGCCCTCTTCCCCTGTTCAGGAGACGCAGCTCTCTCAGTCGTCGGCGAGGCATATGACGTCAGACTCTGCCGACTGCTAGCCAACGAGGTCCGCGAGCTGGAACCGTCGTCAAATCTTAAGGGCGCTAGTCTGGTGGGGGCCGAGTTGAAGCGACCTGATAGTCTGACAGTCCTCGTACTAGTTTTGAGGATAGAATTGTGGGTTTAGGTTTGGTGACCAAAAATGTACTCTGACGTTTAAATGTTAGAGTGCATTGTTGTAAGTGTGGCGGGATTTTATTAAATTTGTCACCTTCCGATCTATCATAGGCGAAAGTTTGAATTTGGAACAGAAAAAAAAACAGTGATATAAGTTGCAGTGTAAAAAAAATTACTGTATTTTTTCATAAAAATATAAACAACTGTTCAGATGAGGTTAACTTTTTTTTTCAAAATCAGAATAAGTTTATTAATCAATATCAATAGAAACAAAACAGTTGTGTCGTATATAATCGGTGAGCCACAAACTAGGCATCGCTTGTATCTTGTGGCTTGTATCTTTTAAAAACTATTTTAGGTTATATTCAGTGTTTCTTGGTGTTGAAAGATCTTTTTTGAACCAAAATCTATATAAAGTAATTTTAAAGGCAATTCAGATCAGCTGAAGAAATCCTAATTTCGCTTTATGATAGATAGAAAGACATAATTATAATCATTTCCATTCCCTTATTTTATTTAGAATACTGTTCCTGTCATATACTTCAGATACGTTTCAACTCGGTAGATGTCATGCGATATACAAAGCGAGGCTCATACAAGATGGCTTCCGACAACTTTAAAACTCTTGTCGAAAATTATATTTTTCAGGGATCAGTCATACACGGAGAAATGCAGACAACGGACACTGACGGATAGCTTGGTAAGGGGCCACGACCACGAGTTGTCGCACGACCAGCCGATATCTTGAACAATGTCGTACGACCGATCGTACGACATGCCTCCTCTCTATGAGAGGGAATGGGTTTATAATCCACCACGCGGGCCCAGCCGGGTTGGTAGATGTCACATGTCTTCGAATTTTTGGTTCTAGGACATGCCGGTTTCCTCACGATGCTTTTCTTCAACGTTTTGAGTGCAGTGGTGATGGAATAAATTACACAAAGTAATGGGCCTGCCTGGGTTCGAACCCACGAATACTGCTCGTAAGTCGGGGCCACCACCACTGGGCCGCCGCTGCACTTTGTCCAGGTTTAGACCAAAAGTCGCTTCTGCAGCTAAAACTCATGGTCGTGGCCGCGTAGTGCGCGCGGTCCCTTAGTATTTTTTTGCAGCTATCGACTTGACGAAACTCTCACAAAGATGTCTACAAGGAATGTCATCGAAATGTCAACCGTCAGCCATTTTGTAAGAGCCTTATGTCATAAGCGAGACAGATTTCCAAGCGGATAGTTTATTTCAATTTACTCATATACCAATATTTCACGTATACAATAAGCTAACATTTCATAGACTTGTCTTGATCGACGGAATTAAATTGTGGACAATATTAGTCATTAGGACATATTCTATACAAGGTAAAAAATAATAAAAACACAAACTCTCGTGTGGTGACTCAGACCATTAAACTGAACAACTTTTGTTCTATTACTTTTGAAAATTCAAAACTTTTTTTTACTTTTACCATGTACATGTTGACCAGCTGATCGCGTCGATCTCATAGAAAATCATTTTTTGCGAATTCCAAGAACTTGTAGAACAAAAGTTGTTCAGTATCACAATCCGAGACACCACACGAAAAGTTGTGCGTTTATTATGTTACACCGTGTATATGACAATCACCTTCAAAAAGAGTAAATAGGTATACTGCCTTCAATATAATTCGGTCGTCCAAAATAAGTTTTAAAACATGACATTTCACCAACTACGCATACACCATAACATAACATAAATAGCAAGCCGACCGAATAAAACCTTTTTTGAACATTTCTCCAAATACAAAGAAAACGAGCTTCTCAGGTATTTTGTAAATATTCACGAAGGCTGGTTCAAGGTGGCGCTAAAGAAGAGTACCTGGAAGGTAAGGATATGGGAAGTCTTTTGCCCAGCTGTGGGATACATAAGGCTATTAAAAAAAACTCCTCGAATGAGGAAACCCAAATGCGGCAGAGTTAGTCCTCATACGGAGTGGAAGGCATATCGACGCACAACGTATTCAGTACATAATCCCATTTTTTTTTAAATAGCATTTTCCTACCCAGTATAATTCTGCCCCCGATGTCATAATTACAGTAAGTCGTGTTACTGGTGCTATGACTTTTTTTACAGCACTGTGATCCTTAAAAAAAATGTTCCTTAGAAGACTTGATAGTCTTCTAAGGAACATTTTTTAACAAAGTTACGATAAGACTTACTGTATTTATGACATCGGGGCCAGAATTAGCCCCGAAATAATCCCTAAAGGCACCAGGCAAATCTCTGGGCTGCTACTGAGTAATGTCTGATGGAAATACATAATAATGCGATGGCTGACCATGAAATCGAACCCAGGGCCTCATGTGTAAGGCTTAGCAGCGAAATAAAAAGACACTAAAATAATGCCCAAGCTAATATTCGGTCGGTAAACAAAAATACAGAATAATTTCACTTCACAAATATTTAGTCACAGAACATAATTTGCACATACAAAATCAAAAGAACAAATAATATATAAAATAACGTAATAATAATAATAATGTGCGGCATGAAACGAAGCTGTGAACTTAAAATTAAAATACAATTATTTAAATAAATGAAATATACAGGGTGACTCCGTTATCAGTGACCCATAATAAAATAGTTCGCCTTAAAAATTGGTTTATTGGTCGCTTATAAGAAAACACCCTGTATAACAATTTAAATGCAACACAAATTCCACGTTAATAAAACCATTCTTTAGTTATTTAGAATTATAATTATTCTTTAAACACAGCATGCTATTATTTAAATTAAAGTAAGAACTTAAAAAATAAAAAAATTGTGCAACTTATAATTAAAAAAAAACTAATATTTTTTATAGAATTTGTGTAAGGACCATGCTGGCAGATATTTTTTGTAGAAAAAAAAACTCAACTATTTTATTTTTAGTTAGTTCAACAACATTTTACAATTAATGCAAAAAAAAAAGTATCTGTCTGCACAGCACCTCATACTTATTTTAATTGTTATTCTTTAGTCTATGATACTCCTTAAACCGAGGCTACGAATGGTTGTTTTAAAGGAGGCTGTTCATTGCATGGTTTTTAATTTTTTTTTTGTGAAACGACCTAAGAAAAAATACGTGCTTTCGATTTTTTTTTCTACATAATGCAAAAAAAAAACTGGAAGAATATTAATAGTTGGCAAAAGACAGCAACCTTCACACAAAGGCTCGTAATTTATTTATTTACTCACAAAAAGGCGAATAAATAAATAAATCACTCATGACTATGTTACATATATCATTACCTCGACATAGACAGAGTGCCCGCTTTGGTCTGCGCGGGGGATGCCTTCCGACGCACCCTTTGCAACCACCATAGTTAGTTTTGCACACTTTTTGTTAAACAGTTATATTAATTTTGGGAGGTAAAGTGATGATAGACAAGAGGAGGAAAAAAGGGAGGGTTAAAAAAGTGTGCCTTGATGAAAGCAATAATTAAGTTCCGTAAAAAACCATTAAAAATGCAGCCATCACTAGACACAAAATTCTAATAAAAATATTACTTTTTTCGAGGCATATCTTTTACAGTCCGCCTCATTTTAAGAAAGTCTGGGACAACATTAATTTCACATGAAAACTGTTTAAAATAAATCGGAATAACACCACATCACTTTACCTAAAATCAGTACAATTAAAACAAGACATATTAAATTATTAATATAACATTCAAGAAATTGTCATTTATACAAAAGAATATTTACAATGGATACGCCAGCCATTGAAAAAGTATTTTATAAAAGAAAATTACATACACAAATAATGAGTATAGCATTCATTTTAATTATTATTTATTAACCTTATAATATTCAAGTTCTCATGCAACTATCTACACCCCATATAAAAGTTACTCGAAACGAGGCATAACTTTATTTTTTGCCTCGACATTTTCAGTACACAATAAATACAAGAAATAAATCACAGATCAGAGTTTACGCCTTTTCAAAATGATTTGTAATTTAGTTTACTTTTTTGCTGAAATTGAGGCGACATCTTTGTCCTAATTAATGCCACCTTTTTAAGATAAATACTACACTACGATTAAAACATAGATGAAAATAAATTGGCAGTTTCTTTTGAATTGATTACCCGAGGTTACTGAGTCGATTGGCTTATTGTTAGTTATGTCAATTGATCGCAGTATTAACATAAGATATCGTCGTCGACGGAAATTTGAAATGTCGGTAAGGACCGTGTGCTGCTGCATTTTCAAGATTGCAAAAATACGCACCTCTGATTTTTCGGATTCATATGCGTATTGTATAATTATCACTTGGTTCGGTGAAGGAAAACATCGTGAGGAAACCAGCATGCCTGAGAGATATTTTTCGACGGCATGTAAAGCCAAGTCAGAGGCCCATGGGCGGCATAAAAACTCTGACACCAGGTTAAGCACTAACCACACAATAAATAAAGAACTTTGCAAAACAAACAGCGCACCCTGTGTCTCTCACGACTTTTCAAATTTCCGACGTTGATATGACAGCAACATTTCAAAAGGCTTTCAGAATTCTAGGGAAGATAATTTTTGATAGAAACACAAAGTACATATAATAACTACACTTTAGTGGTTCATGTTACTTTAGAAAAAGCGAAAGATCTATATAAGGACATACAATGGAACAGGACAGGATCAAGCACACATCATCATCTACCTAGCCTTTTCCCAGCTAGTTGGGGTCGGCTTTCAGTCTAACCAGGTGCAGCCGAGTGCCAGTATTTTACACGGAGCGACTGCCTATCTGACCTCCACAACCAGTAAGTACTGGATAATACGATACCCCTTGGTAAGACTGGTTGTCAGACTTTCGGGCCACTGACCTGTAACGACTGTCAAATATGTACAGATTGACAGCCGGGACCAACGGCTTTACGTGCTTTCCGAGGCACGGAGGAAACTCGGTACGTAATGGATGGTCACCCATCCACAGACCAACTTAAGCAACCGAGGCCTAACCTGGCTGTTATTATTTAGCCACGAGCTCCTCTAGCAAACAGAAGGAATACCTGTAAAAAAATAGAAGGAACCCAATGCGGTTTTGGATGGAAATGAATCTATCTGTACTTGACGTGGACAAAAAGATCCTCAGAAAGTAGAAATAAGTAGCAGGGGGAAGCTAGCAATGGAAGAGATGTGGAGATGACTTTCATCAGAAGTGGGCTAGAATACGATTCATAAAACAAAGAAAAAACCAGCTTAAGGATTGCGAGAAAATTTTGCTGAATGCACTCAACACTTCTAAAATGAATGCGTTCAAAAGCTTCTAGTATCTTTATTCCAGGGTTCGAAGTGATAATTATCAAAGGAAATAATAATCTTGATAATAATGAACGTGCTTTATTCCATAGCAATCACGACACGCAGTTTAGATGTGCTGTGCACCGCCCTGAATCTACCCCCGTATTCACAAATGCTTCGTCGACAAGTCGTATGTCTGTCTCGCTCGCTTTCGTATTGCCAAAAAAAGACGAATCCGAGTGTTTGTGAATACGGGGTCTATTCTGACTCCACAAAGACGGTCTGCGAGTTAACCTGGTTTGTCCATGGTGCCGATTTTTTGCTTTAAGCGAGCGAAACTAAGGCTTAAACTGAAATTATACCGGTCATATTCCTAAAGCGGCAAGGAAACAAAATGAACTTGAAGGCTTCGACTGCGAAGAAGAGGTAGGGAATCAGGCAGGTGATGCAATAAGCATTAAATCAAAGACTTTCCGAGTACAGCAGGTGGTCTACTCTCGAAGCACGAAACGTAGTTTCGGCCGAGTTTACGGGCGTTTCGTCCTCTGCATCAATTACGGAAATAGATTAGTTGTCTCGATGGGGTCCGAACTAAAAATGAATTGCAACATGATTGGCCAGTTGTGACAACTCATAAAGGGCTTGGCAGATTTTTGTATGATTTTTGTATAGCCGGCCTAACTTCCGCAGCTTATATCTCGGAAACGTGACACTTTAGAAGATTTTGTCTTACAAAAAACTGGTGTGTTTTGATGCCAGCTATCGATTGATAAAGGTTTTATGTATGGCCGCAACTTTGAAAAAAAAAATGGCGGAAGTAAGGCCGGCCATTAAATTCAAACCCATTTGAAAATAATAGGGAGTAGGGTTCATTTCAAAGTATCGAGCTACTTTCGGACGGGCCCGTATCTTCGTTGAGAGTAGACCTCCTGGCCCATAAAAAGGCAGGTGCTAGGACCAGAAAAGTCCGTTATTTAACATCCGCCATAGTAATTCTGAACAAAAAATCAGAAGAAGGAAGTAGAAACACAAAGAATATTCACAATAAGCAAGCAAACAGTTGAAAGGGCAGAAGATCAAGCTGGACATCAATTTAAAGCAACAAGACAGATGGCACAACAAGAATTAACGCAAATCAAAACTTATATACTTGAAACAAAGTTCATATTTCAATACTCGAAGGCAACTAGCCTCAAAGCCTTGAAATGCATACTTTATTCCGACTACATAAGCTTCAAAATACGTTGATTTAAAAATCCTTTGCTTAGTAACATGAACCACATCACCGCTTTAACAAAAACACAAGTGCAAAAGCATCTACGGTGCGCTACGTTTGGCTACATTGTGCTAGATTACGCTACAGTGCGCTAAGTTATGCTACGTTGTGCTAAGACTATACTCACGTGGTGGGCCTAGACCTCTGCGCCACTGTTATACTAGCAGGGAGAAAACACACTATCAGTTAGGCACGCTTCTTGAGGGCGCGTTCAGATGATTTTTATTTTTATTTTTTTTACACGGTGTATACGGACCCGGTTCCCTATCCATTTGCATAAAATTTTAAGACCTAATATGACTTGGCATACTTTTGTTTAACCTAAATATATTTTCGCAAAACATTACTTACGCATAACAGCTTACGCATAAATTTTTTAAGCATAATTTCTCTACTCATAATAATGATTAAGCATAACATTTTAAAGCATACATTTATTTACGCATAATGATATCAAAACATATTTTTATAGGCATAACAACAACGTAAAATAATAACTAACTCCTAAAATGTTAGACACTAATACTTATTTTTTTAAAGTAGAACCATCTTATCGCAGAAACTTCACAGTCGTTTTGTCGTAGAGTCGTTTTTTGGCATACATTTCGTATCGAGTCATTAAACGGCAGAAAATCAATCAATCAAAACATTGATCATTATAAAACAGTTGATTGTGAACATTTTATGTGGTTTTTATTTCCCTGTTAGAAGCATGCAAACAAGCATACACCATATACAGCATGCAAGCAAGCATGCAGCATGCAAGCAAGTATGCAGCATGCAAGCAAGCATGCAGCATGCAAGCAAGTATGCAGCATGCAACATGCAGCAGGCATGGTTTCTGTCACAGCTCCGGCGCTGCGGGGCTCCGGCGGTCCCACGCGAGCTTATTGTCGCAGATGTGTTTTACGCTCACCACCGCAGCTTCGGCTTGCTGGCCGGCACGGCCGGCCAGCCTCAGCCGCGGCAGCGAGCGTTAAAACCACCTGCTCCTCAGCTCGCGGGCCCTTTCGCCCCTCCGCGCCTACGCGGGCTTAAATTACACTCTAGGGGTAGGGCAGACAAGACTACGTGGAGTCGGTTTTGCAGCGATTCGATTTTGACACTAACTTTTGTAGCACTGCATATTGAATTTTTAAGACAATATTTTAATTTTAATTACGCTAATAGTCAGTATGCCTCGTAACATTTTGCGAATTCAATTTTTGCCAACACAAATTAGTCTACAAGATAATTATGCCAACATAAACTGTATGCCAAAAAAAAATATGGCAAAGTATTATTATGCGAAAATAAATTAGTCTCCAAGATAATTATGCCAACATAAACTGTATGCCGAAACAAAATATGGCAAAGTATTATTATGGCAAAACAAAGTATGCCAAAATTGTTATGCCAAAGTATATTAGGAAAAAGAATATTATGCAAATAGAAGGGATCCCTACGGACCCTTCACGAAGCCGTCAACCAAACATTCTGTACATCAAAGCTAAGTAACTTTACGCAAAAATTATTGTTGGGAAACAATTTTTTTTTTTTTTGGGGTGAAATATCGCGTTTTACGGTAAAACTCTATGTAACGCACTCAAAACTTAATGCTGATGGATACTTGAATAGTAAATGGGTCATGGAGTTAATTAAAGTAAAATTAAAACCATTAAAAGTGATATTTAAAAAAAAAATTGGAACTTTGACCTCCAATATCTCCAGGTATGGTACAGAACAAAAAATGATCGCAATGATGGGGAGAACAAGTGCCTTTCGGCTTCGTTAAGGGTCTTTTTACGCCGTGTATATAAATATATTTGTAATCTCCTTTTAATTTCCTTCATTTTGATACCCTACTCGATAGGTTTGGTTGAAAAAAATATATTTACGACTTACAATTTAGCGCCAAAAATCCGCCATTTTGTTTTTTTTTTAAACACCTATCTAAGGACACTTGGGGTTTTGAGACGAATCTAATGATACAGTAATCGTCGAAATCCATCCAGCCATTTGGAACATACGAGATAATAAAGAAATTTACAAAGAAACATACAATATACTCGCGAAAAACATAATCCTTCCTTGGCAATCGGGTAAAAGCTATTGGTTTTTTTCATATTCCAACATGCACCTGAACACGCCCTAGATATTGTTACGTTTTCAGAGAACTGATAAAAATATTTTATCCTGTCGGAATTGTCATTGAAATCGAAATATATTTTTTTTTAATTTATTTTTTTTTCTTGAAAGAAATTATTCATGGAAAATTCTAAATTTTATTCTGCTGCCCAGTGAAAAGTTAAAAAAAATACTGTGTCCCCCGTATTCACAATCGCTCGGTTCGAGATATCGATTCGGACTTTTTTTTTGTGACAAGCCCGCCACACTATTCCCAAACCACTGCAACTCTTAAACGCCAGAACTAAGACTGGCGACCGCTTGCTTTTGTTAAATTTGGTGGTTTGTATACATTTTTGCATTGCCTAATCTGGACAAAGACATTTGCCCAGCAGTGGGACATAATAGATCAAAAAATTAAATGAAAAGATATTTTTTATCAGTTCCCTAAAAATATGAAAATAGCAAATGTGATGGAGAATATCAGTATTTAAAACTAATTTATCACAGTCACTCAATTAAAGATCGGTGTTGCAAGACTAAATAACTACAATTCTACCGTTGGTAACACTACCTACTAAATTACCCCATTTCTTCCAAAAAATCTTCATGCCTCTGTTTTTACATAATGTAATTACATAGTGCATAGAAACCTTTACCAGAGAACTTTAGTTTAACCTAGCAACATTTTTTGTATACCAATGTAATTTTCTAGCAATGTTTTCAGTATAATGCAGTTTCATATATAATATTGTTTTCTTACTAGCAATACCAGCGCTTTTGGTAGAAAAAGTTTTTTTTGCGTGGCAACAATTTTACAATAAAACTCATTGTTTGCATCTTATAGCATACTATGTAGACTATTCTGTTAGTTCAGCGTATAAAATAATTTAGTTTAAAATTCAATTGTTAGGTTTAGATCATTTTCATCAAACGGCTTCATTTATTTGCGGCCGCCATCAAGACTTGCCGGTGTTGCCAATGTAGGACTTAAAAAATATTGGTAGTAAATATATATTTGTAGACTACAGACTTTTTAAATTTGTTAATTCTAAAATACACAACTAAACACATATTTTTACTATTATTATATAATGTTGCTTTCGTTTATTAGTAATATCTAGGTCTAATCTTTAAACTCATGCTGTAACCCAATTATTTCACACACCTTTCTATTTGCTATTATAAATAGTGAATTTAAAGTACCCAGTAACAAGATGTGTAAACTCGTGTACATTTGTTTTATTACAAAAATGAAAACTAAATAATATCGGGGGCATCTATTAATTAAGTCAGTCGATTTTTCGGGCCCCCTCTTGGTGAGATGTTGTGAGATTTGACTTGACCCCTAATATCACGTGAGATTTTCAAAATGCGTATTTTTTGTGTAAATTCACTAGACTGTGCTTGTTTGTGTTGGATTTATTTTAAAAAAGTAATTTTCTTAATTATTTTCATTGAATATTTATTATTAAATAAATATTATTGTGTCGAGTTTATTCTATTTTAGTGAAGGAACAAGTTATTTTAATTAAACTCAGTTGTCTCACAATTTTACACTGTTTCTTGCGGGAAAATGCGGCCGAGACTCAGCCTGTATTCCACGTGAGATTGGGTGAGATCCGGCTCGCTCCCTCTCCCCGTAAACGCCTCACATAATTAATGGACGCCCCCCTTGCAGTGAAGCTAAGGCATAGAGCCTAGACTTGTGGTAATTGCTTTCAAAGTATTTTATATTTCTATGATGACTTTTGACATGGTTGACTATAAGCTTTTTAGTAGCCAATCCAATACATCTTTTTAATTTTCCATAATTGTTTTTGCTGATAGAATCTCTCTGTATCTAGCAGTAGCGAATGGTACATTTTTCTGAGAGGTAAGCTGGAGTACATATCTTTAATGTGATTATATTGTCTGTCTATAGAATACTGACTGTGCCATTTTTCAAAGGGAAGCTGGTAGGAATGGGGTTCTATGGAACCTTCGCCACTGATATCTAGGCTCACAGTTCTGACTTGACTAAGATCATTATCAAAGACTTTCACATTAGAAACACGAGTCAACACATCTTGCAAAACCTGAATTTCCCCTTGAATTTATCATTAATTTTATTTGCAACAATCATCGCTTACTTTTTCTATGAAAATCAACCTTGTTAGGTTTAAGATTAGGTCATTATTGTATTATCATCACACGGCACTCGAAAGGTTAAGTTGAATCGCATACCTGCTAAGCCGTCTATTCGTAGCAGTAGTCCGAGGCTCCTCGGACGTTGTAGTCATGGATGTCTCCATCGGGTTGTCTTCAGGGTCTAGTAACTGGATCTGACTTTGACGTACAAACACTCCATAGTTCTCTTCGCACTGAAATTTTTAGTAAAAAGGTATGTCAACTCACTGTTTATTCTTTTTATAAGGATTCATCCTGATGACTGTTGTTCCTTTAATAAATCAATCATCTGCCTAGCCTTTGCCTTTGGGGTCGGCTTTCAGTCTAACGGGATGCAACTGAATACCAGTATTTTACATGGAGCGACTGCCTATCTGACCTCCACAACCCAATTAGTACTAGGTAATACGATACTCCTTGGTAAAACTGGTTGTCAGACGTTTTGCGCCACTGACTACCTGTAACGACTGTCAAAGATCTACAAATGACAGCCGGGACCAACGGCTTAACGAGCTTTCCAAGGCACGGAGGGAACTTGGTCTGTAATGGGTGGTCACACATCCACAGACCAACCGGCAAAAGCACGGCTTAAAATAAAGATCGATCCTGACCTCCACAACCCATTTACTGAACTAAAAATACCACTTGAAAAGATTGGTTAAAAGTCTAACACTTTCAGTCTCCCAACTACTGATAACAACTGTTGCATTCAATAAAGCGTTTATCAATATTTATATCACTTTACGCACAGAACTTTTAAAACAGTCAACCAAAAAGATGTCTACAAAATTTTTTGTGTAACAAAAATATGAGAATCTAACTAACAATGCTATTTGAAGTTTTGTACAGTAGTTATTGAAATTGTTACAGTTAGGGTCAATTCACACCGTTGTGGCAGCGGTCGTCAGCGGCCAGCAGCGTTTAACACTTTGCTGTAGTATGCCGCTTTGAAGGGCTGCGTGATGCCGCGGTCATCCCAAGTCTTTCAAACGATACTATGAACTTCCTAATGGTGATAAAGCATAAAATGGTTTGACAGTGAAACTGCCGGCCTCTGCGCTGCCGACCGCTGCCACTTCGGTATGAATTGACCCTTAGAGCATTATTTCAACACAAACCTGAATGGTGAGGATGAAATGATTCCATAGTTGTTACGTATACGTATTAGGCAACGCAACTACAGTTGATTGAAGAAATTGTGTTATATTGTTTGTGTTCAATGTAGTGAAAATATAATTTATTAGCGTTATAACTTAACATCACGCCTGTAATCCCCAAAGGGTTAGGCAGAGGTGTACCTAATTATAGAACACGCACATTTCCCCAGTTATGTTTAAGTCCCATGTAATAGGGGGTGAGCCTATTGCCATCAACCAGGCCCAAATCCAAATTCCATGGCTGCTAATGACAAAATTCCTGATAGAAAATGGATAGAGAGATACTAGCTATTAGAGCCCAGCTGAACCCTGTCTGGTAAATCTGTGCTGTCAAATATTAGATTTTAGGACTGAAGATTTGTTGAAGCCTAATTTTAGCCTAACTGTGTGTCTAGCCTAGCCTTGTCTCTCAATTTAAAAATCTGTTGCCGTATCTCATGGAGACTGTAAAGAGGTAGGCAGTGTAAAGCTTACCAAAATAGAGCCACTCAAACAAAAAGTTTAAATGACTTTTGAAAGCAAATTGAAGTTCGACACTCTTTTAGTAAGAGGGGGTATGTCTGGCAGCGTATAAGGTTCTTAATTACATACAAAATGGAACCTTACCGTAAAATAAGCATGTCCTCTGACAGTACCATTGTTCTTTCCCTTCGGTTCGTCCAGAATCACACCAATCCATTTCCCGGTTGCAAAAGTGGGGTAGCCCACATATGCGACTGATCCTTTCACATCCTTGCCAACTACCATCACACGCTGGCCCAGCGTTAACAGCTTATCCGACATCCTTACTTCTTATTGTCATATACTGCAAATTACAGTAAAATTAATAAAAATACCCAACATAGAAACGAACTTTTTCATGTCCAGTTTCACTACCTTATTTGACTAAAGAATTAAAGCTGTCGATTGATGAATTGTTTTATAAATTACTGCATAGTTTTATCTAACGATATTCGGTTTATTTTGATCAGATTTGCCTAGAAATCAACCAAAATAGTACTGCAGATGCAATGCAGAATTTCCGATTTTTGTGTTGTCAAATATCTGTCAGTTTGGCAATTGCTCATCGACGAGACGTTTCGTTTCTGCTTTTGGGTTAGCAAGGGATCAATAACAAAACGTTGATAAAAATAATTATTGTGTGTTTTATACGAATATTAATATTAACTGTTCTTGCAGCATTTGGCAACTGTCCTTGTATTGTTGTAAATACATTACCTACCAACCACATCATTACATTTGTTAAGCCACTTGCCTACTCCACTATCCTATCCAGTATATAACTTCAATGAATGCAATCAAAGCAGTAGGGTGCATACTTACTTAAAAGCAATGCCTTGTTGCTTCCAAACTGCCTATCTCATTATTCTTATTATTAGCCTATATTGTCCCACTGCAGGGCAAAGGCCTCCCTTCCCTCATTCCACATTTCGCGATCTAATTATTGTAGGCCAATCCTTTGCGAAAGAGTCCAGCTCATCCCGCCATATCCTGGGCCTGCCGCGTTGTCGTTTCCTGCTATTTGGTAGCCATTGAGCGGTAATTTTACCCATTGCTCCTCCGACATGCGGCAGACGTGACCAACCCAGTTCTACTTCAACCTAGCAGCTGTAAGGCCAGCATCGGCTGTTTGAGTTTTGGAGCGAATTATGGAGTTTCTGATGCGGTCCGTAAGTTTGACACCCAGTATACTTCGCTCCATAGCTCGTTGGCAGACCCCAACTGCGGACTTCTGACATTTTGTAACTCATGTTCCTTCTAATTTCAATAGTTAGGTAAATAGCACAACTACATGAAATCCGGGTAAACTGAAATATACTAGCCATATATCCCCTCCTTAAATCGTTACCTATTTATTTACTATGTAGAAACTTAACAACCAAGCCAGCAGTAAAAATATTCCGCTAGCATAGCAGAAAAAATAACATAAGTACCTATGTATATGCATATTGCATTGCATCAGACATTGTTAATACCGGGGTGATTCATAGTAGCCGGTTCATCCAAAATGGTCTCTCTAAATATGCTGGCATATTAGTATTGGTGACGTCAATATACATATTTTTCTGTTGTGTTTGTTTAAGTAAACGAGGACAGATAACGAGGCAACACGTAAATAAATGCTTAGATATTAAAATATCAATATTGATGCAATAGAGATGCATAGTTGCTTTTTGATAGTTAACCATAGCGTAAGCATAATCAGCCGTGTCGACGGCTTGGGACAATGTCTCCTCTTCAAGTACCTAGGCTATTATCTGCTTAGCCTTTCCCAACTATATTGGGGTCGGCTTCCAGTCTAACCGGATGCAGTTTTACATGGAGCGACTGCCTATCTCACCTTCAACCCTCCTGGTTAACACCTATGTTACCCAAATACCCAGGGTTTATTAAAATGAATAGCTACAGACGCCAGCAAATCAAGCTACTACAATCTGTCAAATTTATTTAATAGATTTTCAACTTGTATCAGTAAAGCATTAGGTTCAAGGTTGATTGGGAAAGTCAGTTTCTTGAAGTGTTTGGCGTCTGTCCCGACTTACTTAGTTTTTGTCCCGTCCTTTACGTATACCGATGTTCGTTGACTGGCTGCATCACCATATGTCTCCAGGACCTGAAGCCGCATAGCAGGCAGGCATCATGTTTTAGGGTTTCGTAAATTTGAACCCAGAGGGTGTCTACTGGACCCTAACACTCAAGACTACGACCCATAGATACCTATGTATAAGATAGAAGTTTTTTATATATTTCTATGCTACGACACGTCTCGTCTGTCGGCCACAAGGCTGTATGTTCCTACAAATTTTGCCGATGACAATAAAATTTAACCTACGGAATCCATAAAAATGCCGCAATTAGTCCTATGCTTGTGTAATCTCTTATTAATTAGCTATTTAATTTGGACAGTCGAGCGAGATGACCGTCGGAGATATTTCCTTGACCTTGCCGCCTATTATAATCCTACGATAGACTATCACAGCTATAAAAGTTGATATTACATGCACAATTAATTATTTATGTGCTTAAAATAGACTCCAAGTTGGATTGATTGGGAAAATCCCAGTCGTGTTGCCATGCAAGCTTTTTAACGTTTTTCCTACGGACTTTAAACCTATATGGAGAGAAGATAAACACGCAACAAACGAATAATCTTTATATTTTTATCGTTATTTAGTACGGTTAGCGTCGAGCGGTGACCTCACGGTAACAGCCTCGCTAAAAGAAGGAGATGACTCATAGTTTTTTCCTGTTTCTATTATAGCTCTTATTGCCTTGTCATAAGTGCTACAGTGACAATTATTAACGTGTTAATAAAACTCGATTCTTTCCTCGTTTCTCAGGGGCGATATTCTCAACGATCTTAAAGATATTGCTGGGTATACATTGATGCGTTGCTAGCTAACTCGTTTGACAACATTCTTGTGCAGCAAGAGATGTAATTCGAAATGGTTCTTTACACAAGAATAGGCGGGAAAAAGATAGATACCGTGCGTCACCATGCTTGTTATAATTTTTATTATTGGATTAGATCTACATTGTTAAATGAATTAAACAGAATCATTCAATTTCTTCATATCAAGTCTTTTATTTCCCAAAAATACGCGTCATTATTACTTATCTTACTACTACACAGTTCTCAGTATTAATGATGAGTAATTTGAATGGTAGGAACAGTAAACAACTCAATGCAAATTGACATTTCTGTACTAAATGTGATTACCTAATGAAATGCGAGATAACTGTAACGGTTTCAATGACTCGCGAATTTCGCTTGCAACCGGTAACCGCATGATGAAAAGGCATCGACATACAAACTCTCGCCCGCCTACTTTCACTTTACTGTACACAGGCATGTCCCGTTAGGTTACCTGTGCCACACCAGCACAAATAAAAAAAAACACCACGCTTACAAAAACATGTGTAATCGTTTTAATATTATGAGAGCGTGTGGGTTATTGTAAAACCCTATCGAATATGTATCTAGAAAGCACAGACGTTTACAGAGTAGAGTGCCTTGCGCCTCCCATGTAAAAAGTTTATATATAATTAATTATATTATCGACGCCGTCTCACGTCCTTAGTTGCAATTAAACTGAACGAAATAGAATCGCTTTTTGTTTTTTACATTGTATTTTTTAAATTGCTGTAATGATTCAATTAAATAATATATTATGAAGACTATGAACGGTGACCATGTTATGTGGAGGCAAGCGCAGGCTCAGAAGCCGTGCACCTTTAGCTGCTCGGGCTTCACGAGACCCGATTTAGTCAGCCACTGGCAAATGTTCTCGCGCTGGTCGCCTTGCAGCTGCAGCACCTCGCCGTACTCCGGATGCTCCACGACCGTTCCGTTGCACGCGAACTCCTTCTTGCATGCCCGCACTATCTTCTTCAGGTCATATTCCGACGAGAGGCCCTGCACCGTTGTCAGCGTCTTACGCCCGTTCCGCTGCTGGATTCGGACGTGGACTAAACCATCTTGTACGTCGTCTTCCGAGCTTTTGATAGCATCGGCGAATGGGTCGTATGTGTTCAGATTCTGGATGGACATACGATTGAACTTCGGGGCTCTTTGTTCCACGAAACACTGCGATACTACGCACGTACACGAATTAACTGTCACTGATAACGTTGGGTGATGTGTGCTCGCAGACCTACGACCAATTTACGCAAACTAAAAAATGTAATGGCGGACAAGACCGAAAAATGGAAATGTCACGCGGAGGCGGATATTATCGATCAGTACCATAGACAAAAAGATGTTCGCAAACAAATCCCCTTGTACACGTTATATTTAGTTTTATTTAGTAACTTGTATTTTTGTTTTACTATTTTTATGTAGTTTTAGAAATTACCCCTTCAATTTTGCGTACAATTTTGGCACATAGTCATCATATTTGGCCACGTAGAAATTTCCGGCAATTGGGATTCCAAGTTTGAATTGCTGAGCAAATTTAGCAATGGAAAACTTTCCCCTTTTCTCACCTGAATTATTCGGCAATTTAAGTACTTTGGAGAAATCACATTTCTCCGGTTGTTTGTAAACTAAAAATACATAGCGATGCAGACCCGTTCCTTTCGGTGGGCCTGAACCGATGTAATCAGATAGTACTTCACCCTTGCCTAGGTTTGAACCGAGAATGTTTCCTACCAGCCAGTGGTGCCATTCACGGAACTTGGGCTCTTCACGGCTAGGTGCATCGGGGTCTACCATAGCCAGTAAATAATATTCTTGTTCTTTAGCGGCCCATGTAACTGTAGGTTGATCTTTAACTTGAGTTGGAGTCAGTTCCTTGCCGGTCTCTACTGTAGTACCATTAGGATATTTTATAGTCAGTATCTCGGTTGGTGCTACAGTGAGTACGTCGGGTACAATACATTGCTCTTTAAAAAGATCGTTAATGTTAGCCATTGCTTGAGCTTTTACTTTCTGAGATTTACTTAAAACTGCGATAATGAGTACACAAAGAATAATTTTAAATCTTTTTTCTACGCCAAGTCTCGCGTAAAATTTTTCAACTATCATAATCAACAAGTCTGACAAAATAATGTTGCTAAGTAACCACAGTCATCGACTACAAGTGAAACAAGTTTAAGAAGAAAAACACCAAAGCATATTGTCTAGACTTTAAGTATTGTATAAAGTATTTGTTTGTGGCTAATTATTTAAGTTGAAAATGAATAATTAATAAGTTATTAAAACTTGCTTTTAACATATTTTATTAAACATCGCAAATTAAAATATGTAAAAATAGCTTTATTTAAAAGTCAAGTTTTGTTTGTCTATGCTTTAACCGGAACACAGATAAAACATGTAGAACAATGTTTTGTTGGTGTTCAAGTTCGGATACACAATGCAAAAAATTACAGTGTTTTAGCCAATTTTATTTTTTCAGATGGTTTATAAATACCGAAAAAATCTGATGAAAAGAAAAGAAGAAAAGATTATTTTGCACTTAAACGATTTCGATTTATATTTTTCTTAGCATGTATTTATTTTGTGTACGGTATTTCGTACACGGGCGAGATATTGTTTATGTTCTAAATAATATAAGCAGGCATGCACTTTTATTACTATCCTTACCCATTCATATAGGTATGGATATTTAGGTCAGAGTAATCTCTAGCTAGACCTTTTTCAAAATGTATTACTAAATCTATGATCCAATAACCGGTGGGGTATATTGTAAACAGGGGCGTAGCTACGATGCGATATCAATGATACGGGGCTCCCGAGTAACAAGGGGCCCTAATAAGGAAAACATCATAAAAGTTTCTCATAACCTCAAATATTCTTCACGATAAAACATAAAACGAAAATATAACATAACACGGTCCAGAAAGGTCCAATTTTTCGAGCTCGCTTTTCGATGAAAACTAAAACCCTTGCAGGTTGCTGTATCTAACTCTTCATTGAAGTCTATTAAAACCTATGCTAGTCATGATCGCAGTTACACATTTTTTGTCTCACTTTACTCGCTCACACATTCACTTTAGGAAAATAAATGACAGCTAAAGCGATGTAAGTCAGGAATTCAGGATGCTATTTTCTTAGTTTTGTAAAAATAATGATTTTCTCATCTTCGGTTTAAAGGGCCCCCAAAAAAATTTGAATACAGGGCCCTACTAGGACTAGCTACGCCATCATATGCCCAACACACACAATGGTGGTATTCAGCTGCATCCCGTTATGGTGGCACTACACATGCGTATTTGTCAAGATTTTCGCGATAATGAATCGAAACCAAATGTTCTTTACATCTATTGAGATAAAGTACACATTGTTTTAATGATAGAAGGCGAATATTTGCCCAGATCTGCCAAGTTTTTTTTTTTTTTTCCTTATTAGTAAGAACCAAGTTCTTACTAGTTAATTGCAATCTAGCCTAAGAAGACTAATAAACAATTTAAATCTAACTTATTATGCTACGTTATAAATTTTGTTAATGCTAAGAATAGTGTCCATAATTAGGTATGCACTTTTACACACGTTCGTAACACTTCCTTAGAGTCTGGTAAAATTGATAAAACACTTTGTTCATGTGTTATATAAATAGCACAACATTGTTACTATTATTGATTCACTTACACTACACTAATTCAAATGGTTTAGTTCTCTTTAGTCTACGCACTATGCCTGTGTTGTCTAACAGCTGGATTGCCTCAACATTCACGTGTCGATGGAGTCTGTGTTCGTGGGCTTCAGCAAATTTTTGTGTGATGGTGGTGACGAATTCCATGTCGAGGTCACGGTGGAGGTCATCGTTTCTTATGTACCAGGGTGCTATCTGCCAAGTGTAGTATCACCATTAGGCCCGGATCACACCAAAGCGGAGACGAGCGGAGCGGAGAGGAGATGTGCAAGATTCAACCAATCACTGGAGAGACGAGAGACACGATGTAGATATAAATTAATGTGATTGGTCGGTGTCCGCACGTCTCCGCTTTGATGGAGTCCGGCCCTTAGACTGGGAGCTGACAGCATACTTTGCAAAATGCTGGCAGAAGATTGGGCATGGAGGAAAATTGTCCCATCATGGTCTAGAAAACCATAGATGCCATTTCTGCTGAGAAAAAGCTTGACCGACTATGCTTGTAGTAGAGGGTTAATAATAAAAGTCAGAACAAAAAAAAAATACACTGTATTGATGTTATAAATACACTTAGGTGCAAATAAATCGAGCCACTTTCTTTTTTTCACGTAGGTACGTGTAATGGTTAATAAAGAACGTATCAATTTGAACTTCGAACCATATATCGCCTAAAAGTTTATTGAATAACCTCTATAATGCGGGTAAATTTTTGGGTAATAACCTTATTGAATGATAAATTATTGCCTCTGAAAGAGAAACACAAACTCCAAGTGGGACCGGCGGTGAGCTAAAGTTAATTTGTAAAGTAGTCTTCGTCTCACTGTCCACCTGATTTCGACACCTCGAACGTCATGTAACGCTTGCTGTAGCTGAGCAACATTGAGTCCACGGTTGCACAACGAACTGGTTGCAATAAAGCGATTGTCATGTTCTCTAGTTGCCCGTGGTCTGCCGGTTCCAGGCCACCGAACAAAGCACAAGTCTCCTGATACCTGCGGTATACCCGCTGTACCTTTGAACGACTCAAATGAAGTCTGCGTGCCTTCACTTCACATTGTCAGTGTCCAGCCTCAAGTAAAGCTACAACTTGGGCAGCTTCCGTCAGTGTGGTATCCATTTTATCATGCAATTTGATTACATAGACATAGATAAAGACAATATTAACAAATCAATTTGGGTATAATTAACAAAAACCTTAAATTTAACCTTTTCTTAATGGAGTACAGTCAAAATGTCATAAGCAAATTAAATGCGATAATTTTATTCTACCCTTTAAACTTTGACAACTAGCTACGTTCATTGTAAAAGCTATTAAATAACCTTTTAGGCGAAATATGTTTCGAATCAATGCATTCATAATACTACTAAAGATAATAACCATAATGCGAGAAAAAGGAAGTGGCTCGATTAATTTGCTCTCAAGTGTAAATTTATTAGTATCCATAATATTATTTTGAATTGCGCTCGACATAATGTTACATTGCAAAATAAAATATATTCTATAATAATTCAGTCTATGTATAATGTAATATTACAAATAGCTAGGGCTCAAATATTAAAAACGCTGTTCCTATTATTGACATACTTAATATAAAAATATAACAGATGTACACACCGAGACTGCAGTTACTGAAGTCACACCGCAACCTCATCTTTTTGATGACAGTACAAGATTGTAATCTGCCCTTGTGATGGAGGTAGACTTTTGGCTGCAGTTCCATCACTTAAAGGGACAAATTCCACTGACTAGCCCAAGTGAATCGCTACAGACATAGTCTTGAGCCTTATTTCTTATACAAGTTTGTATTTATATATGTGTATGTGTTTGTATTCTTAGATAAGATTCTTAGCTGTAGGCTCCAGTAGTGAAGTGTCAATTTTTGTAAGAGGTAAGCCAGAGTACATATTGTTAATGTGATTATATTATTTGTCTACAGAATACTGACTGTACCATTTTTTAAAGGGAATCAGGTAGGAATAGAGTTGTATGGTACCTTCGCCACTGGTAGGCTCAATTAGCGACTGAATATGTGGTAACCTTTTTAGCATAGATGTCCTTTCCACATTGTGTGTAAAGTAAACACAAACTTATGTAAAGAAATAAGGCAAAACTATGTTTAACTGTTATAGCGTTGGTTTCCCTTCCGCCCTCTATATATTAATTTCTGTTATGTTAAAAACCGGCAAGGGAATTAAACACAACTATACTTAGACCATTCATCTCTACGCAAGTCTTTCAGTGATCTTATAGCACTTTTTTAGCCTTAGCCTGAGCTAACATATTATCAACAGTAAGAGGGGCCCGTAACTTCCTGCCAATGACGTCAGTATCCAATTGAATGATAACTTCATGTGTGTTTTTCAGATTCTTCATCACATCTTCAATTCTTCTTTGTTTTTCACTAATCTCAACAAATAAATCGTCCAAATCTTTGCAGCTATCTTCGTCGATATTAGGAATCGTGTTTTTAGGTTTAAAACGATAGTTAGATACAGTCTCGACTTGTAAATTCAGTAGTTTGTTCTCCATAAGTAACATTTTTTGATCATAATCAATGCAAGCTTTGCCAAATCGTTTTCGTGATTCGACGACTATGTTCATGAGATTTTCGCATTTCGTTTCTAGTTCGAGATCTTGGGAGTCTGTAAAGAGAAATAACAACATGAACGAGTGCTTTTACACAGGAACTTTGATCAATTCTATTGTAAGCATTTACAACTTACCCATTTTTGCTTTCTCACACAGTTTCAAGGGAATGACAAATATTACAACAATGGTAAACAATGTCTTTTAGTTATTAACATAAATGTTTTAATTGTTCTGAAGGTTTTGTGAACAAGCAAGAAAGATTCATGAAAACATAGAAATTTTCAAAAATAACAGCAATTCTATGAACTGTTTGAAGCCGAGTTCCTGTCAGTGTCAATTAAATAAAATGTCAAAACCTTCAAAAGAATCTACAATCTGTTGCATTGCAACGCGTTCCAGGTATTTTAAATTAAAACGAAGTTTTAATTTATTGAATCACTCTTTAAACTATGTATAAATAATAATTATTATTAAAATTACAAGGACACATTAACGTACAATCTAAAAAAAAACTTTGTCACCACTCGTAAACAGAAAAATCGTCACTCAGAATAAGACGGAAATAAAGCATGAAAATTAACAATTATCTGACCCTTTCTAGACGCCAGTTACCATACAGTCATAATTTCTATCATATGGTAGATATAATCAATTGAAAATATATTACGGTGTTACAATATGAACTGAATTTTTAACCATTCTCATGAACTCATCCTGGCTCACCTGAAA